>CM053610.1:75440159-75461416 GCA_028646535.1 Procyon lotor | reverse complement strand
CCTAGCCATATCACTGCCTACATGACAATGCCATGAAAGCAGTCACCAGCTGACCCTAAATAGTACAATAACAAAACTCCAAGGGCATGTCTCACAGAATTAAATACTTTCCTTATTTCCACACTTGGTAAGATGGCCCACCATTTCTGACTTTCCTAACAACAGCAAAGAAAAATGTCACCTGCTGTAGCTGGGCAGAGTCCTAGAATTATCTGTTATCCATCCAGGGACAAAACAAATATAAGAAATACACAACTGGAGTGCCTGCGTGGCTCAGTGGATTAAAGCCTCTGCCTTCGACTCAGGTCATGATCTCAGGGTCCTGGGATCGAGCTCCATATCGGGCTCTCTGCTTACTGGGGAGCCTGCTTCCCCCTCTCTCTCTGCCTGCCTCTCTGCCTACTTGTGATCTCTGTGTGTCAAATAAATAAATAAAATCTTAAAAAAAAAAAAAAAGAAATACACAATTATCCTTCCAGTTCATGTCTTGGGAAGAGGATTCGAAGCAGTATCTTACAAACAGGTAATAAAACAGTATAGAGAATTCAACCACATTCTTTGTGGGCAAATAAATGGTTTCCAGAGAATTGTTCAGAGACAAAAACAAGTAATCTGAAAACAAAGAAAATATATTTGTAAATATTTTATAGCATTAAAGGAGAAGAAAGGGGAAAAAAAATACTTTATTTTGCAAGAAGGTATCCATTTCAGCCAATAAATAATACATGTACTCTCCCTCTAGAGAAAAATTTTAAAAAACATGGATCTAATGAAATTGATCTAAGATAAAATAAAGCAATAAAGATTAAAGGCAGTTGACAAAATTAAAACAATTCGTCAAAAAAATTAATGCGTATCTCCTCTGTGTTGGAGAAGCAACGAGCAGTCACTAAAGAAAAAAACTGAGGACAAAAATAATAGCATTATACCACTGCAATGGAAAACAGACATTTTATAAAAAAAAAATAAAGAAAAATTCGCCAGTGGGGTAGATTACAGATTGAAAAAGTCTCCTAAAATGCAAAGCAGAAACATAAATAAACATTTCCCAAGAAGAGTTATGGATAGCCAACAGACAAATGAAAAGACCCATGTTGCTATTTGCAACACCACTGATCATTATGGAAATGCTCCAATGAGCAATCACCCCACACCTGTCAGAATGGCTGAAAACAACATAAAAAACAATAGGTGGTGAAGATGCAGAGAAAGAGGAACGCCCTTGCACTACTGGTGGGAATACAAACTGATGCAGCCACTGTGGAAAACAGTATGGAGGCTCCTCAGAAAGTTAAAAAAGAACTACCCTAAGATCCAGTAATTACACTACTGGGAATTCACCCCCCAAATATAAAAACACTAATTCAAAAGGATACATGTACCTCGATGTTTATACCAGCATTATTAACAATAGCCAAGTTGTCCCACAGTGGCCAACCCAAGTGTCCACTGACTGAAGAATGGATAAAGATGTGGGGTGTGTGTGTGTGTGTGTGTAAAAGAATATTACTTACCTATGAAAAAGAATGAAATCTTCCCATTTACAATGACATGGATGGAGCGAGAAAGTAAATAAGTCAGTCAGAGAAAGACAAATACAATTCACATGTGCAATTTAAGAAACAAAACAAATGAGCACAGGGGAAAAAAGAGTTAAACCAAGGAACAGACTCTATGAAAAATATACAGAAACTATAGAAAACTTGGGGTGCCTGGGTGGCTCGGTGGGTTAAAGCCTCTGCCTTCGGCTCAGGTCATGATCTCAGGGTCCTGGGACCAAGCCCCGCATCGGGCTCTCTGCTCAGCAGGGAGCCTGCTTCCCCCTACCTCCCTGCCTGCCCCTCTGCCTACTTGTGATTTCTGTCGAATAAATAAGTAAAATCTTTTTTTTTTTTTTAAGATTTTATTTATTTGTCAGAGAGAGAGAGAGTGTGCACAAGACACAAAAACTTGTATATTGGGGAACCTGGGTGCCTCAGTCGATTAGGCATCTGCCCTCAGCTGAGGTCATGATCCTAGGGTCCTGAGATTGAGTCCTTCGTTGGGTTCTCCCTCTGCCCCTCCTCCTGCTTGTGCTTTCTCTCTCTCTCTCAAATAAACAAACAAAATATATATATATATTTTTAAGATTTTATTTATTCATTTGACAGAGAGGAGAGAGATTACAAGTAGGCAGAGGGGCAGGCAGAGAGAGAAGGGGAAGTAGGCTCTTCGCTGAGAAGAGAGCCCGATGCAGGGCTCGATCCCAGAACCCTGAGATCACGATCTGAGCCGAAGGCAGAGGCTTTAACCCACTGAGCCACCCAGGTGCCCCAAATAAATAAAATCTTAAAAAAAACTTGTATATTAATGCTTATAGCAGCATTTTTCATAATGGTAAAAAAAAAACAAACAATTCAAATGTCCATCAACTCAGGAATAAACAAAATGTTGTATATGTATATGGAATATTATCCACTTATAAGAAGCAATGAGTATTGACTCATGCAATGAAATGGATGAACCTTGAAAATATGTTTAGTGAAGGAAGCCAGACACAAAAGGCCACATATTGCATGAATCGTTTATATGAAATGTACTAAAAAGGCAAATCCACAGAGACATAAAGTAGATTAATGGCTGCAGAGTGGTGAAAAGTAGGAGGGGCTAAGAAATGACAGTTAATGGACACAGGGTTTCTTTTTGGTGTGATAAATATGTTCTGGATTTAGTAGTGATGGTGGTATAGTCTTCAAAGAATATACTAAAAAGCACTGAATTATATATTTAAAAGGATAAAATGCATAGTATGTGAATTTTATTTTTAAAAAGTAATAGAAAAAATTAATAGAGATTGACCAATGCTGAGACATACTATGGGAAAATAACTTACATTGAAAATATGACAAGAATCCAGGAATGAAAATCCAGGATACGACAGGGAAAAATATATCATGGTTGCCTCTGATACAGAAACATTAAATGCTTATGCCCAGAAAAGGAGAGTAGAATTGACAGAATTTTGAATTAAGAATTATTATCCAGAAGTTTTATATCCAACCAAGTTGTTATTCTTCCATAAAGATAAGAGAAAGATAGTCTCAAATTGTTAAGAACTGAAGAGATGCTTATTCCTGAATAACTATTTAAAAATCTAGCTAAACAGAGGGGCGCCTGGGTGGCTCAGTCATTAAGCGTCTGCCTTTGGCTCAGGTCATGATCCCAGGGTCCTGGGATCAAGCCCGCATCGGGCTCCCTGATCTGCGGGAAGCCTGCTTCTCCCGCTACCATTCCCTCTGCTTGTGTTCCCTTTCTCGCTGTGTTTCTCGCTGTCAAATAAATAAAAATCTTTAAAAAAAAAAAATCTAGCTAAACAGAATTATTTAAATTAACAGACTCATTAAAAAATAGTTATATGGGGGTGCCTGGGTGGCTCAGTGAGTTAAAGCCTCTGCCTTCGGCTCAGGTCATGGTCCCAGGGTCCTGGGATGGAGCCCCACATCGGGCTCTCTGCTCAGCAGGGAGCCTGCTTCCCCCTCTCTCTGCCTGCCTCTCTGCCTACTTGTGATCTCTCTCACTGTCAAATAAATAAACAAAATCTTTAAAAAAAAAAAAAAAATAGTTGTATAAAAAGGTGATTTTGCTTACAATATGGAAGTGATATGTTATAATTCTTGAAAATAAAGCTAGTCAATGTAGTAGTAATATTACAATAATGAACTAAGACAAAATTCGCAAAATATAATATTGGTAGGTTGTAGGGGAAGTATGTGTGTGTGTTAGTGGGTGGGAAAAAAATAGGACAAGTACAACCAGTTTCTTAATTTTTCATATAATGGAATATAATGGAGTCATATAACTCCATATAATGGAGTCAGTAGATACTGTTTTATATCTGAGGGTGATAACACAGTGGTTCAAACACAGTATTTAATGAGATTACCTGGCTGCTAAGTTATCAGAAAAACAATTCAATAGACACTGAACTCTAGGAAACTGAGCGTTGCCAGAGGGGAGGTGGGAAGGGAGAAGGGGTAACTGGGTGATGGGCATTAAGGAAGGCACTAATGTAATAAGCGCTAGGTGTTATATGCAACTGATGAATTACTAAATTCTACCTCTGAGACTAAAGAAAAAAAAAAATTCAACTCAAAGAAAATCATACAGCAATGAACAAAAGAAGACTGGAAACAGTAGGAAATCATTAAAAATGATAAAATACCCTAAAGAACCAAAACAACTTTGAAAAAGAACAAAGCTGAAGGACTCACACTTCTTGATTTCAAAACATAGTACAGTACAGTACAGTACAGTATGGTATAGTAAGATAACAGCACTGGCAGAAAAACAGACAGATACTTCAATGGGCTAGACTAGCCTAGAAAGAAATCCTCATGTATATGGTCAAATAATCTATTGTCAAAGGATCTTTGACTCTTGATGCCAAGACTATTCAAAGGGGAAATTTCTCCTCAACAAATGGTGTGGGGAAAACTAGATACCATTTGCAAAAAGTGAAGTTGAACCTTACTTTATACCATCTAGAAAAATTAACTCAAAATGGATTAAAGGCCTAAACATAAGACCTAAAACCATAAAACTCTTACAAGAACACATAGGGGAAAAGTGTCATGGCGCTGGACTTGGTAATGATTTCTTGGATATGTCAGCCAAAATAACAGGCAACAAAAGCAAAAATAGATTACAGGGTCTACATCAATATTAAATGCATCTGTGCATCAAAGGACACAATCTAAAGTAAAAAGGGAGAAAAACTTATAAATTATATATCTGATAAGGAGTTAATATCTAGAATATATAAAGAACTACAACTCAATGACCAAAGAACAAGTAACCTGATTCAAGAATGGGCAAAGGACTTGAATAGACATTTCTCCAACAATGGTGTACAAATGGCTAACAAGCATATGAAAAGATGCACAACATTACCAATCATCAGAAATGCAAATCAAAAACACAATGAAGTATCACTGCACACCCACTAGGATGGCTACTACAGAACAACAACAACAAGAACAGCAACAGCAACAACAGCCGGGAAATAAGTTCTGGCAAGGATATGGAGAAACTGAAACTCTTGTGAACTATTTGGTTGGAGTATAAAATGGTATAGCTGCTGTAGAAAAGTATGGTGGTTCCTCAAAAAATTAAAAATAGAATTACCATATGATCCAACCATTCCACCTTAATATGATATATATGTCCTTAAGAATTGAAAGCAAAATCTTGAAGACATATTTGCATAACCACGTTCACAGCAGCATTATTCACAATAACCAAGAGGTAGAAGCAACCCTAATGTCCACTGAGATGAATGGATAAACAAAATGTGGTATAAACATACAATGGAATATTATTCAGCCTTAAAAAGTAAGAAAACCCTGGGGCACCTCGGTGGCTCGGTTGTTGGGCATCTGCCTTTGGCTCAGGTCATGATCCCAGGGTCTTGGGATTGGGCTGCCTGCTCGGCAGGAAGCCTGCTTCTCCCACTCCCACTCCCCCTGCTTGTGTTCCCTCTCTCACTGTGTCTCTGTCAAATAAATGAATAAAATCTTAAGAAAAAAAAAGTAAGAAATCTTGTACAACATAGAGGAACCTCGAAGACATTATGCTAAGTAAAGTAAGCTTGTTACTAAAAGACAAATACTCTATGATTCCACTTTTATGAAGTTATCTAAAATCAAGCAGAACCAGGGGCTCAGGTCAGAGCAAAGGGGGAGTTGTTATTTAAATGGGTATAGATTTTCCATATTACAATATGAAAAAATTCTGGAGATCTGTTTCATGAAAATGTGAATATACTTAATACTACTGAATTTTATGTTTAAAAATGGTTAAGATGACAACTTTTTTGTCATGTGTGTTTTGTTTTAACCACATTAAAACGTTTACTTGCCTTGGTCTGAAATGGAATCTTGCATAGTAAACATTTACTTAATAAATATATGAGAACAGGAAAAAATAATAAGGATAATAAAATTTATTATTATTATTTTTAATATTTTATTTATTTATCTGACAGAGAGAGAGAGAGATGACAAGTAGGCAGAGAGGCAGTCAGAAAAAGAGGGGAAAGCAGGCTCCCCGCTGAGCAGAGAGTCCAATGCGGGGCTCGATCCCAGGACCCTGAGATCATGACCTGAGCCAAAGGCAGAGGCCTTAACCTCTGAGCCACCCAGGTGCCCCAGGATAATAAAATTTAAATCAAACGTATTTGTTATAACCTCACAGTTAAGTAGAATAAATTTACCCCAAAAGAAGAATGCTCAAATTTGTTGGGGAAAAAAAGTTAAATTTAACTAGATGCTACTTACTTAGACTTGAGCAAAGTGACCCAGAAAGGCTAAAGATAGAAGGACATGTAAAGAGCCAACTGGGCAAATGTAAAGTTTTAAAAAATTGCACTGAAGTGGAATCAAAGACAAAACATTAAAAATGGAAAATAAAACTTACTTTGTATGATTTATGGTATAATTCAGTGAATAAAAAAATATCATGAATATTTATGTGCTAGACATAAAACACACACACACACACATATATATATACTGTTAATTATCAAAAAGACAAATCAACCTTCAAATATACTTTTTTAAAAAAACTTCTTTTGCCAACTCCCATTTATTTACCATTGATATTTTAAGCTTGTGTGTCTATCCAACCCCTGTGCATGACAACACTGTAGCTTTAAGTAAGCTCTACACCCAATGTGGGCTTTGAACTCCCAATCCTAAGGTCAAGAGTCGCATGCTCTGCTGACTAAGCCAGCCAGGTACCCCTAAGTACACTCTTTAAAGTCCTTAACAAATCAAAGAAACCACTATTTGGGAAAAATATAATTAATAAAGGTGAATTACTGATATAGGTGGATGTCATACTCCATATATATGGAGACTCCCCCTCCTTTAGAACGCCCCTGGAGTACATGTTCATACATCAAGCCACTTGTTCATACATCAAACCAATCTCTATAATATCCTTAAAACAGAAATAGAATTGAGTACAATCTCTTGATTACAATACTTTAAAATTATAAGTTCATATGTAGTGACAATAAATCAACTTTAAGAATTTTAGGGGTGCCTGGGTGGCTCAGTGGGTTAAAGCCTCTGCTTTTGGCTGAGGTCATGATCTCAGGGTCCTGGGATCGAGCCCCACATCGGGCTCTTTGCTCAGCAGGGAGCCTGCTTCCCTCTCCTCCCTCTGCCTGCCTCTCTGCCTACTTGTGATCTCTCTCTCTCTGTCAAATAAATAAAAAAATAAAATCTTTAAAAAAAAAAAATAAATAAAAAGAATTTTAATTTAAAAAAATTACCCCTAAACTTTCCTTTTGGGTCAAACAGGAAATCCAAAGCTAGGATTATAGAACATCTAGAAAGTACTACTAATACAAATACCACGAACTTAAATCTATTAGATGTATACATCTAGTTTCCATTTAGGGATCTAAAGAGTCAGATAAAGAAGCCCTCCATTCTTCTACCACCACCACCACCACCACCACCACCACCACCAGAAGTGTACCAAGTTCATGACTTCCTTGAAGCCATCAGAAAGTTGAGGTCACCTGTCAACCTTGGCCCCAAATCTAAGAAGAGATATGAGATAGGAGCACCAGATCATCTGGAGGAGGTACAACTGGACAATATAAAGAAGGATGGAGACTGGATTAAGTAGAGACCAAGTATATACTGGCAAGAATGTGAAGCCCTTGGGAGCTATAGAAATTGGGGAACTCTGCACCTTCTTGCTATTTCTCTATAAACTCCACCAGGAAAAAGAAGAGTTTATTCAAATGTCTATTATAGTGCGTGCAGACCCAGGAAACAGGAATAGTAGCTGTTGTGGGAAAGTTACAAAACTCTATCTTGGAGGGATATTAGCAAAACCAGTAGAATTAAGGACCTCCAGGGACCTGTCACCAGAAACCTGGCAAGAACTGTCAAAAAATCAACCTCATCAGAATTCTAGAAGATAGTCAAAGGTTTATAGCAACAAAGTGAAAACTTAAGTAAGAGCAAGGCCACCTAAACAAGATAGGAGAGCTTTGTGGCTTTTAACTTACCTTTCCCAGGCATGGCATTGAAGACAGTAGCCTGCATTCACATTGTAGGCACTTGCTTCCAAAGGAAGCACAGAGTATGCTGCTCCCAAGGAACTGTTTCTTTGAACCTGCCTGAGTATAAAGGATCGACACAAGCCAGCCTATCTTTGTTTCACTAAACTTGGAACTCTTTTAGGGCATTTTAAAGGATGGAATTTCCTTGAAAACACTGAAAACTAAATGAAAAAGGCATTACTGCATAGGGTAGGCAATCAATCAATCAATAAAAGTTGGTTGAAACACTAGGCACACTGCATAGGGCAATCAATCAATCAATCAATCAATCAATCAATCAAAGTTAGGTGAAACACCAGGCACACTAAAGCCAGGGAGCAAAGCAGTGAGAATTTTGGGGAAATGGGGCTTTGAAAAATCTCCCACGAACCCCAGGAAACTAGAAAGTGCATGCATAGAGCAGAATGCATGTGCATAAAAGACCTAAGAAGACTATAAGGTTTTACAAGTGGCTGATCTGGAGGTTCAGTGCAAGCTAGAAATTTGGCTAAGGCAGAGTTGTAATTGGCCTATCTAAGCACTGGAGTCTCTAATACAAAGATAATCTACAAAAAAACTGGGAATTTTTTTTTCCCTTTCCTCTTTCTTTTTTGTTTTCTCTTAATTCTAGGCATTTAAGGCAATCTGTCAAACTACTAGCTGACTAATGAACTAAAGAAACAGAGACATCAGAGACCAGAAATATAAGCTGTATCAAAATAGTTTAGAGAGGCCACTAAACATACCAACAACTTTAACCCGCAAAAAGCAGTAACAACAAACCCTATGGCGTGGGGAAGATAATATGATATCCAGAGTTACCACATCATGATATTAAAAAGGTCAAGTTTTCAATCCCAAATTACAAGACATCCAAACACGAAAGTATGGGACACTTATAAAGAAAAGAAAAAAAATGAACAGAAACTGCCCATCAGGAAGCACAGACAGGGGTGCCTGGGTGGGTCATTGGGTTAAAGCCTCTGCCTTCGGCTCAGGTCATGATCTCAGGGTCCTGCGATCAAGCCCCGCACTGGGCTCTCTGCTCAGCGGGGAGCCTGCTCCCCACCCCCTGCCTGCCTCTCTGACTACTTGTGATCTTTCTCTGCCAAATAAACAAACAAACAAACAAACAAACAAATGAATAAATAAATAGGAAGCACAGACATTGGACTTACTACACAAAGATTTTTTTTTTTAAAAACCATACAAAGACTTTATATCAACTATCCTAAATATGCTTGAAGAGCTAAAGGAAATCATGGACAAATAAACAGGGAGAATGATGTTTCATCAAATAAGAGATAATTCAATGAAGAAAAATAAAAAGGAAACAAATAGAAATTATGAAGCTGAAAAGTAAAATAACTGAAATAAGAAATTGACCAGAGCAGTTCAACGGCATATTTGAACAGACAGATGAATCCATGAACTTGAGTGTAAGATAAACGAAATTATCTAGTCTGGGGGACAGAATAAAAACAGAATAAAGAAAAATGAATAGAGTCTAAGAGACTTATAGAACATCATCAAGCTTACATAACATTGATGGTGGGAGTGTAAAAGGACGAGACAGAGGAAGAGTCAAAAAGAATATCGGAAGAAATAATGGTTGGAAACTCTCCTAATTTGATAAAAGACATTAATCTAAAATTGAAATAGTTCAATGAACTCCTAGTAGTTGTCCTAGTAGGACAAGCTCCACACCAAGACATGTAATAATCAAACTCTTAAAAGTTAAAGATAAAGAAATAATCTTGAAGCCATAGAGTGAAGAGGCACATAACACAAAGGGATCATCAGTAAGTTTAACTGCTTTCTCATAAGAAATGATGGAGGCCAACAGGCAGTAGGATGACATTTAAAGTGATGTGAAAATCTGAAAAAAGAAATCTGTATCTGGCAAAACTATCTTTCAAGAATGAAGGTGAAATTAAGATATTCCCAGATACACATAAGTTGAAAGAATTCATTACTGAAACATTTGCCTTACAAGAAATGCCAAAGGGACTCCTTCAGGCTGAAAGAAAGAACGAGAGGCAACATGTGAAGCCATGTGAATAAAACCATATGATGACATATGAAGAATTAACACTGGTAAATGTAAATAGGTAATTATAAAGGTCAGTAATATTGTATTTCTGGTTTGTAATTCCCCTTTCTTTTCCTGTAAGATTTAAAAGACGAATGCATAGGGGCACGTAGGTGGCTCAGTTGGTTAAGAGTCCAACTCTTGATTTTGGTTCAGGTCATGAGAAAGAGCCCCATCTCGGCTCCATGCTGGGTGTGGAGTCTGCTTAGGATTCTCTCCCTCTCTCCCTCTGCCCCTCCCCAACTCACATGCATAAACATTTTATTTCTCTAAAAAAAAAAAAAGGATGAACTCATAAAAAATAATTATAAATCTATATTAATGGGTACAGAAAGTCTAAAGATGTAATCTGTGACTATAACAATTCAAAGGGTGAGAGGCAGGGGTGCCTGGGTGGCTTGGTGAGTTAAAGCCTCTGCCTTTGGTTCAGGTCATGATCCTGGGGTTCTGGGATTGAGCCCCGCATCGGGCTCCCTGCTCAGTGGGGAGTCTGCTTCTCCCTCTCCTTCTGCCCCTCTCCCTGCTCATGCTCTCTAAAATAAATAAATCAATTCTTAAAAAATAAATCAAATCTTAAAAAATAAAAAAGGGTGAGAGGCAGAGAGATACATAAGTGGGAGTTTTGTATATTATTTAAGCTAGATTGGTATCATTTCAGGTTATATATTATGATATATATATAAGATATTAATTGTATCCCCAAGGTAAGTACTATGAAAATAAATATAAAGGAAAGGAAATGAAAAATCAAAATGGTTCATTATAAGAAATCAGTTAAATACAAAGGAAGGTAGAAATAGAGGAATTGAAAAAGAAAAAATTTACACAAGACATAAACAAATGGCAAAATTGCCAAAGTTAAGTCCTTCCCTATCAGTAATTAACTCTCCAATTAGAAGGTAGAGATGGCAAAATGGCTTTGAAAAAACATGATCCACTTATGTGTTGTCTAAAAAAGACTTCATTAATTCATTCATTTCAAAAACTAAGGTAAAATATTTTTAAAGATTTATTTGTTTGTTTTGGGAGGGGAGGGACAGAGGGAAAAAAAATCTCAAGCAGATTCTCTGCTGAGCACAGAGCCCAACAAGGACTTGATTTCATGACCCTAAGATCAGGACCTGAGCTGAAATCAAGAGTTGGATGTTCAACTGACTGAGCCACCCAGGCTCCCCAACTAGGACAATTTAATAAGATCACCTGCATTGAGGCTGTTTTCTTATACAGTTGACCCTTGAATAACACAGGAAAAAGGGGTGGTAACCCCTGAAGCTAGCAGAAAATCCATGTCTAACTTTTGACTCTACCCAAATTAACTAATAGCCTACTACTGACCACTTTATACCAAGAAGCCTTATGACAACATAAACAGTTGATTAACATATATTTTATATGTGATATAGTACAAACTGTATTCTTATAATAAAGGTAGAGAAAAGAAAAACCTTATTAAATAAGAGAAAATACATTTGCAATATAGAATTATATTGAGAAAATCTGCATTAAAGTGGATCTTTTACATCTATGTTGTTCACATCTATGCCGTTCAAGGCTCAATTGTCATTTAAAATGACATGGAGTGCGACTGATGCTTTAGCCCATTTCAATTAGATTCAATATCATATTCTCAAGAACAGCATTTGTTGTTGCCGCTACCCTAGTAGTGCCTTTCATCAGAAGGCATCAGATGTGTGTGTTTTTCTGGTAATACCCCACAATCCCAACCCACCACTTCCAGAAATCACGTAGTCAGGACTTTTCGGTGAGAAAGAAATCCATGCTCAGGGAAGGCTGACCCTCAGTCTTGTCTTTATCACAAAGTCCATCTTCTATTTATCACAAGTCCATCCTGGCAAATGTCAGCGTGTGGTAGCCTACATTGGAAATGTTATTGGTGCCATACCATTTTTACCAGAGGTTATTAATGGAATGAAGTCATTCTGCTCTGGCCCCTACATAGCACACACCAGAGAAGGACAGGGTCCTCAATCAACCACATAAAAGATGTACAGCTCAAGCTACCATCCCCTTACTGTCCCCCATATCCTCCTCCATTTTAGATCCATTTAAGACTCATTTTAGATCCAAAGACACAGTATTTGAAAGTAAAAGGATGGAAAAGATACCCCATGCAAATAGTAGTAATGAAAAGGAAGCTGGGGTGGCTCTACTAATAACAGAAAAAAGAGACTTTGAGTTAAAAATCATTACAAGAGATAAAGAAGGGGATTATTTATTGATAAGAGGGTCAACCCATGAAGAAGATATAACAATTACGGACATATATGTAGCTGACAACAGAACTTCAAAATACATGATGCAAAAATGGACAGAACTGAATGGAGAAACAGTTCTGCATTAATAGCTGCAGACTTAAATACATGACTTTCAATATGATAGAAATACTAGATAAAAGACCAGTAAAGAAACAGAGGACTTGAATAATACTATAAACCAACTAGACCCAATGGACATACACAACACTTCAACCAACAGCACAATCCTCTCAAGTGCATGTGAAAGTTCTCCACAAGAGACCACACCTAGGCTATAAAACAAGTCATAATAAATTTAAAAGGACTGAAATAATACAATGTTTATTCTTTGACCACAGTGGACTGAAACTAGAAATCAATAACAGAAAAAAATTTGGTAAACAAACAAAAGTGTGGTAATTAAATAGTCAAACTATTAATGGTCAAAAAGGAAATTAGAAAATACTTGGAGATAAATGAAAATGAAAAGAAAACACACCAAATCTTTGGAATGCAGTAAAGGTTGAGTTTAGAAAAAAAAATTCATAAATACAAAAGCAGTGCTCAGAAGAAATTTATAGTGGTAAACACCTATACTAAAAAAGAATAATAATTTCATAATTTTTTCTTCCAAGTTTTTATTTAAATTCCAGTTAGTTAACATACAGTGTAATATTTGTTTCAGGTGTAGGATTTAGTGATTCATCATTATATAAATCATTATAATATAATATATTATTATATAAAATAATAATTTCAAATCAATAATCAAACTTTAACCTGTAAGGAATTAAGGAAATAAGAGCAAACTAAACCCAAAGCAAACAGAAGTAAATCATAAAGATTAGAGTGGAGGATAAATGAAATAGTGACTAGAAAACAATAGAGATGGATAAATTCTTATAAACACACACACTACAAAAACTGACTCAAGGAGAAATAAAAATCTGAGTAAACTTACAACAAAGAGATTAAATCAGCAATAAACTTTCCCCCAAAGAAAAATGCACAACTAGTGCCTTCACTGATGAATTCTACCAAACATTTAAAAAAGTATCAATTATTAACACTAGTTCTTCCCAAACTCATCCAAAAAATAGAAGATGAGGGAACAATGTCCTGACACAATGTCCTAACTCATTCTATGAGGCAGCAAACGTATCTTAAGAAAACTATGTAAGTTATGTAAGTTAATATCACTTAGAAATAGAGATGCAAAAATACTCTACAAAATTCTAGCAAAGTGAATCCAGCAGCAGATGACAAGAATTATATATCAAGACAAAGGAATATTTAAGGATCACAGGAATGCAAGGTTGGTTATGCACAATTATCAATATATACCATATTAATAGAATAAAAGAAAAAAAAAAGACCCATGTGATCATCCCAGTAGATGCTGATGCATCTGGCAAAAACCACAACCCTTTTATGGTAAAATTACTCAACAAAAAAGAAAAAAAAAGGGAACTTCCTTAACATGATAAAAGTTATATATGAAAACCCAAAGCTAATATCATTCAATGGTGAAAGACTAAATGCTTTCCTTCTAAGATTATGAACAAGACTATGATGTCCACTTCTGCCACTTCTATTTAACACTGTTGATCTGGAAGTTCTAGCCAGACCAATTAGGCAAGAAAAATAAATAATGGGCACCCACATTGGAAAGGAAGAAGTAAAACTATCTCTGCTCACAGATGACATGATCTTATATGTAGAAAATCCTAAAGAATTCACAAGAGAACTGTTAGGAGTTAACAAATGAATTCAGTAATGTTACAAAACCAACATGCAAAAATTCATTATGTATCTATATACTAGCAATAAACAATGTAAACATGAAATTAAGAAAACAATTACACTTAAAATAGCATCAAAAAGAAGAACTTACTAAAATTAATATGGAATTTCAAGGATCTCTGAATAGTCCAAACAGTCTTGAAAAAGAAGAAAAAGTTGTAGGTCTGACACTTTCTGATTTTGAAATTTATTACCAAGATACAATAAACCAAAAACAGTATGGCATTGGCATAAAGAAAGACATAAAGACCAACAGAATAGAAAGCCCAAAAATAAACCCTCACATATATTGTCAAATAATTTTTGATAAGGGTGCCAAGACCATTCAGTGGGGAAAAGAGTCTTTTTTCAACAAATGGTGCTGGAACAACTAGATATCCATATGCAGAAGAATGAGTTGGAGTCTTACGTTGCACCATGTACAAAAAATTACCTCAAAATGGATTAAAAATCTAAACATGAGACCTAAAACCATAAAACTCTTAGAAGAAAACAGAATAAAACCTTAATGACATTGCATTTGGCAATGATTTCCTGGATATGACACCAAAAGCACAGGCACCAAAAGCAAAAATAGACAAACTGGATTACATCTAAATTAAAAATGCCTGTGCATGCAAGGACAAAATCAACAGAGTGAAAAGGCAATTCACAGAGTAAGAAAGAATATTACAAATTAGGTAGAAAAGGCTAATATCCAGAATATATAAAGAACTCCTACAACTCAACAACAAACTCGAGTAAAAAACAGGCAAAGGACTTGGATATTTGTCCAGAGATGATATACAAATAACTAATAAGCACATAAAGATGTTCAACATCACTGATCATTAGGGAACTGCAAATTGAAACACAATGACATACCACTTCATAACCATTAGGATGGCTACTATAAAAAAACATAACAAGTGCTGACAAGGATGTGGAGAAATTGGAACCCTTATGCACTGTTGGTGGGACTGTAAAATGGGTGCAGTTGCTGTGGAAAACCGTATGGTGGCTACTCAAATAATTAAAAATAAAATTATCATATGATTCAGCCATTCCACTTCTGGCTGTATACCCCCAAAACTAAAAGCAGGCTCTTGAACAGATATTTGCACACCCATATCCGCAGCATTATTCACAATAGTCAAAGGATGGAGTAACCTAACTGCCTATAGACAGTTGAATGGATAAGCAAAATGTTATACACACACACACACATACACAATGGAATATCATTCACCCTTAGAAAATAAGAATATCCTGTTACATGTTACATAATGTATGAACCTTGAGGATATTTTGCTAAATGAAATCAGCCTATTACTACAAGACAAATAATATATGATTCCATTTATATGACGTACCTAGAGCAGTCCAATTCATAGAGACAGAAAATGGAATGGTGGTTGCCAGAGGGTGAGCATAAGGTAGAATGAAGAGCTGTTTTGAGTGGGTATAGAGTTTCAGTTCTGCAAGATGAAAAAGATGTCTGGAGGATGGTAATGTTTGCACAGTGACATGAATGTACCTAGTACCACCAAGTTGCACACTTACAAATGGGTATGATAATAAATTCTGTTATATGTATTTTACCAAAATTAAGAATAAAAAAAGAAAGAGAACAAAAAAAATCAAAGAGAAATAAATTTAGCCATGAAGGTGCAAGACTTGGACGATGAAAACTACAAAACATTGCTGGAAAAAAATTAAAAATCGAAATAAATTGACAGACATTCTGTGTTCACAGACTGGAAGACTTAATGTTAAGATGGCAATAAACTCCAAACCAATCTACAGATTTGAAGCAATTAATACCAAAATCCCAATGAACTTTTGGAGAAATGGAAAAGCTGATCTTGAAATTCATTTGGAAATACAAGGGGGCTGAATAGCCAAAGTAGTCTTGAAAAAGAACAAAATTGGAGAACTCATGCATCTCAATTTTAAAACTTACTATAAAGATACAGTTATCAAAAACACTGCAGTAATGGAATACAGATAAGCATGCAGGTCAAAGGAATACAACCGAGGGCCCAGAAATAAACCTTCAAATCTATCATCAACTGATTTTTGATAAGAGTGACAAGACCATTAAATCAGGAAAGAAAAGTTTCTGTAACTACTGGTGCTAGGACAACTGGATATCTGTGTGGAAAAGAATGATGTCACATCATACACAAAAATTAACCCAATGTACATCAGATATGTAAAAGAAAGAGCTAACAAGTATAAAAGTCTTAAAAGAAAATATAGAGATAAATCTTCAAGGCTGTGGATTTGGCAATATTTTCCTAGATATGACAACAAAAGCACAAGCAACAAAAGAAAAAATAGGACTTCAACAAAAGTAAACTGTTACGCATCAAAGGATAGTAATAAGCAAGTGAAACAATAACCCAGAGAGTGGAAGCAAATATTTGCAAATTATACATCCAATAAGGATCTACAATCCAGGGGCATCTGGATGGCTCAGTGGTTACACATCTGCCTTCAGCTCAGCTCATGATCCCAGGGTCCTGGGATCAAGCCCCACCTTGGGCTCCCTGCTCGACGGAAAGCTTGCTCCTCCCTCTCCCACTCTCTCTGCTTGTGTCCCCTCTCTCACTGTCTCTCTGTCAAATAAGTAAATACAATCTAAACAAACAAACAAAAAAGAATCTCCAATCCAGAATATATAAAGAATTCTTGCAATTCAGAAACAAAAAGACAAACAATTTAAGTGGGCAAAGACCTGAACAGACATTTCTCCAAAGAACATGTATATATATGGCCAACAAGCACACAAAAAGATGTTTAATGTCATTAGTTATTAGGAAAGGGAAAGGCAAATCAAAACCACAATCAAAATGATGAGAATGAGATACCACTTCACACTTACTAGCATGGTAATAAAATGCCACAAAACAAAGTAAATAAAAAGTGCTGGTGAGGGGCACCTGGGTGGCTCGGTCGTTAAGCGTCTGCCTTCGGCCCAGGTCATGATCCCAGGGTTCTGGGATCGAGCCCCGCATCAGGCTCTCTGCTCGGCAGGAAGCCTGCTTCTCCCGCTACCATTCCCTCTGCTTGTGTTCCCTCTCTCGCTGTGTTTCTCTCTGTCAAATAAATAAAATCTTTAAAAAAAAAAAAAGTGCTGGTGAATGTGGAGAAATTGGAACCCTCAGACATTACTGGTGGGAATAGAAAATGGTGTATCCTCTGTGGAAAACAGTTTGGTAATTACTCAATAAACTAAACACAGAATTACCATATGACCCAGTACTTCCACTCCTAAGTATATACTCAAAAAGAACTGTACACAGGTGTTTAAATAAAAACTTACATACAAATGTTCATATCTGCTCTTTTATAGTAGCCAAAAGATGGAAACAACCTAAATGTCCATGAACAGATGAATGGATAAATAAAATGTAGTATATACATGCAATGAAATATTATTCAGCCATGAAAAGCAATAAAGTACTGATACATGCTAGGACACGGATGAATCCCAAAAATATGCTAAAGTGATAGAAGTCTGACATAAAGGTCATGTATTGTATTATTTCATTTATATGAAATACACAGAATAGGCACCAGAGAGTGAGCGCTTATTGATCATGAAGTGTCTACTAGAGGGATGAAAAAGTACACAAACCAGAAAGTGGTGCTGATGTAAAACACTGTGAAACTCACTGCCACTGAACTGTATACTTTAAAATGGTTAAAACTGTAAACTTTATATGTAAAGCGTGTGCTTCACCACACACGAGAAACCTTTTACCAAGATGTTTTTCCCTATCTCCTCTGATGGAACGAAAAGCCTTCATCTGTATCATTCCCAATTTTTCACCTACTTTAAAAAAGTCATATTATACCATTTACACATGTAATCATTATCATTTAATACCTACCAAAAACTCAATTAGGAAAATACTTATGGCAAATTGTCTTAATGTCTTGTGCCTCCTTTCCTCTAGACAAGTGGTCTCTAAATTTTTTGATCATGCGGTCCTACTGATAAAGTATTTTTGAGCACAAATTACCAAAGTAGATATTTATTTATGTTTTAAATTATGACTGTACTCATATTATAAAATATATACAGAAATATAAATTTTAGAAGGTTGAGAAAAAGAAATATAAATCTAACTTTTTTTTTAACACCTCCTTTTCTATACTCTAATGACCCATTCTGCAAGCATCCTTCTTTGGAGAGCACTGCTCTAGATACCCTAAATTTTTTTTTTTTTTTTTTAGATACCCTAAATTTTATTCTTGGGTTAAACTAGTAGTCTGCACTTGCTGACCCCTTGAAACATACCTTGACTGAACTCCCTGATCTAAGGTGATATTAACCTTATGGGGGGTATTAGTGAATCTCTTGTAGGGATGCCATTGAAGACTCTGTTACATACACCATGGTGCCTTCTTTATGAGGACAGATGAGAACAATTTCTCTTAGGTCTTATAAGAAATATCTATAATGCTTTTGAAAATTTAGTTTGTTTTTATATTACAGACTTAGGTAATCGATCAAACTTCTAGCAACACCAATTGCTAGAAAACACAGAGCGAAAGTTGTGGCTCACTTCTGGCAACCAAACCCACAGGTATATTGATTGATTTCCCCTCTGGCATCAACTACTCTTCTCATCACTCACAATCCTTCATTTATTTATTTTAAAAATCATGTTGTAGCTCACCCCTCCCTGGCTTCAATTTAATTTTCTACATTGTAATTCTTCATTTACTCAAAACAAATCATTATCGTATTACTTATATATGTATGTGTGTGTATATATGGGTAGGTGTGTATCTGTGTATGTGTTTAAAAGCACCTCAAAATTTCTTGAAAGACAGGGAGGAACGAATAAACAAAAAACAAAAAACAAAAAAGCCAGGCACTACTGTTCGGAATGGAGATCATCCTACACTGGAAGTCCCCTGTGCCAGGGGTTTACTTTGCAGATTCTGAAGTATTTAGTAGCAAAGCCCTTCGTCCAAAGGGTAATTTGTAACTGAGTGTCGATGAAAAGAATGACAACTCACAATAGCACTGTACTACACTTTCTCACTCTTTTCCAGCTGGTAAGAAATGTTATAGTGAGGAAAGGGCAATTGGCTTTTTTTCACCTGTGTGCAAAGCTTAACTAAAGAGTCCATGAAAAAGGCAGTCACATTGCCAGATGGAATTTGTAGCCATGTACCTGGATGTGTTTCCTTCTGGTGTGCTCAGAAGTCATTTGGGGATGACCCGTATTCAATGCTTTCTTGTTCTTCTTGTTCCGCCTCTCAAAGTATCTCCTCTGATGGTCGGTGAGGCTGCTGTACAATTTAATTCGCCTGGGTGACAGACAGACTCTTTCCTGGCCAAAAGCTTGGATCAGTCGGGCAGTGTCAATGGTGGAAATAGAGCTGCTCCTCTCATGCAAATTCACCTCTCTATCTGTCTGGGTCAACATATCTGATTCCACTGGAGAAGTGGTGGTGGAAACGATGTTGGTGGGGGAGTCTGTGAGCAGCTCACTCTCCTCTGAGGGTCTAGAATCTGAAGAAGTGTTGTTTCTATAATGAACACCTGGCTGTTTTCTCAGGATATACTTATCAAATTTAATCTGTTCAATTTTAATCTGATTGGGTTTCCCAGCTTGATGAGTGGAAAGCGCCTTGCTTTTTTTAAGCTCTCCTGCGGTTTTATGGAATTTCTCCAGGTTCTTATACCGCTTCTTTTTCTGGAGCTTGGTTTTCTGCTGTTGCTGTCTACCACTCCACTCCTTCACATCTCGTTCCCCTCTGCTATCCTCTGGTGTGCTTTCGGAGGTCCGGAGAGAGTATGTGATGGGACTCTGAAGAAGTTTAGCCAAACGATCAAGTCGTTCCACCAAGGATAGTTCTTTCCTGCCACTGAACTCGGGAGGTTTCTGTTGCCTCTGTCGCTCCTGATACTTGTTCCAGAGTTCATTCAGACTCACACTGTGCTGAGCTGTTGGCTCTAGGGTGACCTTAGGATCCTTTTTTGGATCATTCGTTAGTTTGTCACTTTTTGGATAATCTCTAGCCCGACTTTTAGCAGTATGCATCATTTCATTTTCCAAGTTTACATTGATACTGAGGCTCTCTATTCTGGTATAATCTGCCTTTGTCTTTTCCACATTTTGGTGAGGGGAAGGAAGACGAGTGTATTCTCTTTGTTTGTCTGGATGATGCTGAAAGACATCTTTCCAAGAATGTCTCATGAAAACACTCCTCCCTGAGGATTCATGGCAAAAATCTTGATCATTTGGTAGGTGCACTGGATGATGAAAGTAAAACTTGGCTGACTTGAAGACAGAATGGGTAGTATTTTCAAATTCTGAATGACATCTGGACTCTGAAAAGAAGAAAGAAAAAGATTTTGAAGGACTTTCAAAATGTTTGTGTTCCCTTTAAAAATGGTATTCACACGTAATTCTCTAGATATAGAACAAAGACCTAAAGGAAAGAACAGTTTTATATAAAGTTCCAGGAGATTCACTGTCTACACAAAGGATTCTAGCCGTGTGCCTATGACACAATAAAACTTTAAGAGACTAAGGGTCAAAAGACTTGGATTCTAGGTTAGATTCTGCCATAGACTGGCTATGTGACCTTAGGAAGGCACTTTAGTTCTCTGGATTGTAACAGCAACTGCTATGTATTCACTGCCTGCTACATGTAGAGTATTACCATATGTGCTCTGTATCTTTTTCTTTTTAATTCAATCTTGTTGATAAAACTGAGAGAGGTACTGTTAACCTTATTTTCAGTTAAGAAATCAGACTTTGGGGCGCCTGGGTGGCTCAGTCATTAAGCGTCTGCCTTCGGCTCAGGTCATGATCGAGCCCTTCATCGGGCTCCCTGCTTGGTGGGAAGTCTGCTTCTCCCGCTACCACTCCCTCTGCTTGTGTTCCCTCTCTCGCTGTGTTTCTCTCTGTCAAATAAATAAAATCTTAAAAAAAAAAAAAAGGAAATCTGAGACTTCATTTTCATCATCAGTAATTAAACAAGTGAGATTAAAAAAAAA
>CM053610.1:75418692-75440059 GCA_028646535.1 Procyon lotor | reverse complement strand
TGTGGTAAAATACACCTAACATAAAATTTACCATCTTCATCTTCAGTTTTTGACAGTCATTATTTTTTTTTTTTTTTAAAGATTTTATTTACTTATTTGACAGAGAGAGATCACAAGTAGGCAGAGAGGCAGGCAGAGAGAGAAGGGGAAGCAGGGGCTCGATTCCAGGACCCGGAGATTATGACCTGAGCCAAAGGCAGAGGCTTTAACGCACTGAGCCACCCAGGCGCCCCGACAGTCATTATTCTATATCAAAACAGGCATTTTTGGATATAAGAACATTGTACAATTATAAACCCTAACTGTAAACACTAATATACATATTTTTGGAGCTCTAAGTCACGTGGAGAAACAAAGATAGATACATGCAACAAAGTAACACTTGTGACTATGGGATCCTTTTTGCCCATACTATAGATTATTGGCAACCAGAATTTTCATTACTCTGAGAATCCCTAAGACAATTTCCCCAGATTACAATAAGAAACATGGATCTCTTTTTATACGTAAAGTATAAAAAGACTCTCAAACCTCCCAACAAACAAAAGTCCAGGACCAGATGGCTTCACTGGTAAATTCTACTAAACATTTAAAGAATACAAAATCTTCTTGGGGCGCCTGGGTGGCTCAGTGGGTTAAAGCCTCTGCCTTCGGCTCAGGTCATGATCTCAGAGTCCTGGAATCGAGCCCCGCATCGGGCTCTCTGCTCAGCAGGGAGCCTGCTTCCCCCACTTCTCTGCCTGCCTCTCTGCCTACTTGTGATCTCTCTCCTATCAAATAAATAAAGAATACAAAATCTTCTCAAAATCTTCCAAAAAGTACAAAAGGAGGGAGTACTTCTAAACGCATTTTATGAGGCCCCATTACCCTGACCCCAGACAAGGACACTACAAAAAAAGAAAATTACAAGCCAATATCCCTAATGAACACAGCAGCAAAAATCTTCAACAAAAAATATTAGCAAACAAAATTCAACAATATATAAAAAAGATAATACATCATGATCAAGTGGGATTTATTGCAGGGATTCATGGATGGTTCAATATCCACAATTCAATGTGATACACTAAAATAACAAAAAGAAGGATAAAAATCATATATCATCTCAAGAGATACAGAAAAAGTATTTGAGAAAATTCAATATCCATTCACAACAAAAACTTTCAACAAAATAGGTATAAAAGGAATGGACCTCAACATAATGCAGGTCATACATGGTAAGACGATAACTGACATTAAACTCAATGGTAAAAAAACTGAAAGCTTTTCCTTTAAGATCAGGAACAAAACAAGGATACCTACTCTTGCCACTTTTATTCAACATACTACTGGAAGTCCTGGCCAGAGTTATTAGGCAAGAGAAGAAAAGAAAAAAGAAAAAAAAAAAAAAAAGGCATCCATTCCTGTCCTCTTCCGATCTGTTCTTCAGTAATCTTCAAAAATGTAAATAAGACCTATTATTTTCTATTTAACAACTTTCTCTTACTCTTAGAACAAAACTCAAACTCCTTAACAAGTTGTACATGTATCTCACCACTATTCTCCTTGATAATCATGCTGCCTTTCTCTTCGTTTCATTAAGTAGCATGAGCAAAGATGTAAAAGTAGGAAAGCATTAAGCAAATAGTTGAGTGTAAGCATTCAGTTTATATGGCTATACAATTTGCATAGGCAGTAGATAAAATAAGATACGAAAGGTTACCTGGGACCAACAGAACAAGGGGCTCAGAAATAAGTTCGCCCAAATATGGCCAACTGATCTTCAAGAAGAGTGCTTAGAATACGTAGAGGGGAAAGCACAGCCTCTTGAACAAATGGTGTTAGAAAACTAGATACCCATAGGCAAAAAGAATGAAATGGACCCTGACCTTATATCATACACAAAAATCAACTCAAGGGGTACCTGGGGTGGCTCAGTTGGTTAGGCTTCTGCCTTCGGCTAGGGTCATGATCTCAGGGTTATGGGATAGAGCCCAATGTCAGGCTCCCTGCTCAGCATGGAGTCTGCTTCTCATTCTTCCTCTGCCCCTTCCCCTGCTCATGCTCTCTCTCTAAAATAAATAAATCTTTAAAAAAATCAACTCAAGGGGCGCCTGGGTGGCTCAGTTGTTAAGCGTCTGCCTTCGGCCCACGTCAGATCCCAGGGGCCTGGGATCGAGCCCCGCATCGGGCTCCTTGCTCGGCAGGAAGCCTGCTTCTCCCGCTACCATTCCCTCTGCTTGTGTTCCCTCTCTCGCTGTGTTTCTCTCTGTCAAATAAACAAAATCTTTTTTTTTTTTTTTATTAATTTTTATTAACATATAATGTATTATTTGCCCCAGGGTACATGTCTGTGAATCTTCGGGCTTACACATTTCACAGCACTTAATAGCACATACCCTCCCCATTGTCCACAACCCAGCCACCCTATCCCTACCCAAATAAACAAAATCTTTAAAAAAAAAAAAAAATCAACTCAAAATGGATTATAGACTTACATGTGAGACCTGTAACTATAAAACTCCAAGAAGAAAATAAAGGGGAAAAGTTTCATAACACTGATCTTGGGAATGATTTCATGGATATGACCCCAAAAGCACAGGCAACAGAAACAAAAATTAAAAGTAGAACTACCTCAAAATAAAAAGGTTCTACACAGAAAAGGAAACAATAAACAAAGTGAAAGGGCAATGTATGAAATGAAAGAAAATATGTGCATACTGTATATCCGAGAAGAGGTTAATCTCCAAAATATATAAAGAATTCATATAACTCAGTAGTAAAATAATAATCCAGCTAAAAACCTGGGTAAAGGACTTGAAGGAAGGAAGGAAGGAAGGAAGGAAGGAAGGAAGGAAGGAAGGAAGGAAGAAATGGGGCGGGGGGGGAGAGGGAGGGAGGAAGGACGGTAGGTAGGTATTTGGGGACAAATTATGTGGTGCCTAGAACACTAGACTAAGGTTCTTATTGGAAATTAAGAGCCCCTATACCATTTTGAACAGAGGAATAACATGATTATGGCTATATTTCAGCAAGGATATGATTATGGCTGTATTTCAGGAAGGATACCACAGCAACAGGATAAAAGAAGCAAAATTTCAAAGGGCCAGATAGAATACATTAAAAAACAAAGCAAACATATGGGGCACCTGAGTGGCTCAGTTGGTTAAGCTACCAATTCTTGATTTTTGCTCAGGTTGTGACCTTGGCTCAGGTGGTGATCACAGGGTTATGTCTGATTTTGAATTGACCAATCCAGCCTTAGCCTGGGAATCCCAAACAGCTCCACCTGTAAACCCAGTAAAGGCACGTATTCCAGGTCCTGCCATTCTCTCTGCCTGCACCCTGCCTTGACAGCTCCCCAAAGCACACCATGTACCTCCCGCTAGGACCTGGGAGTAATAAACTTCTCTAATTCAATTTCCCTGTGCTTTTTTGTTGAGCCAATGGACATTCCAGAGCTTTACTTAACAAATTTTAATTTAATAAAGTCAGAACAGTTAGATATTGCCAAACTGCCCTACCCTTCAAAAAATCTGCTATAACTAATTCTAATCCTACCAAAAAAGCAGCAAAAAGTACAATGAGCTTACATATATTCCTCTTAGATTTACCAAGTACTAACATTTTGTTATACTGGCTTTCTCTTTCACAACCATAAACATATATTATTATTACTATTTTATCTGAACCACCAGGAAATAAGTTGTAAACATTATGTCTTTTTCATCCTGCCCATTCACTACTATAGGATGTATACCCTAGAAAGAAAGGTAATCTCTTACATACCATTATCAAACCCATAAAATTTTACATTGACATGATACTAATGTGAAGTTTATGTTCAAATTTCAGGAATTTTCCCCAAACTGTTTTTTGTAGTAATTTCTTTCCCTGGGCTAGAGTCCAATCTAGGATCATGACTACATTTAGCTGCCATGCTTCTTTAGTATCCTTTAATCTAGAATAGTTCCTCAGCTTTCGTCCTTCATGACACCTACGTTTTGACAGACCAGCTATTTGTAGAATGTCCTTCAATGTGAGTTTCTGTGAGCTTCACTGTGATTAAAGTTATGCATTCTGAACAGTTCTATAGGAGTAATGTGTCCTAAGTACATCACATGTGAAGTACGTAATTTCAATGTGTCCTATTACTGGTGGATGTTAATTTTGATGTCCAAAGTTCTCCATTGTAAAGGCTAACTTTTTTCCCATTGAAATTAATGAGCAATGTGGGAAGTTATCGTGGGATATTTTGAGGCTTAATTAATATCCTTCTCCCTCATAAGTTTTCACTCACTGGTTTTATCATCCAGTGATGATTCTTGCTTAAATCTATTGTTACTATCAGGGTTATAGTATGGAGACTTTCTATTTTTCCTCCTGTGTTTAGTTGGCATTGTACTATAAAGAGGAGCTCCCCTTTTCTTATCTAATCAATGAATCTTATCTCTTTAAAATCAGTAGGGATGCATGAGTTTTTAATTTATATTATTTTTTTATTATGTTTAGTTAGCCAACATAAAGTACATCATTAGTTTTGGATATAGTGTTCAATGACTAATTAGTTGTGTATAACACCCAGAGCTCATCACAACACGCCTGATTTTTTTTTATTACACATGAATTTTTTAAACCTTTAGATTTAGAATAGTTTAATCTCAGAGAAACTGTGAAGATAGAGTAATTTCCTATAATTCCTACTCAGTTTCTTCTATTATTAACACCATCAATATGGTACATTTTTTACATTTAATGAAGCAGTAAAGATGCATTATTATTAACCAAGGTCTACACTCTATCTGATTTCCTTAGTTTATACCCTATGTTCTTTTTCTGTTCACAATCCCATATAGAAACACTGCATTACATTTAGTTATCATATCTCCTTGGGTTATTCTGGTCTGTGATAGTTCCCCAGATTTTTATTGTTTTTCATGGCCTTGACAGTCTTGAGAAGTACTGATCAAATATTTTGTAGAATGTTCATTTGGGTTTTTTATTTTTTTCTCACAACTAGACTGGCATCATAGGTTTTGGGGAGGAAGTGCTATTCTCATCACGTATTAAGGGTACATACCATCAGCATGACTTCTCACTGTTGGTGTTAACTCTGACTACCCGGCTGAAGTAGTGTTTGCCAGGATTCTTCATTATAAACTTACTCTCTTTCCCCTTCCTATACCAAACTCTTTGGAAGGAAGTTACTATGAGCAATCCATTCTTAAAGAGTAAGGAGTTATGCTCTGTCTCCTTAAGGGTGGAGTGTCCACATACTCTATACATATTCATACATCTGGAATTCTGCACAAAATTGTCTATTTGCTCCCATTATTTACTTATTTCTTTAATCATTTATTTATATCAGTATGGACTCATGGATATTTACCTTTTGGTTATAATTCAACACTCCTATATTACTCAACTTGTGGCAACTTTGGTCAGTGGCAGCTCTATTATTTGGCCCTTGTGTCTCCCTGGCATACTTATTGTAAGGTTTAATCTTAACTTTCCAGCACTACAAAATGCTCCTGGCTCATCTTCTGTATTTCTTGCTCTAACTGTAGAATCAGCCAATTTTCCCAGGAGCCCTGAAAATATGTTTTTGTGGGTCTCATTTCTGCCTTTTATTTTTACTTGTTATGCTTTTTCACTCATGGTGCCTACAAGTTTGGTATTTGGGGGACTATTTTGAGGTCCCAGTTGAAATTTCTTTAGAGAGATGTACATCTGCTTCAGCCTTCAGGCATATGAGTTGGCACTACCAAGCTAGGGCCATTTAAAATAAAATTCTGGGCTGGAGAAGTTTCAGATAACATGTAGTTCACTGCACCAATAAATTGTATCAATGCAAAATTCACAACTATAAGCCTGTGTGAGAGTTGGTCTGTAGTTACAATTTCAGGATAAATTTGCCACTGCCTTCTTTCTTTGAACTTGTTACCAAGGTTGAGACAGGTGAATATCCTTGTTTTATTCTTTTGCAATGGATGTGTTTATTTCTTATTTATTCTTTTACTTAGATTGCAGCCTACTGGAATCCCAAGAAGGACTTTGCCATTATCGGTGTGCCCTAAGTTCTATATTTGTTCCCGACTTCATGTAGACATTAAAAATAAATCCCAGGGGGGCACCTGGGTGGCTCAATGGGTTAAAGACTTTGCCTTCAGGGGCGCCTGGGTGGCTCAGTGAGTTAAAGCCTCTGTCTTCGGCTCAGGTCATGATCTCAGGGTCCTGGGCTCTCTGCCCAGCGGAGAGCCTGCTTCCCCCTCTCCCTCTGCCTGCCTCTCTGCCTACTTGTGATCTTTCTCCTCTCTGTCAAATAAATAAAATCTTTAAAAAAAAAAAAAAAAGCCTCTGCCTTCAGCTCAGGTCATGATCTCAGGGTCCTGGGATCGAGCCCTGCATCGGGCTCTCTGCTCAGCAGGGAACCTGCTTCCCCTCTTTCTCTGCCTGCCTCTCTACCTACTTGTGATCTCTCTCTCTCTCTCTCTGTTGAATAAATAAATAAAATCTTAAAAAAAAAAATTTAAAAATAAAAAAATAAATCCCAGGGCAAACCTCTCAGGTCCCCTCCCTCTTTGGGAGCTTTATACTATTGTTCAATAAACTTTACTATCACTCAACAAACTGCTTTGTTGCTCACCACAAAACAAAAAGAAAAACAAACAAAAAAAACCCCCAGATCTACAGAATTCAGGTGAAAACCCTTCGGTGACAGTCCGCTTTAGTACTTAATTATCTTTATGGTGGGTTCCTGCTTTCACTCTATTTTTAGGACCTGAAGATGCTTAACTGTCATGTCAACTCTGATAAGTGTTAAAAGATAGTTCTGAGGGATGCCTAGGTGGCTCAGTGGGTTAAGCATCTGCCTTCAGCTCAGGTCATGATCTCAGGGTTCTGGGACTGAGTCTCACATCAGGCTCCTTGCTCAGCGAGGAGCCTGCTTCTGCCTGCTGCTCCCCCCTGCGTGTGCTCTCTCTCTCTCTCTCTCTGACAAAATCTAAGAAGTCTGATGCAGGGCTTGATCCCATGACCACTAGGTCATGACCTGAACAGAAGCCAAAAGTTGGACATTTAACCAACAGAGCCACCCAGGTGCCCCAGGTACAGCTAAATCTTAGGAAAATTGGTTGTAAAGGCCTATAACAAGAAATCAGAAAGAGCTCAAGTAAAAAACCCTAAACTTTCACCTTAAGCATTAGAAAACGATCACACTGAAACTAAAGCAAACAGAAGGAAGGAAATTATAATGATTGAGTGGAAACTAATCAAATAGAGAATAAAAAGGGACAAAAACAATTGAAACTGAAGGCTAGTTCTCACAAAAGGTTAACAAAGACAAACTTTAACTAGATTAACCAAGGAAAAAACTAACAAGACTCATATCAAAAATGAAAGAGAGAACATTACTACCAATTTATTACTAATAAATACATTTTATTTATTTACAGAAATAAAAGAATTATAAAGGAATACTATGAACTATGTATGCCAACAAATTAGATAACTTAAATGGGCAAATTCCATTCCTAGGATGTCATAAACCAGTGAAAACAACTCAAGAAGTAATAGACAATCTGAATAGCAAATGAAGAGTTTGAATTAGTAATAAAAAAAAAGTTACCTACGAAGGAAAGTCCAGGCCCAGAAAGCTACACCCTTGAATTCTACCAAACATTTAAAGATAATGAAACTCAACAAAGACATGACAAGAAATTACAGACTGAGTTCTCTTAAGAATATGGACACAAAAAGCCTCAACAAAACATCAAACTAGCATCTAGTAACATATAAAAAATATTATATACCTTCGCCAAGTGAGATTTATCCTACAAATACAAGGTTGGTTCAATATCCAAAAATCAATCAACAGACTAAAATACAAACTCACCTGATCATCTCAAAAGGCACAGAAAAAGCACTTAACAAAATCCAACCTCCTCTCCCCTTCCCCTCTCCTTGATAAAGACATTCAACAAATTAGGAATAGAGGGGAACTTCCTCAATCCGGTAAAGGGCATCTATGAAAAATCCACAACTAAAACCATACTCGGTGTTTAAAGATAGAATGTCAGGGGTGCCTGAGTGGATCAACTGGTTCTGCCTTTGACTCCGGTCATGGTCGCAGGGTCCTGGGACTGAGCCCCTCGTTGGGCTCCTTGCTCACTTTCTAGGGTCTAGAAAGTCCTAAGGAATACATAAAACATTTATATTAGAACTAATTGGGGTGCCTGGGTGGCTCAGTCGTTGGGTGTCTGCCTTCGGCCCAGGTCAGATCCCAGGGGCCTGGGATCGAGCCCCGCATCGGGCTCTCTGCTCTGCGGGAAGCCTGCTTCTCCTGCTACCATTCCCTCTGCTTGTGTTCCCTCTCCCGCTGTGTTTCTCTCTGTCAAATAAATAAAAAAAATCTTAAAAAAAAAAAAAAAAAGAACTACTAAAGTAAGTTCACCATGGCTGCAGGATAAAAGGCAAGTAATAAAAAGTTAATTGTACTGTTACACACTTGCAATTAACAAAAAGAAAACAAATTGAGAAAACCATTCTATTCAAAATAGCATCAAATAAAATTAAAATATTTAGGAATAAGTTTAACAAAAAGAGTGCAAAACTTCTATTTTGAAAACTATGAAATGTTGTGGAAAGAAAGATCTAAACAAAAGGAAAACATCCTATGTTCACGGATTGGAAGATTAAATGTTGTTTAAAAGGCAACAATTCCCAAAATGATCACAAATTCAACACAATCCCTACCAGAATTCCAGCTGATTTTTTTGTAGAATTTGCCAAGCTGACTCCAAAATTTATATGGAATTTTAAGGGAATCAGAATAGCCAACACAATTTTGAAAAATAAGACAAAGTTAGAGGACAAAGACTTCCTATTTCAAATCTTACTACAAAGCTATTATCAAGACATTGTGGCACCGACAAAGGGATAGACATATAGATCAATGGAATAGAACTGAGAGCCCAGAAATAAATCATGCATCTATGGTCAACTGATTTTCAATAAGGGTTCCAAGCCCATTTAATGAAGAAAGAAGTCTTTTTAACAAATGGTGCTGGGACTAGCGGATAACCACATGGAAAAGAATTAAGTTGGACCCTTATATGCAAAATTATATATACTATGTACAAAATTTAACTCAAAATGAATAAAAGGCCTAAAAGTAAAACTAAAGCTATAAATCCTTTAGAAGGAAAGACAGGGATAAATCTTCATGACCTTAGATTTGGCAAAAGATTGTTAGAACATGAGCAACACAAAAAAAAAGAGAGACTTCATCAAAATTTACTAAAAACTTTTCCACTTTAAAGGATATCATCAAGAAAGTGAAAAGACAACCCACACAATGGGAGAACATGTTTGAAAATAAAATTTTGATAGAAAAAAATGAATCTGGAATACATAAATAACTCTTCGAACTCAATAAAAAGAGAAATAACCCAAATAAAAACCTCACCAGGCTCTGAATAGCTTCTTCTCAAAAGAAGATGTACAATTGACCAATAAGCACACAAAAAGATGTTCAACATCATTAGTCATGAGGGAAATGCAAATCAACAGCAAAATGAGATACCAGTTGATACCCACTAGAACAAGGACAATAAAAAAGTCAGGGGGCACTCAGGAAGCGCAGTCGGTTAAGCATCCAGCTCAGCTCTTGGTTTTGGCTCAGGCTGTGATCTCAGGGTCATGGGATCAAGCCCCATATTAGGCTCCACACTCAGCTTGATTTTCTCTCCCTCTCCTTCTACTCTTCCTCCCCACACTTGCTCTCTCCCTCTCTCAAATAAATAAATCCTTAAAAAAAGTCAGATAATTAAGAAGTGTTATTGAGGTTGTTGAGAAACTGGAATCCTCATATACTACAAGTGGGAATGTAAAATAATGCAGCAACTTTGGCAAATAGTCTGAGTTCCTTAAACGATTCAATTTAAAATTATCATATAACCCAGCATTTCTCCTTCTAGGTATATACCCAAGAGAAATGAAAACATATGTCCACATAAAAATCTGTATATGAATATTTATATAGAAGCATTATCTATCACAGTCAAAAGGTAGAAACAATCCAAATGTCCGTTAATGGGCAAATGGATAAAATGTGGCATATACACATAATGGAATATTATTCATCCATTAAAATGAATAAAATATTGCTATGTTTTATAACTTACATGAACTTGAAAACATCATGCTGAGTTAAAAGAAGCCAGTCACAAAAGTCTACATTTTATATGATTCCATATTAACTAATTATTGTATTAAGGTCCAGAATATAGAAATCTATAGAGACAAAGTAGATCAGGGAGGAGTGATGAGAGGGTAAGAGGGGTGACAGCTAAGGTATTGGGTTTGTTCTTGAGGGGAAGAAAACAATTCTAAAATCAACCGTGTTGATGGCTGCCCACATGTATGAATAGGGTAAACAACCACTGAACTGTACACTTTAAACAGGTGAATTGTACCTGAATTATATATCAATAAAGCTCTTTAGAAATGTTCTATAGGAAAAAAGAAATGTTCTATGGGCATAAGAAAAATTTTATTTAAAGATTATTTACTTATATTTAAAAGATTTTATTTATTTATTTGTCAGAGAGAAAGGGAGAGAGACACAGAGCAAGCACAAGCTCCAGGCAGAGGGAGAAGCAGACTCCCCGCATAGCAAGGAGCCTGATGTGGGGTTTGATCCTGGGACCCTGGGTTCATGACCTGAGCAGAAAGCAGACACTTAACCAACTGAGCCACTCAGGCGTCCCTAAAGATTTTTTTAAAGCATTCAAACATTTATACAGATCTATTAGATCACCCTCATTATTTGCATTATTCTCAGATGTATTTTTTTATTTAATTTTTTTTTAAATTTATTTGACAGAAACACAGCGAGAGAGGGAACACAAGCCGAGGGAATGGTAGCGGGAGAAGCAGGCTTCCTGCCAAGCAGAGATCCCGATGCGGGGCTTGATCCCAGGACCCTGGGATCATGACCCGGGCCGAAGGCAGACGCTCAACGACTGAGCCACCCAGGTGCCCCGATGTATTTTTAACTAAGCTTTTTATAAACAATTTCATTTCTATAATCTCTCATGAGGTAAGCATGGGTATTCAATCTCTCTACTATTATTCTGTATTGTCCATTTCTCCTTGAAGGTTTTCTATAGAGTTTTGTTAGTTTATGGTCTATTCTGCATTCCTCCCATCCCCAAGCAAAGTTCCCTCTCCCCACTTAAGAACGTTTCAGTTTATACATATTTTTATGCTAATTCATGGTTGAAGAAGTATGTGTTACAGCCTCACTGTGGATTGCAAATCAGTATAAAAATATTCCTCCTTGATTCCTATAACACTTGGGTGTTGTCTATATTAATAACATGTTTCCAAATTTCTTTTTGATATGTCTCTAGTTTTTCTTTTACTTTCAACCATTGAATCACTTTATTTTTAATATAGCATGGAGCTGAGTTTGTTTTTTAATCCAATCTGAATTTTTTTAATTGATGAATTTATCCCATAAATATATATATAGTGTTGTTTTGTTTTTTATTTCTAGTAGGCTCTGCACCAAGTGTGGAGCCAATGTGGGGCTCAAACTCTCAACCATGAGATCAGACTGGGGTCAGAGGCTTAACCAACTGAGCCACACAGGTGCCCCATACATAGTCTCATATGTTCTCCATTCTCTATTTTATGGTATTTTTTCCTTTTCAGATTTTATTTATTTATTTGGGGGAGGGGAGAGAACACGAGCAGGAGGAGGGGAAGAGGAAGCAGACTCCCCGCTGAGCTCGCAGCCAGATGTGGGGCTTGACCCAGGCCCCTGGGATCAGGACCTGACCTGAAGATAGACTATTAAATGACTGAGCCACCCAGGCGCCCAGTATTTTTTCTTTTGTTACAAATATACTTCTTTTTCCTTCCCTTTACGCTCCCATTACTCCTACCATTTTACTACATTATTTTATATATTTTATAGTTTAATTCTTTTAAAAATAACTTTTATAATTTTAAATACTATAACTTACACATGTATTTCTTGATTTATCAACTTACAAGATGAAAATAGCTACTTATATTTCTTCTAGCCTGCCTTTCTTCTTTCTGCCTATCTCTTCGCTGATTTTTCTTTTTTCTTTTTTTGCCTTGCTTTTTATGTGTGGATGTCTGTACAATGTGCTCTTTTTCTTTGAAGTTCAGTACTCTCACCAACGTATGTCTGGGTGTTGATTATTAAGTATAAATTTTTCCCTAGGACTGGGGTATGTCCTTTTAAATTGCAGGATCAGTTTTCCTTATATATGTTATTATTTTTTGTTATCTTCTTTAGAGATACTAACAGTTATCACTGTGTTAGATTTCCACTGTCATTCCTCAAATTATTTTTTCTAATTGCTTTCATTTCCTTTTTCTGTTACAATTGCTTTCATTTCCCTTTTCTGTTACAATTCTATTCAGTTTGTTCTCTGATCCCCTGAATCTCTGATGTTGAATCTCATGTTGTTACCTAGACTTTATTTAACACATTTCATGTCTTCTATAATTATTCATAGCACAAAACATTTAGGAAAAAATTTGTCTTATAGAATATGCTTTTACAGATTTAGTTCCACCTTTCTTTTCCAAGCTATGTCTCCTACACTACACTCCTATACTCCTACTCCATTCATCTGCTGATGGACATCTGGGTTGTTTCCGTAACTTGATTAATTGTAAATATTGCTGTGATGAACATAAGTATGCAGGTATCTCTGGGATGTTGCTTTGAATTATTTTGGATATATACCCAGAAGTGGGATTGCTGAATCATGGTAATTCTATTTCAAATTCTTTGAGGAATCTTGATACTATTTTCTACAATTGCCGCAACATTTTATATTCACACCAGCAGTACACAAGGGTTCTAATTTCTCTGCAATGTTGGACAACTGTTACTTTCTGTTCTTTTTGCTCACATCCTAATGGGTGTGGAGTGGTATCTCATTGTGGTTTGTGATTTGCATTTCTCTGATGATTAGCGATTTCAAGCATCTTTTCATATACTTGTTGACTAGTCATATATCTTCTTAGGAAAACTGTCTATTCAAGTCCTTTGCCCATTTTTAAATTGGGTTTCTTTCTTATTGAATTATAGAAGTTCCATGTATAACCTGGATATTAACCAATTACCATGATTTGCAAATATTTTCTCCTCATTCCCTAGGCTGCCGTTTCACCCTCTTGTGTCCTCTAATGCAGTTTTCAATTGTGAGTAGTATAATTTCTATATTTTTGCTTTTGTTGCCAGCACTATTGGTATCATATCCAAGAAATCCTTGCCAAATCAAATGTCATGAAGCTTTTCCCTTTTTTTAAAATTTAGCTCTTATACTTGGATCTTTGACCCATTTTAGCTAATTTTTGTGTATGGTAAAAAGTAAGGGTTCAACTCCATTCCTTTGCATGTGGATACTCACTTTTCTAACACCATTTGTTGAAGTGTACTTTCTCCACTATGCAGTCTTGGCACCCTGTGGAAAATCACTTATCTTATACATTATCTTATCTATTGATCTTGATGTGAGTAGCTGCATCTGGTCTATACAAATATGAATAGATCAGCTCTCTGACTTTTCTTTCCTTCCTTATCTAGGTATGTTCTATCTTCCTCTAAGAGGTAAAGTTTGACAGCTAGGTAGTAATGACTTATGTTCTGTATGTTCTTTTATGTTAGAAATAGGGGGTCATGAGTAAACATGGCCTTTTACTTGACTTTTATTATTATTTTTTAAAGTTTGTATTGAGGTTCTTTCAGTCTTTATCACACTCTTCTGGAATTCCTTCAGATTTTAGGTTTTCTCCTGTTTTAGTACTGAGACATGATACTTCTATTATTATCAGCCTCAAGTATTTATTTGTAATCCTGTTTCTAAGTTCACAAAATCTTCTCCCAGAGGTAACAATTATTTTACATAATGAAGCGATTTGCATGAGAAAGCAAAAAAAAAAAAAAAAAAAGAAGAAGAAGAAAAAGAAAAATGGATCTCTATTTAAATTGTGAGGCAACATTATCATCAGGATAAAATGGGGAGTGCCTGGGTGGCTCAGTCAGTTGATTTTGGCTTGGGTCATGATCTCAGGGTCCTGGGATTGAGTTCCACATTCAGTGGAGAATCTGCTTGAGGATTCATTCTCTCTCTCCCTCTGTCCCTTCCCCTGCTCCCACTCAATCTCTCTCTCTCTTAAATAAATCTTAAAAAAAAAAAAAAGAATAAAATGGAAACAGACACAGGTCTTGTCTCTTTCACTCAGTCACTCCCTTCGTACTCCTCTCCCCATCCCCCTGCTCCAATCCCATTACCTGCAATATCTATCTGCAAGGATTCTTTTTCTTTTGTCCAGGCTTCTTCAGGCAATGTTATCTTACTATAGATCTCCTCTTTCTGTTTAATGTCTTTAGTGTCTGGTAGACTTTCAGTCTTTGTGTCTTGTAGTCGAGCTGAGTGCTCTGCAGCAGCAACACCACTGGAACCTAAGAGAGGTAAATTAACACAGTATCCAGACAAGAGGTTGACAAAAAGTATTTTAAAATACCTCTCAAGCATCTAATACGTGAAAGGCTCTGTTACTAGTATTAAAGAAAAAAACCCAAAAAGACCATTTAGAAATGTGTTTAGAAACTATTAATCCAAATTGGAGTTAAAAAATATACAAAAACAAGGGGTAGCTGGGTGGCTCAGTTGATTGAGCACCTGACTCTTGATTTCGGCTCAGGTCATGATCTCACGGTTGTGAGATTGAGCCCTGCATTGGACTCCACGCTCAGCTGCAGAGTCTGCTTGAAAGATTCTCTCCCTCTTCCCCTCCCCCAATCTCTCTCTCTCAAATAAATAAATAAATAAATAAATAAATAGCAAAACCAGATGTCGTACAAAATAAAAGAATTACCACATAAGAGAAAGAAGTATATATACTCAAAAAGGGATAAACTACTTCTAGCTAAGAGGATCATGAAAGAATTCTGGAGTAAATTAACAACTGATCTGGGTATTAGAAGATAGCTCACTTGGGATACACACTGAGACAGAAAGACAAAGGCATTTTGGGCAAAGGTCACCGCATATGAAAACAAGAAAATCAGAAAAGCAACTGAACATTTAAGAAATAGAGCAAGTGTATGGTTTATATGAGTACAGAATTTACAAGAAAAAGAAGTGCCAGGGCGCCTGGGCGGCTCAGTGGGTTAAAGCCTCTGTCTTCGACTCAGGTCATGATCTCAGGGTCCTGGAATCGAGCCCCGCATAGGGCTCTCTGCTCAGCAGGAAGCCTGCTTCTCCCTCCCCCCTGCCCCACCTGCCTCTCTGCTTACTTGTAATCTCTCTCTCTCTGTCAAATAAATAAATAAAATCTTAAAAAAAAAAAAAAAAAAAAAGAAGTGCCTAAAAAGTTGTTTGGGAGCTAATTTTACTATTCTGAAAGACTGTACTAAAAGAGCTTAGATTTTATTCTCAAGGGTATTGAAAACTTTCTGATTATGAGATTAACAGGATCTGTTACTAGAATATTCATTTAGCAACAGTGAAGGGGGGGTAAAACTTTGAAATGTTGCCCAGAATACAACATAACTTGTGAAAACAAGCAATACACAAAAAAAGAAGTGGCTAATTATGCTCCAAAATGTTTCTATTTATAATATTGGCAGAGACTACCAGCTGTCCTCTGAAATCCATTTTCTTTTTCTTTAAAATAAAACCCTGACAAGAGTAGGCAGGCTGAGGGGATGTTGTGTCCTTCAAATTCCTCCCAGTGAGTTCTTCATGAGCACAAAAGCTCGTTTCCAGCCATTAACTAGTTCAGAATCTGAAGCAGAAGCAATTTCAGGCAACCAGCGTCCCTAGTCCTATCCCTAGGTCACTGAATAATACCCCAAAGAGTAACCCTAGCCATCAGACCTTGGAAATAATTCTGAAAAAGGAACTTGTGTCAGAACAGTAAAATGAAGAATCAAAACAAAACAAAAACAAAAACAATCGGCTTTGGAAGATTTTGATTTGGTTGCCTGCTGGGTAAAAGAAATTTTTATAGTGTTTATTTGGGGAGAGAAAAACAAAGCAAGTGTATCCTAGCTCTTAAAGTATTAAAGCTCAACTGAAGAAAGTAAGAGGTTAAGTATCAGCTGAGAAGAGAAGCAGAAATTCAGTCCCACCTTAGACATCCAAATATTTTCAGACTGAATGGTTACTTCTATGATGCCCCTAGTTTACCTAATTCTAGAATATGAACCCATTGGACCTGTCTAAGGAGAACTTCACGAAGCATCAGTCTGATGAGCAGAGGACTGCTACTCTTCTGTAACAGGACTGGCAAGTGCCCTGTCTTGCCATCATTCAAAAAGAGTTATTCATGGAGACATTAAGCCAGAGAACCTGCTTCTTGAATCAACTAGAGAGCTTAAGATTACAGATTTGGGGTAGTTGGTATATGTCCTCATCCTCTAGAACCAACAACTTACTGCAGCACCCTGGAGCACCTGCCCCGAGATGAGTGAGGGCCAAATGCATGCTGAGAAGTGAATCTCTGGAGCCTTGGTGTTCTTTGTTATAAGTTTCTAGTTGGGAAGACTCCCTCTGAGGCAAGCATATACCAAGAGATCTATAAAAAATATCCTAGGCTGAATTCCTATTCCCTGACTTTGTATAAGAGGGAGCCAGGGACTTCTTTTCCAGACAGCTGAAGCAGAACCCTAGCTAAAGGCTGACTCTCAAAGAAAATGCCAGAATACCCCCAGATGACAGCAAACTCATCAAAATCATCTAGCTGCCAAAAAACCCAAAGATTCAACTTTGAATCTTTCCATCTAAAGAACCCTGCAGGGAGGGGTGCGTGGCAGGCTCAGTAGGTAGAGCATGCGACTCTTGATCTTAGGGTTGTAAGTCCCAGCTGCACACTGGGCTATTGTATCATCGGTCAGGAACAGGCCACTGACACTTACCTTACTACTGTCCGCCTATGATCTAAAGCACTACAGAGCTGTGGTTTTTTGTTTTTTTTTCTTTGAAAGATTTTTATTTATTTATTTGAGAGAGAAAGAAAGTGAGAGCATGAGAAGAACGAAGGTCAGAGAGAGAAGCAGACTCTCCGTGGAGCTGGGAGCCCGATATGGGACTCGATCCCGGGACTCCAGGATCATGACCTGGGCCGAAGGCAGCTGCTTAACCAACCGAGCCACCCAGGCGCCCCAGAGCTGTGTTTTTTGTTTTACTGTGCAGGCAGTACTTTGGTCTCCCTACTCAGAAAGTTTCACTTCAGTAAACATGACACTCAGAAATGAAAGAAGCCACAAGCCTCCTGCTAACTTCCCTAGTTTCATGATCTGGAGACAAAGTTCAAATGCAGCCACCCCATAGGCTGTTCCGAGTGAAGTGTCCTTGTGGAAGTTGGAGTCAGGGTCCAACTGGGGGAAAGTGACCACTTTGCTCCAACTTGATCAGTTAAAGGGCCATGCAATAACCTTCCAAGTAACTAAAAGTGTGTTTAGTTACCTACCGGGGGGCCAGGCCTGGTAAAGCTGTCAGAATGAACATGTGATTCTTTCTTTCACATGCAAAAATGAAGATTTTTGTATTGGAAAAAAAAAAAAATAGAACCTTGACTTCACTTGGCATATGGTTATCAGAATAAAGATTATATTTCCCAGCCTCCTGGCAACACAGCTTGGTATGAACATGTGACTAAGTCTGGCCAATAGAATGGAAAGGAATGGTACATGTAACTTTTGAGAAGTATTTAAAGAAGGAATATACTTTTTCCTTTCCCTTTCTTCCTTCGTGCTGGCTACAATACAGGCCTGATGCTTACTGCAGGAGAATGGAGGCTAAACATGTTGGAGCAACAGGAGAGAAAGAGTTTTATTCCTTGATACACTGGAGTCCACACCCAGATTTTGACAAGAAAGAGAAATAATTTCCTGTCTTCTTTAAGCCTGTTACTTTGTTTTTGCTTTCATCTCTCAGAGCCAAAACAATTCCTAACTTTAACACGCAATTATAGTCATTTTTAATCAGCATAATCCCATTGAAGTAAATTAACTGGATAGGTACTTAAGAAGTAAACAAGCTGAATTCCCAGAGAAAAAGGTTTATGTACAACAACAGTATTAAAGAGTGAGCATCTTGTGGAACTGAATTTTTTTTTATCAGTAAGTCCATTATGTCAATTTCTGGCAGTGAGATTACTATAATCACAAAGTTACTATGGTCACACAAAGTTGTCCAAAAATGTCTTAAAGAGCTTTAAAAATGTTAATTTTACCTGCTAATCTATACCAAAAAATTTCACCCAATATCCTATTTCACATATGAGCAAGACAGAAAGGCCGAAGACAGAAGGGAACAGAGAATACTTCTCTGTTTATACCCATTTTAGACGGCCAAAAGAAAATAATACAGATAATCCAGTTCACTTACCTTCCGTGGTTTTCTGCAAGGGTTCTTTTTCTTCAGGTTGGGCAGACTTAGTCACTTCATTTTTATTGTAGATCTCCTTTTTCCAGTTTTTATCTGAAATGTCCTCATCCCCAATGATGGAAACTTGAACTTGGGCATCTGGAATAATGACATCACATAATTCCACAGAGAAGGAAAAGACAATAAACACAATAGGCAAGTAACTGCCACCCCCCCAAAAAAGTCCAAACAAAACCCCAGACGTCTTTATATATTAAGAAAAAAAAGCATCTCCTAGGCCCCATCACAGCTTTTAAGTTGTGACAATTATGGTGGGTTTACAACATAAATTGGAAAGTTTTTCCTATTTTTCTGTGTACAACGATGGTTTAAATAAAATACCACTTTATTTTTTTAATTTAAATTCAATTAATTAACATATAATGTATTATTGGTTTCAGAGGTACAGGCCTATGATTCATTAGTCTTATATAATATCTAGTGCTCATTACATCACATGCCCTCCTTAATGCCCATCACCCAATTACCCAACCCTCCTAACCCCCCTCACCTCCTCTAGCAACCCTCAGTTTGTTTCCTATGATTCTCTTATGGTTTATCTCCCTCTCTGGTTTCATCTTGTTTTATTTCTTCCCTATGATCCTCTGTTTTGTTTCTTAAATTCCACATAGGAGATCATATGATAAGATCATATAATTGTCTTTCTCTGATTGACTTATTTTACTTAGCATAATACCCTCTAGTAGTTCCATCCACGTTGTTGCAAATGGCAAGATTTCATTATTTTAATGGCTGAGTAATTTCATTTACTCTCTATATACCACATCTTCTTTATGAATTCATCTGTCGATGGACATCGGGGCTCTTTCCACAGTTAGACTATTGTGGACACTGCTACTATAAACATTAGAGTACAGATGCCCCTCCAGATCACTACATTTGTACCTTTGGGGTAAATACCCAGTAGTGTAATTGCTGGACTGTAGTGTAGCTCTATTTTCAACTTCTTGTGGAACCTCTCTTATACTGTTTTCCAGAGTGGCTGCACCAATTTGCATTCCCACCAACGGTGTGGGAGGGTTCTCCATTCTCCACATCCCTGCCGACATCTGTCATTTCTTAAACTTGTTAATTTTAGCCTAAAATATCACTGTTCTTCAAATGAAATCTGTTCTTCACTGGTTTGACACAACAGTTAAAAAAACATCAATTAAAAAAAAAAAAAAAAAAAAAAAACATCAATTGTCTTTTTCAAAGTAAAAAGGTGGATGTGAATGACTCTTTTGTGTTCTTTGGCTTATTCAAAGTTTTTGTCACTTATTGAGCCAATTTTGATATTTCATATCATCCTAGAAAAGTATCTGTACCATCAACATTTTATATATACTTTTTTTAATATATTTTATTTATTTATTTGACAGATCGAGAGAGATCACAAGTAGGCAGAGAGGCACGCAGAGAGGGAAGGGAAAACAGGCTCCCCTCTGAGCAGAGAGCCTGATGTGGGGCTCAATCCCTGGACCCTGAGATCATGACCTGAGTCGAAGACAGAGGCTTTAACCCACTGAGCCACCCAGGCGCCCCTATATATAATACTCTTATGATTTTTAAAAACCTCCTGAAATTATATCCTTTTAAAACTGCTTTATAGGGGTGCCTGGGTGGCTCAGTCGTTAAGCGTCTGCCTTCGGAGAGGCATTATCCCAGAGTCCTGGGATTGAGCCCTGCATCGGGCTCTCTGCTCGGCAGGGAGCCTGCTTCTCCCGCTCCCATTCCCTCTGCTTGTGTTCCCTCTCTCACTGTTTCTCTCTGTCAAATAAATAAAATCTTTAAAAAAAACAAAACAAAAAAAACTGCTTTGTATTTTCTACTTTCTTTCTGTTTTTCTTGGTCATATTTGCAGAGATATATCTACCTTATTGGTTTATTTTTTAAAGATTTTATTTATTTGATAGAGAGAGAGAGATCACAAGTAGGCAGAGGCAGGCAGAGAGAGGGGGAAGCAGGCTTCCCACTGAGCAGAGAGCCCGATGCGGGGCTTGATCCCTGGACCCTGAGATCATGACCTGAGCCGAAGGCAGACGCTTTAACCCACTGAGCCACCCAGGCACCCCTCTACCTTATTGGTTCAGCTCATTTCTTTCTTATATGAGAAAACTCAAGTATAAAATATTACGGCTTACACATTTCACAGTACTTAATATAGCACATACCCTCCCCAATGTCCATAACCCAGCCACCCTATCACAACCCCTCTGACCCCCAAGCCACCTCAGTTTGTTTTGCAAGTTTAGGAGTCGCTTATGGTTTGTCTCCCTCTGGATTCCATCTTGTTTCATTTCCCTCCCCCACCCCCCGACGGCTCCCCGCCCTGTCTCTCAAATTCTTCATATAAGAGATCATTTGATATTTATCTTTCTCTGAGTTATTCTGTTTAGCATAATGCCTTCTAGTTCCATCCACGTTGTTGCAAATGGCAAGATTTCATTTCTCTTGATGGCTGCATAGTATTCCATTGTATATATGTACCACATCTTCTTTATCTTATTCATCTGTTGATGGACATCTAGGTTCTTTCCATAGTCTGGCTATTGTGGACATTGCTGCTATAAACATCCAGGTGCACATGCCCCTTAGGATCACGACATTTGTATCTTTAGGGTAAATACCCAGTAGTGCAACTGCTGGGCCATAGGGTAGCTCTATTTTCAACTTTTTGAGGAACCTCCATACTGTTTTCCAGAGTGGCTGTACCAGCTTGCATTCCCACCAACAGTGTAGGAGGGCTCCCCTTTCTCGACATCCTCGCCAACATCTGTCGTTTCCTCAATTGCTAATTTTAGCCATTCTGACTGGTGTGAGGTGGTGTCTCACTGTGCTTTTGCTTTGTATTTCTCTGATGCCGAGTGATGTGGAGCACTTTTCCATGTGTCTGTTGG
>CM053610.1:75393142-75418192 GCA_028646535.1 Procyon lotor | reverse complement strand
GACTTTGGACTGTTTCATGTTGTCGTTGATCTTTCCAAGTCTGATCTTGTGGGCTTGTAGTTGTTTATCCCTATCCTTCTTGACTTCCTTCCTTTCTATCAGCTTATCTTCTAGATCACTAATTTGTTCTTCTTTCTCTTTTACCCTGGCATTCAGAGTATCCAGTTTAGATGGCATCTCCTTCATAACATTTTTAATTTCAGTGAAACCAGCTCTACATTCTGCCCTTAGAAATTCTATAGTGTCGCTAATACTTTTCTCAATCCTAGCTAGCAACTTTATAAATGTTATTCTGAAGTCTTTTTCTGACATCTTCCTTATATCCATATCCATTAAGACTGTGGCAGAGGCCATTGTCTCTGGTTCTTTTCTTTGTTGGGAGTTCCTCCTCCTAGTCATTCTCTTGAGGGATGGCTGAGGGAATGTACAGGGTCCAAAATATCAACCACGACTCAGGCAAGATTAACCTGAGGAAAATCCAGAGCGGTTGGAAGCCACCACTGAAAAAACAAAGCTCAGCCACAGTGGAGTTTTTCTTGTGTAGAGATCCAGACAGTTACACCTCACGCTGATTTCCTAGGTGTTCAGGACGGTTTGGCAGATTTCCAGCTCAATTCAGGGGACTGGTGGCAACGACGACCCTTACTCGTTCGCCATCTTGCCTCCTTCCTCTCGCTATTCATTTTCTAAATCTGCAGTTCCCCTGTGGTGATCTCATAGGGGTGCTATGGGATATTTTAAAATTCTAAGGAAGTAACAGTGATAACTGGTATCTAGTATACAGTGCGCAAGCTACTAGCCCAAAGGAGTTTAAAGTTTCAATATTAGATAATGCCACATTCTTTTCAGAGCTGTTGTACCTTTGCAAAGCTAGATTTTTGACAGTTCTGTAGTAAAACCAGCAAATAACTGTGGTTGTGTAAAATTTCATCTCAAGGTTTGAGAAGCTAGCTGTACAGTGTTCTAACAGCTGCACATATTGCATTAGTAAGTAACTGTGGTTATTTATGAACAAAGTAAAATATTTTCTTTCAAAACCTAAAACTAAAAGGAAATACCTGATATTTTTGTTTATTAAGTTGTTAGATCAAAACTATAAGTATTTATGTCTTAATAACTTATAGCTGTTTGAAAAAATACTTATGTTTATATGTGTTCTACATAATGAGGAGGAAAAAAAAAAAACACCAAAATAGTAAGAAAAAACTTGGAAACCCTCATTTGAAATGAAGTCCACTGACCCAAACAAACAATTATCCATACAATTTTCTTCATTAAATATTTATTAAATGTTTACATATACATAATACATCTTGCCAAATAACTCATTTTCTAAACCAGAGACTGAGGAATGAAAACTCCTTATTTCACTAAAGGATTATATGCCACTGAGCTTTCATATGTCATTCTAGAATTAACCAGCCAATCCACAAATAAAATGTCAAAAAATAAAATTCTGAATAATTTATGCATAATACCTGAGTGTGAGCTCTCAACGGTGGTATCTGATCTGGAATCCAGAGATGGAGGAATTTGTTTTAATTGTGGAACATAATACATCTTCGAACTACCAGGAGGCTTATATGGCAACACTGAAGGCTGGGCTAAAGAGAGAAAGATCAGAAAAATTAATAAGAAAATACTTATTAATTTGCTGAATAAATATTGAGTGCCTTTCATGTGCCAAGCAGTGTACAAGATTCTTGGGATATATCAGGGTGCCTGGTTGGCTCAATGGGAACAGCATGTAACTCTTGATCTCAGGGTTGTGAGTTCAAGCTCCACATGGAGTGTAGAGATTACTTAAATAAATAAACTTAAAAAAAAAAAAAAAAGATTCTTAGGATATATCAGTGAACTAAAACAGAAAAATATATGCCTTCAAGAAGAGCTAGACAAGAGGAAGAGGGTATAAATCTGTACAAAGTAATAATTTATTATAGAGATTATATATGTACACACACACACAAATATATATATGTGTTTGTTTTTGTTTCTGTGAAGTCAAGGGAAACAAAAAAGTGTATAGAGGAGGGGAAATCTTAAACAGAAAAAATAGGCTGTTGCCTCCACTTCTATTTGGTCATTACTGTAGTCATTGTAGGAATATCGATTTATTAATTTTCTTTCTCTACCAGTGTATGTAATGCTCGATAGTGATGGTTAAATTTATCAGTTAGGTGAAAGGCTACCAAAAAAAAAAATGAGTAATAACAAGTGGGCAGAATTACAATGGATCCAGAGCAAGAATGGTTGTCCTGCAAAGCAGGAGAATTCTGAGACAGAGAAGTGGCTTTTCAAATTCCTGACAACTTTATATTTAATTGCAATAGTATTAAGGTTACTTTGGCCTGGCTGCCTAGAGGGGAAGAAGTGACCTCACAGCAAATAATGGTTACTCTTAGGAAAGAAAAAAAAAAAGATAAGAGAAGGGTAAAGAAGAAGATTCAACTATAAAATTTATTTCTTCAAGAACTTGGAAAGTAGAACCAAATTCCTATAATACAAAATGGCAATTATTATTCTGAGTTTGTTAATTTAAAGTATTGGGCACAGTCATGTGCTTAACATAGTATTCAAGTTAAAATGTTTTCATACCAAAAAGAATCCCACAAAGTTTTACTTTTAAATATACAGTGTTAAAAATAATATTTTATCAGTAAGCCAAATGATATTAATCCTTTAAAGGAATCCTTTCTCCCAGATCCTGCATGCAAAGGTGAAAACATAAATAATGGCCTCTATATAAACAATGCATTTGATGTGAGTAGGGGTTTAAAACACACCTTCACAGTTGCATTTCCCCTCTTATGCTTCTGGCATCACCATGAGAACAATATAACTGAGGATAGATATTGTTCCACTAGCTTGGGTTTCAGAACAAGGCATACAGTACAGACCTAAGTCATTTCTGTAGTCTGAAGCCAAACACAAAATGACAATGATGATGATTGAAAAAGGCAAATGTTTGTTATTACAAAGTACTGAGATTTGTGAGGTTGTTTCACAGTATCACTGTGGCACTAGGTAACTGACAAATAAAGATGTTCTTTGTGTTATTTATGAAACTGTAGATTTGGGGGTATGTTTTTATTTCACCATAAAAATGTATAAGAATTACAACCATCTTAACATACAAATGTACTTGTTTAAATTAAATTCAGTCAAAGTTATAAGGTGAAAAAAAAAAAAGTTATACGGTGAACCAAGAAATTTTCTTTATATATTTAGGCATATCCCATCTTTATCTACAGACAGATAACCTTTTTCATAAGGAGGAAAACTTAAAATAGTATTTTGGGAGGACTTGTGCAAACTATTAAATTCTTAAATTAGTAACTTAAAGTTCCCGCTCTCATTTGAAGGAAGTATGGGAACTCAATTATTAATTTTCCTGCTATTTATCTGAAAAAGAAAATAACATGCTCTATTTTGAATGTTATATAGTATTAGCACCACTGAAATACCACTCTCATAGCACATGAACACTCTAAATGTAGAACTTAGGGTGCAGAGCACTAGCTATTCATCAAAATCTACTTCTTTATCCTCAAAATCACAGCTAAACCATTTCCGAACTAGGAGAAAGTGATCTGAGCCACTTCCAAGTCTAGCACATGTGCTTCTCCGCGCTTTTTTTTTTGGTCCCTTCTAGTTGACTGTGATGGTGAATCCAAGGTAATAATTGTGGATTCTGTGTTTTAGAGACAGCACAGCCACAGTTAACCTGGGTCCTGGTCATTGTTTTATAAGTAACAGACTAGTATTGTGTTTGCATTATTACATGTATTTTCATCTATTTATTACAGTATGTAACATTTAATATAATACAAAATTCACCTGCCTGCCTGAAACCAGACCTCCGTAGTTTTTAAATTTTTATGAACTAATTCATTAAGTATCATGAGATAAAAATAAGTCAACCACAAGCAGCCTGAGTCCCATATAAGTTAACTCCACTAGAAACTAAGACAGTCCTTTCATATGTAATATAAAATATGTAAATAAATAAAATGTAAATAAAAGATGGATAACTTATTTATCATGTAAATAAAAGATGGATAAACTCATGTGGAATCCTAATTTTTAAAATTAAAATTAGGTTTTCTTTCCAGGAGTCCACAAACTGTGGGTTTTAGAGGGGAGTGGGGTGGTGGATGAGTTAGCCCGATGATGAGTATTAAGGAGGGCACAGATTGCATGGAGCACTGGGTATTATACACACACAGTGAATCATGGAACACTGTATTAAAAACTAATGATGTGCTGTATGGTGACTAATTTAACAAGAGAATAAAAAATAAATTAAAAATATAAACGAATAAATAAAATCAGGTTTTTCTGACTACAAAGACCCCCTCCCAAATTTCTGAGATCATTTCATATAAAGTTGGTAATATGACCTAAAATGTAATCACATTCTCTTACCATCTGTGCCATGAGGATGAGTAATCTGTTGGCCTGAAGGTGATGAAGCAAATTTGACAGGAACTTTGCCCAGCTTCTGGGTACTGGGCTCTTGAATTTCAAGTCCACGATCACCAGCATTAATAAAAATCTCAGATGAAAACATGGCTTTTCCTGGACCTTCTGTTGTTATCTGAGTGACTGCATCAGATGACAATTTTCCAGGGAAGGCAGAAACTGGGGTCTTAATCTTCTCTGATGGTCTGAACAAAAAAGAGAAAAGATACAGAAGGTAATATCCGTGGCTTACCAAATACGGTAATCTCTTTCCAAAGGTAGATTCAAGGAATATTATGTGGAGATACATCAACCTCAAATGGTTATTCAGCAGTACTCTCTGCTATCTTAAATACTTATAATGCAATCACGCATTCATTTAATTTACTTTATTCATTTAAAATGAGTTTACTTTATTCATTTAAAAATCTACTTTAAATTTCAACTTAGAATGCTATTATACAATTTAGCTGAGGAAATGGTACTTTTCAGTTAAAGTAAAAATATAATCATTTTTTAAAAATTGCCAGAAGTCTACTATAAATTAAGGGACTGTGCTAAGTGCATAGAGTGTACAAAAATAAATAAAGACTTGCCTCAAGAAGTTTATTCTAAGTGGGGGAACCAGAGGTTTTTAAGACTGTAATTATGTACTAAGATTTTAGAGAATTAATATTAAAACAGAATAGAGGAATTAATGATTTAAAAAATGAGAGAAGACAAATCTTATTTATAGAAGAATTCCAAAAAAATATACACAGATACCTCCCCATCCAAGGAGGTGAAGATTAACTTCTCCTTTCTCCCTTGAGTATGGGCTGGACTTACTAACTGGATTCCAAAAAACAGAGTAATAAAAAGGGATAAATAGTAACTTTACAGTGGAGAAACCTAACAAACACCATATTATTTAAGTGATGATGGTTCATATCACCAATGTGGATGTCACGTACTCTCTGCTATGATGTGAAGAGATGAGTATTTCCCTTTTATGGTATTCTTTTGTCGAAACCCTTAATTCCATCTAACCATGCAAAAAATACCAGTCAAACTCAGATTGACCAACAGTCCTCAGAACTGTCAAAATCATGAAAAACAAGGAAGGAATGAGGAACTTCCACTGACAAGAGGAGACTAAAGATATATGACAGCTAATCAAAGGGAATGTGATATGCACTGGGTTCTGGAACAACAACAAGTTATTGATGGAAAAAATGTGAAATGTAAATAAAATCTGGAGTGTAGTTAATGGTAATGTACAAATGTCGGCTTCTTAATTTTGACAAATGTACATTTTGGTAATGTAAGATGTTAATAGGAAAAGCTGGGAGATGGGTATAGGGAACTCTATTATGTTTGTATCTTTTCCCTAGATCTAAAATTATTCAGAAATAATAAGTTATTGAGGCACCTGAGTGGCTCAGTCAGTTAAATGTCTGATTCTTGATTTTAGCTCAGGTCATGATCTCAGGGTCAGGGGACTGAGCCCTGCTCTCAGTGCAGAGTCTGCCTAGGATTCTCTCTCTTTCTCCCTCTCCCTCTTCCCCTGCTCACACAGACATTCACTCTCTCTCTCAAATTAATAAATATTTTTAAAAAATAAATATAAAGTTATTTAAAAAAAAAAAACAGAGTAATATTGTATTATTTTGGAGTAACAGTTATATCACAAAAAAGAAGAACTTCTGAATTTCTACCTTCTGGCTTCACTAATTGAAAAGGACAATTAGGAGAAAAGAAAATAGTAGACCAATCTCCTTTATGAACATGAAAGCAAGAATCCTTAACAAAATCCAAACAAAACCATAAACAAAACCGAAAAGCAAATGGATGAATTCTTACCGAGATGGTTTACTCCTGGAATGTAAGGTAACACTAAAATCAACCAATATGATTCACCACATCAATAAAATAAAGGAGAAAATGCACATGACCATACAGTCAAATAAAGCATTTGCTAAAACTCAGCAATTATGTAGATAAAAACTCATAGCAAAGGGAAACCACAAAAAACTTTAAAGCAACCGTCCTATTTATACTGAAATGAAGAAAATGTTCACTGTGAGATTAGGAACAAAATAAGGATGCCAATTCTTACCATTTCTGTTCAACTTTAGTAAAGGTCTTAAATGGCATTAGCAGTAAGTCAGAAAAAAGAAATGAGAGATGGAAGGATAACAAAGGAAGAAATAATACTGTCATTGTACATATCTGACATAATTAGGTACACAGAAAATCCAAAACAATCTAAACATAACTCATTAGAATATAAATAAGTTTTTAGGAAAGTTGACAGAGAGGAGATAAAAATTTTTAAAACTCCACTACATTTGGGGTATCAGAAAAGTTATGGAAGCATCAGGAAACAGCCTCATCTAATATGCTAGAGAGGGGCATTTTGGAGATCATAGGCAGGGACAGAGTGTAGGCAGACATACTCCACTGGGAAAGACAAATCACCAGAGCTTTTGAGGCACTCATGGGCTGGCATGATGAGGTGAAATCTAGCAGAATGCCAAGCCAATTTTCCCCACAGGACATTTTCTTAGTATCAGGATGGTAAGGGAAATGGAAAACTCAGAAAAGCAGAGTGAAATCTCCTTCATAGTTATGGCACTAGTAACAAACCGAGTCGCACTAGACAGAGGGGCCTGTAACAAACATCAGGTCTCCTCCTCATGACATTTGCCAAATTCTGAACCTGAATAAGGCAGGAAGCTAAATCATTACTGCCTGAGGGAGAGAACTTTCAAGTCTGAGGACGTATTACAGACATAATAAAAAACCCAGAAGTGCCATCCTCAAGAAGGGGGCTGAGCCAGGAAAAGTGAAATCACTTGGCAATGTCTGAGTTCTTATGAGACAAATGTCCATTAAGAAAGTGTAACTACAACAAATACATAGCTGGACCCCCCTCACATTGGCCATACTCTGAAGCTGCAAGAACTGAGAGTTGAAAGAGCTGAACTCAAACACCTGAGAGATTCAATTGAATATCTCACTGTATTTACTTACTGAAGAGTCAAAAATCTGTCAGGCTTAAAGCAAAAACCCAGGAAGGTTACAAATCAGGAAAAATCAAAAGTGTAATAAGTTGGGATGCCTGGGTGGCTCAGTTGGTTAAGCATCTGCCTTCAGCTCAGGTCATCATCCCAGTGTCCTGGGATTGAGCCCCGCATCAGGCTCCCTGCTCGGCAGGAGGCTGCTTCTCCTTCCCCCTCTGCCTGCTGCTCCCCTTGCTTGTACTCACTCTCTCTCTCTCTCCCTCTGTCAAATAAATAAATAAATCTTAAAAAAAAAAAAAGTTATAATGAGTCAACTACAGCTGCACCCCAGAGCTGATCCAGGAAAATTCCTGACATGACTAAAGATCAGCCACTTTATATGATTAAGAAAGAAAGGGCAAAGGGCAAATCCTCAGTCCCTATGATATTTTTAATTCACAACATCCATTACATAACCAAAAATTACAAAATTTATCAAGCAGAAAAAAGTGACTAAAAACTGAGAGGAGGGGCGCCTGGGTGGCTCAGTCGTTAAGTGTCTGCCTTCGGCCCAGGTCATGATCCCAGGGTCCTGGGATCGAGCCCCACATCGGGCTCTCTGCTCTGCAGGAAGCCTGCTTCTCCCGCTACCATTTCCTCTGCTTGTGTTCCTTCTCTCGCTGTGTTTGTCTCTGTCAAATAAATAAAAAATCTTTAAAAAAAAAAAAAAAAACTGAAAGGAAAAAACACAAGAAAAACTGTTTTACAGGAGTTAAATACTGGAATTAGTGCATAAAGAAGGACTTTAAAATGGTTGTGAATATATTAAGAGATCAAAAAATGGGAGCTAATAAATAAAAATACAAGGATTCTCAAAAGAAAATCAGAATCTACTTTTTAGAATCAAATATACCAAAAATAAAAAAATAATCCAAATTTACTCTAGTATCAAAACCAATAAAATACCTAGAAACAAATTCATCAAGGATGTAGAAGATCTGTACCCTGAAAACTACAAGACTCTGATGAAAGAAATTGAGGCAGACACAAAAAAAATGGAAAGATGTCCTATGTTCATGAGCCATTTGTGTGTGTGGATCTGAATCTAAACAGCATACCTACACTTGGAGCACAGAATTATGAGACAGACTACAGTACAAGTCTCAGAAAGGCCACTGATACACACACATGTAGGTCAGATCTGAATAGCAGTGCAAAAGCTTTGAAAACTGAACTCACATGGAACTATAACCCACAGAAGGCAGGTTAGAATTTGTAATATGAATGTGAATGTGTTGCTTGCCCAGTTAAACAAAAATAACAAAATTTTCTATAGGATTTAAATGAGACTGAGTTATCTCAAATATTTGAGTTATCTCAAAATATTACAAATACAAATGATAATTACTCAGCATATGAAGAACCAGAAAAATCTCAACACACATGGGAAAAGAAAATCAGCAGACACCAATGCTAGGATGAAAAAAATGTTAGAATTAACTGACAAAATCTTTAAGGAAGCTATTATAAAATTCTCCAACAAGTAAGGGTGGATACCCTTGAAACAAATGGAAAGACAAGGTCTCAGCAAAGAAACAGATGATATAGAGAAGAAATGGCAGAAATTTTAAAACTAAAAAATTATATAACTGAAATAAAATTCTCACTGGATGAGCTCAACAGCAGAATTTAAATGTTGGAGAAAAGACTTCATGAAAATCTCCACACTACCCAAAGCCATCGACAGAGTCAATGCAATCCCCATCAACACTCACTGGCATTTTTCACACAAAGAGAAAAAAAATTCTTAAACTTGTATGCAGTCATAAAAGACCCCAAATACCCAAAGAAATTTTGAATAAAAACAAAACTGGAGGCATCACATTTCAAGATTTTAAACTATGCTACAAGTTATAGTAATCAAAACAGTATGGTACTAGTAACAAAATAGAAACACGGACAAATGAACCGAATTAGACAGCATAGAAATATTTCCCTGCACATATAGTCAACTAGTATTTGACAAGGGATCCGAGAATACTCAATGAGGAAGACAGCTTCTTCAATAAATGGTCCTGAAAAAACTGAATAACCGTGTAAAATGAAACTGGACCCCTATCTTATACCACTCACAAAAGTTAACTTGAAATGGGGTTAAGAGTTAAACATAAAACCTGAAAATTAGTACTAGACAAAAACATGGGAAAAACTCCTCGATGTTGATCTTGGCAATGACTTTTTTAATGTGACACCAAATGCACAAGCAACAAAAACAAACTCAGTAAGTGGGACTGTGTCAACCATTGTGACAACCATGTCAACCATTTGATGTATCTTCCGTACATCAAAAGAGATAATCAACAAAATAAAAAGATAACTTACAGAATGGGAGAAAATATTTGCAAACCACGTATCTGAATTCAGATTAATATCCAAAATATATAAAGAACTCATACAACTCAATAACAAAGAAACAAACAAGTTGACACTCCCAAAATGAATGATCCAATTAAACAATGGGCTGAAAACATGAACAGACATTTTTTCCAAAGAGACCTATGGATGGCCAACAGACACATGAAAGGATGCTTAACATTACTGATTATCAGAGAAATGCAAGTCAAAACTACAATGAGAGATCACCTCACACTTGTCAGAATGGCTAAAGCCAACAACACAAGAAACAATAGATGGTGTCGAGGATGTGGAGAAAGGGGAACCCTCTTGCACTGTTGGTGAGAATGTGAACTGGTGCAGCCACTGTGGAAAACCATTTGGAGCTTCCTCAAAAAGTGAAAAATAGAACTACCCTACCATCTAGCAATTGTATTGCTGGGTATTTACCCCCCAAAATATAAAAACACTAATTTAAAGGGATACATGCACCCTGATACTATAAATAGCAGCACTATCTACAATAGCCAAATTATGAAAACAGTCTAAGGGCTCATCAACTGATGAATGGATAAAGAACATGTGGTATATATACACACAATAGAGTATTAGCCATTAAAAAGAATGAAATCTTGACATTCGCCACAATATGGATGGAGCTAGAGAGAATTGTATGTAAGTTAGTCAGAGATAGACAAATACCATATGATCTCACTCATGTGGAATTTAAGAAACAAAACAAATAAGCAAAGGGGGGGGGGGGGAACGTGAGAGGGGCAAACCAAGAAACAGACTTTTAAGTATAGAGAACAAACTGATAGTTGCCAGAGGGGAGGTGGTTGGAGGTAATGGGTTGGGTAGGTTAGGAAAATTGGGAAGTGTACTTGTAATGAGCACCAGGTGTTGTACGGAGGTGCTGAATCGCTGTTTTGTATACCTGAAACTGATATTGAACTGTATTTTAACTAACTGGAATTCAAATAAAAACTTAAAAAATAAAATTTGGGCAGAGGAACTGAACAGACATTTTGCCAAAGAAGACACACAAATGGCCAACAGATACGTGAAAAGGTGCTCAACATCACTAATCATCAGGGAAATGCAAACCTCTAGCTCCATGAAAATCATGAGCTATCCCCTGACACCTGTTAGAGTGGCCATTATCAAAAAAGGACAAGAGACAAGGGTGCCTGGGTGGCTCAGTTAAGCATCTACCTTCACCTCAGGTCATGATCCCAGAGTCCTGGGACTGAGTTCCACATAGGGCTCCCTGCTCCGTGGGGAGTCTGTTTCTGCCTCTTCCTCTGCCCGTACCCACAGCTCATGATCTCTCTCTCTCTCAAATAAATAAAATCTTAAAAAAAAAAAAAAAAAAAGTCAAGAGATAAATGTTGGTGAGGATACAGAGCGAAGGTAACCCTTGTGCACTACTGGTTGGTGGGAATGTAACTGATACAGCCACTATGGAAAACAGTATGGAGATTATGCAAAAACTTAAAAACAAAACTACCATATGAGCCAGCAATCCCATTTGTGGATATATATTCAAAGGAAATGAAAACAGGGTATTGAAGAGAGATCTACAGTCCCATGTCATTAATTCATAATAGCCAAGATCTGGAAACAATCTAAGTGTCCATCAATACATGAAGGGATAGAGATGTGATATTTATACACATCTATATTATATATAATATTATCCAAATATATATATTTTTTATAATATATTATTCAGCCATTAGAAAGAAGGAAATCCTGTCATTTGCAACAACATAGATGGACCTTAAGGGCACTATGCTAAGTGAAAAAAGTCAGAGAAAGAAACTGTATGGTATATATGTGGAATCTAAAACAGCCAAACTCATGGAAACAGAAGGGTAGTTATCAGGGACTGAAGGGTGAGAGAAATGGGAAGATTGGTCAAAGGGTACAAACTTCCAACTAGAAGATGAAGATGTTCTGGGGATATATGCACAGCATTGCAATGCTAGCTAACAATAATATCACACACTTGAAAGTTGTTAAAAGAAAAGATCTTAAATGTTTTCACCACAAAAAGTAAAGGCAATTATGTGACAGGACAGAGGTATTACCTAATGCTATGGTGGTAATTATTTTGCAATACATAAGTGTTTCAAATCAACAAGCTACAAACCTTAATAAACTTACACAATGTTTTATGTCAACTTTATCTCAAAAAAGCTAGAAAAAAATAAAATAAATCCTTTTTTCAAGAAAGAAAAAAGAAAGGAAAGGTAAAAGAAGAAAGGAAAGAACAGAGGAAGGGAGGGGAACAAGAAACAAGGGTTCTTGGGAGAAACGGTTGATGGGGGCGGTGAAGGGGCTAGTGCAGGGTACAGTAGCCAACATGAAAATGTTCTCAATAGCTAAAATTAGAATAATTTGAGTAGTATTAGATTATAATCCAAAGAATGAAATAAATGCCCCAGAATCCATACTGATGTCCATGAATAAAGGAATAAATAAATGGATAAGGAACAACAGCTCTTGCATACAGAAAAATTCCAACTAATAGAAATGAAAGAAATATAAAAACTCCACTAGAATACCAGAGTAATAATAATTGCTACAGGCAAGATCCAGTGATTGATGCTAAAATTAGTGATCCAAGTTTAAGCAGAAACAGGATGTTTACATAGTCTACCAGTTTCTCCCTCAGATATTTAGTATTTACAAAGGAAAAACAGTAACTGTAACTGTATAGTAGAGAGTCTTGGTAGACACCACTGTAGCCAAGTGATCAAGGTTAACATTACCAGTAATGCATATCAACTTAATGTGCTGCTCCCTAATGAAATGCACTGAAAGAGCAGTGAATTGTGTAAGACTGATGAATCACAGACCTGTACCCCTGAAACAAATAATACATTATATGTTAATACTATAAATCAATCAATCAATCAATCAATCAATCTTAAGGGGGAAAAAAAAGAAAAGAAAATGCATAACCTCAATATACTCCCGAGACATTAGGCAAAACTAAATAAAAATTTTCTCCAAAATAACTAATCATTTCTCTTCAAAGTGTCAATGTCATAAAAACAAGGCCAGCCACAGACTGGAGGAAATAAAGTAGACATGACAACTGTAACACAAGGTGGAATCTTGGTGGGATCTTGGGTTGGATCTGAAGCAAAAAATGTTCAATTGTGGAAAAATCAGGTGAAATCCAAATCAGTCTATATTTTCGTTATAATTTTATATGAAGGATAGTTACTTAATTTTGTTAAATGTTTTATGTTAAATGTTAACATAGAGGAATCTTTGTTAAAGGACACACTGTCAACCTCTAAGATATTCCCCAGTGATCTCTGATTCCAGGTATTTACACCCTTGTGTAACCCCTAATCCTTGAGGAAACAGTGATTCATTTCTACTGAAGAGTAAGTGGCAGAAATGGTAAGATTCACTGAAAAGGTTACACTGTCTTGGAAATTCTTCCTTATTCTCACATGCTCACTCTGAGGGGACATTTAGCTTTCATATTTGGGCTGTCTTATGGAAGGAAGGGAATGATGTCTCTGGCCAATAGCCAAGTGAACAAGCCTGGAAGCATATCCTCAATCAAGCCTTGATATGGGACTACAGCTGCAAGCAACACCTTGTTTGCAACCTTGTACGAGACCCTGAGCCCAAAGCACCCAGCTAAGCCTCACCTAGATTTCTGACTCACAGAAACCCATATTAACGTTGGGATACTATTGTTTTAAGTTGCTACATTTTAGAGTAATATGCTACACAGCAATAAATAATTAACACAAGAACTCTTCCTACTATTTTTGTAATACCTCTGTAAATTTAAAATCTCAAAATTAAAAGTTTTTAAAATACATACTTACACATTTTATTCACATATACACACACACACGTATGCAGATTAGTGTGTGTATATTATATAGTTTGAATTATTTTTTTATTTTTTAAAGATTTTATTTGAGAGAGAGAGAGAAAGCACAAGAGGGCAATGCGTCAGAGAAAAAAGCAGACTCCCTGCTGAGTGGGGAGTCCAATGTGAGGCTCGATCCTGGGATTCTGGGGTCATGACCAAAGCTGAACCGACTGAGCCACACAGGTACCCTTTGAACCACTATGGACTCTGGAGTCAGACAAACCTAGACTCAAATGCCACCTCTTAACATTTAATAATAGCCATGTGATGTTGGGCCAAACGTTTACTTTCTCTAAGTACTGGGATTTTAAAATTCTGTTGATTATATTAAGCATAAAATGATATCTGCATCTACTATAACAGATGGCATTTAGTACATTCTAGACAAATGGTATTAATTCATATTTATAGTCATCCATTATTTTCTTCTCATTCAAGGACTTCAACTCTAATTCAGTACTATAATACTGAAAGCAGAGACAGATCCTGTTTTTTAGACTCAATCCAATTCTAAATCACTAAGTTTTAGAGCTATAAGGGACTTTACAACAGCTTTTCAAGCCTTTCCTCCCACCATCATCCACATATGAGTACCAAAGATATTAAATGACTTGTCCAGGAAGATCGCTGATAGAAGAGCTGAAAGTAGGGTTCAAGATTCGGGGAGACACTACCATGCAGTGAATGACTTCTTGCTTTAAACAGACTGCACTAGAATGCCTATTCTGTTGCTTACAAACAGCAGTATGTATGGGGGCACCTGGATGGCTCAGCTGGTTGAGCACCCGACTCTTGGTTTTGGCTCAGGTCATGATCTCAGGGTTTGAGATTGAGCCCCTGTCACGCTCCGCACTCAACAGGGAGTCTGCTTAAGATTTCCTCTTCCTGTCCCCCAGCCCCTCCGCACCCTCAAAAGAAAAAAAAATCTTGCATAGAGCACTAGGTGTGGTGCATGAATAATTAATCTTGTAACACTGAAAAAATAAAACAAACATATTTGAGGGAAAAAATATCTTAAAAACAAAACAAAACAAAGCCCAGCATTATGTGAGACAATGCTGTCTGCTGACAAAGTAGCAATATCAGTGTCTCGGTTTCCCAGAAGGTAAAAAACCTACCTCATAGGGTTATCATGAGCATTAAATGAGATAACATATAGAAGTTAGTAGTCACTGCCCTGACTACCACATGTGGATGCTGAATAAACATTTTTTTCTCCTTCGTCTTTCCAAGCCTAGGGCTCTTCACTATGATATGCTGCCTTCTCAACCATAAGGTGGAATGTGAAACACACACGGTAATTTTGTTTAGTTGCATTTTAAAGGATTCAAAATGTAAAACTGAATTAACGATAGTCTTAAAATTAGTCTGAATAGTATAAACCAAATGCATTTAGTTCTGACCTGCGTTTCCTTTCCTATAAAACACTGTAAAGTGGGGCATCACATCAGAGAGAACATTATATTGACATGCATTACCGGTGATGTTAGCCTTGATAACTTGGCTAAAGTGATGTCTGCCAGGATTCTCTGCTGGAAAGTTACCTTTTTTTTCATTATAAATACTAAATATTTGAGGAGAATCATGAAATGGAAACTAAGAAAGAAGGGAGAGAGAAAGAACATGTGCAAACAAGCAAAAGAGTGAGCACATACACACATCCCAAAGCCTGGTGTTCAGCATATTTCCAATACAATAAACCATTAGTAAATTGTACCATGGGATGATCAAAGACTCTTCCCAAAGTAATTCAATGTTTTTTTAAATACTCAGTGCCAAGTCTTGTCAAAAGCCCTCTGAAATTATAAATACATTACTTTCAGACATTCTCTCTTACCTAGGCATTTATGTCTTGAAAGACTTCTGGAAGACTAGTGAGATAAAACCTCCCCTAAGAAAAACTGTACTGCCTTTCCCCCAAGAACTTACATTTGCTTAAGTATTTAAAACTCTTTATCACAAATTCCATCAGCTTGCTTGTCATCACATTGAGACTCACCGATCTGCAGATACTGGAGTCCCTTCTGGACTGGAATATCCTTCCAAATCTGAAATGTTCACTTGTGTTTGCCTTGAGGTTACTATCTGGCTATTCTGAAAAAGCATGGTTTTGAAGTCCTGAGGAATAATATTACTATCTGGAAGAGGAGACTGTACAACTTGGATGTCCGGTGAAGATTTAGGTCCTAGAAAACCTAAAGATTGTTGATTCTGTACTACAGGTTTACTGGTCAATAATTTGGAGGTTGGTTCCAATGATCTTGAAGACATAGCTTGTAGGTCAGAGTTAAACTCACTATTCATCCTTGTTTTAGAAGCAGGATCCAATGAGTGAAATCTTTTATCTAAGTTTCCACTATCCAACTTGGAAGGAGTCTTGGGATAAAGAGTTATACGAACACAAGAAAGTGCTTTTCTATTTGAGGGTGGAGTAGATGCAGTTGTTACTAATGTACACTGATTTGAGGCTGACTGGGACACCACATTATCAAACTCGGCTTCAACATTTATCATGTTGGAAATGTACGATTTAAACTTATGCTGGTTATTTTTTTCTACTACATAATCCTGACCTTGAGGAAGAGGGGAATGGTATTTTCCCATGTGATCTACATCTGGGGTTTTGCTTTGTTCAAAGAGCTGACGTTGTTCAAGAAAAATGGAAGAAGGAATGTCTGAAGCTATATAATTCTGACTTTGAGGAAAGGGACAGTGGTTTTCTCGCATCTGATGATCTAAATGTGGGGCTTTGCTTTGTTCAAAGAGTTCTCGTTTTTCAAGAAAAATGCGACAAGGAAGGTTTGAAGCTACGTAATCCTGATGTTGAGGAGGGGGAGAATGATATTTTCTCACATGGTGATCTGCATGTGGGGCTTTGCTTGGTTCAAAGAGCTCTCGTTGTTCAAGAATAATGTGCGAAGCAAGATCTGGAGTTATAGTTACATTCTTCTCTTTTACTCCTAGTGTGGAACTTGGTCTGCTCATGCTAATGAAGGTATGGTTATTAGAAAAATGAACTTCCTTGACATTGCTACCCTTTGTACTGGTACTGGGCTCAGAATCACTGTCTTTAAAATCTGATCTTTCTAAGAGTTTTTCTTCTTGCTGACAATGTTCAACAGATAGTTTTTGACTTTGCTTACCACTTTCTGCAAAGATAGTCACAGCTTTATCTGGTGAATGACTAATAATTTTAAATGACGAAGGGGAAGAGGTTCTCTGTGCTAGATCTCTGGGAGGATTTTGCTCTTCGGTGAAATGAGAATTAAATACCCCCACAGATGCTCCAGTACACTGGCTACCTTCAGTAACACCAACCTTAAGAACAGAGGAATCTGAAAAGCATTTAGAATGTCGGTGAGATGAAAAAGTGATGGAAGTAGTAAACTTTTTCAAGGGTTCTGGGGACAGCATTTGTGATGAAGAATGACAATCCATTTCTTCAGGTGGCACACAAGCAGGTTCTACTAATTCTGACAGCCAAGGGTCTATCTTCTCATGGAATGGCATTCGAAGACCCTGGCTAATTCTGAAGTCCTCAGCTGTAAAGTTTTGAAATGGGGAATGACTTCGTAACTGCAAGGAATTCCAAACTTTGAAATGGGGGTTACTTTGGTCTAGTGATTTGGAAAGGTTGATGTGTCTGGTTCTCCATGATGATGGACTCCGTTGTCCTCTGATCATTTCTGAGGGGTCAGCAGATCTAAAAACACAAGGGTGACTATCCAGTTGTGGTTGTTCAGCAGTTAGAGTCCTGAAACATCCTTTTTCATGGCTCTCAATAATAATGTGACTACATACAGCTTCCGGCTTGCATCCTATTCCCCGTGGACTCCGTAAATCCTAGAAGATATAAACAAATTCTTACTTGTAGTCCGAATAGTTACATAAAAACCAGTTATATAATCCAGGCTAAGATTTGACCACAAAGGTCCTGTTGATATTTTACAATAAAACAGGTAAGAACATAACAAAAAGGACAGTTAACTCTAGGATAAAATGGTTCGTGATAACTAAGACCACACAGTTAATTTCTTCTAAAAATGTTTCACTAAACTAACAAAAGTAAAGACTACTTTGGTCCCCCAGTATTCTCGCCATTTTGCTTTCAGTAACAGAGATCCCTTACCCTAATTTTTGCTGATCACATGGCCACAAAGCTGGAGACCTTTCCAGGTTCCTTTGTACCTAGGTGTGACCATATGACTAGGTGTAGGACAATGGTATATGAGCAAAAGCAGTAAGTGTAACTTCTGCTTCCTGTCCTTAGAAAATCAAATTCTTGACCTCCATGTTCCCCTACTACCACCATCACTACCATCACCATTACTCTTGCCAGCTGAAAATGGTAATATCTAGAACAATCTCAGAAGCCATGTGTAAAATAGCTTAGCTGCCAAGCCTGCTTGGGTCTTTGGATAACTTCAAGAAACAGAGCTCTTCTTATCCTAGACTACTATAAAAAAGGAAAATAAATTCTACCATATGTGAGCCATTGCATTTTGGGGTCTCTTTGTTATCGAAGCTTGGCCTATACCCTTATACCAATAAGAATAAGGACAGGATTATTCCTAAGAATAGGAAAAAGAATGAGTACTTCTTTCTGGGGTATTGGATCAGAACCTGAAGCTACCATAAATATAAAACTTCTTTGAAAAAATAAATAAATAAATAAAAATAAAACTTCTTTGAGATTTCTGTTTTACCTATGAAGTCATTTCCTAGCATCCTATTTGATGATAACAGCCACATTTGATTTCAAATAAAAATATCTAAAATTATGCTGTCTATTCGGATGTAATGGAATAGTTGTACTTTCTCCTATTTGTCTGATAAGTATAGCTAAAAGTCCTAGACATTATATACAAAACACATGTAAGAATTATCTGAAAGATGGAGAGAAGGCAGGCAGACTAGGGATTTGGGACTGGAGGAATGACATGGTAGTGAAATCCCTGGGTTTTCTTTTTAACTCATATATTCCAGATTTGGGACTAGAAGAAAGAAGCCAGCAACACAGGAAAAAAGGGCATACACAAAGTCTCTAATAAAAACCCACTCTCATTAGCTATAAAAAACAGTAGAAGTGAAGTCTAGCAAGACAGAAAACTTTTAGACCATAACTGCTCTATTCCAGCCAACCACCACAGGAAAAAACAACAACAACAACAACAAACCTGCTTTTCTCATATCAGCAAAGGCTAAATAAGGAGCCTAAACCCTATCCTTCGAAATTATTACAAGATACCCCAACATCCAAGCCAAGGTATTAGAGATGGCCAAGCAGGGGCCCAGGACCTATTTTTACCTGTGATGGCTAGTAAGGAGCTACCCTTTCGTGGTATCAGTGGAGACCACACAAGGAAACTGGACTTTTCCATTCAGCAGCAATGATGGGCCCCTCTCTCTCCCAGCTATAGGCTGGAAGAAAATTTTGCAATCCTCATATCCAATAAAAGATTCATATCTAACACACATAAAGATGTCACAAAACTTAAGAGCTTAAAAAAAAAAAAAAAAAAGACAACCCAATTGGAAAAATGGGCAAAAACCCAACATTTCACTTACTAGAATAGAGATGGGACATAGGGGCATAACAACATGTTCAACACCATTCACATTAAGGAAATGCAAATTAAAACTACAACGACTGCTTTTGCATAGCAAAGGAAACAGTCAACAAAAATGTAAGACAACCAACAGAACAGGAGAAGATATTTGCAAATGACATATCACATAAAGGGCTAGTATCCAAAATCCATAAAGAACTTACCAAACTCAAAACAAAAAGAATAATCCAAGCAAGGAATGGGCAGAAGACATGAACAGACATTTCTCCTAAGAAGACATAGAAATGGCCAACAGACACATGAAAAAATTCTCAACATCACTCAGCATCAGGAAAATATAAAGCAAAACCACAATGAGATATCACTTCACATCAGTCAGAATGGCTAAAATTAACAAGTCAGAAAACGACAATATGGCAAGGATGCAGAGAAAGTGGAACCCTCCTACATTGTTGGTGGGAATGCAAGCTCGTGCAGCCACTCTGGAAAACAGTATGGAGGTTACTCAAAAAGTTGAAAATAGAGCTACCGCACAACCCAGCAATTGCACTACTAGGGATTTACCCCAAAGAAACAAATGTAGTGATCTAAAGGGGCACCTGCACTCCAATGATTATAGCAGCAATGTCCACAATAGCCAAACTATGGAAAGAGCCCAGATGTCCATCGAGAGATGAATTCATAAAGATGTGGTGTGTATATACACATATATATGTATATATACATACATACACACACACACACACACACACACACACACTATTACTCAGCCATCAAAAAAATGACATCTTGTCATTTGCAACAAAGTGGATGGAACTAAAGGATATTATGCTAAGCAAAAATAAGTCAATAACAAAAAGATAATTATCATATGATCTCACTCACATATGGAATTTAAGAAGCAAAACAGAGGATCATAGGGGAAGAGAGGAAAAAATAAAACAAGACAAAATCAGAGATGGAGACAAACCATACGAGACTCTTAATCATAGGAAACAAACTGAGGGTTGCTAGAAGGGGGTAGGGATGGAGGGATGGGGTAACTAGGCAATGGACAATAAGGAGGGCACATGATATAATGATATAATAAAACAGTTATAAAAACCTCTACTTCTGAAACCAGTAATGCCTTATATGTTAGTTAATTGAATTTAAATGTAAAATATAAATAATTTTTTAAAACTACAATGATTCTTCTGCATCTATTGAGATGATGATCATATGGTCTTTATCCTTTTGCATGTTAATATGACTTATCACGTTGATTTATTTGCAAATATTTAACCACCCTCACATCCCAGGAATAAATCCCACTTGATCATGTGAATGATTTTTTTTTAATGTATTATTAGATTGAGTTTGCTAATATTTTGTTGAAGATTTCTGCATCTATGTTCGTAAGACATACTGGCCTACCTACAGTACTTTTTTTTGTAATGTCTTTATACAATTTTGGTAGCAGGGTAATGCTGGCATTGTAGAATGAATCTGGAAGTTTCCTTCCTGTTCTATTTTTTGAAATAATTTGAGAATAGGTATTAACTCTTCTTTAAATGCCTGGTAGAATTTACTTGTGAAGTTACCAGGTCCTAGATTTTTGTTTGTTGGGAGTTTATTACTGATTCAATTTCATTGCTAATAATTGGTCTGTTCAAATTTTCTGTTTTTTCCTGATCCAGTTTTGGAAAGTGATATGTTTCTAAGGAATTTATCCATTTCTTCTAGTTTGTCCAATTTGCTGGCATACAGTTTTTAATAATATTCTTATGATCCTTTGCATTTCTGTGGTATTAGTCGTTATTTCTCCTTCATTTCTGATTTTATTTGAGACTTCTCCTTCTTTTTTTGATAAGTCTTACTAAAGGTTTATCAATTTTGTTTATCTTTTCAAAGAACTAGCCCCTGGTTTCAGTGATCAGGTCTATTGTTTTTTAGTCTCTATTTCATTTACTTCTGCTCTACTTGTTATTATTTCCTTCATTCCACAGGCTCTGGACTTTGTTCTTTTTATAGATGCTTTAGGTGTAAGGTTAGATTCTTTGAGATTTTTCTTGCTTCTTCAAGTTGGCCTGTATTGCTATAATCTACCCTCTGAGAACTGTTTTTGCTGTATCCCAAAGACTCTGAAACATTGTGTTTTCATTTTCATTTGTCTCTCTATATTCTCTGATTTCTTCTTTGATTTCTTGGTTGACTCATTCATTGTTTGTAGCACCATCATAGTAAAAAGAGAAAGAATAAAACCAATAAGATCATCTCAATAAATGCACAAAAAGCATTTGATAAAGTACAACATCTGTTCATGATAAAAACTCTCAACAAAGTAGGTTTAGAAAGAACATAACTCAACATAATAAAAGCCATATATAAAAATCTCACAGCTAACATCATACTAAATGGTGAAAAACCAAGAGCTTTTCCCCTAAGGTCAGGAACAAAATAAGGATATCCACTCTCACCAGTTTAATTCAACACAGTACTGGAAGTCCTAGCCATAGCAATAAGACAAGAAAAAGAAATAAAAGGCATCCAATTGATAAGGAAAAAGTAAAACTTTCACTATTTGTAGATGACATAATACTATATATCTAGAAAATCCTAATGACTCCACCAAAAAACTACTAGAACTGATAAATTCAGTAAAGTAGGACACAAAATTAATATCTGAGGCTCAGGTCATGGTCCCAGGGTCCTGGGATCGAACCCTAAATTAGGCTTTTGTTCAACAGGGAGTATACTTCTCCCTCTCCCTCTGTCCTTCTCCTTGCTTGTGCTTATTCCTTCTTTCTCTCAAATAAATAAAATCTTTAAAAAAATAGTTAAGATGGCAAATTTGTTATGCGTGTTTTACAGAATTTTCAAAGATAGATTTTATATTGCCTCAAAAGGGATCACAGATCTAAATAGAAGAACTAAAACCAATTATCTTTCAAAAAAGATAAACCTTTGTAATTCTGAGTTATGCCACAATTTCTTACTATAACACCAAAAGCATAAGCAATAAAGGAGAAATGTAAGTTGGAGTTCATTGAAATAAATAACTTGTGCTTCAAAGGTCACCATCAAGAAAGTGGAATGACAACACACAGAATTGGAAAAAATATCTGCAGTGTACTGTTAAGGAACTAATATTCAGAATAAAGAAAGAACTCATAATTTTCAACAGTAAAACAGACAAATTCTTTTTAAATGGACAAAGAAAGGGGGGAAGTGCACTTGTGATGATCACTGGTTGTATGGAAGGGCTGAATCACTATACTGTACACCTGAATTTAATTACTAATTGGATTATTTAAATAATTAAAGGTTATTTATTATCTTTATATATTATTTGTTTCTACATATATTAAAATATAATATATGGTATATTATATATTGTCTGTAATATGCTTATTATTTATATAATTATTATTTATTAAACAAATCAATTAACAGCTGATTTAAAAATTAAATTAATTAACTGGAAAATAAATAAAAATAAAACAAAAAATTAAATTTGGGGCACCTGGGTGGCTGATTGGGATAAAGCCTCTGACTTCGGCTCAGGTCATTATCTCAGGGTCCTGGGATCAAGCCCTGCATCGGGCTCTCTGTTCAGCAGGGAGCCTGCTACCCCCTCTCTCTCTGCCTGCCTCTCTGCCTACTTGTGATCTCTCTCTCTCTCTCTGTCAAATATATAAATAAAATCTTTTAAAAAATTAAATTTAAGTTAAAATGGACAAAGGATTGGGATACAGAATTTTTTTTTTAAAAGATTTTACTTTTACTTATTTGACAGAGAGAGAAAGTACAAGTAGGCAGAGAGGCAGGCAGAAGGGGGTGAGGGAAGCAGGCTCCCTGCTGAACAGAGAGCCTGATGTGGGGCTCGATCCCAGGACCCTGAGATAATGACCAGAGCCAAAGGCAGAGGCTTTAACCCACTGAGCCACCTAGGCGCCCCTGATAGAGACATTTTTGCAAAGATAAACAAATGACTAGCTGATAAGAAGATGTTCAACATTATTAATCATTAGAAAATAAAAAACACAATGCTATTTTACATCCGACAGAACTACTATATCAAACAGAAAATAATAAGTTGGAAAGAATGTGGAGATATTGGAACCCTCATACACTACTAACAGGAATGTAATGGTGCAGTTACATTGTAAGACTATTGGTGCTTTAAAATGCTAAACATTGATCCCAGAAGTTCCACTCTTAGGTATGTACATAAAAGATATTGAAACATGACCACTCAAAAACTTACACCCTTATGTTCATGGCAGCACTATTCACAGGAGCAAAAAAATGGGAAAAAGCAAATGTCAATCAACTGGTGAATGGATAAATAATATCTATACAAAGCAATATTATTTCACAATAAAAAGAAATAAAGTACTCATCCATAATGCTATACAACATGGGTGAATCTTAAAAATATTATACTGAATGCAAAAAGGTAGTAATAAAAGATCACGTACAACTCCAATTATACCAAATTTCCAGAAGAGGTAAATCCATAGAGAAAGTCGATTAGTTTTTGCCTAGGGCTAGGAGAATTAAGGGGAGGAGAGAAAATGATAAAAATGTTCTAAAATCAATTATTGCACATTGCACAATGAAGTAAAAAAAAAACCCTGAATAACATACTTTAAATGGGTAAACCTTATAGTATATAAATTGTACTGAGGTTACAAAAGTTCTGTTTAGCTGATACATATTCTTTATTAATTTCCAGAGATAATTTTTCAATTACAAATTTCACTTATAAGATCTGTTTGAGTTTATCAGCTTATATTATTCTCATTGCTCAGTTTACCATCAGAAGTCACAGACTTCAATGTCACAAACCAAAAAAGTTTTTCCCTGTCACATAAAATGAAACAACACACAGAACGAAACACAGACATGCATGCATGCAGACACAATCACCTAGCACTAACAGCAAAAATCTACTCCTTACAAAGAAACAAAACCTGGATTACTAGTCATGCAAAACTTCCTTGAAAATTAAACTTATTGAAAAAAATACATAAGGGTTACTAAAAGGCTGAGTGTAAAATTTTAGAAAAATTTCTAAATTACCACAGAATTATCTAAGAGGGATAATTTTTCTAAGTTGTTCATAGTTTTAAGATCCCAAAACCAAAAATTTTTAAAAATAGTTTAAAAACTCTACTTATAAAAAACAAAAACAAACCACATCTATTTGTATTAGAACAAGTATTCTAAGTATTATTTTTATATGTTTTCTAGAAACACTTGAAAATCTTACCACAGATTTTATTTTTTTTTTTAATTCATATATTTGACACAGAGAGAGAGAGAGACAGCACAAGCAAGTGGAATAGCAGGCAGTGGAAGAGGAAGAAGCAGCGTCCCCACCAAGCAAGGAGCCCGACACAGGGCTCAATCCCAGGACCCTGGGATAATGACCTGAGCTGAAGGCAGTTGCTTAACCAACTGAGCCACCCAGGTGCCCCTCTTGCTACACATTTAAAATCAACCTTATTAAACCTACTGTGATGAGAATTTCATTTATATTCAAGACAACCTAAATATATAACAGTAAGACTACGCAACAATACTGTGTATGTATGTGTATAAAAGAGCTTTAAAATACATACTTTTAGAAGAATGTTTAATGGAGAAATGCAAAAGAGACTCAATATAGAATATATTAATTTATATGCAAATGTTTTATTGAAGCAAAATTCACATTACATGAAGTTAACCACTTTAATGT
>CM053610.1:75361105-75392642 GCA_028646535.1 Procyon lotor | reverse complement strand
GAAGGCAGACGCTTAACGACTGAGCCACCCAGGCGCCCCACCCCACTCCCTATAGGCCTCCATGATTTCTAAAGAGAAGCTGACTATTAATCTTACTGAAGATCCCTTTGTAAGTGATGATATACTTCTTTACTGCTGCTTAAAAGATCTCCTGTCTTTGGTTTTTGACAATTTGACCATAATGAGTCTCAGTGAAGAACTCTTTCACTTAATTCTGCTTGGAGTACATTAAGTTTTTTAGATGTATAGATACATAATTTCCATCAAATTTGGGAGTTTTCAATAGCTTCTTCATCAAATATTGCCTCTGCTCCTTTCTCATTTCTCTCTTCTCCCAGGATTTTCATTATTACAGAACTTTAGAAGTAAACCAGGTATGATTGATGGTATCTCATGGCTCTGTTTTTTTGTTTTGTTTTTGGTGCAAAAAAGTGGTTTTATAAAGCACGAGGACAGTACCTTGGGCAGAAAGAACTGCACTGGGGTTGTGAGGAGAAATTGATGGTATCTCATGGCTCTGTTAACTATTCTTCATTCTTTGCTCTTTTTGGGCCTCAGACTTTCTCATCTCAATTATATTCAAGTTTATGGATTCTTTGTTCTGCCTACTCTACTACTGAAATCTTCAAGTTGATTTCTTTTTGTTGTTGTTGTTGTTGTTGTGTTATGTTAGTCACCATACAATACATCATTAGTTTTTGATGTAGCATTCCAAGATTCATTATTTACATATAACACCCAGTGCTCCATGCAATACGCGTGCCCTCCTCAATACCCACCACCAGGCTCACCTATCCCCCAACTCCCCTCCCCTCCAAAACCCTCTGTTTGTTCAAGTGGATTTCTATCCTCTTTTTGATGTCTCTATTTGATGTAACATTCTTTTTTGGTTTTCTTTAGCTTTTTAACCATGGCTTTCTTTGGCTCTTTGAGCATAATTAAGAGAGTTGACTTAAAATCTTTTTCTAATAAGTCTAATTTCTAGGCTTCCTCAGGCACAATTTTTATTAATTACTTTTTTCCCTGAAAATGGTCACTTTACTTCATGATTTGTTAAAAATGGGCATGGCAACTCTGGATATTAGATTCTCCTCCCTACGTAGGGTTTATTTTTACTTGTAGATTGTTATTGTTTGTTGGATACCTTTTTTTGTTGTTGTTGTTGCTGGATACCTTTCTAACTACTTTTGTGGAACGTTTGCATTCTTTTTTGTGTATAGCACTGAAGTCTATGTTCTTAGCTTAATAATCAGCTGTTCTGAGTTTCCTTAAAATGTGCAGCTAAAAAGAAAAAAGGAAAGGAAAAGGAAAAGGAAAGGACAACTTGTGAGGGAAGGAAAAAACCTCTACTAGTCTTTTCTGATCTTCTCCAAGTTAGGGTACTTCGATACTTAGCCATATTATTTACAACACTGCATCACACTCAAACTTCTCGCTTGTGCAACATAAAGCCTGAAAGGTTAGCCAAAGGGAAGTTCAGAGTCTTCTCAAGGCTTTTTGAGAGTAAGTCCAGCCCTGGGCATACATCTGGCCTTCTCAATTCCCCAATATAAGCAGGAGCCTTTGAAAGTGCTTTTCCCCTCAAGTATTCCCCTTTCTCAACTGCTTCCTTCCCAAGCTTTTCAGTGTACTTATTGTTTATCCTGACATCCCTAGGCCCAGGCTGCTTTAGCGAATACTTTGGCCAATAAATATTTTCAACAAACACTGGCAAGGAAGTTGCCCCAGCCCTGGGAAAACTCTTCCTTAGCTCCTTCTGGGAGATGCCAGACAGGTTAAAACACTTTACAGCAATTTGTTAAGAAAAAGGTTTGGTGCATGAACAATGAATCTTGGAACACTGAAAAAACAAAATCAAAATTAAAAAATAATAATAAAATAAGGTAAAATCTCCAAGAAAGAAAGAAAGAAAGAAAAAAAGAAAGAAAGAAAGAGGTTTGCATTGTGTCCTTTGTAAACACTAACCTATACCAGGAGTGTCATCTCTCATCTTCAAAGCTATAATAAATTGAGGGATGGTAGGCGGGCAATTTAAGATGTCACACCACTCACTTACTGAAGTGCAACACCTTTTTACTTAAGTAATGGTTCCTGGTTTACTTCTAAAGTTCTGACTGGATTCCAGAGTTTTGCAAAAGTTGATTCTAACAGATTTTACTAGACTGTTAGACCTTTTTGTGTGGGAATGGAGCCCTAGAGTTCCCTAGTTCACCATTTTTTGTAACATCACTCACAACTGTTTCATATGCATAAAAAAGTATGTGACCTTTGATTATGCTAACTGCTAATTTCAATATATATACTTTATCATATTGAGGCACTGTTGTTCTACTCTAATTTAAATAACTATTTTTAATTGGGAACAGATTTTTTTTTTTTTTTTACTTTTACTCCCAAATACCTACTTAGAGACTACTGGAAATAACTGTGGTTTTCCTACTAATGTAAAATATAGATTTATAAATTACCTATTACTGCTTTGCTAGATCAAGCCCTACTTGCTCAAGATATGTTTTCTTAAAAAATCTGATAGAGTACCAAATATTAATACTTATTTTAAACATTTTTACATCTATATTTGTCACAAGAGTTTTTTAATATATATTTTATTGTGGTAAGAACACTTAATATGAGATGTACCCTCTTGACAAAGATCTGTCCCTTTATTAAGTGTGCAATAGAGTTAACTATAGGCACCATGTTGTGAACTAGATCTCTAGAACCTGCTCATCTAGCACAATTGAAATGATATACCAGTTGAACAGCAATTCCCCATTTCCTCTGCCCCACAGCCCTGACAATTACCATCCTACTCTTTCTGTGATTTCAACTATTTTAGAAATCTTATGTAAACAGAATTATACATTTGTCCTTCTTTGGAGAAATGTCTATTCAAGGGCTTTGCTATTTTTTTTAAATCGGGTTTATTTTTGCTACTTTGGTGTAGGAGTTCCTTATGTGTTTTGGATGTTAACCCCCTTATAAAATGTGTGGTTTGTAAATATTTTCTCCCATTCCATAGTTTGCTTTTTCACTCTGCTGACTGTTTACTTTGCTGTGTAGAAGATTTTTTTTAAGATTTTATTTATTTATTTGACAGAGAGAGAGAGAGAGACACAGCAAGAGAGGGAACACAAGCAGGGGGAGTGGAAGAAAGAAGCAGGCCCCCTGCCCAGCAAGGAGCCCAACTCGGGGCTCAATCTTAGGGCCCCGGGACCATGACCCAAGCTGAAAGCAGAAGTCCAACAACTGAGCCACCCAGGCACCCATGTGCAGAAGCTTTTTAATTTGATGTAGTCACAGTTATCTATTTTTGCTTTTGTTGTCTATGATGTAACTATAAGTTGTTATGTGTAAGTTTCCATGGTAGCCACAAAGAAATAACCTACAGAAGATAAAAAAAAAAGGCAACCAAAGCCCATCCCTGCAAAAAATTTACAAATCACGAAAGAAGACAGCCAGTGAAGAAAAAGGGGACAAAAGACAGAAAAAAAGACATATAGAAAACAATTAACAAAATGGCAAGAGTAAGACCTTCCCTATCAATAATTACTTAAAATGTAAGGGATTAAACTCCCGGAATCAAAACACAAAGAGTGGCTGAATGGATGAAAAAGCAGATCCAACTACACGCTGTCAACAACAGATTTACTTTAGTTTAAGGACACACATGGGCTGAAAGTGAAAGGATGCAAAAAGATACTCCACACAGTGGTGTCTGAGTGACTCGAGTCAGTTAAGAATCTGCCTTCAGCTCAGGTCATGATCCTGGAGTCCTAGGATTGAGCCCCGCCATCAGTCTCCCTGCTCAGCAGGGGGAGTCTGCCTCTCCCTCTACCCTTCCCTGTGCTTGTGCGCTTTCTCTCTCCCCCTCTCTTTCTCAAATAAATAAAGTCTTTCATGCAAATGGTAACAAAGAGGGCACAAAAGTGGCAATACTAATATCAGACAAAATAGAGTTTAAGACAAAAATTGTCATGAGACAAAGAAGGTCTATATAATGATAAAGGGTCAATTCATCCAGAAGAAATAACAATTATGTATATACACACACCCAACATCAGAGCACCTAAATATATAAAGCAAATATAAGAACTAAAGGGAGAAACACAGAGCAATAAAAATAGTAGCAAACTTCAATACCCCACTTTCAATAATGGATAGAATATCCAGACAGAAAATTCAGTAAAGAAACTGTAGACCTGAACAATATTACAGATCAAATGGTCCTAACAGATATATACAGATAACTAAACCCAAAGCAAAAAATACTGACTTCTCAAGTGCACATGGAACATTTCTCGGGTTAGGAATTTGTGTGGTCAAAGTCATATCTCACATGTGTGGTCAAATAACAAGTCTTAACTCAAGGAGGACTGATATCATACCAACTATCTTTCCTGATCACAATGGAATGAAACAAGAACTCAGTGACAGGAAAAAAACTAAAAAATTCACAAATATGTAGAATTTAAACAACATACTCTTTAACAACTGATGGGTCAAAGAAGAAATCAAAAGAGAAAATTGGAAAATATCTTGAGACAAGTAACAAAAATACAACACACTAAAACTAATGGGATGTAGCAAAAGCAGTACTAAGAGGGAAGTTTACAGTTATAAATGCCTACGTTAAAAAAAATAAAGATACCTAATAAAGAACCTAACTTTATACCTCAAGGAACTAGAAAAAAAAGCCCAAAGTTAGCAGAAAGATAAAACTAATAAAAATTAGAGCAGAAATAAACCAAACAGTACAAAAAACAAAAGAAACAAACTAACACTTGGCTATTCGAAAAGATAAATAAAATTGGCAAACCTTTAGCTGGACTACAGAAAAATAAGAGAAGACTCTTTTCAGTAAGGTTGGAAATGAAAGAGGAGACATTACTTCCTACCTGCCAATCTGTTCCTATTACTAGTCAATTAGGCAGAAAGCACAAAACTCTGGCTATTATAAATCAAAGTCACACATATTTAACTACTCAGGCGCCTGAATTCTTCATTTTTGATGAAAACCTATTGCCTGTAATGAAACCACAGAGTGAATATTTACTTGATCTTTTTATGTAGAATGGATTTCCCTTTCAGTATGGAGCTGTATAATATATCCAGACATAAAAATGGCTGTTCAATCAGGTCAAATAGTTCCAATAATCTTATCCCTATAATTTGGTCTAGAAAAACCTCTCCATTTTCTAACTGATAAGAAAGAGAACTAAAAGAAGCTACTGATGTGAGACCACTTAAAATGGACTGTGGGAAAATTATTATTAAAATGTTGGGGAGGAAATCTTCATCTCTAGGAATTCCTTAGGTGAGAAAATCCATATTCCTTAATAAATTAAAAAGAGATCTGTACTCCTGGGGGCAAATAATACATTATATGTTAATAAAAAATGAAAAAAAAAAAAAAAAAAAGAATCTCAAAAAAAAGGGGGGAGGAAGCATCATTATAACTGTCAAAGACTCTTATGTAATTTTCTTTTTTGAAGAATCTGAAATTTTTGTATTAACATTCTCAAGTATCAGTATTCTCAAGTAAACTGTAAATTTTTTATTTTCTTTTATTAGATAAGTATTTAGATAGCATGCGACTTACCCATTATTCAACAGTTTCAAAGACTCACCCATATAAACATCTGAATCAGATATGTTTTTCTCCAACTTTTTGTCATGAAATGTACCAAAGGGTTGATAGAGGGCTATCTCGGGGACTTTTGCTTTCTGGTTCCTTGTGTATGAACCTTGGATGGAAGTCGCCACTGTGTCCTAACAACAGACTGAAAAACGAACAACTCTTCCTGGATCCATAAGAAAAGTAAGGACAAAGGGAAAATCACTGTCCCCAGGAAGAAAGGCAAATACAAGGAAACCAGACTTACAGGAACAGAGAATATGGAACAGAAACCTCTGTGGGAACCAGTGTTGGGTTAAGAAAACCTCAACCACAGTAGATGAATTGCTGGAGGCTCAGTGTGGACAAGTCTGAAAATTAAAAACTCCAGGGGGAACCCAGTCATCGGGGTACCCTAAACACTTTTGTAAGTTTTACCTCCAGGAGACTGACCAGGTTCTCACAATAAATACTAGAGAAAAATCCCTGCCTGCTTTTGAGAGAAGAAAAGGAACTATTCTGAGATATGCCAGACTACTCTGTTGTTAACAAGGCCTGCACTCAGGAAAGACTAGTGAACCAGAGCCTAATCTGCTGGGGAATTATCAGAGCCTAACTGACATGGGTGAAAGAAAATTCCCAGGTCTTGTAAACTCAAGTATTCCATATGGGAGAAGGGAAATACACCTTCCACACCACTCTAGCCATTCTGTTCCACATAAAAGGGGAGGAAAAAGCCGGGAAATATTTAAATTACAGTTCAGAAGTACAGGCTCACTAAAAGACTGAGATCTAACTATAGGACTATATAGAATGCTTTCCTTCTCCACATACCTTACCACCACATTACTCAAGGCCTATTTACAACAGTACCTTTTACATTATTGTAAAAGGTAAAAATTGTGTCTCCCTATGAATAAAAAATTACAAGGTATATATGATGAGAAAATAGCTACTGTGACTTGCCGCCTCGGCATTTTACAGTAGGATAATCCTGTTCACACTCAGTCTGGATAGTTAGACAAGGACCTTTAGGATTCCCCACCAGACATCCCGCTATGTTTCCCTCAAACATCTTTTGTAATAACCATTTATAGATTAGCCCATGAAAAGTTAGTCACCTCTCCCCCAACTACCTTATAAGTAATAGGTGTTTGCTACCCTGTTCTCTATCTCCTGCTCACTCAGGATCTAGGATGGAGGGCTGCCCTTCCTCTGGCTCAATGAATGCCTTCCCTACCCTCATCCCCACTTCTGGTATCTGTAAGTAATAAGAGATCATATAATCTTACTTCTTTTGTGTGACAGTAAAACTGCATCTTCAATTAAAATGACCCTGGGATTTTTACTTCCCCAAAGTCAAAATCCTTGAATGCTGAGGGAGCTACCTGCCAGCCCTGCGTAGGTGGTCTGTCCCGCCTCATTTAGCAGGTCATAATCTGCACATGCTTAATCTAATACAACAGCTCTGGGCCCACAACACAATTGGTGACCAGGATGGGAGTGTGGGCGCAACTTGTAACCCATATAAAGCTTCTGAGTTGTGACTTGGTCACTAACTTCCTCTTCCAAACTGCTCGGCCTCTCTGGGAAGTAACGACTGCTTGCTGGTGGTCTGTGGCATTGCTTTATGCTGCTGCCCGTTGTTGCTATCGACCCCCACCCTAAATTGTCAGTGCTATAAAAGGTCAGACTCCCCTGCAGAGACTGACCAATAGGGCCTAATCCGAGGTGCTAAGTTTTCCCATTAGTCTCTAAAGGAGAGTCCTCTGGGTGTCAGGTCTGGATGTGATCCACTATAATCATATACAAAGTCCCAGAATTGAGCCAAGGTGAGCTAACCAGGAAGGTAGGGTTCTGCTTCTTTTCCACAAACAGGGACTAGCAGTATAGGCTATCAGGTCCTGAGAGCCAAGGAGAATTCCCCTACATTTAGGCCAGTAGAGGAGACTAGCTGCTGGTTCCAATATGTCAGTGGTTAGAATGTTGACCTTAGAGGGCCAGCTCTAACCCATAGTAGAGGCATCTAGCTAATATGTCTTATTTAGTATCAATCACTGAGAAATCTCAGCCACAGGGACCCAATATACCTTTACCTAGCTGCCTATGAGCTATCTTAACAGCCCAGCCATTACATACAATATTTGCCAGCAAAAGGCAGATGCCCTTACAGTGTCCTCTTACAGTCTGGCACTGTATCAATGATATTCTAATCCCAGATTCCTTGGAGGATATGGTGTGCAAGACCCTTAACACAGCTGGTAACCCACCTACAACAGAGAGGCTGGGCTATTGCACCACATGAAATTCAAGGTCCAGCTACAACTGTTAAATTTCTTGGCATTAATTGTCCCTCTGAAGGCCAAGAATTCCTACCACACACTAAGGCAAGCCCAACATGTCTTAGCTCTCTTCACATTTTGGAGGCACATATACCACACCTATCCACCATACTTAGCATCATTTATACAGTCACACTCAAATCCTCTACGACAGGGAGGAGCCCTACAACAATCTTGACAGTTGACACAAAAGTCAACTCATCAAGCCCTACCCATGGTTCCCTCTGGCTCTTCCTTCCAGGCTGAGGAACTGGCCACCATGTACTATGCAGCCTGGAGTCTACGGACTAAACACTTTTCCTGGTTGCCTCTTGACTTCTAAACCAGATGGCTGCCCTTCATAGCCACCTGTAACACCCCTTAAAACATATAATTCTGATGGCTTATTGGTTTTGTTACAGAGGCAACTCGACAGGAACAGACCCTGTTCTACTGTGTACCCACATTCCTATTACATCATGCATAAAGGATGCCACCCAATAATGGCTCAGCATGGCCACAAATGCCTCTTTGCTAAAATGGAAATGGTAGCTTCTAGAATGGGCTAAACCTGACATGGCAGATCTTCTCACATTATTGGAGGATGTGGCTTCCTGGATCCTCAACCCACTGCTAATGGACCTTGAGGAACTGCTTTCAGTGCTCCCACTGCTTAAGCCTCTGGTGACCTGGGGTAGTCCCTGGGAAGAGCTGATAGAACAAGAAAGGGATTCTGAATTCTTCATGGGTGGCAGCGCCACCACTGGATGCAGTGCAGCCTGCTGGGAGAGTGGTAATGTATCATCCTGTCAGTGGTGCATGCTTATCAAAGGTGGTAAGTGGAGGTTGGCTGGCTTGAACCTGGGTTGGTCCAAATGGCCGGACAGAGGGCAGTTGCCCAGACAAGCCTCTTTTCTTACTTTCACTGACTGATGAACAGTGCCACTAGATCAGAACAGGATGATTTTCACATTCAGGGCTATCCCATTTGGGATGCCCCAAATTTAGAGAGGCAATGCCCTGGCACCGGTCACAATTAAGGTTACCCATGTTTCAGCACATACAAATGCTATCACACCAGAGACTAACTCCAAGGCAGATACCCTTGACCAAATTCAGGTCACCACAGGTTTGAGGCTCTCAATCACTGACTACCAACAACTGTCAGCTCCACTCACTACCACAAAACCAGTTTCCCCACAATCAACATTCCAGCTTTTCTTTGTCCCCACTTCCGTACTCCTCATTCCCTGTCTGTATGGTACCACACCTCTCTGGGTCATGAGGGAACTGCTGCCACAACAGTTTGGGCCCACCACCCCTGGAAAACACACTATTTTTAACTGCAAATTATGCTCCCAAAGCAAACACTGGAAACTGCCCTGCCATGTTTAAGTTCTGCAAGGAGAGAGCCCCAGTAAGCTGCTGGCAGGTTGATCGCACAGGGCCACATCCTCTGTCAGCAAGCACTCACTACCCACTTCACCATTACACGTGGAGACACTTTCACCAGCCTGCAGCCTGCTACACCCATCAGGAACAGCTCTGTGGAACAAGTAAGCTCCTTCTCTCCTAAGTATATCCTGCCCCCGTTCAGCCCTCCAGACCCCACTAATTCCGATCAAGGATCTCATTTTACTGCTGATACAACATAGCACTGGACTTTTTCTTTTTTTTTTAAGATTTTATTTATTTATTTGACACACAGAGAGAGATCCCAAGTAGGCAGAGAGGCAGGTGGGGGTAGCAGGCTCCCTGCCGCGCAGAGAGCCCGGTGCGGGGCTCGATCCCAGGACCCTGAGATCATGACCTGAGCCGAAGGCAGAGGCTTTAACCCACTGAGCAACCCAGGCACCCCAGCACTGGATTTTCCAACAGAGCATCTAATGAAACTTTGATCTCCCGTAGCAGCTACAGACTTCTGGCATTATTCAACACCACTAGGGTCTTCTAAATTCCTTGCTCCTTAAGTTACAAGGCAACAAATGGGACTTCTAAATGGACTTTCTTGCTACGAGGGGCACTTTAAAATATTTTAAACTCTAGGACATATGGACACCACTCTTCTCATACCAACTAGGCTTATCTGGCCACGCTGCCTATGGTTGTTATCATGGGGTAATCTGATGCAGATTGTATCTTACAGAACAGTAGTATTTAAATTTTCCCCAACATTCTGGATTTAAAGTGTCAATTATCTCACCTTCCAGTATTCCCTGGCAACCTGATTGAGGGAAGATCATTACCTCCCCTAATCATAGACAGTCCTGGCCCTGTAGAAGAACACACACTGTGTTCTATGCTGCTGTTAGACCACACATACTTACTTGATATGTAAATTCCAAATGTACAGTGAGTGGGTTCAGTCACAGTCAATGGCTCATTTCTCCTAACCATATCTCCCCACAGAAAGTAGAATTAATTGTACCTGGATCCATTCAAGGCAGGGAAGAGGCACTCCAGCTGGTTGATACCAATAATACTGGATGACATCATGTTGACATGGTCGTAACACTTGGCCCTACCCCACTTTGGAGGAGGCCACCAATGAGCTGCTGATCCACAATTCCACAACGGCCCTATAATAAATCTTCTCATGAGGCAGTCAGAAGGACAAAACTATAAAATACAGATGCTAGCTACTATTGGCCTAACTCTGTGCCTTTGTACCATGTGGGTCATGAAGCTTCTCCTTGACCCCAGAAAGACAACACTAGAAAGTTGCTGGAAGCAAACAGCACTGGCTCACAATTGCACCCCAGGATGGGAAGATGATGTGTGCTGAAGTCAGCCCTTGAGTCACTGCACCTGAAATGCCATCAGGTGTGGAAACTAGCTAGGAGATTCAAGCCCATTATCTTAAGTGGAATCAAAGGCATAAATGCTTCAAGGCCACCAGCTGTAACATTGCGCTAATTTCTACCCCAACTGGCTGATAGGCTTATGCAGTTCAGACCCAACCCGTTACACAGGACCAAACATTAAACTGTCAGAAGCATCTAACTACATTTTCTTTATACCAAGGCTACACTACACATATGCCTCCAACCTTTACTATTTATGGATGGAGATGTCCTATGCCTCAGAGGAGAGCACTGCCCAGTCATTTGTGAGGTACACTCCCCCAAGAACCTCCAAAGTTTACTAAGTGTTGTGATACCTGCAGATGTTTATGATGATGCAAGCAAACCTGAACCAGGGCATCTGAAATCTATGTGACCCTGAAATCTGTGTTCCCCTCCTGGGTGGATACCTAGAAGAACCACCCTCCTCTGGAATGGCTTTCTCCACTGCAACAACACTGCAGATGACAATACCCTAGCCCACGTCGGCATGGGACAAAACTTCATCCCAAATGCTGCCTCCAAAACCTTGCATGATAGTAGAGATGACAACTGGGAAGATGACTCCCTTGAGTGATATTCTGTCCATTAAACACAGTAAATGATGTGTTTACCTCAAGGACCCTTGTTTACTACCATGCTTGCTGCTTGAGTGTGAGGCAGTTCTATGACTGCCAGGCTGGTCTCTGTTGCACTTTTGAGCTCTGAAAGGCTAAGGTATCTGTCAAGACTCATAAACTTACAGAGGCCCCTTTAAACATTTCACTTAGTTACTTGCCCTCACAACATCCATTAGACTGGTCCATGCTTCCACGGGGTCAGTAAATTTAATTTCTGCTGGAAGAACCACTCTGGCTGTGGATGCTACCACCAGAGCACCCCCCACACAAACATTCTCACAGGACCACAGCTGAAGGGTCACCTCGCTCACCACCCCAAGGAGACCCTTTCCCACTGACACCACTCAGCTTTCCACAATCCTCCCACTAAAGCCCTCTGAGAGTCCAACTATTTCTCTCCCCTGGGCAAGAACTAGGGCTCATTTACTGAGCCACTGTAACTGCTGGGCACGTTAATGAACTCAGCAAAGGCTTAGCCTAGCCTGCACTCACTTGCCCAACAAAAGGCATCCCACACGTCTCTGCAGTTTGCCTGACCACTCTCTGTGGTGCTCAACTGTTCCCATGCAGCACACTTTGCAGGACAGTACGTGGCACCTGGCAGGAGACCCCACACACTCTTTGTAATTCCCCGTATCTGCACAGGAACCAACACCACAAGAATGAATAGAACATATACCTTGCCCCAAAGAGCACAAAACCCACAGTCTTGGGCCCTGCAGTCTACTCACCCAGGGGGATCTCTAACTTACTTTGGCTTCCACAATAAAGCAGTTAGTGTTGGGGCACCTGGGTGGCTCAGTGGGTTAAAGCCTCTGCCTTTGGCTCAGGTCATGATCTCAGGGTCCTGGGATCAAGCCCTGCATCAGGGTCCCTGCTCAGCAGGGAGCCTGCTTCCCCCCAACCCTCTCTCTCTGCCTGCCTCTCTGCCTACTTGTGATCTCTCTCTCTCTCTCTCTGTCAAATAAATAAATAACCTTTTTTAAAAAAGAAAAAAAAAAACCAGTTAAGTGTTCACTGTGAGTCCAATCCATACATGGATCTCCATATATGAACTTCTTCTCTCAAACTCCAACACATTTGCCTCCTTGCTGGTCCCCTGGGAGTCCTGTCTGTTCATACTTACGTATTCCAGTACCCTGGCACAACCCTTACAACTTAATATACAGGACCCCCCGTCTTTCTGTCCTCTCATGTCAAAAGCATTCAGAATTCATCCTCATTATGTTGAAAATAGATCTGTTACTATCCCTTGCGAGAACACCACCACACGAGGCACATGACAACAAATTATTAAGGCAAATACTAACCTGTCAGCCACCCTGGCTAAATACACTGGACTGCTACCCCAAAGCGTAGACTTCATACAAGGTTCTTTAGTGCAGACAGTTTTGATAAGCGCTTTAGATTCCTTATTGGTAAAGGAAGGGGGTTTAAACACTGTGGAATGCATCACCCGCTGCATATATTAGTAATTCTGGACAAATTTAGACCAGTTTACAAAAGGTGGCCTAATAGGTAAAATATTCCTTAATCTTTTCCAAGTTTTTAATCAGATACTTACCTTAATCCTGTCCATGGGCTGGACCCCGACAAATGGAGGGATGGTTACAGACAGGATTTTAAACTACCATTTTAAACTACTATTGATATTGACTGGCATTTTTGCTTTGCTCAAATGTTTCATGAGCTAGGTGACCAAAACCCTGCCAGTGGCTTTAAACATCTCCACCATCTAGACAGTGCCCATGGTTTTCCCTAAAGACTAATGCCTAGGCATCACAGGGTCAATTGTGATGAGAAAAAAGCTATTTTGAGTTGCTGCCTAGGCATTTTACAGTATGACAACCCTGCTCACACCCAGAGACTGGAGAGTTAGATAAGGACCTGAGCTTAGGATTCCTCTCCAGAAGGCTCCACTTTGTTTCCCTCAGGCAGCTTTTAAAACAACTACTTAGAGTTAAGACTATGAAGTTAGTGACCCCTGCTCCACCACCTCATAGGTAATTGGTGTTTGCCACTCTGTTCTCTATCTCCTGCTTGCTCAGACCTGGGACAAAAGACTGCCTTTCCCTCAGCTCACTGAGTGCCCCTTGGCCCTACTCAGAGCCACCCACCCACCGCTACCCCTGCTTCTGGGATCTGTAAGTAATAAATGCTGTACCCTAACTTCCTTGTGTGAGTGTACTGAAACTGCATCTTCAATCAATCAAAATGATCTTGGGGTTTTCACTCCCCCAAAGTGGGAGTTTGGATGCTAAGGAAGTGATCTGCCAGTCCTGTGAGCAGAGCTAATGTCTCCTTATTCAGTGGGTCATAATCTGCATATTCTTTTTTTTTTTTAATCTGCGTATCCTTAATGTAATATACCAGCTACAGGCCCCATAACAGGATACTACAAAGCAAAAAAACTAGTTGAAAAGAAAAATAGAGCATCAAAACTAACCATGTCAAGATGTTGAAATTATCAGATCAGAAACTTAAAACGATGATGATAAATATGCTAAGAGCTCTGATGGATAAAATGAACAGCAGCTACGATGACAAGGACAATGTAAGTGAGAAGACAAAAATATTAAGAAAGAATGAAAAAGAAATGCTAGAGATCAAACATTTTAATAGAAATGAAGAATGCCTTTGATGGTCTTACTAGACCAGATGTGGCTAAAGAAAGAATCTTGAGCATAAAGGTATCTCAACAAAACACTACAAAACTGAAAGGCAAAGAGAACAAAGACTGAGAAAACAAACAAAAGAACAGGACATCAAAGGACTGTAGGACAACTACAACAGGTGTAACACAGGAGCAATGGAAATACCAAAAAGAGAAGAAAGAAAGGAATGAAAGAAATATTTGAAATAACCATGACTAGGGACGCCTGAGTGGCTCAGTTGGTTAAACACCTGCCTTCAGCTCAGGTCATGATCCCAGGGTTCTGGGATTGGGTCTGGAATAAGGCTTCTTGCTCAGTGGAGAGCCTGCATCTCCCTCTGCCTGCCACCCCCCACTTCCCGCTGTGTAAGCTCTCTCCCTCTCTCTGACAAATAAATAAATAAAACATTTTTTAAAAAATGGCTAAAAACTTACCCCAAATTAATGTCAGACACCAAAGTATAGATTCAGGAAGTTCACAAAACACAAAGCAGGATAAATGCCCTACAAAATCACATATAGGTATAACATTTTCAAAGTACAGAAAATCAAACATAAAGAAAAAAATAGACACCTTGGTGGCTCAGTCAGTTAAGCATTTGCCTTCAGCTCAGGTCATGATCCCAGAGTCCTGGGATCGAGTCCCCACATCAGGCTCCTTGCTCAGTGAGGATCTGCTTCTCCCTCTCTTGGCCATTCCCCCTGCTTGTGCTCTCTCTCATTATCTCAATCTCTCTACAAATAAATAAAATCTTAAAAAAATAATAATAAAGAAAAAGTACTGAAAGAAGTTATTCAGTAAAAACGCCTTATCTAAAGAGGAACACAGAATTATACTCCATTTCTCCTCAGAAACTATGCAAACAAGAAGAGAACAGAAAGAAATACTTAAGTGTTGAGGAAAATAAAAATACAAACTTGGAATTCTCTACTCTATGAAATTATCCTTGAAACTGAAGGCGAAATGAAGGCTTTCCCAGACAAACAAAAGTTGAGGGAATTTGTTGCCAGGAGACTTTGCCATGCAACAGATGTTAGCAGAAGTACTTTAGAGAAAAGAAAAATATAGTCAGAAACTTAGATCTACATAAAAGGAAGACCATCAAAGAAAGAATAAGTGATAGTTAAAAGAAAAATCACATACACTTTAATTTTTAATTGAGCCAACAGATAATAATTTGTTCAAACTATTGCTTGTGTGTGTGTGTATATGTGTATGAATGAATGAAAGCAATGGTACAGGGATGGGAGGAAGAAATCAGGGTTACAGCTGACCCTTGAACAACAACATGGATCCACTTATATACTGACTTTTTTGATAAATACAGTACTGTAAATGTATTTTCTCTTCCTTATGATTGTAACATTTTCTTTTCTCTTGATGTCTTTTGTAAAAATATAGTATATGCTACACATAATGTACAAAATATGTTAACTGATTATGTTATCATTAAGGCTTCTAACCAATAGTAGGCTATTAGCAGCTTTGAGAGTCAAAAGTTATATGCAAAATCTCAACTGTGTGAAGAGTTGGTTCCCCTCACTGCTATACTATTTAAGGATCAACTGTATTTTGTTATTAGAAGGTACTCACGCTACCTGAAGTGCTTAGTGTTATTTAAAAATGAACTTGGATTCATTGTGAATATTTTACAAATTCTAGGGCAACCACTAAAAGAACGTTAAAAACTATTTTTAAAACTATAACTGATATGCTAAGAAATGAGAGAAAATATAAATATATAAATATAAAATATATAAAATGCTTAATTAAAACACAAAAGACAGAAACAAAGTGGAAGACAAACAAGGGCAACAAATAAAAATAATAGTGAATATGGTAGATATTACTCCAACTATACCAATAATCACTTTGAAAAGTACTGATCTAAGTACACTAATTAAAAGACAAACACCGTCAGTGAATCAAAAAAAAAAGATCTAACTACATGTTATCTATGAGAAACCCACTTTATTTGTAATGATGTGGATGAAACTAGAGAGTAATACGCTAAAATAAGTCAATAACAGAAAGACAATTACCATATGATCTCACTCATGTGTGGAATTAAAAAAACAAAACAGAAGATGATAGGGGAAGAGAGGAAAAAAATGAAACAAGGTAAAACCAGAGAGGAAGACAAACCAAGAGACTCTTAATCATAGGAAATAAAGGGTTGCTAGAGGGGATGGGGGTATAGGGATGGGGTAAGTGAGTGATAGACACTTGGGAGAGTATGTATTTTAATGAGCACTGGGTATTATATAAAACTGATGAATCACAGACCTGAACCCCTGAAACAAATAATACACATGTTAATTAATTAAATTTAAATAAAATAAAATAAAATTACATTTATAAAAAATAAAAATAACATTTATAAATAAATATTCAGTCCATGATTAGGAGGGAGTAGGAGTGACATAACAAAGCCTGAAAATAAAGTTAAAATATCATTTTAGTAAGTGGGACAATAGTTTCTGTCTCATTGAGCTTTTCATTGAAAATAATAATAACAGTAAATAATTATGGGAGTGTTACTATTTGTTAGAGTTGCTACTCATTTTATGGGCATAATATGACTTAATACTTAGCAAAATCTTAGAAGGTAGATGTCATTAACATTTCTATTTTATACATGTTGAAACAAAGAAAAGATAAAGGTTAGGTTCTAAGACTTAAAAGTGAGTTTTTTTGTTTTTTGTTGTTTGTTTTTTTTTTTAAAGATTTTATTTATTTATTTCACCGAGAGAGAGAGATCACAAGTAGGCAGAGAGAAAGGGGGAAGCAGGCTCCCTGCCGAGCAGAGAGCCCGATGCAGGGCTCAATCCCAGAACCCTGAGATCATGATCTGAGATGAAGGCAGAGGCTTTAACCCACACTGAGCCACCCAGGCACTCCAAAATTGAGTTTTTGATGGAGCCAAGAATCCAACACGAGAGCCCCAAACAAAAAGTGTATTATTTTTGTTTACGGGCTTTTAGCCTAGAGTGAATTTTCAACTTTTCCCCCTCTGCTGAACAAACTCTAATAAAGGAGGTGAAATTTATAATACACATACATACACACATGAACATACATATGCATATGTATATGTGTATCTATATGTATCTGTATCTATCACTAGAAAGGAGATTTAAGTGAACAGGCCCAGGGTTGTCTAATAAATGGAAAAAAAAATGCCCCCCTCCCAAAAAAAAGCCACTATATATAATTAAATTTTTAAGGGGGGGTTGGAGGAGGGTTAGAAAGAGAGAGGGAAAGAGAATCTTAAGCAGGCTACACACTCAGCACAGAGCCCCTAGCGGGGCTCAATCTCACAACCCTGAGATCGTGGTTTGAGCTGATATTAAGAGCTGGGACACCTAACTGACTGAGACACCCAAACGCCCCCAGGAAGCCACTTTTTTTTTTTTTTTTAAAGATTTTATTTCTTTATCAGAGAGAGAGAGAACACAAGCAGGGGAGCAGCAGGCAGAGGGAGAAGCAGGCTCCCTGCTGAGCAAGGAGCCCAATGTGGCTCCTGCGATCAAGTGACTGCAGGACCATCTGAGCCACCCAGGCCTCCCAAGGGAGCCACTGTAAGAATAAAGACACATATAGATTAAAAGTAAATAGATGGATGGGGCGCCTGGGTGGCTCAGTCAGTTAAGAGTCTGCCCTCAGCTCAGGTCATTATCCCAGGGTCCTGGCACTGGGTTCTCTGCTCAGTGGGGAGTCTGCTTCTCCCTCTCCCTGCTGCTTCCCTGCTTGTGTTCTCTCTCTCTCTCGCTCGCTCTCGCTGTCAAATAAATAAATAAAATCTTAAAAAAAAAAAAAAGTAAATGGATGAAGAAAAATATGCCATTCTAAAAGTAACAAAAAGGAAGTAGGAATACTGTATTAATTTCAAACAGAACAGACTTCAAAGCAAACAAAGTCATCAAGGATAAAAAAGGCCATTACGTAATGATAAAAGAGTCAATTCTCTACATAACAATCCATAATGTATATGTGCCTAACAAAAGAGCATTAAACTACATGAAGCAAAAGCTGATATAATTACAAGGAGAAATAGATGAATCCGTTATTATAGATGAAGACTTCAACATCCTCATCAGAATGAACAGATCTATCTGGCAGTAAATCAGTAAGGACATAGCTCAACAACACCATAAATCAACTGGATATAATAGATATCTATAGACTACTTCAGTCAAAAACAATAGAATACACAATTTCTTAAGCTTACATGGAACATTCACTAAGAAAGGTCACATTCTGAGCCACCAAACATATCTTAACAAATTTAAAAGAATAAAAATCACATAGTGTCTGCTCTTAGACCACAATGAAATTAAACAAGAAATCAAAGCAAGACTGATAATAGGAAAATCCTTAAATATGTGGAGATTAACCAATATACTTCTAAATAAAGCACGAATCAAAGAATAAATCAAGAAAAATTTAAAAACATATTAACCTAATATTTAAAAAGATATTAACTTACAATGAAAACACAACTTATGAAAACTTATGGGATGCAGGGAATGCATGGCATAGAAGGAAATTTTTAGCATTAAATTATATATTAGAAAAGAAGAAATATCGAGTATCAATAACCCAAGTTTTTACATTAGGTATGTAGAAAAAGAATAGCAAATTAAGTTGAAAGCAAACAGAAAAAGTATAAGATTTAGAGCAAAAATCAATGAAATTGCAAATAGAAAAAAAAGAAAAATGATCAAAACAAAAAAGCTGTTTCTTTTAAAGACCAATAAAATCAATAAGCCTCTAACCAGAAAGAAAAAAGAGAGAGAAGACGCAAATTACTAGTATCAAAAAGGAAAAAGGTGACATCACTACAAACCCCATGGACATTAAAAGGATAATAAAGGAATAGTATGAACAACCATATGCCCACAGATTTGATAACCTAGATGGAATGGACCAATTTCTTGAAAGACAAAATATGCCAAAACTCACACAAAAAGGAAGACATTCCTTTTTTTTTTTTTTTTTTTAAGGTTTTATTTGACACAGAGAAAGAAAGACACCAAGAGGGGGAATACAAGCAAGGAGAGTCAGAGAGGAAGAAGCAGGCTTCCCACTGAGCAGGGAGCCCGATGCCGGCTCCAGCCCAGGACCTAGGCTCATGACCTGAGCGGAAGGCAGATGCTTAATGACTGAGCCACCCAGGCGCCCCAACGGAAGACATTCTGAATAGGCATCTATTTATTAAAGAAATTAAATAAATAATCCTTCAAAAGAGAAAATGCTAGGCCCAGCTGGGTTCAGTGGTGAATCCTACCAAACATTTTTTTTTTCTTTTTTTTTTTCCTACAAAACATTTAAAGAAAAAAATTACACCAATTCTTACAATCTCTTTCAGAGGACAGAAGCAGAAGAAACACTTCCTAATTCATTTGATTTTACAAGGAAAAAATAAAACCACAGACCAATATCTCTCATGAATACAGACGCAAAAATCCCCAATAAAATATTACCAAATCAAATACAACAAATAAAAATAATTATACACACCATGACCAAGTGGGACTTATCTTTCAAAAATCAATTAATATGATCACATCAATAGGCTAAAAAAAGAAAAATGACTTTTATATCAATAGATGTAAAAAAAGAATTTGACAAAATCCAATACCTATTTGTGATAAAAACTATCAGTAAATGAGGAATAGAAGGAAACTTCCTCAACATGATAAAGAGTATTGGCAGAAAACCTACAGCTAACTTCATACTTTATGGTAAGAACTTGAAGCTTTCCCACAAAGACCAGGAACAAATAAACGACATCCCATCTCACCACTCCTTTCCAGCATCAAAATGGAATTCCTAGCTAATGCCATAAAAAAAACTAAAGGAAATAAAAGGTATACAGATTGAGAAGGAAGAAGTACAATTGTCCTTGTAGATGACATGATCATCTCTAGAAAATCTAAAAGAATCAACAAACTCCTAGAACTAAAAAGTGATTATAGCAAGTGGCAGGATACAAGGTTAATATATAAAAGTCAACTGCTTTCCTATCTACCAACAATGAATAACTGGAGCTCGAAATTGGAGCTCCAGTATAAATAAAACACAATAATAAATATAAATAAAAAACACAATACCATTTATATTAGCACCCCAAAAACTGAAATGCTTACATTAAACCTAACAAAATATCTACAAGCTCTCTATGAAAAAAACTGTAAAATCCTGACAAAAGTCAAAGAATTAAATAAATGGAGATATTCCGTGTTTATGGATAGAAAGACTCAATACCGTCAAGACCTCCCAAACATTGACATTGTTCCTCTTAACTTGACCTATAGATTCACTGCAATCCTAATCATAATCCCAGGAAGTTAATTTTGTGGATACTGACATATTGCTTCCAAAGTTTATCTGGGAAAGTTAAAGACTCAGAATACCCAATATTATACTGAAGAAGAATGAAGTTGGAGGATTGACACTAAAAAATTTACAATTAAGCTACAGTTATTAAGAGAGTGTGGTACTTGTCAAAGAATAGACAAATAGATCAAAGAACAGAACAAAACCCAGAAACAGATCCATGTAAATACAGTCAACTGATCTTTGAGAAAGGGACAAAGACATGGAGCAAAGATAGTCTTTTCCACAAATGATGTTAGAACTGAGCATTCACATGCAAAAAATGAATCTAGACACTGATTTAAAACTCCTCACAAAAATTAACTCAAAATGGATCATAGACCTAAGTGTAAAATGCAAAGCCTAGAATACAAAGGAGAAAACCTCAATGACCTTGGATACAGTGATTACTTTCTAGATATAACATCAAAGGTACAATCCTTAAGAGTAATTGATAAGTTGAACTCATTAAAATTAAAAACTTCTGTTCTGTGACAGACAGAAGTCTGTCATTTCAAGAATGAAAAGACAAGCCACATATTGGAAGGAAATATTTGCAAAAGACACATCTGATAAAGGACTATTATCTAAGATATACAAAGAACTCTAAAGAATCAGTAAGAAATCAACCCAATTTAGAAATGGGCCAAAGACATTAACAGACAATTCACCAAAGAAGGCAAACAGCTGGAAAATAAGCATATGAAAGGATATTCTACATCATATGTCATCGGGGAAATGAAAATGAAACTCCTAAGCACCTGAGTGGCTCAGTCAGCATCTTACTTGTGGTTTTGGCTCAGGTGTGATCTCAGGGTCATGATCCCAGGGTCATGAGATAAACCCCACGTCAGGCTCCACACACAGCACGGGTCTCTTTGTTCTTCTCCCTCCCCCTGCTTATGCTCTCTCTCTCTCAAATAAATAAGTAAATAAAATCTATAAATTAAAAAAATTTTTAAATAAAACAAAACAACAAGACTTCACTCCACACTTACAACAATGGCCAAAATCCAGAACACTGACAATACCAAATGCTGACAAGGATGTGAAGCAACAATAACTCTGAACCACTGTTGGTAGAAATAAAAAATGGTACAGCCACCTTGTTAGACAATTTGGTGGTTTCGTTTTTTCTCTCCCCCACTTAAATGTGTGTGTGTGTGTGTGTGTGTGTGTGTGTGTGTGTGTGTGTGAGTGTGAGTGTGTGTGTGTGTGCACGCCTGTGAGTGCGTGTGCGCATGTATAATTTTAACTGAAGTATAGCTGACAAAGTTACAAAGAGCTTCGTGGTTTCTTAAAAAACTAAACATAAAACTCTTACCATATAATCTAGCATTTGCACTCCCTGATAATTAACCAAAGGAGCTAAAATGTCTGATTTCCACATAAAAAAAATGCATAAGGATGTTTATAGCAGCTTTATTCATAACTGCCAAAACCTGGAAGCCACCAAGATATTCCTCAGTAGATGAAATAAGCTTTGTAGCACATCAAGACAATGGAATATTATTTAATGCTAAAAAGAAAGGAGCTATCAAGCCATGGAAAGTCACAGAGGAAACTTAAATGCATATTAATAATCCAGAGAGGCAATGTGAAAAGGCTAAATTCTGTTTTAGTCCAACTATATGACATATTAAGATCAGCAGTTGCAGTGGAAGTGTGAAGGAGGCAGAATTAAATAGATTAAATTTTTGGGTGGTGAAAATACGCTCTATGATATGGTGATGAATACATATCATTACACATTTGTCCAAACCCATAAACTATGTAACACCAGGAGTGATCCCTAATGTAAACCAAGGACTTTGGGTTATTATGATGTATCAGTGTAGGTTCATCAATAAACAAACACACTACTCTGGTGTGGGATGCTGATGGCAGTGGAAGTACATGTGTCAGGGCCAGGGGGTCTATGGAAAATCTCCATTTCTTCCTGTCAATTCTGCTGAGAACTTTTATTTTTTTAATTTTATTTATTTGACAGAGAGAGTTAGCGAGAGAGAAAGCACAAGCAGAGGGCAGCAGGCAGAGGCAGAAGGAGAAGCAGGTTTCCCTCTGAGCAAGGAGCTCTATGTGGGGCTCGATCCCAGAACGCTGAGATCATGACCTGAGCTGAAGGCAGACGCTTAATTGACTGAGCCACCCAGGTGCCCCTTGTTGTGAACTTTAAACAACTCTAGGGGCACCTGGGTGGCTCAGTGGGTTGAAGCCTCTGCCTTTGGCTCAGGTCATGATCTCAGCGTCCTGGGATAGAGCCCCACATTGGGCTCTCTGCTTGGTGGGGAGCCTGCTTCCCCCACCCCCTACCTGCCTCTCTGCCTACTTGTGATCTCTGTCAAATGAATAAATAAAATTAAAATTAAAAAAATGTCTAAATAGTTCACCACCACATCTGCTAAGAATAGGGACATTCACCTGTCATATAACCACACTACCAATACCACAGCTAAAACACCAATATCACAGGAAATACTCTATAACGTTTCCTAACAAGTCAGCTACTTTTATTGGAAGATAAATCTCTGCAAGACAAGGATTTTTTCTATCTTATTCATGTCCAATCTATTTAAGATTTATCGACATTTTCCTAGAAAATTAGCCAACCGATGAAAATTTTTAACCTAATAAAAAAAGGTATATGTTTTCTTATGATTTCAAAATTTCTCAATGGTGTGCTTAGCATACTCCTTTTAATTTATAACATGGACTCATTTTCTTGTAATCTTCTAGTAAGAGATCGCCTACTGATGTGAATTTTTCCAAGACTGAACTCTAAGTGGTAATGTTCAATTCTGTTATTTTCCTGTTTTCTAGTGCATTAATTGATCCATTTGATTTTATAATCAATGTCTTACTACTTTCTTAGTTTGGCCTTTTTTATTTTTACTCTTTAAGTTTCTTTTATGATTTTCTTTATAAACTTAAGATATTGGTCCATACACCAAGATGATATAAATTACTGACTTCAAACTTTTCCTGTCTTCAGAGGTTACCAAACAGAAAAGGGAAAAGAAAGGAGGTAGTATCCTGCTAAGCACAGACAGTAAATATGTACATACAAAGTGTATTTTGTTATCATAATTTAGGAGGAATAAAATGATCTGAGTAGGTAATGCCAACATGCAATGTACGTAAGAGGGTATCTTTAGGAGCCTACAAAATGTAATTTGTTGTCCTCTGCACTTCTGTGGGCTAAAGGGCAGTAAGGTAAATAATCCTGTGGTTTGGAGTTGTACCTGAACATAAAAATCAGTTCCTTGACATAGAAAATAGCAAAATGACAAAAGTAGGTTATACCTTATCAGTCATTACTTTAAATATAAATGGATCAAACTCAATCAAAACATCAGAGATTGGCAGAATGACTAAAAAACCATAATTCAACTATATACTATCTCTAAGAGACCCACTTTAAGGAAATTCTGACATAAGGTACAACATGAATGAATCTTGAAGACATTATGGTAAATGACATAAACTCATCACAAAAAGCAAATACTGTTACGATTCTACTTATATGAGGTACTTAACTAAAAGCATAAAGACAAACGCACCTGGGTGGCTCAATCTGTTAAATGTCTGTCTTCAGCTCAGGTCATGGTCTGGGAGTCCCGAGATGGAGTCCCAAGTCAGGCTCCTTGTTCAGCAGAGCCTCTGCTTCTCCCTCTGCCCCTCATCCCACTCGTGCTCTCTCTCAAGTAAGTACATTTTTTAAAAAGCTTAAAAAAAACCCAAAAAACCATAGGGGTACCAGGGTGGCACACTCAATTAAGCTTCTATTTTCAGCTCAGGCCATGATCCCAGAGTCCTGGGATCAAAACCCATTGGAGTCCCTGGTCAGTAGGGAGCCTGCTTCTCCCTCTCCTGCTGCTGCCCCTACTTTTGCTTGCTCTCTCTCTGTCAAATAAACAAATAAAATCTTAAAAAAAAACTCATAAAGATGGAACAGTACTTGCCAGGGGCTGGCAGGAGGGTGGAATGGAGAGAAATTGTTTAATAAGTACAAAGTTTCAGTCTTGCAAGATGAAAAGTTTCTGGAAATGGGATGATGGTGATGATCTCAAAGTTATACATAAATTTAAAATCCAATCTAATTTATACTTTTGTTTTTTTTTAAAGATTTTTATTTATTTATTTGACACAGAGAGAAAGATCACAAGTAGGCAGAGAGGCAGGCAGAGAGAGAGGGGGAAGCAGGCTCCCTGCTGAGCAGAGAGCCAGATGCGGGGCTCGATCCCAGGACCCTGAGATCATGACCTGAGCCGAAGGCAGAGGCTTTATTTAACCCACTGAGCCACACAGGTGCCCCTAATTTGCACTTTTAAAAAACTTTTCCAAAAAAGAGATAAGCCAGATAATTATGCTGTGTCACTGACAAAAAATTTTCTAAAAAACTATGAATCAGGCCATAAGGTCTATGCACTATCAATTTTTATACTAAATTTTTTTTTTTAGATTTTTTTTTTTTTTTTAATTTGACAGAGAGAGAGAGAAATCACAAGTAGGCAGAGAGGCAGGCAGAGAGAGAGGGGGAAGCAGGCTCCCCGCTGAGCAGAGAGCCCGATGTGGGGCTTGATCCCAGGACCCTGAGATCATGACCTGAGCCGAAGGCAGAGGCTTTAGCCCACTAAGCCAGCCAGGCACCCCAATTTTTATAGTTTTAATAGTAATGATAGTAACTGCCAATTATTGAGAATTGGATACCACATATTCCACTAAGCATTATCTCATATAACCCATACCAAAACCCTGTAAGATAGGTATTACCATACCTATTACTATTCATGAAAGCAGACCAAATGGCCTATCCACAAGAGAACAAATTATGATATATTCTTACACTAGAATACTTTTAGTACTAAAAATGAATAAACTAAAACTACATACATTGACACAGAAGAATCTCAAAAACCCAAGTCTGTGTGAAAAATATAATTCTCAGAATGCATACCATGTTGATTCCATCTATTAAAGAATTCAAAACTATACTGAACAGCAAGAGAAAATCATTATGTGTTAGGATGAAGACACAAAGGATTTCCATGGTATTTGGTAACACTGCATTTATCAAGTTAGTGGGCCAATATATAGGAATTATTTTTATTTTCTTTATTCTCTATATATTTCAAACATATTTTCTTTACTATGCATGAAATAGTTCACAACTGAAGGAAAATAAGTACTGTTAAAAAAAATCATTTAAACATAAGCTATTATAGCTCTATGTTCTTAAGTAGATAATATATATCTGAAAATGGCTGGATTTAATTTGTACCCCAAGTTATCACCTTCATGAGAAAATACAAATGACATAGCAAATTTTTTCTTATTTTCCTCAGGAGATAATTTTTTTTCAATAGATAAATTTGGAAGTAATCAAATCCTACTGAACCTAATCCTTAAATATTAACTTTGAAGAAATAAGACTTTTAACATTTTATCCAAAGACTATCAATGACTCGGCCCATGTCATCAATGCCCAAGTAAGAGAATCAAACTCTACTGCCCTTTTTTTCACATTTTCCCCCTTCCATTTCTAGATTTCTTTTATACCTTGGACAAGTCAGTTGTTCTCTCATGACCAAACAACTTTGCTTTGATCTCTTCTACTTTTCTCCTGTCATCTTCATTTAATTCTGAGATGGAGTAGCCGCACTCATGAGCCAGATTAAATTTCAGATTCCAGGCTGAAAAGAAAATATAAAAACACCTGAGATAATGCAATGCAAAAATGATAATTTTCAGTGATAATAAGAGCACAGAAAACCATCAATATATCCAGCTAAATGGTACAATACTTAGCAAAAAATATGTGTTCTCAATTATATGACAACAAAATACTATAAGTTCTTAAGAGCAATCATTTCACTGAAAACTGTGATTGTTAAAAACTACATTCTACAGATATTTCTCCAAAGAGGCCACTTTAACTATGATTTTCAATTATTTTTATCTTAACCTTCCTTCCAATCAGGATGGTCCCTTTGCCTCCCCTATTAGGTCCTGCTACAGTTACTGTTGTTTCCATGAGAGCTGATATTTAACAATAATCAATAAAACTTGGGAGTTTTCTGGAGTCAGAATATGCATAAGTGATAAAAGGAACAGTGTAGGTAGTTTATCTCAAGGGAAAACTTACAAACAAATCAGGGAGGCCTGAACTGTTTATTATAAGTTGCTCTCTAAATATATTCCCCATTTTGTTTTAAAATATTTTTTTAAAGATTTCATTTATTTATTTGACAGAGAAAGAGAGATCACAAGCAGGCAGAGAGGCAGACAGATTGGGGGCGGAGGGGGAAGCAGGCTCCCTGCTGAGCAGAGAGCCCAATACGGGGCTCCATCCCAGGACCCTGAGATCATGACCTGAGCTGAAGGCAGAGGCTTCAGCCATTGAGCCACCCAGGAGCCTCCCCCTCCCAATCTTTTTTTTTCTTTAATGGCATTCTACTATTAGAGATTAATGGGATTGGTAAACATCCTCTTTCAAAGCTCTAACCCAAGTTTTGGTGTAAAATACTTGTTTCTTCTAATGTCTAAAATATGCTCTAAGAATTTTATTAGAAAAGAGGGAATGTATATACAGTTTTATGATACAGTGTGATTTAGAGCAGAGAAAATTGTTTTCATTTTTTCTGCCTCCAAAAGAGAAAACTGTAATAGGAGAATTAAGGAAACAGACGAACTTTAGGAATCTGAAAACTCAAGCAAGCTATCTCCTTTCTCTCCTTTAGGCTTTAGAACCTACCTAAGACCCTAAACTCAAACTAGCACTACTAATACTGAGACTTAGTTACATTATTGATTAAATGGACTTACTCTAGATTATGGTGGAATATGTAATCATTCTAACAGTCCTACAAGAAAGTAAATTCAGACTCCAAACACTTAACTTTAAATAAATTAAAGTATAATGTTTATAAGCTTGACCTACCTTTACAACAAATTATCAGTTCCTACCTCGTGCTCGTACTCGACATTCCTCTTCCTCTGCATTTCTGAGTATTTGTTTAGCATGATTCAATGACGATTCACATTTCAGAAGGTTTCTGACATGTGTAGCCAGTGAATCCACACTGCTACCACCAGCGTCATCACTCTCCAATACACCTTCCTCTTCTCTACTATCTGCCAAGCTTGTCTTGGGTGAAGCACACGGGAAGAAGTTTAGAAGAACATCAGAAACTGACTCCAGTGAATTACTGTCCCACGAGCAGGAACTGGCATCACTACTTGAATCACTTTTAATGATAGTCATCATAGGTATAACAATTTTATTCCCGATGGTGCCACTAGACCCTTCAGGCTCAGATCTCATTACAGATTTGGCTGCTCTATATTGCCGAAGGGTTTCATCTACTGTCATTCTGGCTTTGCTTTCTGCTTCCTGTAGAGGACTTCTAACTGTAGTTGAACTAATAAACTCCCAATTCTCAATGCCTCTCTGGCATTTCAGATTTGTCTGTGTGCTAATATCCTTCTGTATGCACTTGTTGCTTGGGCTTTCCCCTGTAAATGGCTGTCTCTGAGGCAAATTACCATTAGATTCATCAGCTGTGAGGGGTTCTTTGAAGCAAACCACCTTCTTAGATTGTATAAATGAAATATCACTAACATCTCTGAAAGGGACAAGGGGAGCAGGAAAATTGCATCGTTTCAGTGCTATATTTTCTGCCTCCATTAAGAGCGTCCGAATCTCTCTAAGAGTTTTAGAACCACTGCTTGTATCTTGAATTTCTTCAGACCCAACTTCTTCAAAACCTGAAGATTCTGGTTTACTTATTACAACTCTACCATCAGTCTGAGAACTTAAAGGTATATTGTTTGAGATAACACTGGAGTTCGAAGAATCCAAATTATCTATTAGCATTTGAACATGGTCTGAAACAAGTTTCTGCTTCTCACTATGTGAATAAGTAGTACCAGGAGTAACTGTTGATAACCCAGTAGACTGATCAACTTGCCCAACACCCCTTGAGAACATCAGAGCATCTTGTGTTATATGTCTATCTGGAAAATTCTGTTGACAGAATATATTTGGTATCTCTCTGTGTGAAAAGGAACTAGGAGGAACTGTTGGGAACAGACTTTTCTTGTCAGCTGGTACAGGAATTGTTGAAACCTTCAGTGCATCTTCAGCTAGATGTTTGTCTGGCAATTCCTGTGGGTAGAAAATATTAGATTTCTCTCTGTGGGAACAGGAACTAGAAAGAGGTATTGCTTTCCCAGAGTTCACATCAGTTGGTTCAGAGACAGGTGAAATTTTCAAAATATCCTCACTATGATGTCTATCTGGCAGCTCCTGTTGAAAGAAAATACTGGGCTTTACTCTCTGAGAATACGAATTATGACAAACTGTCAGTAACGGAGTCGTCTGGTTATCTGGTCCAATCACAGTTGAAATTTTGGGCTTTTCTCTTTGTGAGTAGGAACTAAGAGGAGCTGTTAGTAACTCAGTGTTCTGGTCAGCTGGTAAAATCACAGGTGAAAGCTTGAGTTTCTCCTTATGTGAGTAAGAGCTAGAAGGTCCTGTTGGTATCTCAGTCTTCTGATCAGCACGTCCAGGAAGAGCAAAAATCTTTAAAGCTTCCTCAGTAACAGTTGGCAACTCCTGCTGGTAAAAAATACCGTCCTTCTCTCTATATGAGTAGGAACTAGAGGGAGTCAGATGTATCCCAGTCTTCTGGTCACCTGGTCCAGAAACAGCCGAAACCTTCAGAGTTTCTTCAGTAATACCTGGCGACTCCCTCTGATAAGAAAAGATGGGGCTCTCTTTATGTGAATAGGAAGCAGAGGACCCAAATCGTATTCCGGTCTTCTGGTCAACAGACCCAGGAGCCCCGAAAACTTTTAAAGTACCTTCATTAGAATCTGGCAACTCCTGCTGGTAAGAAATGATGGGCTTCTCTCTATGTGAGTAAGGAGTAGACGTTACTACTGGTATTCCAGTCTTCTGGTCACCTAGTCCAGGAACCCTGAAAACACTTATAGCCCCTTGAGTAAAATCTGGAAGCTCTTGCTGATAAATGATGGGCTTCTCTCTCTGTGAGTAAGAAGCCGAGGTAACTGTTGGTTTTCTGGTCTTCTGATCACCTGGCCCAGAAACAGCTGAAATTTTCAGAGCTTCTCCAGCCAGCTGATTGTCTGACAAGGGTTGTTGGTACAAAATACTGGTCTTCTCTCTACGAGAGTGAGAAATAGAAGGTACTGTTGGTATCCCAGTCTCCTGGTCAGCTGGTCCTGGAGAAGCTGAAACATTCAGAGCGTCTTCAGCGAGAGGTCTATCCGATAAGGGCTGCTGATAGAAAATAAGGGGCTTCCCTCCAAGTGAGGAGGAACTTGAAGGTATCGTTGGTATCCCAGTCTTCTGATCACTTGTTCCAGAAACAGCTGAAACTTTTAGAGTCTTTTCAGTTAGATGACTGCCTGATAACTCCTGTTGGTAAAAAATATCAGACTTCTCTCCGTGTGAGTAGGAATTAAAAGGTTCTGGTGTCAACTCAGTCTTCTGGTCAGTTGGTCCAGGAACAGCTGAAATTTTCAGAGCCTCCTGAGGTACCTGGCCATCTGTCAAGTCCTGTGGGTAGAAAATGATGGGCTTCTCTCTAGGTAAGTAGGAACTAGAAGGTTCTGATGGCGACCCAATCTTGTGGTCAGCTGGTCCAGGAACAGGTGAAACTTTCAAAACCTCCTGAGGTACCTGACTATCTGTCAAGCCCTGAAGGTAGAAAATAATGGGCTTCTCTCTATATGAGTAGGAACTGGAAGGTTCTGATGGCAACCCAGTCTTCTGGTCAGCTGATCCAGAAACAGCTGAAACTTTTAGAACCTCCTGAGGCACCTCGCCGTCCGTCAAGCCCTGTGGGTAGAAAATAAGGGGCTTCTCTCGGTGTGAGTAAGAACTGGAAGGTTCTGATGGCAACCCAGTCTTCTGCTCAGCTGGTCTAGAAATCGCTGAAACTTTCAGAGCCTCCTGAGATACCTGACTGTCTGCCAAGCCATGAGGGTAAAAAATAATGGGTTTTTCCCTGTATGAGTAGGAACTGGAAGGTTCTGATGGCAACCCAGTCTTCTTGTCGGCTGACCCAGGAACAACTGAAACTTTCAGAACCTCCTGAGACACCGGGCCGTCTGTCAAGCCCTGAGGGTAGAAAATAAGGGGCTTCTCTCTGTGTGAGTAAGAACTGGAAGGTTCTGATGGCGACCCAGTCTTCTGCTCAGCTGGTCTAGAAATCGCTGAAACTTTCAGGGCCTCCTGAGATACCTGACTGACTGTCAAGCCCTGAGGGTAGAAAATAATGGGCTTTTCCCTGTATGAGTAGGAACTGGAAGGTTCTAATGGCAACTCAATCTTCTGGTCAGTTGGTCCAGGAATTGCTGAAATGTTCAGAGCCTCCTGAGATACCTGACTGTCTGTCAAGCCCTCTGGGTAAAAAATAATGGGCTTCTCTCGCGGTGAATAGGAACTAGAAGGTTCTGGTGTCAACCCAGTCTTCTGGTCAGTTGGTCCAGGAACAGCTGAAACCTTCAGAGCCTCCTGAGGTACCTGGCCATCTGTCAAGCCCTGTGGGTAAAAAATAATGGGCTTCTCTCTAGATGAGTAGGAACTGGAAGATTCTGATAATGACCCAATCTTCTGGTCAGCTGGTCCAGGAATAGCTGAAATTTTCAGAGCCTCTTCAAGTAAACGACTGACTGGCAAGGCCTGAGGGGAAAAAATAATGGGCTTCTCTCTAGGTGAATAGGAACTGGAAGGTTCTGATGTCAACTCAGTCTTCTGGTCAGTTGGCCCAGGAACAGCTGAAACTTTCAGAGCCTCCTGAGGTACCTGGCCATCTGTCAAGTCCTGTGGGTAGAAAGTAATGGGCTTTTCTCTAGGTGAATAGGAACTAGAAGGTTCTGAAGGCAAACCAGTCTTCTGATCAGCTGATCCAGGAATAGGTGAAACTTCTGGAGCCTCTTCAAGTAACTGACTGCCTGGCAAGGCCTGAGGGGAAAAAATAATGGGTTTCCCTCTGGGTGAGTAGGAAGTAGAAGGTTCTGGTGTCAACCCAGTCTTCCGGTCAGTTGGTCCAGGAACAGCTGAAACTTTCAG
>CM053610.1:75331648-75350506 GCA_028646535.1 Procyon lotor | reverse complement strand
GGGATAGGGTGGCTGGATTGTGGACATTGGGGAGGGTATGTGCTATGTCAAGTACTGTGAAATGTGTAAGCCTGACGATTCACAGACAGGTACCCTGGGGCAAATAATACATTATATGTTAATAAAAATTTTTTAAAAAATGGTTATATGGATGTAAAAAATATATATATATATAAAATATATAAATAGCTTATAGCAAGTAGAGAGATGAAATTAATAATTTTAAAACTTCTACAAAGAGGCAGGCAGCCTTCACCCAATAAAAACTAATACCAGTCCTTAACAAACTCTTCTAAAAACTAGAAGACAACACTTCTCATTCCAACTTGTGACATTAGCAAAACAAGGGACGCTTCTCACCTCAACTTGTAACATTAGCATTATCACAGCACCAAAGCCAATAATAACAAAAATCACAACAAATCTACACACCAATACCCCCTATGAATATAAACACAAAAGTCCTCAAAAAATTACTGACAAAAAAAAGTCCACCAACATACAAAAAGGATTGTATGCCATAACCAGATGGCATATATAACCAAGATTGCAAGGTTGGTTATATGAAAATTAATTAATAATGTACTATATTATTAGAATATAGGACAGAAATCATATGATCATTATAAAAGAGGCAGAAAAAACATCTTGACAAAACCTAACACCGTTATATGGTAATATGATAAATATACTCTAAAAACTACAAATAAAGGGGAACTTCTTCAACCTGATAAAGATAGTCTACAAAAATCCCACAGCTAACATCATACTTAATGACAAAAGACTTCATTTCTTTCTACAAAGACCAGGAAGACAAGGATGTCTGTTCTTGCTACTTTTATGCAACACTGCACCAAAGGTTCTAGTTGGGGTCAGTTGGGGAACTGAAATACATAAAAGGCATCCATGTTGGAAAGAAAAAAGACTATATCTGAACATGACATGGTCTTGTATATAAAAACTATAAGGAATCCACACAAAAATATATTAGAGGTAATAAACAAGTAGTTCAGCAAGATTACAGCTATACAATTAACACACACAATTCAACTGTATTTCCATACACTAGTAATGAGTACTCCAAAAATGAAATTAAGAAAACAATTTCTTTTTCAACAAAAAGACTAAAATACTCAGAATTAAGTTAACAAAGGAGTGCAAGATTCATACACTGAAAACCACAAAATATTGTTGAAAGAAATGAAGAAAACCTAAATAGTGGAAAGATGTCCCATATTTATAGATCAAAGTATTTAATATAAAATGGTACTCTATCAAAGTAAAGACAATGCACGTTCACAGATCTAAACATTTAATATTTACTGATTCCCTCCCACTGCTTTCCCACTATCACATCCACCCACTCAACAAATCCCTGAGGATCAACCTATAAATAAGGATCAACCGATAACTCATTTTCTGCAGTCTTGAGTTTTAGTAGAGAAAAACCAGAGATTCTCTTACGGCTGACAACATTACAAAATCATCTCAAACCTCAGCTGACTTCTCAGAACTACCTGCCAATTCTTTTGCTTGTTCTTGGTCAGCTGCAATTCCTATTCACTTACCATAAATTCTGAGCCTGCACCAAGCTACTCTCTTCAAACCCCCAACCCTCTTTTACCACTACCTCCCTCAGCAGATAATCTTGCTTTCTACCTCAGAACTGATCTCTGTTTCCTCTCTACAAACTTATTTAGATCCACTCTTTTCGTCTTGTGCTCCATTAATTTCTTTCTTCAAGTCACAGAATGGAATACAGAAATAATAAACTGACTTTAATGTCAGACTCCTCCACGTAATTCAGTTCTAAACATTGCCATAAAGAAGGCAATGAAAAACCCAATGATTGACCTAATAAAGGATCTGGGGATTTATAAATACACCTAATCCAAAGTTAACATTATTGCAAGAGTTCAAAAATAAAAAATTAGTTAGGCATAGTAACATATTTTTAATAAGCTAGTCATAAGAACACCTAATATCTCCTTTTCTACATACCTGCTCTATGTTTGAGAGACTTCTGCACAGTGTCAGGAGATACCCTCAACATCCTGAGATCTGCAGAGTGATATTCCAACTCTACGGTTGGCTCATGAGGAATAAATGGAGGTGATGAGGATGAAAAAGTCTGATTAAGGTCCATATTAGAACAACCTACCTATAAAAAGATAAAAAATTAAGAAAATAAGATTAATATTAGGCTTCATCTGATTAAAAAAAACCAAAATTTATGAAAATGAATACTAAACAGTTTAATCAGTTCCTTAAGCTCATATTCTCAACCCTCCTAAATTCATATGCAAGTCATATCTTGTTTGGTCAATTCTAAGAAGGTTCTACAAATTACTCTGAGGGTCTGGAAGTCTGCTTATATAGAATATTACATAGGAAGCCTACCTAGTTTATTTCATATAATGGTATGATCACTGAAGAATGTAAACTTTGGTATTACTCCTGGCTAGCTCAAGGATTTTTTTTTTCTTAAAGGAGAGGTTATGTTGTAAAGAGGAAAGAAGTAAACAGAGAACAGGAATATTTTCAAGAAATCTACAAATGTTTAGGAAAAAAATTAAAGTAGTGAAGAACTGGATCTATGATCAATTACCAAAAAACATAAGTCCTCAAATTTCTTTAAACAAGAAAAGTGGGAAACACAAACTGACAGTGAAGTAAAGGTTAAATGCTGAAAAAGAAGTTCTCAAAGTTTCATCAGATCTCAGCAAGTCCTTACAAGAAAAGAAATTAGAAACCAACACTGGTGATGTCAGTACATAAACATATACAACTTTTCACCAAATTCACATCATACTCTCATATAAAAAAACAATATACCACTTCTAGGTTTATCTTCCTAAAAATATTATTCCCTCTTTTTGATGTGCTGTCAGGAGAGTCTAAAATGTATATAAGGATGAATTTTGTTTGATCCTCTTTTATCAAGGTTTTTTAATCATGTTGCAATGAACTATCTTAGAAAGCTGGCAGGGTGTAAAAATAAGTATTCTACTTCTACTGCCCTGGTCTAGTTTTCTCTACACCAGTGGTTCTCAGTTGTGTGAGATTCTGCCCCCACCCATCTCTCCCTGACCAAAAAACATCTGGCAATGGGTGGAGAAATTTTTCACTGTCACGACTTTGGGTGTTGGGGCAGTGTATGTGTGGCTACGGGCATCTAGTGAGTACAAACCAGGGATGTTGCTCAGCACCGTAAAATGCACACAAAAGTCCCCAGAACATAGAATTATCATACCCAAAAAGGCAGGAGTACAGAGAAACTCTGCTCTAAACAAAGCACAAAGTTCTAAGTTTTCAATTATCCCACTCCTAAAGGAGACTTTTTTGAAGTACAGTTCATTAACATATGTATCATATATGATAGAGACTTCGTGTGTGTGTCCCTAGGCACATATGTGTATTTAGTAGTTTTTCTCTAGAGCTTTCAAATGTATTAGAAAAAAAATTTCTGGGGCGCCTGGGTGGCTCAGTTGTTGGGCATCTGCCTTCGGCTCAAGTCATGATCCCAGAGTCCTGGGATCAAGCCCCGCATCGGGCTCCTCGCTCTGCAGGAAGCCTGCTTCTCCCGCTATCATTCCCTCTGCTTGTGTTCCCTGTCTCACTGTGTTTCTCTGTCAAATAAATAAAATCTTTAAAAAAAAAAAAAATTTCTATTCCAATCTTGACTTTAATACAATTTCATTAATATTATCAGTCATAAAAAAAGAATGAAATCCAGCCATTTGTAACAACACGGACAGATCTAGAAGGTATAATGCTATGGAAATAAGTCAGTCAGAGAAAGACACACATCACGTGATTTCACTTATTTGGAATTTAAGAAACAAAACAAATGAGCAAAGAAAAAAGGAGACAAATAAAAAAAAAAAACAACAGACTCTTGACTATAGAGAACAAACTGAAACAAACTGATGGTTGGCGGGGTGGTGGGGGGGGGGGGAATGGGTGAAATAGGTGAAGGTAATTAAGAGTACACTTATCACGATAAGCACTGAGTAATGTATAGAATTGTTAATGTATAGAATATTGTACACCTGAAACTAATATAACACGGTATATTAACTACTGGAATTAAAATTTAGTAAATAAATAAAACTTCATTATTATCAAAGCTTCAAAACATACAGATACTAGAGTAGGTAAAGCAAAAGAAAATGTAGGGCACCTGGGTGACTCAGTCTGTTAAGTATCTGCCTTTGGCTCAGGTCATGATCTTGGGGTCCTGGGACTGAACCCTGCATTGGGCTCCCCACTCAACAGGGAGCCTGTTTCTCCCTCTCCCTCATCCCTTCCCTCCCACTCATGCGTGTGCTCTCTCTCTCTCAAATAAATAAAATCTTAAGGGAAAAAAAAGATGTAGAAAGAAAAAGATGAGAAGAATTTATGTAAGAGATTGGCATACTAATTGAAAACAGGAGGGAGAAATCAGGTGGAAAAAATCAAAACTGGTTTATCTGCCAGTCTTTAATCAAGAATAATGAAATAATCAAAGATGATGAAGAAACCAAGACATGTTAACTTCTCTGTAAGAACTAAGAAAATTTACAGGTCAGTCTGATTTCATAAAAATGTCTGAATTCTTTTGGTATAGGCAAGTTGCATTTGAGGTGACAGGAATGTTTACAAAAAAATTTCATGCAAGATAGCATTTGGGTCTACCTCAGTAGAAATATGAGGATCTAAAAACGGAGGTAATAATCATCACACAGAGAAACACATTTAAACCTTGAGAGGAAATTAGGTACTTGGTGGAAGAGCTAGAACCAACAAAACAAAAAGAACTTTAAAAAGTAAACTTTAGGGGCACCTGGGTGGCTCAGTGGGTTAAAGCCTCCACCTTCAGCTCAGGTCATGATCTCAGGGTCCTGGGATCGAGCCCCGCATCGGGTTCTCTGCTCAGCAGGGAGCCTGCTTCACGCTCTCTCTGCCTGCCTCTCTGCCTACTTGTGATCTCTCTCTCTCTGTCAAATAAATAAAATCTTTAGAAAAAAAAAAAGAAAAGCTATTAAAAAAAAAAAAAAGTAAACTTTAAATAAATTTAGTTATGTGGCCAAAATAGGGAATACTAAAAAAGTATTTTATCACAGAAGCTAAAAGAATGTAATATGCTGCTACCAGGAACAAGGAGAAAGAGAGACAGGAGGAAACCACTGGTGAGGGTCTAGTATTGCGATTTCAGTGAAGTGAAGGGAACTGACAGCCAGGCAGTGCTATATACCTTACCCCATTCGATACAACAATGCATGAGGCTGATTGTCACTGTTCCTATTTCTTCATGTAGATGAGTAGAATGGTCCTCCAAGGTCATCTGCCAAGGAATGAGGCTAACAAATAACTGAACAAGGTTCTGACTCCACATCTCCACACTCTTCTCACAGCCCCAAGCTATATCATATATAAGTGGATGCTCAAACGATCATTTAAAGAAATGATGGTTAGTATCAAATTTAGGCAAACGAGTATGAATGACTCTTCTGAGACACAGATGAGAATAAAAAAGGAACCAAGAAGCAGGCAAGCCCCCTGAGAGCAAGTTGAGCCATGCAGGATATGACCACCATCTCTGGTAGTAATTTCCCTGATATTGGCATTATAACTCCCAGAACACGGAATGGAGCTAAGGATGAAAGAGAATATAGGGAACATCCTCCATAAACTGAAAAAATATACTTAAAGCTACAGTTGGGGACAAATAAAATCTGGAATAGTGGTCAGAATTAATCTTAGCATATCACTATTAACTGAATATTAAAATTTACTATTAAGTATTTATTACTAAGCTATTTTAAAAATTATATTGAGTTTTTAAATTGTGGGGTTTTTTTAAGATTTTATTCGGTTATTTGAGAAAGAGAGAGCATGAGAGAGAGACAGATCACAACGAGTGGGGAGGGCTAGAGGGAAAGAGTTAGCAGGGAGCCTGACTGGGGACTCAATCCCAGGACACTGGGATCATGACCTGAGCCAAAGCCAGACACTTAACTGACTCAGCCATCCAGGCACCCATATCTACATTTCTTCCAATATACATTATGTGTATACAAAGTAGACATAAGTTACATTACTACTATCAAAAAAACCCAGAAACTCTAAGTTTAAAATTGATATTTGTTTCTCATTCTTAGTGAAATTCACTTGGACCAATCCCCTTCAAAACCTTCCCTCTTTTTTTTTTTTTTTCCCAAGATTTTTAAATTTATTTGACAGAGAAAGAGAGATCACAAGTAGGCAGGGAGGCAGGCAGAGAGAGAGGGGGAAGCAGGCTCCCTGCTCAGCAGAGAGCCCCATGCGGGGCTCAATCCCAGGACCCTGAGATCATGACCTGAGCCAAAGGCAGAGGCTTTAACCCACTGAGCCACCCAGGTGCCCCAAAACCTTCACTCTTGCCAAAATAATGCAAAATCTTGGCTTTGGTTTCACTGAAGAATAGTTAAACAGGAAGGCAGTTTATGATATAGTGGTTAAATACATAGATAAGGTTAGTTTGGGGATGCCCAAGCGACTCAGTCTGTTAAGCGTCTGCCTTTGGCTCAGGGGGTCCTGGGGTTGAGCCCCATGTCAGATTCCCAGCTTAGCAGGGACCCTGCTTCTCCTTCTCCCCTCTGCTCATGCTCTCTCTCGCTTTCTCTCACAAATAAATAAAATCTTAAAAAAAAAAAAGATAAGGTTAGTTTCAAATACTAGTTCTCTACTTGCTTGATAATAATAAGCAAGTTCCTTAACCCTCTAAATATCAATTGTAAAATGAGAATAATAATAATCTCCAATAATCCTATCTGATAGGAGTGACCAAAGGACTGAATGAATTGATGTGTATATATACAGCTCTTAGCATAGTATTTGAGCACACAGTGTTAGCTATCATTTTCATCCCCATTAAGAGATTGAAAATTAGAATTAAACAATGTCTACTTTATTTTATTTATTTATTTGACAGAGAGAGAGCACAAGGGGGAGCAGGAAAGGAAGAAGAAAGCTCCCAGATGAGCAGGGACCCCAAAGTGGGGCTTGATCCCAGGACCCTGGGATCATGACCTGAGCTAAAGGCAGATGCTTAACCGACTAAGTCACCCAGGTGCCCCAACAATGTCTACTTTAGAATGTTAAAGGAAATAAAATTAACCTCACATTTCTATTTCAATTTTTAATATATTCATTAATTATAAATGAAAGGAAAAGTTTATATTGATATCTTTGTTCATTTTCTTTAATCAATTACCTGAACCAAAAGGTCTAAAAATGATTGCAACCCAAACTAGCAGCTTTCCAATGACATACTAATCTTATACATGGAAAAACAGGAAAAGGAAAGTAACATTAAGTACACAACATCTATTGTATAGCTACATTTAATGACTAATAAGATATGAGGATATATTATAAAGAAGCTGACGGTATCAGTCAAAAGAAGATAGGCAATGAGACCAAAGGAACATTAAAACCAAGATATGCAAGGATCCAGGCAAATGGAAGTCTTGTATAAAAGAAAGGCTCACACAGAACTTTTTACACCTCAAACTTATTTTCTAGTACACACACACACACACAATAATGACATAAATAGAAAGAGAGAGGGAATGTGTATATGCATAGGTATGTCACTCATTTGGGAAGGAGGTAGTTAGTTCCCTTTGGGGACACTAATTAGTATGGATATTAAGCACCTCAGTATCCTTCCTGGGAAAACAAGTGTTCTTATAATTTTCAAAACTCCTCTGAAGTCAAATCTTTCAGGAGCTTCTAAACAGAAATATTTAAACATTCCAAGGTCTATTCCAATGCTTGTAAACTGAAGGGCAAAGTGAAAAAATGTACAACTGACTATCTCTACCAGTGCGTCTAATCTGAACACCATCTAAAGGTTCTTGCTGCCACAACTGGGAAGAGTTAGCACATCTCAAGATAAAAGGCCTGAGAGCTCCAAAGGAAGGCCTTTTCCAAGACACCACAAAACTCATGGTCTATGAAACACAAATATTTCTTTTATGCTAACCTCTAACAAATTAATGGAGCATATTCTTGGATATTAGATGAAGACCAGATTTTAAGTCACATGTTGGTATTAGAGGATATAAATGGGCCCTTTACTTTCATCCCCATTTTTGAACTAAAATATTCTTTCCCAACCACACAAGAAATGTCAAACAGAGTAACTTACAGGGTCTTCAAAATCACTCTCTTCTTTTGATGACAGTTCTAAGGCAGATTGGCAGGGCAGAGAGCTGTCACAAACCTCCAGGTCATCAGGCACATTTTTAAAACCTGCTAACTCAACGCACTCAACAGGCAAGTCACCTTGTGCACATACCTGTTCATAAATTTAAAAAAAAGAAAGTAAAATAAAAACAAGTACCAATATTATTTCCTGAAATAGCACTGGAAAAGAAGGAGTTTCCTCCAGCTATCATTTCATTGTGTCTCACCTCTCTTTGGAGATCAGCAGCTCTTGTACTGCCCACAATAGCATTTTCATCTAGGTCACAGCATTCAGTATCATCATCCAGAGTACAGAGGTCAGATTCAGCCTTCCCCTGCAGGCCCTCTACAAAATAGGAGTCGTTTTGCATAATTGTATGTATAGTAAAACAGGATTTGGCTCCCATAGGCCAAGGAATTTTACCTTGGCACACATCAGCTTTCAGCAATGACTCTTGGCCGACTGCAATTAATGATGCATTACTGGTCATTGGTAAAGCACCTTGAGACTTAGCATCATGTGTCACCAAGTTTGCTGACAAGCTGCTTCCTACAGTTGCAGATGGACCTTCAATGATGTTACTAGAGTTTACATTCTTAACCAAAATACAGTTTGAGGAATCTGCAACTTCTTCAAATCTTCTCAATTCTTGTAAAACCAAAGAATCTGAAGTTGATACTTTCATTGGATAAAAAATGTTTGAAGATCCTACCTTCTCTGCAAGGTCAAGACCAGGAACAGACTTTTCCTTCCCAATGGGAAGAAATGGTTCATTGTCTAGATCACACTGAAATAAAGCTGACTGTGCTTTGCCAAGACCAACAGCCTGGCTGTGACATTTTTCACTTAAAGAAGCAGATGACTTAAGCTCTGGAATAAGAGAGAGTGGCTTGATGAACATTTCCTGAGGAGCACCGGAAAGTGATTTTAAATCAAGATGCCAATACAGGGAGCTATCACCATTATCTTTTTTATGCAACAATGGTTTTGGAGCCGCTAGTTCAAACACCCCAGGAGTAGATTGATAAAGTGGATGACTAAGCTCATCAAAGAAAGAGTTTTCACCATTATAATTTAATAGGGAAAGATGTGAGTTTTTTGGTTCACTTTCTTGGCTGTCATTTATTAATGACTTACTGACGTCAGTTTGGATTTCATTTACTGTACTCTCTTTCTCAGAAGGCTCAATAGAGGCAATGATTACCTCAAAGGCTACATTTTCAGAAGCATCAACACTATTTCCACTAAAAGCAGAAGCTGCCCTTTGGTATCTTTCCTCTTGTAAATACAATTGTTCTGATGTCTCATCCAAGGTGGACTGAATAGTCTTAAGAGGACCACCAGAAACCTCCATCTTAGAGGTACCATGATGCCTAGACTGTGCATGTATTTCTGAAACTTTTACAGAATTAGCAGGAACATTCTCAAAAAATGGTACTTCTGGAGATCTGGGAGGCATCTCTGAAAATACTAAAGTACTTCTATTCTCCTTTAGTTCAAAACCTTGAGATAATTCTTTCTCCAGACCTTCTTCATTTCCTTCATACTTCTCCAAAGAATCCATCATTTCTTTTCCCCCATTCTCAGCTGGAACCCTTAAATAAACACTCTCAAAATCATGATTGTGAGCTGTCAAGGGAATGGCCTTTCCTCTTCTTTCCAACAGACAATGCAAGAAAGAATGTGGCATTTTGCTATTAAAATGAGGAGCAACTTCATGTGGAAAAGAAACACATTCCTTACTGATCATATATGTTTCTGGATGGTGTGAAGCTCTCCGTTTGCTCCACGGCGTACATGAAAAAGGGGCGTGAAAACTGTCAGTTCCCTTAGGAATTTTATTTTTATCATCTGTGTCGGATGAATCTGAGTAAGAATCATGATCTTTACTGGTTAGATAATTTTCTGACTGCTGGAAAGCTTTCTGTTTCCAATACTGCACATACGAACAGGAAGCACCAAAACTGTCGCTTCCTTCAGGAGTCATGTACTCATCACTTGTATAAGATGAGGCTGAAACAGAAACTTGACCTTTATCAGCTAAACTGGTTTCTGATTCCTGAACTTCTTGTGTCTTCCATGCCATACAGGAACAAAGAGCATCATAACTATCGAAGTCTTTGGGGCTTTTCAGTTCATCAACTGTATCAGACGAAGTAGTCTCTTCTTTAATCCCTTGGTCAACAGGTAAAAAAGAGTGCTGATACTCAACAGCCGTACTAGCTATAAGCGAGTGCTGAGATACACTAATGCAACTGTTAACTAAGTGTGAAGCTACTTCTGAGGCTGCCTGGAATAAAGCCTCACTAACTTCCGACGGTCGAGAAAACCATTCAGTATCTTCAGACTTACCAGGAATTCCCCTGAAAATATACAGTTAAAAAATAAATAAATAACACATTAAAAAGAGTTTTTAAAATACTAACATGAAAAATACAAAACTGATATGTTACTGAAATTAAGATTATTAGAAAAGTGTGTTGAAAAAACAAAGTTCTAATTTCAAATTCCCTTAAAGTAGTGAGTGACTGAACAAGGCAAATTTTTGTAAACAAATATAAACTCCCATTCCTATGACCCTGATATTTTTTCGGCCTTCTCCTAAAACAATATTACCAAAAAATAGGAGTATTTTCATACTGCCAAAAAAGGATTAAATAAAAAATTCAAACTTTACTATTTAAAATGTTTATCACCTACCATAATTTAATACTCACTTAACTTTCACTAATTCTTTCACTAGTCATTTACTATGCTCTTGAAAGCCCCTTCAGAAGTGATCTACTTGGGGTGCCTGGATGGCTCAGGTGGGTTAAAGCCTCTGCCTTCAGCTCAGGTCATGATCTCAGGGTCCTGGCATCGAGCCCTGTGTTGGGCTCTCTGCTCAGCAGGGAGCCTGCTTCCCCCTCTCTCTCTGCCTGCCTCTCTGCCTACTTGTGATCTCTCTCTCTCTCTCTCTCCCTGTGTCAAATAAATAAATCTTTAAAAAAAATTTTTTTAGAGTAATCTACTCTTAAAACACAGTAGTAACCTAATTATTAGTTGACTATTATGCAAGGAACCCTTTCTCATAAAAGTAACTTTTAAGGTAATACATAGCAGAAGGGCAGAGGTATTTACTCAGCAAACATCTACAGTTTTTTCTTAAACATTTTAATTTGAGAATAGTTGACACACATTATTATACTAGTTTCAGGTGTACAACACATGTCATGGTAAGCACTGCAGAATGAATAGAATTGTCAAAACACTACATTGTGCACTCAAAACTAACATTATATGTAAACTATACTTCAATAACAAAAATTTAAAAATAAAATAAACCATGTCTGAAATGCTAAAATACATTAAAAATTATTTTTAAATAAACTACAGTTGTCTGGCTCATTTTACACATGTATTACCATACCAAATTAATATGCATTATGTCTTAACTTAGGGCTTTACTACCTTCCAAGTGTGTGCTGAAAATATCTAACCCCCACTCCAAAGTCTCATCTAAGCCTGAAGTCATTAATATTAGCACCAACTTAGAACAAGAAAGAGTAGAAAGTTTACATGCAAATAAAAAATAAATCATCCTACCTCAGAGGTGCAAAATCTAGTTCACTTTGTTGAAATAAGGAATCAGACCCAAACTCTTGATCTTGTGTTAAACATGTCAGCAAAGGCAAATCAGGGGAAGCAAAGTTGTCTTGTGTAACTGCAAAGTTTCAAGTATAAAAATGTTGGGAATGTTGAAAGCTAATTGCTTAGCTTACTCATGTAATACTTTAAAGAACCTAAATACATAGCCATCTGGAAGTTTCTACAAGCATCAGAATGATAACATAACAGCACTTAGCATACAAAATTTCAATGATAACCCTGAAGGATAGGAATTACAGCTGAGGAAACATGGTTAAAAATTTAAGAAATATTAATTTGTCCACATTCAAATAGCTTAAATGTCAGAATGAGAACTGAATTTAAACACTCTAATTTCTTAGCAAGTACTCTTAACCATTATTAGCGTTTCTTTCCATCTTAAATCAAAGTGTAATCCATAGGTTCCTGGGTATCCCTAAGACAATTCTCAAGAGGTACCTAGAGTCAAAATTATGTTCAAAATAATATTAACATGTCATTTGCCTTATTCATTCTCATTCTCTCACAAGGGTATGACAGAATTTTCCAGAAGCTACACCGTCTATGATATAGCAACGTACTGAATGCAAAAGCAGATATCAAAATCTACCTCTCTTATATTAGGTCAAACATTACAGAGATTTTTTTTCTTAAATAAAACAATGCTACTCATTTAAGTATTTTTGTTTTGGGGGCGCCTGGGTGGCTCAGTCGTTAAGCGTCTGCCTTCAGGTCAGGTCATGATGCCAAGATCCTGGGATGGAGCCACATAGGGCTCCTTGCTCGGCAGGGAGCCTGCTTCTCCCTCTCCCTCTCCCTGCCTGCCTGCCTGCTGCTCCCTCTGCTTGTGCTCTCTCTAATTATCCCTCTCTCTGTGTCAAATAAATAAATAAAAATATTAAAAAAAAGGAAAATAGTTATTTTTCTTAAAAAAATATGTAATTTATGTTAACATGCAATGGAGTTGTTATTTTTTAATGAGTTAATAAATATTTCAGAAATTTCTAAGTTTTAATTTCTAATATGGGAAATATCAACAACCCACATAAACAAAAGCTCCTTGAAGTCCTTGGTAATTTTAAAATATGTAAAGGAGTTCTATGACCAAAAAGTTAGAGAACTGCTCATTTAAAGGAAAAATAATTGTTATGGATTCCTGAATGTCAACTTAAATAATTCTTATTATATGTCCCTAAATATGTCCAAACTAGGTATAAACTCCTTATTACTTATACCATTTATATAACTATAAAACAGAAACAAAATTTTAATAGAAATAAAACTATAAAACTATCAATATTCTAAGATTAATTTAACTGGATAGGCAATGTTTTTGCTAGAACTAAACGTTCTTTCACTACGAATTTAATACCATTGCTACAGTACACTTTCTTGATTTCAGAATGCCTTTAATTCTGCATGGCAACACCTTCCCTATCATAACTGTCATAACCTTGTTTTAATCTTTGGTCTGGCTGCTTCCCACCTAGACAGTCAACTCCACATCCACTTTATTTACAGCTATATCTGCCGTGCCCACCAAAGTACTTGCTACATTTAGTCACTCAAAATAGATTTACTTATTAAAAATGAATTTATTAAAAATGAAACAGAATGAGAATGATAACCTTGACTACCAAGGATTGCTTGGTATGATTCCTCTTTGACCTTGGCTTACAGACTCAGTCTTAAACCTTCATAACAGAGGAAATCCCTCATCCCTCTAAAAATCATGAAGGTTTTCTGTTTGTTTGTTTTAAGATTTTATTTATTTATTTATTTCAGAGAAAAAGAGAGAGAGAGAGAGATCACAAGTAGGCAGACAGGCAGGCAGAGAGACGGGGGGAAGCAGGCTTCTCGCTGAGCAGAGAGCCCGATGCGGGGCTCAATCCCAGGACCCTGAGATCATGACCTGAGCTGAAGGCAGAGGCTTTAACCCACTGAGCCACCCAGGCGCCCCTAAAAATCATGAAGGTTTTTAACAAAGATCCCACATTTCTTCACATTTAGACAACTGCTGATGGCTTGGATCACTACTTTTTGAGATATCTGTGCTGGCACCAGTCATCATCACTGGAGATCAATACACCCCCCTTGTACTGTATATATAACATCATATATGTGTGTGTATATATATATATATATATATACATGCATAACAAAACAGAATGACGAAATTTCCTCTAATTATCAGATCCAGGGATTTGCTCTAATAATTAAAGATGTTCTACTTTAACTAAAGTAAATGAGAAGCTGAAGTTCTAAAACCTTACCTAGAAAACATCTTAGAAGTCACATTGCATAATCTCCAACCTGATGTTGAAATTCTATTAAGAGAATTTTGCTTGACATTTTGCAGTGATGTAAACCTCACTTTTTCTGTTGTTACATGGTCTTTGTACTATTAAACGGCTCTATTAGAAAAGTTCTTTCTTATATCAAATTGAAAACAGCCTCCCTATAAGCTATGTATTCTCATTTTAACCTCTAGACTAGGAATCAGCAAACATTGTTTAAAAGGCCAACTAATAAATATTTTCACACTTTCTTGGTCACATATGGTCTCTATCACATGTACTTCTTTTTCTGTTTGTTTTTACAATCATTTAAAAATGCAAAAACTATTCTTAGCTCATGATCGGTACAAAAATCAGACCCTTGCACTAGACCTTTATAATACCGATCCCATGGTATTGTTATTTTTCTGTTTACTAGTCTTTCCAAGAGTGGAAGTAGCTTTCATCTATATATCCATAGCATCAAACACACCATAAGCACTTAGACATTTGTTAAGCAAATGAATGAAAGGTAAACTCCTTCCTCTTTAGCTTGGCAGCCCCTGAAACACCTGATCATATCAAAGTCTTCTCTTTCATCTACAGTCATACTCATTTCCTCTCAAAAAGGAATTGCTATGTTGCCCACATCTTTCTTTAAAAAAAAAAAAAAGATTTTATTCATTTATTGATTTTAAAGAGAGAAAGAAAGAGCATGTAAGGGGGATAGGGGCAGAGGGAGAGGCAGAGAATCCCAAACAGTCTCCAAGCTAAGCATGAAGACTGATCTCAGGACCAGAGCCAAAACCAAGAGTCTGGAAGCTCAACTGTCTGAGCCACCCAGGAGTCCCACTGTTGACATCTTTCTTAAAATGCGAAACTAAAACGGACTTTGATGATCTACATCATAAAATATATTGGTGCCAATATTCTGATTTGGATAGCCTTGGCTTATGTTTGAAAAAACTTGGTGGGCTGCCTGGGTGGCTCAGTTGGTTAAGCAGCTGCCTTTGGCTCAGGTCATGATCCCAGGGTCCTGGGATTGAGCCCCACATTGGGCTCCCTGGGGAGCCTGGTTCTCCCTCTGCCTCTGCCTGCCACTCTGCCTACTTGTGTTCTATATCTCTCTGTCAAATAAATAAATAAATAAAGTCTTAAAAAGAAAAGAAAGAAAAAGAAAAAAGAAAAAAACTTGTTGAATTTAACTCCAATTGGTGCTCCTCTACAAAACTCTGACAAGATAACATCATGGTTAAATCTCATTCCTCTGTCAAAGGCTAATTCTACACTTGATCTTAGCCAAAAAGCCAAGAATCGATTTGGCAGGGGCGGGGTGGACCTAAATAAAACAGAACAACAAAATAATATTGCCTTAATTATCATTTAGGCATAAAAAACTGAAATCCTCATACTGGTTAAGCATTCTTCTCTATCCACACATTCCAAAGTAGTAATAGCACAATGCTATCTCCTACCCTGATTGATAATCTGAAAGGTACTTAGAGTTTACCTTTTGTAAACAGCTAAGAGATCAGTTCCATATTAAGCAGAGGAAACCAGTAAGATGTACCTCAGACAAGTCATTTAACCTCTTTATCTCACTTTTGGGGTCTGAAAACTGAGAATAACATATGCTTTAACTAATTGTAAGAATCTAATGAAGCAAGCTTAAACATTTGTTTTGTTTTTTAAGGATCATAGAGGTTCCACCGTTGAGAGAAGTTGTCAAAGGATAATATATAGTTTATCCCAAGAAAAATCCATTTCAGGCCTGAGGAGGTATACCCACCAGAGAGGAAGTTCTCCTTTCTGTCTTCTGTGAGCAATAGGACATAATGAAGGGCAGGTGCACATTTAACATAACTAGACCAGCTGGTCAGTGTAGAAAACCAGAATTAAGCTAATACCTTTGAGGATGGCTCTACAGAGCTCCTCAACTCATGAAAGGATTTAGGGGCGCCTAGGTGGCTCAGTCAGTTAAGCGTCTGACTCTCGGTTTTGGCTCAGCTCATGATCTCACAGTGCAGAGACTGGGCCTCAAGTTAGGCTCCACAATCACTGCAGAGTCTGCTTCAGATTCTCTCCCTCTCCCTCTGGTTCTCCCCACCTCCTGCTCACTTGTGTGCTCTCTAAAATAAATAATCTAAAAGAAAGCAAAGAAAGAAAAAGAGATTTAGATCCAAGACCTAAAGTCCCCCAAAAGTATTTTACAGATATGAGTTATTACTACTAGTTAAAAATAAAGAGGCATTACCTAGCAGCGGTGAACGTGAGAGACCTCTCAAGGGTTCCTTTACTTGATTTTCTGGTTGGGTCAATACACCTTCCTCCACAGAGGTGTGGTCTGTCACTTCGGTCCCTTCCTCTCTCATATTAAACCTGGTCTGAGTTATATCCAAGGTGGGGGAAGAGTCCATTTCTTGAGGAAGATAATGCCAAGATTCTGTTCTCTAAAACAATAATTTTGAAGGAAAATATGCTAAGCCATTAACTGAGTTACCATATACATTCATATTTAGATTTAAATATCCATCCACTCATGTATCATTTTAGCTTCTGTGTGATAACCTTCTCATCATACTGTTTTTGGAGAAAGTAAAACTATTCTTTCTGTATGTTTTTCACAGTATTAACTACATTTTAGACGTCTTTCCATCACTACCCATCTTTTAATGTGTTGTATCACTAGCATTTTTGCTATTCTTTAATAGTTCTCTTCACTATAACCATACATTTGGTTCTACATGAAATCTTACAATTTGATTACAAGACTGAAAAAATTTTAGGTTTCTAAACCTAAAGCTATAAGATGCTCTACACATGACCACTTACTTTACTGAATTCTTAATTGGCAATACTGGTTTCTAGTGGACTCTTGACTCTTCTCATTATGTAAGATTATCAGATCATCCATGAACAATGACACAAAATGTTTACTCTTACATTAGTGGCAAGATTCAGAGCAATGCTTCTCAAACTATCTATGGGAAGAAACAATTTTCCTACTTACTTCCAATTCTAACATTTTATTAAAATACTAATAAAAGGATTGGGGGCAAGATGGCGGAGGTGTAGGAGGCACAGAGAACCCTGGGAATCAGAAGTCCAGCTAAAGAGGAGGAAATCACTCTAAAAGCCGGCAAACGCAACAGCGGAGAGAAGAGAATAAGAACAGCAACTCTAGGAGCAGAAAATCGACCACTTTCAGGAGGTAGGACGTGTAGAAAAAGTGAATTTAAAGCAACGGGAAGAGAGACCCCAGGGGGAGGGGCCGGCTCCCAGCAGCCCCAGAGCCGCGGAACATAAAATCTGGAACTTCTAGTCCTCTCCGCTGAGGGACATCGCTCTGGAGGCCAACCGGGGGTTCAGCCCTCGCGGGAACAGTGTGGTTTCGGGACCCGTGGGGTCACCGAGGGACCAGGGGAGCCCGAGTGTGGCAGAGCTCCCTAGTATCGGGGCGGAGAAGCCCGCGGCAGAGAAGGAGCCACGCAACGCCACATAGGCCAACCTTGGACTATAGGAACTGAGACATATAGTTCATATAGGGCTGCCGTACTTCAAGCGGGGACCCCACGGGAGGCGGCTCCGGAGACACCCCCTCCTTCCTCCTCCGGGAGGAGCGGTGCGGGCGCGTGCAGCAGGAATCTGCTGGTCTGGGGACTCCAGACGGGGTTGCACGCCACAGATAGAGGCGCTCCGCCGCGGGCCAGCTGAGCACAGAGCGCCGACTGCAGACAAGGGAGACGGGAGTGATAAGGGCTCTCCTCTAAAGGCCTGTGGAGGATCGCGGCGCCCAGCACTTGGCTCCTCTGGGCCGAAGACTGGGAGGCCGCCACTTTCATGCCCGGCCTCCAGGGCGGTACAGAAAGCGCTCAGGGAACAAAGACTCCCGAGAGCAGACCTGAGCCAAGTGCTCGGCCCATCCCCTGGCAAGGGCGGTGCGATTCCACCTCGGGCAAAGACATTTGAGAACCACAGCAATGGGCCCCTCCCTCAGAAGATCAGCGATAATATCCAGCCAAGACCTAGTTAATCAATCAGTGAAAACTGCGAACTCCAGAGTATCTCTCTCTCACCCATCTACTCCTACCTTGACAAAATGACGAGGCGGAAAAACTCACCGCAAAAAAAAGAAGAGACAGTACCGATGGCGAGAGACCTAGTCAATGCGGACATTAGTAATATGTCGGAAATAGAGTTCAAAATGACACTTATCAAGATGCTAGCAGGGCTCGAAAAAAACATAAAAGATGTTAGAGATTTTTTTTTGGGAGAAATAAAGTCCCTTTCTGGAGAGATAAAAGAAATAAAATCTAACCAATTTGAAGTTAAAAAAGCTATTAACGAGGTACAATTAAAAACAGAGGCTCTTACTGCTAGAATAAATGAGACTGAAGAAAGAATCAGCAATATCGAAGACCAAATGACGGAGAATAAAGAAGCTGAAAAAAAGAAAGACAAACAACTACTAGACCACGAGAGGAGGATTCAAGAGATAAGTGATACCATAAAATGCAACAATATTAGAATAACTGGGATCCCAGAAGAAGAAGAAAGAGAGACAGGGGCGGAAGGTATATTGGAGAAAATTATTGTAGAGAATTTCCCTAATCTGGCAAAGGGAACAAGCATCAGAATCCAGGAGGTGCAGAGAACCCTCCTCAAAATCAATAAAAATAGGTCTACACCCCGGCATCTAACAGTAAAATTTACAAGCCTCAGTGACAAAGAGAAAATCCT
>CM053610.1:75311767-75331148 GCA_028646535.1 Procyon lotor | reverse complement strand
ACAGGAAGGGATGGGGAGGGAGACAAACCATAAGAGACTCCTAGACTCATGAAACGAACTAAGGGTGGCTGGGAGGCGGGGGGGTAGGGATAGGGTGGCTGGATTGTGGACATTGGGGAGGGAATGTGCTGTTAAGTGCTGTGAAATGTGTAAGCCCAACGATTCACAGACATGTACTCTGGGGCAAATAATACATTATATGTTAATAAAAATTAAAAAAAAAAAAAAAAAAAAGACGGGGCAGGGCCAGGAAACCCTTAACACCTTCAAAAAAAAAAAAAAAACTAATAAAAATTAGTAAGTAATAAGTTAGTAAAAATAATAAACCAACTAATAAAAAGTAAAAATAACTAGAAAATTAAATTTAAAAGATATATAAGCCGAAAACATAAAACAGAAGGCCCAATTTTTAGTTCTAAAACACAAAATTACTGTCAGATTTATAGAAGTTTCTAACTACTTCTATATTCTTGTACTTATCTCTTAACAGACCTGAAACAACCAATTCATGAACTGGCACCAATCCACAGACCACACTAAGTACCAATGTTGAATTAAAGACTATCTGAAACTAATGATGTTCTCTATGTTAGCTAATTGAATTTAAATTTTAAAAAAGACTAATGGTAAACAATTTTATCGGTATTTTCTCTTTAAATTTGGTATTTGTTAATAAAGATATTCTTCCTATCATGCTATGAAAGGACACTTTTATTTTCATACTTAATTAATTTGATTAGGAATGAACTCTAAATTTGATCAAACTATAACACAGTATCTTTTTTTCCCCAATTAAGTCTGATAATGTATTGTAATAAATTTCTTTCTAGTAGTGCAACATTTCTTACTTGGCAATGGGAGATCAGACTTTTAATCATATTTGCTAGCACACTTGTTTAACATTTTCACTCATATATAGTCTTAAGATTGATCAGGATTTTCAAATGCCTTGCTTTGTTTTCTAACCTTATTCTGTAACTTTGTCCCGTATTTTTTTAAGATTTTATTTATTTATTTGAGACAGAGAAAGAGAAAGAGAGAGAATGAGCATGAGCAGAGGGAGGGGCGAGGGAAAGGGAGAAGCAAACTCCCCACCAAGCGTAATGCCCAACATGGGGCTTGATCCCAAGACTGAGATCATGACCTGAGCTGAAGGCAGATGATTAAGTGACTGAGCCACCCAGGTACCCCAACCTATTGATTTCATTGTTTGTAAATAGTCTATTACTGAACTTTTCTTTCTTAACCAATTCAAATGTTTTCTTAAGAGAATATAAATTTTTTATTCCCAAATAACCCAAAATGTATAAAAAGATGTATTATAGATTTTCTCAAACAGTACTTTAATTTTTGAAATTAGTTAAAATTACCATTACTTAAAATTCACTCATTAAATGTTCCTTTACTTAGTTAAAAAAAAAAAAAAGATACACAACTATCCACAACCTACTATCAGTCATATAAATATGCAGAGAAAAAAACAACTGGAGAGTAGTATTCTAAAACATTAACACTACTCATCTACAGCTTGTGGGGTTATGGAACAGTAGACTTTTGACATTCCAAAAAAATCTCAATCCCTGCTATGCTGGATAAATTACTCCAACTCAGAATATCAAAATCGTGTTTTTAATACTTGGAAATAAAAGGTAATTAATTTTAAATTTTTGCTTTTGAGAGTACTCCATTCCGTAGAGCACAGTGAGCCAAAGAAGTGTTTAAAAGCAGGGGAATTCCAGTCATGGTATGATTCTCACTACAGAAAAATCTCTAGTCCATAACTGATCTCTCAGTCTCCTTTGCATGGTTTGAGCCTGGTCCCGTAGTTTATTCCTCACTCCAAAAAGAAAGTTATATGTTGGCTCTCCTGCCCATCCTCTGGCCGAGGTAGAGCACTTTAATCTAGCTCAACTTCAGTAAATCTTTAACCTCATTAAGACAATTATCCTATTATTACATTTATACTTTTTGTAATTCCTTTCCTTCTTGTATTTCCCTCTTTACCACTATAAGAGTTCAGTCATCATTGCTATTAAAACCAATATCTTGAGGGGCGCCCGGGTGGCTCAGTGGGTTAAAGCCTCTGCCTTCGGCTCAGGTCATGATCTCAGGGTCCTGAGATCGAGCCCCGCATGGGGCTCTCTGCTCAGCAGGGAGCCTGCTTTCCCCTCTCTCTCTGCCTGCCTCTCTGCCTACTTGTAGATCTTTCTCCTCTCTGTCAAATGAATGAATGAATGAATGAATGAATGAATGAATGAATGAATGAATAACCAACTAATACCTTGAAAACATCTTTAACTTTCCTGCCCTTTTCTTCCATTATCCTATTTGCCTGGTAAATGCTTTAGTTCTCTACTCGAAACTTCTCCTTATCTGAATCTAAGCAGCAGCACATTGCTGAGTAAAGCACAAACCCAAATGGTTTTTCCCTTAAACTGATAACATTAGGGGTGGCTCAGTCGTTAAGCGTCTGCCTTTGGCTGAGGTCATGATCCCAGGGTCCTGAAATCTAGCCCCAAATTGGGCTCCCTCCTCAGTGGGGAGCCTGCTTTTCCCAATCACACTCCCCCTGCTTGTGTTCCCTCTCTCCCTGTCTCTCTCTCTCTCTATCAAATGGATACATAAAATCTTTTAAAAAGAAAAAAAGCAGGGACACCTGGGTAGCTCAGTGGGTTAAAGCCTCTCTGCCTTCGGCTCAGGTCATGATCTCAGGGTCCTGGGATGGAGCCCCGCATCAGGCTCCCTGCTTATCAGGGAGCCTGCTTCCCCCCCCACTCTGCCTGTCTCTCTGCCTACTTGTGATCTCTCTCTGTGTCAAATGAATAAATAAAATCCTTAAAAAAAAAGATTGGGAGGATCTTTTAAAAAAATTGATGACATTAAACCTCTAGGGTACTCAGCATTGCCTAGAAATCCTACTATATTTTCCTGGTGAATTTGACTTGCTAAAATGACTATACTTTCTCTCCTAAGAACTACTGAACTCTCCCTCCTCATTTTTTTTTTTAATTTTATTTTTCAGTGTTCCAAGATTCATTGTTTATGCACCACACCCAGTGCTCCACGCAATATGTGCCCTCCTTAATACCCACCACCAGGTTCACCCATCTTCCCACACCCTCTCCTCCAAAACTCTATTTGTTTCTCAGAGTCCAATCTCTCATGCTTTGCCTCCCCTCCAATTTACCCCAATTCACTTTTCCTTTCCTTCCCCTAATGTCCTCCATGTTATTCCTTATGCTCCAGAAATAAGCGAAACCATACAATAATTGACTTTCTCTGCTTGACTATTTCACTCAGCATAATCTCCTCCAGTCCCATCCATGTTGATACAAAAGTTGGGTATTCATCCTTTCTGATGGCTGTGTAATATTCCATTGTATACATGGACCATATCTTCTTTATCCATTCGTCTGTTGAAGAGCAACTTAGCTCTTTCCAGTGTGGTGATTGTGGCCATTGCTGCTATGAACATTGGGGTACATGTGGCCCTTCTTTTCACTACATCTCTATCTTAGGGGTAAATACCCAGTAGTGCAATAGCAGGGTCATAGGGTAGCTCAATTTTTAATTTTTTAAATATATTACTTATGCCAATATATAATGAGCTTATTATTTTAAAAATATTTTAAATGTTTTTCTAGTAAGCTAAATATCAATATAGATAATCCTTATGAACAAAAGATGCTTAGAATACTTATGAAGAATGTAAAGGAGTCCTGAGACAAGAAAGAAACTTGAAATAGCTAGTCTACCTAATTAAAATTGTTAAAGATCTACTAGAAAAATGGAATATTGAAGAAATTAACCTTTTACTATTCGTAACAGCTAAATCTGCTGTTTATGAAGAGAAAACCACCTTTTCTCATGCTGCTTATGAAGAGAAAAATAATTTGCCAGTTACACAAGACATACCTGATCAGCCTTAGATCCCCACCGAGCTGTTTTTTCCACAGAGACCACAGTAGCATCAGAAATCTGTGCCCCACTATTGCCTTGATATAGTGGCTGTTGCCATACATGACAGGTCAATGGAACAACCTGAAAATCAAAAGCAGATTTAAATAGAGTAGTAACACAATCACTGTTACTAAATAATAATAAACAAAATCTAAACTTTAGCTTATACTTTTCAGTTTCTAAAGCACTTTCAAATATATATATATATATATATATATATATATATATATATATATATATATATATAAAACATTTCAACTCTACAACCATTGTCCAAATTACTACTTTAACTTAAAAATAAAAAAATAGGAGCACCTGGGTGACTCAGATGGTTACCAACTCTTCATTTTACCTCAAGTCATGACCTCGGGGTCCTAATATCCAGTCCTGTGTCAGGCTCTGTGCTCAGAGCAAAGTCTGCTTGGGATTCTCTCTCCCTCTCTGCCCCTCCCGGCTGCCTTCATGCACACATGCTCTCTCCAAAATAAATAAATAAATCTTTAAAATAATAAAAATAATGAGTCTTAAGGTTATCCAGTTAGAACTCAACATACTTTCCAATAAACCATGGCAGTTCCTTAACCTCCTTTACCCCTAGAAGTAAAAGAAACAAGCAGAAGCAAGCAAGCTACTTACTTTAAAATCCTACTATTTGAGACACCTAAAAAATGAACCCTAATAATAGGGATTAAAATCAACTCATGTAGGGGACAGCGGGAACAAAACATCAGGTTACTTTGTGAGATCCCCTGATAGAACAGGGCTCCCTCAACTGTGAAAGGCAGCAATAAAAGCAGTGACTACAGCTCAAGGCTGAAGCAATGCAAATGGGAAAGATCCAAGGCAATAAAACAAAAATGAGCTAGGTCAAGTCGCTCACTGGTTCAGGGACTAGTTCCTGAGATTTTCTCCCAATATCCCTGGAAAATAAAAACCCGAAGCTTCAATATAAGACCTCTTTTTTTAAAAGCAGCCACAAGGGGAAAAGTAAAGATAACCACAAAAACACCAGGTGGTGAAGGGTACACCAAAAGAGGGAAAAAACAAAACAAAACAAACAAACAAAAAAAAAAACCACTCCTGCTAAAAATGCAATTACAAACTATACTTTCAAAAAACTTTAAAATGAGTATCTCAGATCCTCAAAGATATAAACAAAAAATGTCCATAAAAAGGGAAGAAGTTATAAAAGTAAAACAGGCAGTTATAAGCCAAAAAAGATGAGTGCTAACAAAATATTAATAACCACAAATATGAAAGAGCCTCTGAAGAAAATCCAAGGTCATCAGATTTTTTCCAGATTTAAAACAGTTACTACACTCAATATCTTTACAGAGAGAACTTATGACAATGTGCCTTTGGTTACAGAAAGGACAGCTTATTTAAAATCTATTCAATATCTAAAGAGATTTTAAGATACCAATTCTTCCAAGAGGTTTTTCTCTAAGGGTAGATAGTACCATGGTTCACACCCATCTTGCTTCAGTGGCAATGTTTAAGGGACAAAGTTGTTTTGCAAACCTGTTTTGCAAAATTGTTTTGCAAATGCATTCTGGCCATCTGAAATCTCCAACAATATAACCAATGTTCTGGCACACTTAGTCTTCTTTGAGCCCTCCAGGAAAGAATACCAACATAAATGTTTAAAATGGCTAGTCACTGCAGCTAAATAATGCTGGTTGTGGACCACGGGGTCTTGCCTTTGAAAAGAGTTGCTTCACAACAGCTTATGAAAAGAGTTCAATTCATCAGGATATTAGTAATGATACAATATTAAGAAATTAGCACTTTGAGAACTAACCCAATGTGTGAGAAAACGAACATCTCCCCCTGACTTTTATCAGTTTAAAGGAAACCTAAAATTAAAATTAGATGTTAAAAGTTTTTATTAAAAAATCCAAAAAAAAAAAAAATCCATTCCCCATAACTTCCTATTTCTATTACCTACCTGTTTAGACATCATCAAGAAAACTAATTAATACATTCCCATATGTTTGATCAACTTTCCTGCTATTGCCTCTGACTATAACCCAAATACTTGAAGGACTCTTAAGATGAATGCTGCAAAGGTGTCATCAACTCTTCATCTGAGATTAAATGTTTTTTGGCATAAATAAATAGTTCGAAAGAGCCCTCCCCTGAGTAGGTTTTTAATATTAAAGATTACGAGTCTTTGAAGTATATGCTGCCTATGAAATAAACACTTAAGATCTAAGAACATATACAGGCTGAAAGTAAAAGGATGGAAAAGGATATTCCATGCAAATAGTAACCAAAAGAGCAAAGGAGTAGCTATATCAAATTCAAATGAAACAGATTTTAAATCAAAAACTGTTAGGAGACAAAGGACACGATAAAACCATAAAAGGGTCAAATCACCAAGAAGATATAACAATTAACAAATATTTATGCACTTAATCTTAGAGCTCCCAAATCAATAAGGCAAATTTTTAAAGACTTAGATGAGACATATACAGCAACACAGTATATTAAAAGACTTCAATGCCTCACTTTCAATAATGGATAAAACCACCATATGGAAAAACAATAAGGAAATAGAGGAAGTGAACAACACTATAGACCAACAGGACCTAACACATATATACAGAAAACTCCACCTAAAAACAGCAGAATATATTTTGTAAAGATTTTATTTATTTATTTGACACAGAGATAGACAGCGAGAGAGGGAACACAAGCAGGGGAAGAGGGAGAAGCAGGTTTCCCGCTGAGCAGAAAGCCTGATGTAGGGCTCGATCCTAGGACTGAGGGGAAGACAGATGCTTAATGACTGAGTCACCCTGGGCGCCTCCAGAATATACAGTTTTTTCAAGTACATACGGAACATTCTTTAGGATAGAACATATTAGGCTACAAAATTCTTAACAAACTCAAGATTGAAATACAGTGTCTTTTCCAATCACAATGAAATGAAACTAGAAATCAAGGGCACAGAAAAAACTGGAAATTTCCACAAACATATGAGAATTAAACACTACATTCCTTAAAAAACCAACAGATCAAACAAGAAGTCACAAAGGAAAATAAATTAAAAAAAAAAAAAAACAACTTTGCCAGAAATGAATATGAAGATACAAAATACCAGAACTTATGGTATGCAACAAAAGCAGCGCTAAAGGGAAATTTATCGCTGTAAAGGCATACATTTAAAAAAAAAAAGAGAGAGAGAAATAGTCCAAGATGGCGGAGGAGTAGGAGACCTTAGTTTCATCTGTTTCCAGGAATTCATCTAGATAGCTATCATATCATCCTGAACACCTGCGAACTCAATCGGAGATCTAAAAAAAGAATACCTGCAATTCTACAACTAGAAAAGTGTATGCTTTCTACAAGACAGAATGACAAGATAGAAAAACTCACCTCAAAAAAGAGAAGAAGAGGCAGTACTTACTGCCAAGGACCTAATCAGTACGGATGTAAGAAAGATGTCAGAACTGGATTTCAGAATAACAATTATAAAGACACTGAGTTTGAAAAAAAAAAAAAAAGCACAGAAGATACAGAGAATCTCTGGAGAAACAAAAGAACTAAAATCTAATCAAGTCAAAATGAAAAAGGCTATTAATGAGAGGCAATAAAAAAATGAAGGCTCTAGGGGCGCCTGGGTGGCTCAGTGGGTTAAAGCCTCTCTGCCTTCGGCTCAGGTCATGATCTCAGGGTCCTGGGATGGAGCCCCTCATCTGGCTCTCTGCTTAGCGGAGAGCCTGCTTCCCCCTCTCTCTGCCTGCCTCTCTGCCTGCTTGTGATCTCTCTCTCTCTGTCAAGTAAATAAATAAAATCTTTAAAAAAAAAAAGAAAGAAAAGAAACAAACTGAGGGTTGCTGGAAGGGGTTAGAGATGGAGGGATGGGGTAACTTGGTGCTGGACATTAAGGAGGGCACGTGATATAATGAGAACTGGGTATTATATAAGACTGATGAATCACAGATCTGTACTTCTGAAATCAATGTTATATGTTAACTTAAAAAAAAAAATAAATAAAAAGGGAAAAAAAAAAACAAAGAAAAAAATTTAAGCCCCACACAAACAAATCAGAAGATCTGTTGATCACAATCTGGTTTTATAGGAAATACTAAGGGAAGTTCTTCAGGATGAAAGCAAGTAACATCAGCAAGTAATTCAAATCTATGGAAAACAACAAAAAGCCAATCAAAGCAATTTTGAAGGCAATTGAAAAAGACAGTATTACCGCATATTTCTTCTCCCTTCTTGCTTTCATTGATTGAAAAAGCAACTATGGGGCACCTGAGTGGCTTAATCAGTTGGGCATCTGCATTCAGCTCAGGTCATGATCTCAGGGTCCTGGGATTAAGCCCTGCATCAGGTTCCCTGTTCAGGAGGGAATCTGCTTCTTCCTCTCCTTCTGATTCTCCTTCCCACTTGTGCTCTCTCTGTCTCAAATAAATAAATAAAATCTTTAAGAAAATAAAAATAAAAAGCAACTGTATGAAACAATATATATCTAGCTATATTGTTGGGCTGTAACAAAAAATATATTTGATAATGATAGCACAAAGGAGATAACAGGAACAGTGTCACAATGGAGTAAGGAAATGACACCAGATAATAAAAGAAGGGAAGAAATGAGCATAAAAAAGGGAAAATAAGAAGGTTCATATATCAATCTCTGCAAATATATAATTTGTTCTGCTCCCATCTGCCAAAATCTCCAAAAAACCTGGGATTTCATGAAGTTCTAACTACAACAATGTATTGTGTATGTAACACATACAGACCTATGCCTCACAGCAAGAGCATTTAAAAGGGGATAAAGAATGAGAGAATGGACCTATCTGGGCATAACGTTTCTATACCTCATTGGAACTAAGTCCTAATGAATCTGAAGCAGATTCCGGTAAGTTAATATGCATACTGTAAGCCCTAAAAATAACTCAAGAATTATAATTTTAAAAATTAGAATAAGAAAATTATCTACTTGGGGTGCCTGGGTGGCTCAGTGGCTTGGAGCCCCTGCCTTCAGCTCAGGTCATGATCTCAGGGTCCTGGGATCGAGCCCCACATCGGGCTCTCTGCTCAGCGGGGAGCCTGCTTCCCCAATCTCTCTGCCTGCCTCTCTGCCTACTTGTGATCTCTCTGTCAAGTAAATAAATTAAAAAAAAAAAAAAAGAAAGAAAGAAATACATTTCGTAAGACTATACCTCTCATAGATAGAGACTTCTCTGATGGATCTGGGAAAACTAAATTGAAAAACTTCTGGAAAGGATTCATCATTCTAGATGACATTAGAAACATTCATGATTCATAGGAAGAGGTCAAATTATCAACATTAACAGGAGTTTAAAAGAAGTTGATTCCAACCCTCACGCATGACTGTGATAGTTCAAGATCAGTGGAAGAAATAACTGCAGATGTGATGTAAATAGTGAAAGAACTAGAATTAGAGGTAGAGTCTGAAGATGTGACCAAGTTGCTACAATCTCATGATAAAACTTTAATTGATGAGGAGTTGATTCTTATGAACAGGAAAAGAAAATTCTTGAGATGGAATCTACTCTTTGTGAAGATGCTATGAAGACTGTTGGAATGACAACAAAGGATTTAAAATATTACATAACCTTGTAATGGCAAGGGTTTGAGAGGACTGACTTCGATTTTGAAAAGAACTTCTACTGTGGAGGGGTGCCTGGTGGTTGATTTGGTTAAGCACTGAACTCTTTTTTTTTTTTTTTTAAAGATTTTATTTATTTGACAGAGAGAAACACAGTGAGAGAGGGAACACAAGCAGAGGGAATGGTAGCGGGAGAAGCAGGCTTCCTGTGGAGAAGAGAGCCCGATGCGGGGCTCGATCCCAAGACCCCGGGACCTGACCTGGGCCGAAGGCAGACGCTCAACGACTGAGCCACCCAGGCGCCCAAGCACTGAACTCTTGATTTCAGCTCAGGTCATGGTCTCAAGGTCATGGGATAGAACCCCGCATTGGGTGCTGCACTCAGCAGCAATTCTACCTGAGATTCTCTCTTCCCTTTTCCTTCTGCTGTTCCCCCCATCTCTCTTTCCCTCTCTCTCAAAATAAATAAATCTTAAAAAAAAAAAGTTTTGCTGTGGGTAAAATGCTATCAAGTAGCATCATATGCTACAGAGAAATCATTCATTAAACCAACAGGCAATCAATGTCTCAAACTTCATTAGTGTCTTATTTTAAGAAATGGTCACAGCCATACCAGCCTTCAGCAGCCACCACCCTGATGAATCAGCAGCTATCAACATCATGGCAAGACTCTACCAAAAAGATTAAAAGTTCAGATGATGGTTAGCATTTTTTAGCAATAAAGTATTTAATTAAGGTGTATATATTGTTGCTTTAGACATAATGCTATTATACACATAACAGACTACATTATAATGTAAGCATAACTTTTATGTGCACTCAGCAAACAAAAAATTCCTTTCACTTGCTTTACTGCAATATTCACTTTATTGTAATGGTCTGGAACCAAATCTACAATATCTCCAAGGTAAGCTTGTATGGTCTGCTCAATTTTTCTGCTCAAATTTTCTGGGAATCTAAACAATGAAATCTGTTACGAAAATAACAAAAACAAAAGAGTCCTGGTCCAGCATGCAAGGAGTTGGGAAGTCATCACTCCCGTTAACAACAAGGACAACAACAAGGCTGAACAAATTGAAAACCAACAACTCTTCTTACATCCATTAGAGAACTGAAATAAAGGGCAACCACAGTCCCAAAGATTGGAAAAACAGACAAGCAGATGTAGAGACTTACAGTTTATTGGAGCCAAATCCAAGGAGTAGACAGACACCAGGATGGAAACCAGAACTAGAGCAGGAAAACCTAAACTGTAATTGACAACTTGCTAGAAGCTCAGGGTGGACAACCCTGAGATTTAAAAACAAGGAAACTCAGTCTTAGAGGGGCCACCACACCCATGAGTTTTACCCCCAGGATCTGTACCTGGTTCCTACAGATGAGAGAAAAATCTGGTTCTGGCAGGGGGAGGGGAAAAGTAGCCATTTTGAAATATACTTGAGCATTCTGTTCTTGGTAAGACCTGCCCTCAAAAGAAACTATTTTACCAGAGCCTAACCCACTTGGGTTTTACCAGAGACTAAGAGACCTAAGGGAAGGGAAATAACTAACTCCAGCATTCTCTGGTCTTCAACATAGGCATAAAGAAATACCCAACTCCAGCCCCTTTTTAGCCTTCCTGTCTCACTTAAGAGGAAGACAGTGAAAACCCGAGTGAAAACCACAGCCCAGGGGAAAGACTGACACCTAATAATAGGACTATGGAACATTTCCCAGCCTCTCCTTCCACACATATACCTTACTGCATCAATAGGGCTCCTGATAATAATAGGGGAATATAACTGAAAGCACATCTCAGACCTTATTTAAGAATAAATCCTGAGGGGCGCCTGGGTGGCTCTGTGGGTTAAAGCCTCTGCTTTCGGCTCAGGTCATGATCCCAGGGTTCTGGGATTGAGCCCTGCATCAGGCTCTCTGCTCAGCGGGGAGACTGCTTCCCCCCTCTCTGCCTGCCTCTCTGCCTACTTGCGATCTCTCTCCTCTCTGTCAAATAAATAAATAAAGTCTTAAAAAAAAAAAAAAGAATAAATCCTGAAAGAAACCCAAAGATAACAGAAGAGACAAAAACAAGGTCACCAGAGGAAAGAAATTTTAGCCCCTGACACATAAAGCTACAGCAAACAGTAAATACAATCTCACCTCTAGCCAGGTAAATACAAAACTTCACACTAAAGGCCTATTTACTTCAGTTCCTTTCATATCATATTCATTTAGTAAATACCTGACTTTGAACAAAAAATTAAAAGGCATACTAAAAGACAAAAAAACAGTCTGATGGGACAGGGCAAGCATCAGAACCAGATTCGGATATGGCACAGATGTTAAAATTTCAGTTTGGGAAGATAAAGTTCTGGAGATGGATAATGGTGGTAATTACCCAACAAATGTGTAATGCCACTTAAAAATGGTTAAAATGGTAAATTTTATGCATATTTTGTCGCAATAAAAAAAAGTCAAGGAGGGGCGCCTGGATGGCTCAGTGGGTTAAAGCCTCTGCCTTCAGCTCAGATCATGATCTCAGGGTCCTGGGATCGAGTCCCGCGTCGGGCTCTCTGCTCAGCAGGGAGCCTGCTTCCCCCTCTCTCTCTCTGCCTGCCTCTCTGCCTACTTGTGATTTCTCTGTCAAATAAATAAATAAAATCTTTAAAAAAACAAAAAGTCAAGGAGAAAAAAGAAATAAGCTATCAAACTGTAAAAAGACATCGAGGAAACTTAAATGCATATTGCTAAGTGAAAGAAGTCATTCTGAAAAGGCTATATATCGTATGATCCTAACTACATGATTTTCTGGAAAAGGCAAAAACTATGGAGACAATAAAAATATCAGAGGTTACCAGGGTTTCAGAGGAAGGGAAAGAAGGATGAATCGGTATAGCACAGGGGATTTTTAGAGCAGTGAAACTGCCATATACAGTACTATAATAGTGGACATATGGCATTATACATTTGTCAAAACCCATAGAATATATCAAAAGTGAACCCTAATATAAACTATAGACTTTAATTAAAAATATCAATATTGACTTACTAATTGTAACAAATGTACCATACTAGTGCAAGATGTTAATAACAGGAAAAATGGGGAGTGGGAGGGGATATATAGGAATTCTGTACTTTCAGGGCACCCGGGTGGCTCAGTGGGTTAAATAAAGCCACTGCCTTCGGCTTGGGTCATGATCTCAGGGTCCTGGGACAGAGTCCCACATCAGGCTCTCTGCTCAGCAGGGAGCCTGTTTCCCTCTCTCTCTGTCTGCCTCTCTGCCTACTTGTGATCTCTGTGTGTCAAATAAATAAATAAAATCTTTAAAAAAAAAAAAAAAAAGGAACTCTGTACTTTCTGCTTAATTTTTCTATAAAAAAACTGCTCCCAAGAAGTCTACTTTAAAAAAAGGATAGCCACCTTGACAAAAGACCAACACGGACATGTAAGATATGAATGCCACCATAAACAAAATAGATCTACAAATATAACAGAACATTTCCCTCCAGAGCAGCAGAATACGCATTCCTCTCCAGCACCCATGGAATACTCTCCAAGACAGACCATATGTTGGGCCATAAAACAAGCTTTGAAATTTTTAAATAATTGAAAACATGGGCACCTGGATGGCTCAGTTGTTGTGTGTCTGTCTGACTTCAGCTCAGGTCGTGATCCCAGAGTCCTGGGGTTGAGTCCCATGTCTGGCTCCTTGCTCAGTGAGAAGCCTGCTTCTCCCTCTCCCACTTTCCCCTGCTTCTGTTCCCTCTCTTACTGTCTATCAAATAAATAAATAAAAATCTTTTAAAAAAGAAAGAAAACATGAAAAGTTTATTCTCCAAGTAAAATGGAATAAAGGCAGAAATTTATAAAAGGAAATAAATTCACAAATGGGTGGAAATAAAGCAACAGACTCTTAAATAACCAACGGGTCAAAAAAAAAAAAAAAAGGAACTCACAAAGAATTTTCAAATATTTGAGATGATAACAAAAGTGCTACATACCAAAATTATGAATTACAGCTAAAGCACTGCTGAGAGGGAAATTTATAGCTACAAATGTGTACATTACAAATAGAACAAAGATCTCAATCAATAGCCTACCCATGCACCTTTAGTTTTATTAAAACTAAAAGAGAAATAAATGAAATAGTGACACTTGGGTGGCTCAGTCGGTTTAGCATCTGCTTTTGGCTCAGGTCACAGTCCACGGGGTCCTGGGATAGAGTCCCACATGGGGCTCTTTCCTTAGCAGAGAGTCTGCTTTTCCCTCTGCCTGCCACTCCCCCTGCTTGTGCGCAATCTCCCTCTCTCTCTAACAAATAAATAAATAAAAATCTTTAAAAAAAAAAAAAAAGAAAGAAAGAAATGAAAGAAGTGAAATAGAGAATAGTGAAAAATAAATGAAACCAAAAGTTAGGTCTTTGAAATATTCCCAAAATTAAAAATCCTTTAGCCAGACTCACCAAGAAAAAAAAGGCGGTACTCACATTACCTAAAATCTGAAATTAAAGAGGGAACTTCATTACCAATCTTACAGAAATACAAATAATTATAAGGAAATACTATGAAAAACTATTGTTAAGAAATTTGATAACTCAGGGGCACCTGGGTGGCTCAGTGGGTTAAAGCCTTTGCCTTCAGCTCAGGTCATGGTCTCAGGGTCCTGGGATGGAGCCCTGCATCGGGCTCTCTGCTCAGCGGGGAGCCTGCTTCCCCCTCTCTCTCTGTCTGCCTCTCTGCCTACTTGTGATCTCTGTGTGTCAAATAAATAAAATCTTTAAAAATAGAAAAAGAAATTTGATAACTTGGAAGAAATGGACAAACACCTAGAAAACACAAATTATTGAAACCAATCCAAGAAATAGAAAATCTGAAGAAACATATAGCAAGGAAAGAGAGTCAATTAGTAATTAAAATACTTCCCCAAAAGAAAAGCCCAGACCAATATGGTATAATCTAGCAAAAAGTCAAAAAATTAGTAATGTCAATCCTTAACAAACAGAAAGGACACTTTTAACTCATTTTATGAAGCCATTACAGACCATACAGAAGCCAAACTACAGACCATTATCTTGGGACTACAGATGCAAAAATTCTTTTAAAAAAATACTAGTAAATAAGCGTGTGTGTGTGTGTGTGTGTGTGTACATATTCCTGTACCCTACAACATACACTTATATACCATGATGAAGTAAATTATCCCCAGAATGCATACTTGGCTTAACAATCTAATATTAATTAATACACCAAATAATAGAATAATTTGACAAAATCTAGTATCTTTTCATGATAAACAATACTCCATAAACTAGGAATAGATGGAAATTTCATCAATCTGATAAGGGAAGCTATGAAACATCTACAACTAACATCCTACTTTCAGTGAAAAAATTGGATGCTTTCCCCCTAAGGTCAGGAATAAGACTCCATTTTTACTAATTCTATTCACCATTATACCTGAAATTCTATCCAAGGAAATTAGGCACTCAGACCGGAAAAGAAGAACGAAATACAAGACAAGCACAAGAAAATCCTACAAACTCCACTAAACTCTATTAGGACTAATAAATGAGTTCAGCAAAATTGTAGGAGACAAAATGAACACAAGAAACACAAGAAAAGGACAAGAAAATCCTACAAACTCCACTAACACTCTATTAGGACTAATAAACGAGTTCAGCAAAATTGCAGGAGACAAAATGAACATATAAAAATGAACTGTCTTTTTATACACTTGCAATGAACAATCCAAAAATGAAATTAAAAAATAAATTCTACTTACAATAGCACCAAAAAGAATAAAAAAACAGGATAATTTAGGGAAAAAAGTGTCAAACTTATACTCTGTAAAGTACAAAACAGTACTGAATATATTTGCAAAAGACCTAAATAAATGGAAAGATATTTTATGTTCATGGGTCAGAAGACCTAGTATTGCTAAGATGGCAATACTCCCAAATTGATCTATAGATTCAATGCAATTCCTATCAAAATATCAGCTGGCTTCTTTGTTGAAATTGACAAACTGATCCTAAAATTCATATAGAACAGCAAGGGACCTAGAAAAGCTAAAAACTTTTGAAAAAGAAGAACAAAGTTGGAAGACTCACATATCCTCATTTCAAAAGTTACTACACAAAGCAATGGTAATAAAAAATGTGTACCATGACATAAAGCTGGACATATGGATAATGGAATAGAATTGAGAGTCCAGAAATAAAGCCATACACCAATGGTCAACTGCCTTTCAACGAGTGCTAAGACCATTCAATTGGAAAGAATAGTCTCTTCAACAAATGGTGCTGGGACAACTGAGTAGAAACATACAAAGAATGAGGTTGAACACTTTCCTCACACCACATACAAAAACAACTCAAAAGTGACCAAAGATCTAAAATATAAGAGCAAAAGCTATAAAACTCTTAAGAGAAAACGGGGGTAAATCCTTATGACTTCACATTCAGCAACAGTTTCTAAGATAGGATAAGCAACACAACAAGAAAAAAATAATTAGACTTCATCAAAAATAAAAAGTTTTTTGCTTCAAAGAACATTATCAAGTATGTGAAAAGACAACCCACAGACTGGGAGAAAATACTGCAAATCAGACACCTTATACAGGAATTTTTAATTCACACTGTGGAAAATATGAAGACTATATAAAGAATTCTTACAACTCGGGGTGCCTGGGTGGCTCAGTGGGTTAAAGCCTCAGCCTTCGGCTGAGGTCGTGATCCCAGCAACCTGGGATCCAGCCTGCATAGGGCTCTCTGCTCAGCGGGGAGCCTGCCTCCCCTTCTCTCTCTGCCTGCCTCCCCTTCTCTCTCTGCCTGCCTCTCTGCCTACTTGTGATCTTTCTCCTCTCTGTCAAATAAAAAATAAAATAAAATCTTAAAAAAAAAAAAAAAAAAGAATTCTTACAACTCAACAGCAAATAGACAAATGACTGAAATAAAAATGAGTAAAAGACTTGAATGGACATTTCGTCAAAGAAGATATATAAATGGCCAATAAGCACAAGAAAAGATGCTCAATATCATAAGCCATCAAGGAAATGCAAACCAAAACCACAATGAGACACCATTTCACATCCACCAGAATGGCTACAATAAAAAAGTCAGATAATTTATACAGCACCTGGGTGGCTCAGTTGGTTGCGCATCTGCCTTCAGCTCAGGTCATGATCTCGGGGTCCTGGGATGGGGCCTTGCAATTGGCTTCCTGCTCAGAGAGGAGTCTGCTTCTCCCTCTCCTTCTGCCCCTCCCTCCATCCCGCTCACAAGCACTCTCTCTCTGTCTCTCAAATAAATAAATAAAATCTTAAAAAAAAAAAAAAGTCAGGGACGCCTTGGGGAGCTCAGTTGGTTAAGTGTCTGCTTTGAGCTGAGGTCATGATCCCAGGCTCCTTGCTCAGCAGGGGAGCCTCCTTCTCCCCCTGCTTGTTCTCTCTCTCCTTCTCTCTGACAAATAAATAAATAAAATCTTAATAAAAAAAAAAAAGAAAGAAAGAAGTCAGATAATAAGTGCTGACAAAGAAGTAAAGAAATTGGAACTTTCGGGGCACCTGGGTGGCTCAGTGGGTTAAAGCCTCTGCCTTTGGCTCAGGTCATGATCTCAGGGTCCTTGGATGGAGCCCCCATTGGGCTCTCTGCCCAGCAGGGAGCTTGCTACTTCCTCTTCTCTGTCTGCTAGTGATCTCTCTCTGTCAAATAAATTAATTTTTTAAAAATCTAAAAAAAAAAAAAAAGAAATTGGAACTTTTCATATAATACTGGTCATAGGAAAGTAAAATAGTACAGTAAAATAGTAATAGTACAGCAAAATAGGACAGCCACTTTGGGCAGTCTGGCAGTTCCTCAAAGGTTAAACTACATGTCCAGCAACTGCACTCCTAGATATATACCCAACAGAAATGAAAACATGTCCACACAAAAACTTGTACACAAATGATTACAACATTATTCATAATAGCCAAAAGGTAGAAAAACACCCAAATATTCATCAACTAATGAATGAATAAATAAATACAATATAACCATACAATGGAATTTTATTCAGCCACAAAAAGGAATGATCTGATCCTTCTCATCATTGATTATGGATCAATACTGATCCATGCTATTGCATGACTACAGAAGCTAGTCAAAAAAAGACATATTATTCCTTTTATATTAAAAGCCCAGAATAGGCAAATCTAAAGAGAGAAAAAAGTTGATTAGAATAACAGCTGATTAGAGGAACGGAAAATGAACACCATCTATACCTTCTTATAGCCTCCAAGGTAAACAGGGAAAATATCAAAATATCTGATTTCTCTCAAAAAAAAAAAAAAAAAAAAAACACACACACTTTGGGACGGGGGACACTGGGCTTTAAAAGCAAGGTTTTTTACACAGAGATTACTGTTAAATGGGATAATAGGGAGACAAACCATTAAGAGATTTTTTTTAAGATTTTATTTATGTATTTGACAGAAAGAGAGAGGGATCACAAGGAGGCAGAGAGGGAGGCTGAGAGAGGGGGGAAGCAGGCTCCCCACTGAGCAGAGCCCGATGATGGGCTTAATCCCAGGACCCTGGGATCATGACCTGAGCTGAAGGCAGAGGCTTTAACCCACTGAGCCACCCAGGCGGCCCCCATTAAGAGATTCTTAATCACAGGAAACAAACTGAGGGTTGCTGGAGGGGAGGGGAGTGAGGGGAGAGGATAACTGGGTGATGGACATAAGTAGGGCCAGTGATATAATGAGCACTGGATGTTATAAAAGACTGATGAATCACTGAACTCTACCTCTGAAACTAATAATGCATATAAGTTAATTTTATTTGTTTGTTTGTTTATTTTTAAAGATTTTATTTATTTGACAGAGAGAAACACAGCGAGAGAGGGAACGGTAGCGGGAGAAGCAGGCTTCCTGCCGAGCAAGGAGCCCGATGAGCAAGGAGCCCGATGCGGGGCTCCATCCCAGGACTCTGGGATCATGACCTGAGCCGAAGGCAGACGCTTAACGACTGAGCCACCCAGGCGCCCCAATTTAATTTAATTTAAATAAATTTTAAAAAATAAACAGCTGTTTAACTTGATGTGATCATTTGTCTTGAATCATTCCTTCTCTTATATTGTATTTTAGGGTCAGAGTTCAATTAGGTGGAATTATGGTGCTGTTTTCCTGTGGTGAGTGGCTTTTAAATAAAATCATTTAACCAAAGGAGGAAAAAAAAAACAGGATAATGAGGAAAAAAAAACAGGATAATTTTTCACATTGGCTTTAGTAAGAGTTAAAGTGGTTTACTACACTCTTCCTCTAGGCTTAGAGATATAAATTTAAATACTAATAGTTACTCAAACAAGAAGTCATAGAACAAAATAAAAGTTAGGAGACCTCATCCACAAGTATGGCTTTAATTATGGTCTATATGCAGATAACTTACAACTTGAAATTTCCAATCCAGACTTCTCTGATCTCCAAAACCAATCGTACACTCTTAACACTCATCTCAGCCAATCCCATCAACCCCTCCCATCATTAACCTGGCTATATCTCAATGTTTGACACAACCTTTCATCGGAATAATCTAACACCCAGACACCTTGCTGCCTTCATGTTCCACATCTAATCCATTATCAGTGTAGTAAAAATGTAAAATTAATGTGTGTGATGATTTTACCTCTTAAATATTTTTTCCTTTTTTTTTTTTTTTTTAAGAGAGAAGGAGAATGAGCAGAGAGGAGGGAGAGCATTGTGAGAAGGAAAGAAAGAGTGAATCGGGGGATATATCGGAGGGGGCAGGGGGGCGATGAACCATGAGAGACTGTGGACTCTGAGCAACAAACTGAGGGTTTTGGAAGGGA
>CM053610.1:75273682-75311267 GCA_028646535.1 Procyon lotor | reverse complement strand
CCTGGGTGGCTCAGTCGTTAAGCGTCTGCCTTCGGCCCAGGTCACATCCCAGGGTTCTGGGATCGAGCCCCGCATCGGGCTCTCCGCTCTGCGGGAAGCCTGCTTCTCCCGCTACCATTCCCTCTGCTTGGGTTCCCTCTCTCGCTGTGTTTCTCTCTGTCAAATAAATAAAATCTTTAAAAAAAAAAAAAAAAAAAAAAAAAAAAGAACCGGACTCTTGGTATCAGAAAAATATAGAAGTTTGAATCCTGACATCGCCACTTAAAGAAGTGTGACTGAGCCTCTATAAAATGATGAGGCCATCACATAGGATGTGATGGTTGTGATAATTAAAGCAGATAACCAACGTGAAGGACTTGGTGGTAGATATTATTCATTGATAAAGTCATTAAATGCTCACAGTTCTGTGAGATGAATATTATTACCGTTATCATATTTGAAGAAATATAATGCTCAGAAAGATAACTTGCCCAAAGTCTCTGAGTTACTGCCATCCCAGGTCTTCTGTAGGTCCAGTAAATTGCCCTGGCCCAGAGCTATCAGCTAATAAAGGATAAAGGACAACTATTTGTACTGACGGTACATATATATTTTAGGTTAGTCAATGACTTTGAAATGCTTTAGAAACAGATTTCCTGACTATTTCAGGAACTCCTGTAAAATGAATAGCAAATTAAAGAATCTTGAGATGCTTTGCTATTACCTAAGGAGATAGCCATAATTAGAGTCCAGTGAAAATTCTCCATGGTGTCTATCCACAATAGCAAAGATAAACTGGCAATGAAATCGAACCAACAACTGTGGGATAATTTTTAGGGTTATTGCCAAGGATGAATGTCCTATCTGCCGATGACCCAATTCTGGCAAAACCATAAAGACACAACACAGACTAGAGCCCAAAGCCTCAGGTCTCCTATGAAAACCTCTAAATGGACTATGAGTACATTCAAATACAACTCTTCTTATGACAGGTTGAGGCTTTTCCTTGCTGGAGAGCTATGGATGTAATGAAAAAACAATTCTTGATTCTGTATTCCTGACTTGAGAAATCCCAATGTACCTCTCCAGTAATAGGTAAACACATTTCAGTGATACTGGTATTAAATAATTCTATAAACCTTTACCATTTACTTAGAAACTCCACTATCCTTATCATCCACAAATTTCAGGAAAATTAAAGGGAACTAATGGAATGCTAAAACTCATTATCAAAACTCTCAGAGGGGCTCCTGGGTGGCTCAGTCGTTAAGCGTCTGCCTTCAGCTCAGGTCATGATCCCAGGGTCCTGGGATAGAGCCCCGCATTGGGTTCCCTGCTTGGCAGGAAGCCTGCTTCTCCCACTACCATTCCCTCGGCTTGTGTTCCTTCTCTCACTGTGTTTCTCTCTGTCAAATGAATAAAATCTTAAAAAAAAAAAAAAACTCTCAGAAACTCTCAAATTTCCAAGGCCCAAAGTAGTTCCCTTTGTCTTGATAGTGATGACATCAATATATCATAAGACCCACAAGTTATCTCCTTCTGAGTTAATAACAGGCCACCTTGTGTATTTGCAGTACTGATATGACTAATTACTGCAGAGGACCCACACTATAACTCTTGTTTTATCAACAACAAAGCAACAAAACATTTACAAAGCACCCACCTAAGCAGCTTCTGCATGATCTGAAATCTAAAGACTTGATCTTCTGAAAAAGTATCAGAAAAAAATTTCTCTTGATCCTCAGTGGAAAATCCTAATCAGGCACTGTTAACAACAAACCAATAGTGAAATTCCAAAGGCATTGATCCTTGGATTGGTGTTCCTCAACTAAAAATAAATGCATCATTTTTTCTGGGATACTGAATGTCTAATCCATTTGAAGACCTCAAACTGAAGATTCTTAGGAATTATCCAGAAGCTGCAGACTACAGAAATGGATAGCTTATGCCCATTACAACAGAACAAGACTAATTTTCTGATTCTTCAGCATCCTTTACCCTACCACTAATCTTGCCTATTATGTTTTTGGACAACCTTTATTAACCACAAAATGATTTCTCTATATGATTTCCCTTATCTTTATACTATTACTTTTGACTCCCTATACTCTTCAATCACTTAAGAAAAAACAATTTTAAAAAAGAAATGGGGGGCGCCTGGGTGGCTCAGTCGTTAAGCATCTGCCTTTGGCTCAGGTCATGATCCCAGCATCCTAGGATCAAGCCCCGCATCGGGCTCCCTGCTTGGAGGAAGCCTGTTTCTCCCGCTACCATTCCCTCTGCTTGTGTTCCCTCTCTCGCTGTGTTTCTCTCTGTCAAATAAATAAAATCTTAAAAAAAAAAAAAAGAAAGAAAGAAAAGAAAAGAAATGGGCGGGGCGCCTGGGTGGCTCAGTGGGTTAAAGCCTCTGCCTTCAGCTCAGGTAGTGATCTCGGGGTCCTGGAATTGAGCCCTGCATTGGGCTCTCTGCTCAGCAGGGAGTTTGCTTCCCCCCCCCTCTCTGCCTGCCTCTCTGCCTATTTGTGATCTCTCTCTCTGTCAAATAAATAAATAAAATCGAAGAAAGGAAGAAAGAAAGAAAGAAAGAAAGAAAGAAAGAAAGAAAGAAAGAAAGAAAGAAAGAAAGAAAGAAAGAAAGAAAGACATGTGGGTGTCTCAGTCAGTTAAGTGTCTGCCGTCAGTAACAATCCCAGGGTCCTAAATTGAGCCCCTGGCTTGGCTGAACAGAGAGCCTGCTTCTCCCTCTCTCTCTGCTGCTTCCTCTGCTTGTGCACACACTCTCTCGCTCTCTCAAGTAAATACATAAATAAAATTTTTAAAAATAAAAAAGAAAGAAAAGGAAAGGAAAAAAATACTTTCTGGTGTGTTTTTCTCAAATCTTAGCTACTGCTCTTAATTTAACACCTGAAATGTGTCTTTTCAACAGCTTCCACATTCCAAGTTGACAGTCTGAAAGACAAAGTGATGTCTCCTGACTCTGAGCTCTCCAGAGAATAAATTGGAGTCCTCCTTCAACTACACCATCCCAACATCCTTTACACAAATGGCTGTATCCTTGAGTTACACCAATATGGTGCTACATCTTTTCACCCATTCTCCTTAGGAACCAAAACACAGGATGACGTGGAGGATGGTCCTGGTAGAGAAAAGGAAATCAATAAGGAAGAAACAACAGTACTTCAGATGATGAATGATGGGATGCAAATAGTGGCGTGGAAATAGGAGAAGACAGATACAAAAGCTACGTGGACATGACATCAATAGGACCTGGTGGCTGGGTGTGGGGAGGAGAGGTAGGAGGAAGGAAGAAGATAAATCCCCCCATTTTGGTTTGGGCAGCCGAGCTGATGAAGCAAATACAGAAGTAGAAACATGCAGGTCTTTAGGGAAAGGTCATGAGTTCAATTCTTAGCATACTGCGTTTCAGTTGCCTGAAAGATATCCAGTTAAGGATGTTCAGGTAGCAGTTGAAGACACAGGTCTGGGACTCAGGGAAGAGGGAGATGTGGGTTGGTGACAACAAGCACATAATTGTTAGAGGTCACAGCTCAGTATAAAACAGAAATGGGCCGATGATGGGACCCTGAATAATGGGCACATTCCAAAAGAGGAAGAGGAGAGCACAGACTGAGAAGAAACTACTAGAGAGACAGGAAGAGAACACAAGAGCAGTAATGTAAAGTATAAATCAAATACAGTTGACTCTGAAACAACACAGGTCTGAACTGCACAGATCCATTTATACACAGATTTGGGTGGGTGGTAAATACAGTACAGTACTATAAAAATACTTCTCTTCTTTACAATTTTCTTGATAACACTTTCTATGCTCCAACTTACTTCATTGTAAGAACACAATACATCATATATAGAACATACAAAATATGTGTTAATTTTTTTAAGATTTTATTAATTTATTTGTCATAGAGCACAAGCAGGGGGAGTGGCAGGCAGAGCAGGCTCCCTGCCAAGCAAGGAGTCCAATATGGCACTTGATCCCAGGACCATAGCCAACTGAGCCACCCAGGTGTCCCCAAAATATGTGTTAATTAACTAGGTTATCAATAAGCCTTCTTCTGATCAATAGTAAGCCCATTATTAGTTAAGTTTTTGAGGAGTCAAGTCATATATGGATTTTTTTTTAAGATTTAAAAAAAAAGATTTTATCTATTTGTATGACACAGATTGAGAGAGAGCACAAGGAGGGAGAGCAGCAGAGGCAGAGGGAGAAACAGCCTCCTCACAGAGCAGGGAGCCCAATATGGGGCTCAACCCTAGGACCCCAGGATCATGACCGAAGGCAGATGCTTAACGACTGAGCCATCCAGGTGCCCCATATATGGATTTTCAACTGTGTGGTGGGGAGGTTCCCTAATCTCCACATTGTTAAAGGGTCAGCTATAGTTCTAAGATGGAAAAGGCCAAAAGCATCAAATGCAACATAAAGACAAAATAAGAACTGAAAAACATCCAATGAAATTGGCATTAAAGAATTACTGGTAACTTGTACAAGAAATTATTTTGCTGGAATAGTGGGAACAGACTCCAGGGGCAACAGTTGGGAAATGATTGCGGGTGAAGAAGGTGAGACATTGAGTGTAGAAAGGAGGATTTTGGTCATGAAAAGAAAAAAAAAAGGATAGTAGCTAGAATAGGAAATGAACCATGACAAGAGTTTTGTTTTGTTTTTTAATGTGGAAGACAATTGAGTTTATTACTATGCCAAGAAGATTGACCCAAAGGAAAGAAAGACACTAAAACTAGAAAACAAAAAGATAATTGATAAAAGCAGAGAGGATGACAGAGGATTCAACGGGAAGGAGTACCCTCAAACAGAAGTATGGCTTTCTTATAGAGGAGAGACAAGACAGGTATCAATAAAGGTCTTTTACTCAGGCAAGTGGAGAAAGACGTTGACTGAATTCATGTTTCCTGGCTTTTAATCGTGTTAATCAAAATGTGGTCTGCAGACCATCTTCATTAGAATCACCTGAAGTATATGTTTTATGAAGAATCTCAGTTGCTATACCCAGAGGATAAGATTTAGGAAATTTGGGTTGGTGCCCAAGAATCTGATTTTGTTTGTTTGTTCATATAGGTCTTCTATTTTTTTAATTTTATTTTTTCAGTGTTCCAAGATTCATTGTTCATGCACCACACCCAGTGCTCCATGCAATACGTGCCTACTCAATACCCACCACAAGGCTCACCCAACCCCCCACCCACTCCCCTCCAAAACCCTCAGTATGTTGCTCAGAGTCCACAGTCTCTCATGGCCAAGAATCTGATCTTTAAACTAGCACTTATACCCCTCAAGTAATGCTGATGCCCCCTAATGGTTGAGAACTGCTCTTTTCTTTTCTCTGTGAAATATCAAGGACAATACAGTGCTTCCCCGCCAGCTATAGAACATCTTCCCCCTACCTGCCGCCCAGCAGCCGAGACTTGGATGTGTGGCCTAGATTGAAACCGTGCATGCTCCCATATGTGACTTCGACTTTTGAGGGAGTGAAACAGAAACAATTCAGAACCTTACCTCTCGAAAGCGTAGTCTGGGGACTGGTAGCATCACCTGAGAACTCCTTAGAAATGTGAACTCTCGGGCCCCCTTCAGACCTACCAAACCTGTACTTTAACAAGATGCCCAGATGGCTCAGAGGCACATTAAAGCCACAAACTGAGAGAGATCTCAAGAGGTTCTTGTCTCCCTGACCTGCAGGGTAAAGAAATGGGTTGGGTTGGGGGACCTGGGTGGCTCAGTCGGTTAAGCAGCTAACTCTTGATTTCAGCTCCGTTATGATCTCAGGGTCATGAGATCAAGCCCCGTGTCGGGCTCCGTGCTCAGCATGAGTCAGGTTGAGATTCTCTCTCTCCCTCTCTCTCTCTCTGCCCTTCTCCCCGCTCGTGCTCCCTCTCACTCAAATAAAGAAGTAAAAATTTTAAAAAAATAAAAAAGAGTTCGGCAGTAGCAACAGACAATGGAACACGTAGCATGACCTCAGTCATGGGTTCTGTTCTCCAGTGTTCCTTGCTTCTTGCCTTTCTTGGTGAGCTACTCATACTTAATGCAGGTACAATCACAAAATCTCAGCAACCTCAGCAATAAAAAGTGCTGTTTCTTGCTCATTCACCAGCTGGTTGTCTGGAGATGCCGGTTTTGAGCTGTAGTGCATGAGTTGGCTGGGGTGACTTTAGTCCACAAGTCTTTCATTATTTGGGGACCAGCCCATTACCCAAAGAATGCTCCTTCCATAAGGGAAGTAGGAGAGTGGAAACACAAATGCCTCTTAAGGCCACAGTCACACTCTCACTTTCTCCCACACATCATTGCCCAAAGCACACCACATGGCTAAATTCGACATCATATCTCTCCTACAGAGGTAGATGGAAGACAGGAAATAAATATTTACTGAATGATGAATCTAACATACAATACCACCCCTTTTCAAAGTCTGGTCTCCAGCTTTCCCACTGGTTCTATGGGTCTCACAATATCCTTCAAGTAGGTTCCTTTTCTGCTGAAGTTAGCCAGCATCCGCTTCTGTCACTTGAAACCAATACCTGTCACTGATCCACAGAAGGAAGTGTATACCAAATAGGGGAGAAGGTAGAGAGCCCCAGAATGCAGCTGTCAGCCTCAGAAGAAAAGCACTGAGAGACTATATGCGTAAGACAGACAAATAAAGGAATGAATGGAGAAATAGAAGGTCTTGGCTGGAGACCAAAATATTGAAGTTGTAAAGGTCCAAGATGTGGCTACAGGAGTTTAAAAGGCCCAAGGTATGGCTACAGGAAAAAGTTCCTGAAACAAGTCTCCTCGTGTATTTATTAAAAACCCCTGGGATAGAAACAGAGCTGAATGAGAAAGAAGGTGAGTCAGGTGCCACATTCTTTCTGCACATTATCCAGATAAGTCACAAGGAGGGCCATGGGGACATCAAAGGGACAGGACAGGGGCTCTTGGGAGGCTCAGTCAGTTGAGCAGCTGAGTTTTGATCTCAGCTCAAGTCATGATCTTTGGGTCCTGAGATAGAGCTCTGTGTCGGGCTCTGTGCTCAGCAGGGAGTTGGGTTGGGATTTTTTCTCTCTCTCTCTCAAATAAATAAATAAAATATTTTTTAAAAGGAGTGCAGCAGCGCCTGGGTGGCTCAGTCAGTTAAGTGTCTGCCTTCAGCTCAGATCATGATCCCAGGGTCCTGGGATCTAGTCACACGTCAGGCTCCCTGCTCAGCAAGGAGCCTTCTTCTTCCTGTCCCTCTGCCTGCCACTCCCCTAATGTGTTCTCCCTCTCTCCCTCCCTCTCTCTCTCTCTCTTTCTCTGTCAAATAAATAAATAAAATCTTAAAAATAAAGTGGGGGGACAAGAAGGAAGGAAAGACGAAGGTTTGTTGGGCACCAGGCACTATGATGGGTATTTTATAACAATTACCTCTTCTTATCTTCACAACAATTTAGCAAAGCATTTTACAGACGAAGACATCAAGGTTCAGGTAAGTTAAATCACCTTCCCAATATAACCCATATGGTAAGACGGGGTACAATGTAGCTCTAAGCCCAGTTTGTCTGACTACATGCTCCATGATCCTTCTTGTTGAATCATACCGTGTAGAAGCTTCCAATGGGGCAGTAGGAGCAGGCACAGCACAAGTCGTAGCCCTGTTGAAAGTGGATCGTAGGAAATTGTCCCCTTCCCTTGCAGAAGCTGCAAAGACAACTATATCTTCAGGAACAAGCTAGGTGTCAATTAAGGATGGGGTGAGGTAAGAGGCTGTGGGACAGGGAAATCTGTCTATAATTTTAGACTTTTAAATTAATCTTTTAAAAGTTATTTATTTGACAGAAAGCAAACGACAGAGCACAAGCAGGTGCAGCAGCAGAGGGAGAAGGAGAAGCAACCAACCTCACCATGGAAGGTCCCAATGGAAAGCCTACAGTTACCACACCTTTTATAGACATGTACAAGGCGAGAGACAAGACAGCAGGAAGGGTCACCAACATAGCTTCCCCCAAAAGAATCAAATGTTTCCACTGCCTGATATTTATGGCTACTTCCTATATTATTCACTTCTACCATCTAATACTGCACAGGCGTATTGACCTGGATGAATTGTTCAAAGCCTGGGATTTGGTTGGTTTAATTTTCCATCCTCTCTTTTATGGGAAAGCAAGCCAGAAGTGGGAGGCAATAGATACTGAATGACTCAATCTTCATCCCTGCAACAATCAGAAACACTTTTTGGCCAGCAAATATACTCCTGGAAGTCCATCTCACAGAAACAAAAGCACTCCCATGTAAAAATCTCTGTAAGAATGTTTCTTACAGATACTTGTGCAAGCAACAAAAATCCATAAACAAAGTGAAGGCCCAACACCAAGAACATGGTTGAATTCATTACAGTCCATGTAGATCTCTGAGTGCTATTATTATAAAGAAGAAATAGAGTTCTACGAGGTGACTGGGAGGGATTTCCTCAGTACAATTTTGACCTAAAAAAAACAAGATAAAGACAAATGTATATTATGCAATCTTGTTTTTACTTAGAAAACTAAAAGAAACTATATATATATATAGAACAACCAAGACCCTATATATATCTATCTATATATCTATCTATATATATATAGATAGATAGATATACACACCATATATATATATATGCATATATATATATGCAACCAAGACCCCATATATATATATATATATTGCATATGTATATAAGATTATATGACTGTAATAAAAACCATAGAAGAAATATGCATCAGGTTTAGAACATGGGTGATCTGGGGAGATATGGAGTGATATGTGTGTGAGGGAAGGAAGAAGTCGGGGGGAAGAAGAAAAAAAAAGAGACTACATTTGAAAATTATGGGATGGATTCCAGGAAGGGGGCCTCAGCAGCACCAACAAAGTTATTCAATCTCCACAATTCTCCACATAAAAACAGCAGAACAACTAGATAGCAAAACCAAAGCACACGGAAAATACTCATAACTAAGGTTTGGATTTGCCAGATTCGGCAAATGAAAATGGAGAAATCCCAATCAAATTTGAATTTCAGATAAACAATGAATAATTTTTTAGTATAAGTATGTCCCAATTGTGGCATAAAAATAAACAGATGAGGGGCGCCTGGGTGGCTCAGTCGTTAAGCGTCTGCCTTCGGCTCAGATCATGATCCCAGGGTCCTGGGATCGAGCCCCGCATCGGGCTCTCTGCTCAGCAGGAAGCCTGCTTCTCCAGCTACCATTCCCTCTGCTTGTGTTCCCTCTCTCGCTGTGTTTCTCTCTGTCAAATAAATAAAAATCTTTAAAAAAAATAAAATAAAATAAACAGACGAGACCTAAATGGGGGAGGGGAACTGTGCCAGAAAAATCCCAGAAAGCAAGCCACCATGTTTTTGAACACTATACAAAAACAACAGAAGAGGGAGCTCTATGAAATTAGAAAAGCTTTCCTGAGCTCCATCTCTTTTTTTTTTAAGTACAGGAAAACTAATTTCACACAAAAATAAGAAAGAGAATAGTATCCAGGTCAAATCCCACACAAAATTACTACAAGAAAAGAGAGAATAAGGAGACATCCTTATTCCAACATCCCAGAAGACAGTGAAAGCATGCCAAAAAGACCTGCCTACAAAACAGGTAAACTACTGTAAACTACTACTTCAAAATGAACATCATGAGGAAAATGATAGAAAACACACACACAGGGGCCCCTGGGTAGTTCAGTCGGTTAAGCATCCAACTCCTGATCTCAGCAGGTCTCAATCTCAGGGTGGTGAGTTCCAGCCCCTCATTGGGCTCCACAATGACCATGGAGCCTACACCAAAAAGTCCAATCTTTAATCAGAATTAGAAAAATTCATAAGTGAGGTGACTGAATTCAATAAAGAACAAGAATCAAAAGGAAGAAATCATTTCAGAAATAAAGGCGAAATTACAAAGAATACACAAGCAAGTCAATGTGTCTGAAGAAAAATAGAAAGTATAAAAGAAGAAAAAATTTAAAATCAACAAGAAAGGAAGAGAAAAAGAAAGGAAGGAAGGTAAAGGAGATCAAACACACAGGTAATAGGAATGCTTAAAGGAGAAAATCAAAGCAAGGACATAGAAAAAATGCTACACTATAGATTTTTTTTTAAAGATTTTATTTATTTGAGGGGCGCCTGGGTGGCTCAGTCGTTAAGCGTCTGCCTTCGGCTCAGGTCATGATCCCAGGGTCCTGGGATCGAGCCCCGCATCGGGCTCCCTGCTCGGCGGGAAGCCTGCTTCTCCCGCTACCATTCCCTCTGCTTGTTCCCTTTCTCGCTGTGTTTCTCTCTGTCAAATAAATAAAACCTTAAAAAAATATATTTTATGTATTTGAAAGAGAGCACATTAGAAAGAGCATGAAAGGGGGGAGGGGCAGAGAGAGAAGCAGACTCCGCACTGAGCAGGGAGCCTGATGCAGGACTCAGTTCCAGGACTCCAGGATCACCACCTGAGCTGAAGGCAGTTGCTTAACCAACTGAGCCACCCAGGTACCCTATGCCCTGTAGATTAAAACTGAAACAAAACAAACAGCAACAAGCAAAATTTTCCTAAAAATAAAAAAGACTTAACACTGCCTATTGAAAGAGCATATCACATGGGTGAGATTATTGACCTAGAACAACCAAGACCCCAACATATTCTAGTAAAATTATTGGCCTTAAAAGAAAAATTAAAACTCTCTGACATCCAGAAAAAAAAAAAGCATGTGACTTTTAAGGAAAAGAAAATTAGATTATTATCAGTTTTCTAATTTTTATTTTTTTATTTAAATTCAATTAATTAACATATAATGCATTATTAGTTTCAGAGGTAGAGTTCAGTGATTCATCAGTCTTATGTAATACCCAGTGCTCATTACATCATATGCCCTCCTTAATGCCCATCACTCAATTACCCCATCCCCCCACACCCCTCCCCTCCAGCAACTCTCAGTTTGTTTCCTATGTCATCAGAATTTTTGACAACAACACTTTATGCCAGGACAAAAAGAGAAAAATAAAAATATAAGCAAGGAAAAACAAGTATGAAACAAGGATTTTATATCCAGCAAAAATAACTTTCAAACATAAAGAACACCAACAAACTATTAACAACGTATAAAAACTGGGGAATATTAGTCTTATTGACCCTTCCTGAAAAATCTATCAGGCAGAAATCAGCTTCAGGCCACCAAAGTAACTGGAGAGACATTGACATAAGAACAGGTGGTGAGCAATCAATATATAATTACCTATCAGACTACAAATAAATGAGAGCTAAGAGATAGAATATTATATATCTCAGACATGTACTCTGACAATATAAATGTGGTACAACTATCATCTTTACTTTTACTTTTTAAAACAGCTTTGTTGGGGCGCCTGGGTGACTCAGTCGTTAAGCGTCTGCCTTTGGCTCAGGTCATGATCCCAGAGTCCTGGGATCAAGCCCCGCATCGGGTTCTCTGCTCTGCAGGAAGCCTGCTTCTCCCACTACCATTCCCTCTGCTTGTGTTCCCTCTCTCGCTGTGTTTCTCTCTGTCAAATAAATAAAATCTTAAAAAAAAAAAAAAAAGAAACATGCTTCTATCACCTCACTCAATTTTAGAACATTTTCATTACCCCTCAAATGAAATCCCATACCCTTAAGCTGCCATTTCTAACCTCCCCATCCCCTAACCTAGGATGCCCCAGGTATCCACTAATCTGCTTTCTTACTCTATAGATTGGCCTATTCTGTATTTCATATAAATGGAATTACACAACATGTGATCCCACTAGCAACATATGAAGGTTCCAATTTGTTCACATCCTCTTTGATAATAACCATCCTAGTAGGTGTGAATTGATAGCTCATTGTGATTTTCATTTATATTTCTCTGATGGCTAATGATGTCAATATTTTTCAAGTGCTTATTCTCCATTTATAGATCTTCTTTGGAGAAATATCTATTCATATCTTTTGTGTATTTTTGAATTGGATTATTTGTCTTCCTATCATTGAATTGTAATTGTTCTTTATATATTCTAGATACAAGCCCTTATCAAGTACATGATTTGCATATATTTTCTCCCATCCTGTGGATAATCTTTTTACTCTTTTGATGGTATTCTTTAAAACGTAAAAATTTTCCATTTTTATGATGTCCAGTTTATATTTTTGTTGTTGTTGTTGCTTGTACTCTTGATGTTGTATCTAAGAAACTGTTGCCCAATCCAAGGTCATAATGATTTGAACCTATATTTTCTTCTAAGAGTTTTACTATTTTAGCTTTTACAATTTGGTCTTTGATTCATGTGGAGTTAATTTTTATCTGTGGTGTAAAGTAAGGGTCCAACCTCATTCTTTTGCACGTGGGTATCCAGTTGTCCCGGCAGCACAACTATTTTTTCAGATGGTGAGAGAGAACAGAGAAGGCATGGGCGAAGTTTTACATGTTTTCAGCAATCATATTGGTGGTAGTATTAGAACTGTTAGTCTGACTGTCTTGATGTGTAATAGAGGATAAAACAAATGAGGGTTTTTTTTTTTAATTTTATTTATTTATTTGACAGAGAGAGAGATAGAGAGAGAGAAAGAGAGAACACAAGCAAGGGGAGCAGCAGCAGGCAGAGGGAGAGGGAGAAGCAGGTTCCCCGCTGAGCAAGGAGCCCAATGCAGGACGCAATCCCAGGACCCTGGGATCATGATCTGAGCCGAAGGTAGATGCTCAACTGACAGAGCCACCCAGGGGTCCCAAACAAATGAGTAATTTTCATTCCCTGTATCCTTGAAAAGCAGATCCTCAATATAAAATAAAGAAGGCAGTCATAATAGAGAAGGGGTTAAGTAAATGTTCTGCAGTCCTGGATTAGAGTTATAAATATTAATATGAACTCATGAATTATTTAGCTCTAGCCACTGAAAGAAACCTAAAGATAATGACACACTGTGTTGCAAGGAGTACCCCCTAGCACCCAGACTGTGGTCTTGAAATACCCTTTCTCACTAAAAGAAAATGCTACTTTTGACAAAATGGCTGGTCCCAAGTGTGGGGCAAGAAGTGCACAAGATGAACCCAGAGCATCTAAAGGAAGGATTGCAAGGAAGCAAGGAAGCTTGCAAGGAAGCTACTGAAGACGAACTAAGATGAGGTCAAAAGGACTCAGGAAATAACTCGAGTCCCACTGGCCATAAGACTATGCGAGCTTCAATAATGACAGTAATTGCAACAATTTGAAACTTATCAAATATGTCTAAATCTAGGAGTTTGTAATGATACTTTTTTTTTAAATTTTTTTTTAAAGATTTTATTTATTTATTTGACAAAGAGAGAGAGATCACAAGTAGGCACAGAAGCAGGCAGAGAGAGAGGGAGAAGCAGGCTCCATGCTGAGCAGAGAGCCCGATGTGGGGCTCGATCCCAGAACCCTGAGATCATGACCTGAGCCGAAGGCAGAGGCTTTAACCACTGAGCCACCCAGGCGCCCTAGGAGTTTGTAATGATACTTTTAAAAACAAGATTTGGGGGGCCCCTGGGTGGCTCAGTCGTTAAGCGTCTGCCTTCAGGTCAGGTCATGATCCCAGGGTCCTAGGATCGAGCCCCGCATTGGGCTTCCTGCTCAACGGGAAGCCCGCTTCTCCCGCTACCATTCCCTCTGCTTGTGTTCCCTCTCTCGCTGTGTTTCTCTCTGTCAAAGAAATAAAATCTTAAAAAAATAATAATAAATAAAAAATAAAAACAAGAATTGGTCACCTTCAGAGGATGATAGGTAACTAATTTATTATCAAAACTAATAAAAGAAATAACTATAACATTCATCCTACCTTTTATATGAACTTCACTGCTGTATATCAAAACAGCAGATGAGGAAAAATGTGTTTTTATAAAAGTATTCCCACAAAAAGTGAAATAGAAATGACACAATATCATGGTAGAATATCAACATTTGGCAACTCCCCAGAGAATAATAGATATGTCATTATGCATCAGCTAAGTTCACAAAAAATGGTAACCAGATAATGTGTACTTCCCATCATCTTGCCATATAATATTTAGCATTTTGCCAAAGAGACTGTACCTGTTGTTTGATCCATCATCTGGATCAGCTGCCTATTTGCAAGAACTACAGAAAACAGAGGAACACGCTGAAGTGCACTAAGAATATTTAAGTAACAAAATCCAGCTTGAGGGCGCCTGGGTGGCTCAGTGGGTTAAAGCCTCTGCCTTCAGCTCAGGTCAAGATCTCAGGGTCCTAGGATCGAGCCCCGCATCGCATCGGGCTCTCTGCTCAGTGGGGAGCCCGTTTCCTCCTCTCTCTCTGCCTGCCTCATTGCCTACTTGTGATCTCTCTTTCTCTTTGTCAAATAAATAAATAAAATCTTAAAAAAAAAAAAATTCCAACCTGTAGGTTAAAAGGCCTATAAGCAAAAGAAAGGATGGAGGAAGAGGCTACAGATTAAAAGATACTTACATGATACATGTTTAAATGGGCAAGAGTAAACTATAGTGTCTAGGAATGCATATTGGGGTAATAAAACTATAAAAAAGAAAAATGTAAGGAAGTGGTGACTATAAAAGTCAGGTCTATGGGGTGCCTGGGTGGCTCACTTGGTTAAGTGTCTGCCTTTGGCCCAGGTCATGATCCCAGGGTTGTGAGATCGAGACCCTCATCGGGCTCCCTACCCAGTGGGGAACCTGCTTCTCCCTCTCCCTCTGCCCCTCCCCCCACTCATGTTCTCTCACTTGCTCTTGCTCTATCTCAAATAAATAAATGAAATCTTTGACAAAAAAAAAAGGTCAGGTCTAACAAGCATTTACTTGGGAGAGGAGGGTATATGTGATTGGGATGGGGTACATAGAAGGGGCTTCTAGGATAACTGGCAAAGCTCTATTCTTTTTATCTGGATAGTGTTCACCTTTAAATAATTCAGTAAGCTGGGGCACCTGGGTGGCTCAGTCGTTAAGCGGCTGCCTTCGGCTCAGGTCATGATCCCGGAGTCCTGGGATCGAGCCCCGCATCGGGCTCCCTGCTCTGTGGGAAGCCTGCTTCTCCCACTACCATTCCCTCTGCTTGTGTTCCCTCTCTCGCTGTGTTTCTCTCTGTCAAATAAATAAAATCTTTAAAAAATAAATAAATAAATAAATAAATAAATAAATAAATAATTCAGTAAGTTATCTGTTTTATTTGCCTGGTGTCCCGCAATAATGTTTTGTTTTACAATAAAGAATATATATTTAAAAAATTTCTAATACCCCAGCCACCTCAGACCAATTAAATCACATTCTCTGGAGGTGATACCCAAGCATCAGTATTCTTTAAAGCTCCTGGTGATTCTTTTTTTTTTTTTTAAGATTTTATTTATTTATTTGACAGAGAGAATAAGTAGACAGAGCAGCAGGCAGAGGGAAAGGGAGAAGCAGGCTCCCTGTTAAGCAAGGAGCCCAATACAGGACACGATCCCAGGATCCTGGAATCATGACCTGGGCCGAAGGCAGACGCTTAAGCGATTGAGCCACCCAGGCGCCCCATCCCTGGTGATTCTTAAATGCAGCCAAGTTTGAAAACCAGTGTATAAGAGGAATGGCATTTCACTGTGCTCAGTACCAGGGCCTGGGTTCCGGTCTCCACATAGCCACCAATACGGTGACATAAACTGGAGCAAGTAGTCCAAACTCTCTCGACCACAGGAGCTGGTCTGACGTTGGATGGTGGAGACAGTTTACTCCAAAAATCAGGATTGGACAGGCTGATTTTTAAAGTCCCTCTGAGTTCTAGAGCCCGATAATCTAAAGAAAACAGAAACAGAAATTATATTTGAACAATTTAATTGTATAAACCTTCTAACAGCTGTGTGTATGATATGCTCTCACCCATGCATCCATATGAAAAACGTGTATGTGTGTGTTGTTTAGAGTCCTGGCGTGAAAAAGAATCCACCATATATAGTTTAATGATGAGATTTAATGAAGGAGTGAAACAAAGAGGGGTGGGCAGGATTACTGTAGTCAGACTGACAACAGTGAAAAGCTGTTACCCCACCACATGGAACCTGAAGAACAAGAATAATGGAGTCCAGCGAGAGCGGGAGCTGTCGTTGTCCGAGGTTACCGCCATTGACACTGAGTTCATTCTTTTGTACAGCTGTACACATGACTAGACCACAATGCATTTGTCCATTCTACTGTTACTCGAGCTATTTGCAAATTTTGTTTCCATAAACAATGTTGCTAATAGTCTCAGACATGCTTCTCGAGGAACTACATGCATTTCTGCAGGGTATATATGTAGGAGTGGTATTGCTGGGCCGTAGCCCATATGAATCTTCAGCATGGACTGCCAAAGTGTTTTTTCAAAGTGCATGTATCTATTTACATTCTTCCTAACAGTATGTAAGAATTTCTTTCACTCCATAGTCTCATCAACACCTGCTGAAGAAGAAAGACAAAATGGGAGGATCCACACAATTAGATATAAACATTTATTATAAAACTCAGGTTTTATAATAGGATTTATAGGTTTTATAATAAGGATTGGAATTTAAATTTAAATATAATTTAAAGGTTTTATAATAAGGATTGAGACAGTGCGGTCTGGTTGAAAGTTTAGATAAATAAACCAATGAGAAAAATAGAGAGTCTAGAAAATGGTCCCACACATATATTTAAAACACTTGAGTTAATGATGAAGGTAGCACCACAGAGCAGTAGCAAAGAGAGAGTCTTTTCAGTAGATGATATTGAGTCGGTGGAACATACCTACCCAGGAAAAGAAACTTGACTCCACCTCACACCACACCCAACAATCATTTCCAGGTGGCTTGCAGAGGTGTATGTGAAAGTGGAGACAATAAGGATTGAGAAGAAAGCAAAGGGTCCTCATGACCTTGGACAAATTCTTAAGCAGGACCCTAAAAGCACTCCAGCTAAGAAGGAAAATATTAATAAATCGGATTCCGTTGAAGTTGGGGGTTGTTGTCACTAAAAGACGCAGTAAAAAAACGCAGTAGTATACAGCACATATCGACCAAGATTATCTGTAACACATTGTCTCAGCTCAGATAGCGATAACCAAATACCATCGACTAGATGGCTTCAACGATAAACATGTGTTTCGCCCAGTTCTAGAGAGTGGGTAGTCCAAGATCAGGGTAACTGCAGATTTGCTGTCTGGTTACCACGTTGCATGTCTTCTTGCTGTCCTCTTTTGGCAGAAGTGGGGGAGAGAGCTCTGGGGGCTTCTTTGCCAAGTACTCGAATCCCATTCATGACAGCTCCCTCCTCATGACCTAGTCAACTCCAGAGGCTCCACCATCACATTGGGGGTTAGGATTTCAACGTGTAAATTTAGGGAGGACACAAACATTCAGGTCATAACACACATACAACTGACAAAGACTCTTATCCAGGTTACAGAAAGAACCCTTAGAATGAAAAAGATAGCAATCCAGTGGGACATTGATCAAGAGGCTTGAATAAGCACTTCACAAAAGAAAATATCCAAATAGTCAAAAATATTCAAATGTTAAAAAGGGCACAATCTCTTGCTAAATATAACAATGAGATATCACTTCATACCCACCAGCACGGATCAAATTAAAATGACTGACAATATAGTGTTGGAGAGAATATGGAGCAATGAGAACTCTCACACAAATAAATTGATACAATCCCTTTGGAAGTGAAACTAAATTGAAAGTTAAAACTATACCATGACTCAGCAATTTTACTCCTATCCCTATAGTCCAGAAATGCATACATCTGTGCTCCACAAAACAGGTCAAAGAATGTTCATGAACAACATTTTTCTTAATAGACAAGAATGGAAATAACTGTCCATTAATAAAATCAACAGGTAAGTTACAGTTTACTCCCACAAAGGAATAGTACACAGCAATTAAAATGAACAAACCAATGCTGCAACAACATGAGTGAATCTCATAATGTTGAATGAAAGCAGTGATCCACAAAATAATACATATTGTGGGAGCCCATGAATATAAAGTGCAAACACAGGCAATAATAGCATATAGTGCTAGATATCAGCCATTAAGACTGGGGAAGAGGGGAAAAAGTAGTGCTGATTGGAGGGACAAAAGGGGGTTTCAGGGATACTGCTATTGTTCTATTTCTTGAGGTGGGAGGGATTTCCTGGGTATATTTATTTTTTGATGTTTTATCAAGCTATACATTTACAATTTCTGCATGTTATATGTATGTTCTACCTCATTACAATCTTCCTAATGAAAAACACATATGTACAACAATGTTAATCATTGCATCATCCATAATGTTATTGGAATCGTCAATTATGGCATTAGTTAAATAACCTGGGTACATCCATGAAACGAAATACTTTGTTATCACTTAAAATAATGTCTATGGAGGGGCTCCTGGGTGGCTTGGTGGGTTAAAGCCTCTGCCTTCGGCTCGGGTCATGATCTTGGGGTCCTGGGATCGAGCCCCACATCGGGCTCTCTGCTCAACAGGGAGCCTGCTTCCCCTTCTCTCTCTGCCTGCCTCTCTGCCTACTTGTGATCTCTCTCCCTCTGTCAAATAAATAAATAAAATAAAAATCTTAAAAAAAAATAATATCTATGGAAAACTTTTAGGACATTCTGCTCAGTGGAAAAAGCAGGTTACAAAAAAGTATATTTAGTACATATCCATTTGTTTTAAAAAAGTGTGTGTGTGTGTGTGTGTGTGTGTGTGTGTGTACTCAAATAAACCAAATCCTGGAAGGATTCACTCCAAAATATTAATAACAGTTGTCTTTGAGTAGTGCAATTACAGGTAGTTGTTTTTTTTTAACTTGCTGAATTCTTTGACTTTTCTACAATGAACATGTTCTACTAATGATTTTAAAATGTTTTTTAAAAAAGAAAAAAATCTATTCAGAGCTTTGTTTGCATTCCATTAAATTTTCTTTTATATATTTCCTGCTTCTATAATAAGAGTAATCTTTTATTCTCCCCATGGTATCTGAATCAGGCAGAATGGCAAAATCAATCTGTTATGTAAAACTAAATATCTGGAATGGCTTTGGTTAGAACCTTCCTGTTGTGTGATCTTGTTTCTCCCACCTAGTCTTTCTGAACTCAATATTCTCCTCCCAATGTCCTGCTGGAACTTAGAGATAAAATTATTCTTTTTAGGGGCACCTGGGTGGCTCAGTTGATTGGGCTTCTGCCTTCAGCTCAGGTCATGATGTCATGGTCCTGGGATCCAGCCCCGAGTTGGACTCCCTGCTCAGGGGGGCGTCTGCTTCTCCCTCTCCCTCTGTACTCCCCAACCCCCCGACTCATGCTCTTACTCCCTCTCTCTGTCTCTCTCTCTCTCAAAAAAATAAACAAAATCTTCTAAAAATAAATTAAAAATAAAATTGTTCTGTTTTTCTGCATATTATCTCAGTGTTCAGATTCTTGCTTTTTTTTCTATTAGAGACACAGCCAACAAAATCTCTAGACATAAACCAGGATAGGTGGCCTACTTTTTAAAAAGTAATAATAACCACACTAGACCTCATGTATGAAGTACTTACTGTTTGTCAGCTACAGTGCTGAATGCTTAACATGAAGGAATCCTCACAACCCTAAGAAGTAGGTGTCTTTGTATCTGTTTTACAGGTGAAGAAATTAAAGCTCAAAAATGTTAAGTAACTTGGGCAAGATCACCAGGTTAGTAAAGGGCAAAGCCAAGATCCAGAAGGGTAAAAGCCACAGAGGAGGGTGGACATGTAAAACTGTCCAGGATAGAGAGTCATAGTGAGCACCTTGGCTGTACAAATCTTCAGCCCCTGGCAGTCCCTTCCTATGGAAATCTGATACTGCAACAGTGAGGGTAATATTGTCAGGAATGAATCGTTGAGAGAATCTGGAATCTCCAGGAGTCTCCCATTGTCTTTGACACTGGAGGCCCCACTGCACATCAAAGAGTGCCCACCTCTTGAGTGTACAGAATGAGACCCTGAGAACTCTACCTTGAACTGCCAAGCCAGTCCCTGCTACTTGAACTACAGTTTGCCAGCCCTGCACTTCCCCTTCCTCTGGGTTGGTCCAGAAGGAGCATTTAGCAGGCAGTGAGGACTGAGATGTCAGTTTGCATGACTGCATCAGGCTACCATCCAGAGTACCAGGGACATTCAAGATGCTGACCAGTATGTGCCAGAAAATGTCCAAGGCTTTGCCTAAACATTTAGGCCTCGTGGCAGAGCCATCCAAACACGAGTTGGAGGGGCGCCTGGGTGGCTCAGCCGTTAGACGTCTGCCTTCGGCCTGGGTCAGATCCCAGGGGCCTGGGATCGAGCCCCGCATGGGGCTCTCTGCTCTGCGGGAAGCCTGCTTCTCCCGCTACCATTCCCTCTGCTTGTGTTCCCTCTCTCGCTGTGTTTCTCTCTGTCAAAAAAATAAATAAAATTCAAATACGAGTTGGAAGTACCCTCAGACAGGCCACCACGTATTATCTGGTTACTTTAATTGAGAGTGGAAAGCTAGAAATCAGAGGCCTATGGTAATGGGTGTCAAACTTGAGCTTGCATCAGAAGCATCTGGAGAACTTGCTAAAACACAGTTTGCTGGGGCACCTGGGTGGCTCAGTGGGTTAAGCCTCTGCCTTCGGCTCAGGTCATGATCTCAGGGTCCTGGGATCAAGCCCCACATCGGGCTCTCTGCTCAGCGGGGAGCCTGCTTCCCCCTCTCTCTCTGCCTGCCTCTCTGCCTACTTGTGATCTCTCTCTCTCTCTCTCTCTCTCTCTCTGTTAAATAAATAAATAAATAAAATCTTTAAAAAAAACAACACAGTTTGCTGACCTCCTGATTCAGTAGGTCTGAGGTGGGACTCAGTGATTTACATTTTAACAAGTTCCCATCTGATACTGAGGCAGCTGGTCCAAGACCACACTTCAAGAACCATTGGCCTAAGGCATTGGTACAACAGATCAAAGCTGTATGGTTTTCTTAGCTCATAATGGCGGCCCTTTCCATCACGGCCAGAAGAGGAAAGAGATTTTAAGGGTGCCGAACGGGCTCAGGGCAGAGGAAAGCCAGGACAGTTCTGCCAAGAGGTGGAAATCATGGGAACCACATTAGAGTCTGTCTACCACGTGGAGTGGGTTGTAGCTCTTCTTTTTTGTCTTCCTAATGTCCGACGAATAAATACTGACCACACACACACACACACACATTTAGCAAAAACAAATGCTAATTTCGTGGAGATAGCACAGTCTAAATTCATATTGCTGAAGAAAAAAATTTTCCTTAGCGCCACACACATTAAATGACAGCCCTTTGCTTGAGAGTACCTGAGCACTCTCCCTCCCTCAACCTTTCCTCACCCTGCAAACCGCTAGTATGCTGGGCCCGACATGAGGGCCCATTATTAAACTCTGTGCTTCTTCCCAACCACTGCTCAGCCACACAAAGAACAGTCTTTGGACTTGCCCTCTCTCTTAACCTTCAACCAAATCAAATTATTAGCCAACGCCTATCTTCCCTCTCTCTCTGACAGTGAAAGAGAGGGTGAGAAAGGGTGTTTCCTCTTCAAATTACATAACCAACTTCTTCTTGATTGACGTTTTAAATAATTCTTATTTCCTTTACTAAATCTGTACTCTGTTCTGTCATAAGTGTTTTGCTATTTCAATCCATCTCAAACCAGTTTTGAAAGTAGGTGAATTGTAAGGGATCAACTAAAAATAAACAAACATCTAGATTCATAACTTCCCTGTGTCTTACATGCTTATGGGTTGGGTAGGAACTACCGTGAGATCATGAAGGGGTTGATCAATAGTTGAGAATCGGGGGATTCTCACCGGTGTCGGTGTGGTTAAGGATTTCAGGAAGGGGTTACCAAAGCAAGGGCACCGTAAGGACAAGAGAGCATAGTCAAAGAAAGGGGTGCTTGAAATCAAGATGTTGGGGGTGCACAGAAACCAACGACAACTGATAATTAGACATTTGTACTTGGACCTGTCACTGGTTACTACCTTCTATCATTCTTGTGGCAAAGGAAGTTTCCCAAAGATGCTCAGGTCACGTTTGAGTCTACTATCATCAGTATCTTGACCGATACACTGGGGACTACAGCAAATGTTCTCAAGGATAGGTGCTTCAAAGAAAAGTGTCTTCAAAGAAAGCATTTATGGGGGCTCTGTGGGTCTTCCCAGCTAACCTTGGTGAGAGGGGAGACTTTGGATGCAAGCCTTATGGTCATGCGGTTGCTTTTCTGCTTTAACAAAATGCAACTTCCCACTTCCCACGCATCAGCTCTACAATGGCGCTGGCACTGAGAAATGTTTAGAACTATTATCATGGTTTCATGGGCAACTCTCTTTGGGTCCCTTGGACAATTGAAGAGAAAGCGCCTGCAGGAAAATTAGAGCTCTAATTATGGATTGGCCCGCTGAGATAATGCTTGCAGGCACACTTTTCCATGCTTAAATCAAAGGCACACCATGGAAAGGAGATATTTCTGTTCTTGCCTCTTAGAAAGTGGCTTTTCTGTCCCTAAATTATCTGTCCCAAGAGATTCTCTGTGAGTTCAGTAAAATTGCATCATGAAGAGTTTTTTTTGTTTGAAAATTACTCAGCTTCAGAGAACCTAAAAATGATGTTGTATTAGTAATTGTCATCACACTAAGTAAGTTTGCATTTCTTCATCAAGCCTACCCACAGCAGGTAAGAGCCACCAAAAACAAGATTTTTCTCTCCCAAATCTGCTCCTCTTACCACTGAACTTCCAGTGGTTCTGAGACCACTATGTCTGGATTCACTTGTCCCATTATTTCTTTGAAAGCAATGATGTATTTTTATTTTTTTAATCTATTTTATTTTATTTTTAATTTATTTATCTTAGAGTGAGAGAGACAGAGAGTATGAGTAGGAGGGGCAGATGGAAAGGGAAAGAGAGACTTTCAAGCAGGCTCCATGCTGAGCACAAAGCCAGACCTGGGGCTCAATCTCATCCCTGAGATCATGATCTGAGCTGTAATCCAGAGTCGGCCACTTAACCGACTCAGCCAGCCAGGCACTCTTCAATGATTTACTTTTGCAAAAATAAATTAATATACCTTACTTTCAAATCCAAGTAATGGGGGCACTCGGGTGGCTCAGTCGTTAAGCATCTGCCTTTGGCTCAGGTCATGAGCCCAGGGTGCTGGGATCAAGTCCTACATCAGGCTCCCTGCTCAGTGGGGACCCTGCTTCTGCCTCTCCTACTCTCAGTGCTTGTGTTCCTGCTCTCGCTATCTCCTTCTCTGTCAAATAAATAAATAAAATTGTAACAAGAAAAAGTCCTTTAAAAAAATAAATAAATCCAGGTAATATATAAAAGCAATGAATCACCCTATACTGCACACATTCGGTGAACATCACTCTAGATAAATTTCTATGCATATATGCAGGTTTTCGTAACAGTTTTATGAAGATATAACTCACAGACCATACAATTCACTCTTTCTAAGTATAAATACCTTGTGGCATAAATGTGTTTCTTCATCTTTAATAGCTTGGTCTACAAGCAAATTGTCATTTTTAGTATTTTGACAGAATTGTGCAATCACAACTATCTAATTTTAGAACATTTCCATCACTCCAGAAAGAAACCTGATACCTGGGGCACATGGGTGGCTGAGTGGGTTAAAGCCTCTGCCTTCGGCTCAGGTCATGATCTCAGGGTCCTGGGATCGAGCCCCGCATCAGGCTATCTGCTCAGCAGGGAGCCTGCTTCCCCCTCTCTCTGCCTGCCTCTCTGCCTACTTGTGATCTCTCTCCTCTGTCAAATAAATAAATAAAATCTTTTTTAAAAAATTAAAAGAAAGAAAGAAAGAAACCTGATATCCATTAACAATCATTTTCCATTTCCCTACACCTCCAGTCCCCGGAAACCGTAAGTTTACTTTCTGTCTCTATGCATCTGCCTATTCCGGACATATATACATGGAATCAATTTTTAGATTCTAACACCACCACTTACTAGCTATGAGACCTTGGGCAAATTACTTGGTTTACCTGCCCCTTAGTTTCTATATCTGTAAAATAGGATTATACTGCCTACTTTAAGACTTGTAAGGGGGGACAGGTGGCTCAGTTGGTTAAGGCAATGACTCTTGATTGCGGCTCATCAGGTCATGATCTCGGGGTCCTGAGACCCAGGTCCGCCTCAGGCTCCATACTCAGCTGGGAGTCTGCTTGAAATTCTTCCCCTCTGCCCTTCCCAACCTCTCCCACCTCTCTATAATAAGTAGATAAATGTTAAAAAGATAATAATAATAAAGACTTATAAGGATTACTTGGAATAACACATATATATTGAGCACTGGGTGATGTATGGAAGTGTTGAATCACTTTACACCTGAAACTCATATGACACTGTATGTTAAGAAGAATTAAAATAGCAACTTTTCAAAAAAAGAAATAAACATGTATGTACTACTTGTCTTATGGTATTTACCCTACAAATCTGATATCCCTTCCCCAAGGCTGGGATAGGTAGTAAGTTCAACTCTCAAGACAAATCTGTTTTTTAAGAATTCTCAAGAAGTTTCATTTGCTGTGGATGGATTCCAGGTCTTAATAGGAGCTTATGTCTTTTAGTCATCAAGTACAACAAAAACAAGTAAATATAATCAATTTTAAGAGTAGAATTTAGGATTTCATGTTTTCTACTGGAGGAATAAAATTTAATTCTTTTTATTTTTGTTATATGATTACCCTTAAGTTTGAAACTTACATTTATTTACTCCTACTAATTTAATTTACCAACATATTATCTTCCAAACAAAGCGATGACTGTAATATACTCTTATGTCTGTTGAGACCATGACCAATTTGCTATTGTCTAGAAAATTCATTCTGGGTTGTTATAGACATATTTTTTCTTTTTTTCCCTTTGGCAACTTTAGGTTTCAGACAGTGATAATATTTTCTCAGTTATTTAATTGCCCTCGTAAGTCCCATACACCTAATAAACCCTTTTGGTTTATTTCCCTTATTTGAACACTTCCCTTAAGAACATTTCCAGTGTTCTTTATGTGGTAACTTCTCAGGCCTTTTGTGCCAGAGAATATCTTTAATACAGTCTCATTCTTAGATTATAACATATAGTAATTCTTTTTCTTTAATACTCTAAAATTATTCTCCCATTGACATGGATCCACTTTGTCTGTGGGGAAAAGTGATGTCAATATTATTCTTGTTCCTTTGTAGCTCATTTACTCTGGAGAATCTTTGGTTATAAATGTGATATTTTTTTTCTCACCTCCCTGGCTTGATGTGTGATTACTTTTCAATTCTCTCTTTTTTTTTTTTTTAAGGTTTTATTTATTTGACAGAGAGAGAGAGATGACAAGTAGGCAGAGAGGCAGATAGAGGGACAGGGGGGAAGCAGGCTCTCCGATGAGCAGGGAGCCCGATGCGGGGCTCGATCCCAGGACCCTGGGATCATGACCTGAGCCGAAGGCAGACGCTTAACTGACTGAGCCACTCAGGCGCCCCAGGCTTTTCAATTCTTATCATCATTATTATTTCAGACATAACTTACCAATAATTTTATTCTTCTTTAAATCTGGGACTCCTGCTACCTGGATGTTAAAATTTCTACTTCAGTGCTTCATCTCTCCTAGCTTGCATTTTAGGTTACATTTTCTGCTACCTCCTGGGAGAAGTTTTTAATGCGATCTTCTGAGTTACTAATTTCTTCTTTGGGTGAATCCATGCTGCTTTTTCTCCCACCTATTTTTATATATAAATAAATATACACACGATTCACCTATGGATATATGTGATAGGATATATGCTATATCCTATCTGTTATTTCAGGTATGTTTTCACAGCTTTTCCATTGTATTCTTTTTAATGAATGCTTTTTATTTATTCGTAGTAATAATCTATTTGTCTCAGTCTTTCTTTCCTCATCTCTTCTCCCTCTGTCCTTGAAAATAATAACTTTATTGCCATTAAAAGTAATCACGGCAACTTCATAAATGCTGTAAGATACTGAAGAAAGAATCGCAAAAACCTCAAGGGAAATAAACATGACATTTTATTCCGAGCCAAACTGGCATTCCAATACATAGGCAACAGATAAGCAGCTTGGAACACAAAAGAATTCTGAGAATTCCTATGGGTTCCAATGGAGGATTCTATCAGAAGATAAATTTAGGCCTGCTAAGGGATGGAGAAAGTGCAACAAAAGAACTGGTAGAGAGGGGCGCCTGGGTGGCTCAGGGGGTTAAGCCTCTGCCTTCGGCTCAGGTCATGATCTCAGGGTCCTGGGATCGAGCCCCACATCTCCGGCTCTCTGCTCACGGGGATCCTGCTTCCCCCTCTCCCTCTGCCTGCCACTCTGTCTACTTGTGATCTCTGTGAAATAAATAAATAAAATCTTAAAAAAAAAAAAAAAAGAACTGGCAGAGAGCGTTGGATGCACGTTGCTGCGGAACCGAGACAAAGCACATGCAGTGACTGTGGTGGAAGAAGAGATTAGAAATGGTCTAGAAAGGACATAAGTGACAAAAATGTAGAAGGGAAGGGGCACAAAGAAAGAATAAGGTATAAATACCTTGTGGCATAAATGTGTTTCTTCATCTTTAATAGCTTGGTCTACAGAGCTGCCAAAGTAAGTGAGAGAAGGATACTTAATAATGCAAAGTTTAACTCTAAGAATATAACACTATGGACCAAAATTAAATGGGGGTAAAGGAAAGGGGAAGGAAGTAGAAATATTCTACTTTTATCATTGCTCACAGTGGAGAATTAATAGACTGTACCTGAAAAAATACAAGATTCATAGACTCCACCTGAAAAATACATAAATATAAAAAAGACAAGAAGTAACAAGTGTTGGTGAGGATGTGGGGAAGAGGAGACCCTTTTGCATTGTTGGTGGCAATATAAATTGCTACGCTCATTATGGAAAACAGTATGGAGGTTCCTCAAATAATTAAAAATAGAACTAGCATATGATCCAGCAATTCCACTTCTGGGTATTTATCCAAAGGAAATGAATTCACTATCTCAGAAAGATAACTGCATCCCCATGCAGCATTATTTATAATAGCCAAGATATAGAAACAACCTAGGTGTCCATTAAAGGAGGAATGGGTAAAGAAAATACAGTGTGTGTGTGTGTGTGTGTGTGTGTGTGTGTGTGTGTGTGTGTGAAATGGAATATTATTCGGTCCTAAAGAAGAAGAAATCTTGCTACTTACAACAATATGGATGGACCCTTGAGAGCATTATGCTAAACAACGTAAGTTAGACATAGGACAAATACTATATGATCTCACTGAAACATGGAATCTGAAAAATGAAACTCCCAGATACAGAGAATAGATTGGTGGTTGCCAGAGGGGAGGGGGGACGCAAAATGGGTGAAGATGATCAGAAGGCATAACCTCCAGTTATGAGATGAGCAAGTCCTGAGGGTCTAATGCACAGCATGGTGTCTATGATTAACAATATTGTATTGTATATTTGAAAGTTGCTAGGAGAGTAGATCTTAAAAGTTATCATCACAAGAAAAAAATGTAATTATGTATGTGATGGTGGCAGATGAGTGGTACAGTTGGTTGAGTGTCAGACTCTTGGTTTTGGCTCAGGTCGTGATCTCAGGCCCATGAGATTTAGCCTGGAGTTGGGCTCCACGCTCACACAGAGTCTGCTTAAGACTCTCCCTCCCTCTTCTCTGCCCCTCCTCCCATGCTAGCTCATGCTCTCTCTCTCTCTTCTCAAATCAATCAATAAATAAATCTTTTTAAAAAGTTATGTGTGGCAATGGATGTTAACTAAACTTATTCTGAAAATGATTTAGCAATATATGCATATAACAAATCAAACTATGTTGTGCACTTAAAACTAATATGTTATATGTCAATTGTATCTCATTTTTTAAAAGAAAGTTACATAAAATCACAAAGCTCAAAGCTAGAATACAAATTTAAAATTTCCAAATTGGGGCACCTGGGTGGCTCAGTTGGTTAAGCGACTGCCTTCGGCTCAGGTCATGATCCTGGAGTCCCGGGATGGAGTCCCACATCAGGCTCCCAGATCCATGGGGAGTCTGCTTCTCCCTCTGACCTTCTCCCTTCTCATGTGCAATCTGTCTCTCTCTCTCTCAAATAAATAAATAAAATCTAAAAAAAAATAAAATAAAATTTCCAAATTATTAGAAGAAACCTACACCCAAAACAAAACGACAGCTGGAAAAATCTGTGTAAGATTGGTGGTTGTATCAGTGACAGTATCCTGGTTGTGACATTGTACTAGAGTTTTGCGAAATGTTACCATTCAGGGGAACTGGGTAAAGGGTATGCAAGATTTCTCTATATTATGTCTTACAAGTGCATGAGTCTACAATTACTCAATTAAAATTACAATGAAAAAGACAACAAGGCAAACAGTGCAAAAATATTTTAAAGCTCAAAAGCAGTAAAAACACAAAAATATTACAGAAAGAGAGCCCCAAACCGCATGTTAATTAATGTAAATGAGCAAGATTTAGATTTTACGACAAAAAGACTTTCAGATTGGCTCACAAAGCAAAAGCCAACTATATGTTCTAGGCTAGAGACACACCCAAAACAAATTAGCACTCTCATACTTCCTCACTTATAGTGGATGCTATTTTATTTTCTATTGTGAGAGTTTAGAACAGACATTTCGCTCTATAACACTGGTTTCCCTAGCGTTTATTCCTAGCTCCATGTTTGAATTGGTATTGCAAATAACACTTCCAAACATCATTTCTAGTTCTTTATTTTGATTCTCTTCTTGATTCTATTTCTATCATTAAAATACTTTTTTCAAGAAAGGCTTATATAACAACAGCAACAACAACAAGAATGATATCAGTGCAAAACAATTTTAACATTGGTTCAGCCCTCGCTATGTGCTGAGAGCTTTGCCCAGATACTTTAAATTATCTCATTTAGCTCTCAAAACAATCCTGTCTTGAAACTATTATTATCTCTATTTTATAGTTACTTATTCCTTAAACACGGTAATTTTGCTCTCTTCTAGCTTCTGCATCTAAAATTGCTTATCTACACCCCCCACCCCAGCATTTAAATTCTATCCTCAAAAATATAGAAGGTTATTATACCAAGGACAAAGTCTTCACTTGAACTTGGCAAACAAAAGATCCCACCATCCTTAGAGGGCAGCGGGAGATCAAAGATAATAGCAATTTTTCTTATAATAGCAAAATTTTGTTCTAGCACATTTGGGAGTTCCACAAAATAAGCCTGGAAAAATTGACTTTAGAGACCCTCCATTTACTGAAGAGTGAAAAGAGAGCTTGAGGAAGTAGCTCAGAGCTGGAAGTAAGGTGTTTTCTTACACGGGTAGGATATAAGGGTAGCCAAAGAAAGATCATACTAGAACTTTAAAGCACTCAAGTCTAGGTGAGCAACGAACAAGGATTGCTTTATCTGATGTTGTAATTCCAAAGGAAAAAGCTGAAGAAATATTGTTTTAAAAATTACTGGTAATTGGAATCATCCCCAAACCCTGGAGCTTATCTACTTCCCCAGTGGTGGTAGTGAAGAAATAGGCACAAAATTCATTTGTGTGGATTACCATATCCCTAATTAATTGCATCTTTCTGTACTGCTTCTGGGGTATTTGAAGATTAGATAATTACCTTCTCCTTTTACTTGCCTTTAAAATACTAGTTATGGCAAAGTTCTTCCTCTTACTCATTCCCACCTCTCACTATTGTAAGTGGGTGTGTAGGTGGTAGTTAAATTCATCATTCACTCCATAGGTCGAAGAACACTGAAATGATAGACTAGATGAGGAATGGGCACCACCCAGAAATTGCAATCTCCAGGATTAACTAACAATCCTAAAATGAAAACAGTAGAGCATGGTGATTACGAACAATGGACTTGGGAACCACAAGCTCAGGTTCAAATGCAGGCTCCGCATACAACCTATGTACCCCTGTGAGGATTAAAAGAGTCAATACATCTAAATTACTCAGAAAAATGCCTGCCACACAGTATGTGCTCAAGAAAAAAATTAACAGTCCTGTGCTTTTATCTCAAGGTGCTGAATATGACTGTGTATTGGTTCCTGGGAAGCATTTCATGTTTTCCAATTAGTGGTACGGAGCAGATCCTTAAATATGTTATTTTGCCTCCAGCATTCGAAGGTGTCCTTGAAACACTGGTTTCTTCTTAGTGATGAGGCACGAGGTGAAACAACTTGCCTTTCATTTTGGATGGAGTGTCCCAACATACCCCAGATCTTTTCACACTCCATCCATCCGATGATTTCTTTAAAGTGGAAGGCTCCTGTATTTCACAGGATTATCTCTTTGCTCTGCTCCCTTCACGGGAAACTTCACAAAGTACCCTGTGTGCTTGTGGCTTTGAGTTCTTCGGAGCCTTTGGTATGATGCCATCATGCTTACAAAGCAGCATGCTGTCCTTTGGAATGGAGATGGAGTCGGGGACACTGAGGAGTCCCAGAGCCCCATTTGGTTGTGGGGGCTCCCAGCTCTGTTCCTGATTCATCAGCCACCCGACTTACCAGCCTCTGGTTTAGTATTTTCTGTTTGTGAAATCGAACAAGGTTGCTTTGTGGAGGAGGCCAAGGGAAAGGCTGGAATGGACGGAGAGTCACAACAGTACGGGATAGCCAGTGGTGTCAAGGAACGTCAAAAACCCTGGACAACAGGTGCAACACAACCCAGGGTCCACGTCATACATAAAACCCAGCGTTCCCAGCAGATTGAATCTGTTTATATTCAGTTTTAAAAAGTGGCAGTGGGGGTGGGGGTGGTAAGGAACAAGCAAACAGACTAAAAAAGAAACCATCTCATTCCCTTTTTTATGCAGCTTCTGGAACCCACTCAAGTGGTAAGACATCCTATTCCAAGGAAGAGAAATGCTTTTCATTACTTGGCAATAAGAAGGATTGGCAATTTATTAGCATCTATTTTAACATCCCAGGCATCTCATGCAACGACAGGAGAGGTGGATCAACATTTATGGAAAAACATTTAGGAACTTCCATAAATTTGTGTTTCCTGTACAGAGCACTGACAATCCGGAGATGGAATGACGATTTTGAAATCTGGGTTTAGGAATTCCTTTGAAACTGGTCCAGGCTTGTCAGTGCCTTTGAAAAGCATATGGCTAAAGGCAGCAATGATAATAAAAACCCAAGGAGGCACAGCTCAATCACTCAGTTGCTTTTCTCCCCCACACCCAGCCGCCTGTGCTATGCGTCCATTACATGCTCTCCGGGCCATTGGCAGGAAATCTGTAAATGTCAATGTGAGGAGTTTCTGGTGCATTATTATAGCAGGCAACATTATTGTTTTTTTCTCCTTTAAAAAATATCTTGGCAAGGTACCTGAGACTCTGGAATGGGCCGCCAAGTCTCAGTAGGATTCCAGATGGTTGAGATTCCGGCTCCTGATGCCCTGATGTCTCCCCCCTCCCTCCCCTCTTAGATATTTTCATTTGTGTTCTCCTCTGAGATAAATATTTTTATGTCAACCAGCCTCAATACTGGTCATTACTGAACGTTTCCGTGTCACCCCGGAGGTGAATGAGCTCAGTCACATACCCTCGTGAGGTGCAGCCTTTATCTCTCCCCTTTGCAGTGGCCCTTACCCCTTTCCGCAGCCTCCCCACCCTCCCTCTCCCACTGAGGTATCCTGTGAGGACCTGACCTACTAATGCTCCCTCTTTCTTCCCCCATTTACCTGGCTGGCCCCTAATATGAGCTCAAGCACTGGCACGGTGGTGTGTGAGCTCTTTTGTGATCCCGCCCTGACCTCGGCGGTCTGGGTGACTGCCCTGCTCTGGGCTCCCCTGGCACCCCATGTTGTCCTCCATTGCGGGAAGATAATGTAGTGGCTGCACACGGAGACTTCAGGGAGATTCGGCGCAGCTCCGGGCTCTGCCTCTTGCTCTGTGACCTCGGGTCTGGCACTGAACCCCTCTAAGCCTCAGTCCCCTCATCTGAAAATGGGGAATACTAAAATTACCCGAGCGTGACAGTTGGGAGGACTAACCAAGGTAAAGCACTTCCATGGGCGGCATCACACCTGTACATAGCCATTGTTCAGTGAACATGTAGCTATTGTCATTGCTATTGTTATTCCAATAGAACTTCATTTCCACTCTTGGGTGGGGGTCCATCTACCACCTAGATGGTAAGCTCCTTGAGAGCAGGGACCACGGTTTTGTCATCAATGATGCCCAATCCCTAACTCAGTGGGTATTAATCCATTCTGCTCAAAGGGTATTTGCATGTTTAAGTGGGGCTGTGCCTTAAACAAAGGGTGTGACTCTAGTTGGGGACACTTCAATTATAGGTAAGGCAGGAATATTCCTACTACTTTACTCGTAAGTGCATTTTTGCTCCTAAGGAAGGGAATACCACATTGCTGGGCCTCTCTGAGAGAGGAAGAGTTGCTCAAAGCTTAGGACATTCCTGGGCCATGTTGCATGGGTGGATGGAGCCCTTGTTACTTATAACAGGTGGGAGTTTGAGCTTTGTTCTTTTACTCCCTGCCTCTCTGCGGTGAACAAGAGCAGGTTTGACGGTCCTTCTGGTCAACCCCCCTTTTCTATCTTCCCTGCCTGGACCTGCAGGATCCTGCAGGATGGAGGGGAATGTGTAGACTCTGTGGGCTTGGTTATCCTCAGTTAGGAAGAGACGGCATGGGAAGTACCTCCTAGACTTTCAGAACTAAGCCACATGCTCCAGCCCAGAGAAGCCCTACCTTCAGCAGGTGACCTCCACTTGTGCGCAATTAAGAACGTGATGCTGTATTTCCCACTTCTATTTTTTTTTTAAAGATTTTATTTATTTGACAGAGAGAAACACAGTGAGAGAGGGAACACAAGCAGAGGGAATGGTAGCTCGAGAAGCAGGCTCCCCGCTGAGCAGGGAGCCCGATGCGGGGCTCGATCCCAGGACCCTGGGATCATGACCTGAGCTGAAGGCAGACGCTTAACCACTGAGCCACCCAGGCGCCCCTGTATTTCCCACTTCTAAGTATAGCGGAGGGAATCTCCAAATAGATAAAGAACACATACTATAATTCAGACACCCAAATCTCACCCCAAGTGGAAACAGGGTATATGTGGAAGAGACCTGGCTACCCTCACGAGCATTTCAAGAGTATGTGATCGCTGCCAGGGACTATGGAAAGGTTGGCAACACTAATCCAGATGCTCTTGAGACATTTTGAGAGAGTTCTTGAGATGGGCCAGAGCAGGGGAGTTTTTCATGTTACTCTCTACCTGTGTGTTTTGATTACATCAGTTATGATGAGCCTATGTGGCTTTGACCATGAAAAGGATGCAATTGAAAGAAAAGAGGCATTTTCTGGTTGGGCAACAGTGAATAGGAGACAGGGCAGCAAAACCACCCCCTCTCTCCTCCTTCGTGTCCTACCTCAAGAGTCCTTCCTTCCACGTTCTGCTTCCTCCTTTGAGCCACACTATCTTTTCCTCCAGCATCCTCTCCATTTCCAAGTAAATAGCCTTTGGCTGGAAGTCAGGTGCCCTGGATTCTTGCCCAGCTCTGCTCCCAACTCACCAACCAGGGGACCTTAAATCCTTAATTTCTCAGAGTCAATTTCTCATCTGGAAAACAGGTACAAATACTTAGCTCTCAGGAGACTGTCAGGTCATCTGGATGAGCCTTAATCCAATTTGACTGTTGTCCTTGTAAAAGGGAGCATTTGGACATAGAGACAGACACATGCATGGAAGTAAGACAACACGAAGAGAACACAGGGAGAATATAGCCACCTACAAGCCAAGGAATGCTTGAGGCTACCAGAAGCTAGGAGAAAGGCCTGGACGGATCCTTCCCTACTTCCTTCAGGGAGAGCATGGCCCTCCTGACCTGTCGGTCGATCTCAGACTCTGGCCTCCAGAGCTGTGAGACAATACATTGCTGTGGTTCTGGGCCATCCCGTTAGGCGCATTTTGTGATGGCAGCCCTAGGAAACTAGCACAGCATTAAATGTCCTCATGATTTATGTCTGCGGGGGCACCTGAGTGGCTCAGTCATTAAGCCTCTGCCTTCGGCTGAAGTCATGATCCCAGAGTCCTGGGATCAAGTCCCACATCGGGCTCTTTGCTCAGTGGGAAGCCTGCTACTCCCTCTCCCACTCCCCCTGCTTGTGTTCCCTCTCTCTGTGTTTCTCTCTCTGTCAAATAAATAAAATCTCTCTAAAAAAAAAAAAAAGATTTATGTCTGTGGCCAGGTGTTCTGTTACTTACTGCCAAAAACATTGCTAATTGATATCCCTGAGATGTATATACAATACTGTTAGTTATTTGTTGCCATATATCAAATAACCCCTAAAACTTAAAAACAAAACAAAAAAACCCACACCATTTATCTCATACAGTTTTTAAGGGTCAGGGACCCAGCTTCAGTGGGTAGTTCTGGCTCTGGTGAAAACCTCGTGAAGTTAAAGTCAAGATGTTGGCCTGAAAGCCTGACTGAGGCTGAAGGATCCACTTCCCTCTAGAACATCATTCTAGGGGCTCTGGTCCGTGTGTCTTTTGGTTGCACATTTTATTTTATCTTATTTTATTTTATTTCATCTATCTATTATTTATTAAAAGATTTTATTTACTTGGTGGGGAGAGAGAGAGAGAGAGAGCAGGAGCGGGGGGGGGCAAAGGGAGAGGGAGAGGCAGACTCCCCACTGTGCAGGGAGCCAGACGTGGGACTTGATCCCAGGACCCTGGGATCATGACCCGAGCAAAAGGCAGATGCTTAACTGACCGAACCACCCAGGTGCCCCTTTTGGTTCCATATTCTAGATCCTTCTAGAAGACGGAATACAATTGGCCCAAGCTGGAGCAGGTCTTCTCCTCTAGACCAAATTAGTCTTCGGTGAGAAGTCCCAAGCCCTTCCCCTGGCTCCCTCCTCCTCTTTTCTACTCTTCTGCTCACACCTCCCCACCCCGTCCATGTCTTCACCCTACCCCAGGCTTCAGACTCCAGGTTCCCTTCTGACAGAGGCCCTGGTGGTCAGTGCCTTAGAGACTACATTGTCTTGTAGTCAGAAGGCGAGTGGAGCCTTCTGATAGTACCTGGAGTCCAAAGAACCATAGATCTTGCAGATTCTATGGAGTCAAACGTTTACAAGACAGACCTTTGTTCTGCTTATTCAAATTGCCTCCCACAGTTCATTTTTATTCATGTTGGGGACACAGTTCATTTTTATTCATGTTGGGGACCCTCTCCCCAACGAGGGTGAAGAGGAACTAAGGGGTTTCCACAGCACATACTGCTTTTTATCCCCAAGTCTGGCCCAGTGTCTTCTGACTCCTGCTTGGTATCTGGAGCCGGGAAACAGATACCCACTCCACCGGGATGAGTGACTAACGGCAGCGCGTGTCACTCCACGCAGGAGCCTCTAAATTATGGGCCTCAAAGGAGAATGTCAGTCACCAGCCATTCTGCTCCATGGCAGAGGCCGAGGGAAAAACACTAATCAGTCTTGGAGAGGAGGTGGGTAGGGAGTGTGGGGTGGGGATCTCTTAGTCAGCCGCCCTGATCCTATCCTAGAAGAAAGAATTTCTGGAATGTGACAAAGGAAGTCATATCCAAACTGGTAGGTGATGGCTTCAAGATGAATAATATCTCAGCTATATTTGAGCTCCTCTTAAACATAGAAAATTATGCTGCAAGAAATAGCATTTAATCTGAGCTTTAGTCTCTGCCAAGTGAGGCCATTTAAGGATGTTTTTAAAATGTTAAGCCCGCCAAAGCAGATTTGCCCTATCAGTGACAATGAGGGCAGAGGCAAAAGTGATATAACAGACTTCTGACTCCAAAGCTGATTTGGGTACATCAGGGAAAGTCACCTCAGGTGGGGCAAGATGAAGGGATGACATGGGGAACCACATAACTGGATGTGATTTACTGGCAAGGGCCTAGTTTTGTTTTGAATGGTGAGTGTGTGGGAGCTATTACATTATTAAAAGCAACTTAAAAAAGTAAGTTCTAAGTGAGGAGCGGGGTGGGACAGAAGAGTCCTCAGCAGCTCCACATTCCTATCCTTTAAGTTGGATTTTTTTAATGCTTAGAAAATACTGGACTCACAAAAGAGTAAATATTTCCATAATCCTATCATGTTTGGGATATGGAGATTATAAATGTCTCTCCCCCACCCCTGCAAGTCCGGGTGTTCTCAGGAAGTTTGGGGCAAGTACTTCCTAACTTATAAAATAGCAATATAATAGGGAGATCTTCAGCTTCCTCAACTCTGTCGATCCACTTGGTGAAAATATCCCTTCAAAATCTCTCTCTCTTGGGGTGCCCGGGTGGTTCAGTGGGTTAAAGCCTCTGCCTTCAGCTCAGGTCATGATCTCAGGGTCCTGGGATCGAGCCCATCGGGCTCTCTGCTCAGCGGGGAGCTTGCTTCCTCCTCTCTCTCTGCCTGCCTCTCTGCCTGCTTGTGATCTCTCTCTCTGTCAAATAAATAAATAAAATCTTTAAAAAATAAAAGTTTTTCTTTTATTTTGTGCCTGTGGGAAGCTACATCTCTCTCTCTTTTTAAAGATCTTATTTTTAAGTCAGCTCTACAACCCAACATGGTGCTCAAAGCCACAACCCCAAGATCAAGAGTCACATGCTCTGCAACTGAGCCAGCCAGGTGCCCTCCCTTTAAAATCTTCAAAAGTGTTTACACATATAGACTTGCCACGGTATGAGTTTAAGTGATGATCCAAGTAGATGGACCCAGAATCTGGATTTTCTGTGAGCTTGCAATCTAGGTATGGTGAGGAAAGACGGGAGCACCAGTTATTAAATAAATATACAGAGGTAAGGAAGGTCACTTCCATTTGTTCAGGCGAAAGAAAGAAAGAAAGAGAGAGAGAGAAAGGCAGGCACCTGGGTGGCTCATTTGGTTAGGTATCTACCTTCAGCTCAGATCATGATCTCGGGGTCCTGGGTCAGTCTCCCTGCTCAGTGGGGAGTCTGCTTCTCCCTCTCCCTCTGTGATCTCTCTTGCTCTCACTCTCTCTCTCCCAAATAAATAAATAAATGTCTTTTAAAAAAAAAGAAAGAAAAAAGGGAGAAGGAAAAGAAGGGAGGAAGGGAGAAAGAATGAAAAGAAACAAAAGAAAACAAAAAGGTGAAAGACATTCAATGGGTGGTGAGTAAACTGTGGGGCCAGATGTAACCTGGGCCCCACTGTCAGGTGGTGTGGACAGACTAGACGGTGTCCCTGTGCATGGAGCCCCCAGCCCCCGGCCCCAGGCTGAAAGGACTGCACGAGTAAGGACCAGTGCTTGCCTGCAAGGAGCTGGGAGTCTCCTTGGGGAAAGAGGCCTGTATACCAAAAGCTATTTTATACTAAAACACAACATCTGATTTCGATTTCAGAAATGGCAGGGGACGGGTGCCTGGGTGGTTCAGTGGGTTAAAGCCTCTGCCTTCGGCTCAGGTCATGATCTCAGGGTCCTGGGATTGAAGGAGCAGAGCGAGGCTAACTCCATTTTGTGCTACACCCGCCACCTTGTGTATAACCCCTACGTGACCTGCTCCTGGGAAAGGTCACAGAATGTCAGAACATTGCCTAGCCTGCCCTTGAGCTAGTTTGAGTTAGCCCATAGGAATG
>CM053610.1:75227578-75265060 GCA_028646535.1 Procyon lotor | reverse complement strand
CCAGCTCCTTATGTTTAGACATGGAGCAATCTCTCAACTATTATAAATGGGAAAAAATTATATTGCAAGTCAGAATGTATGCTTGCAAATGCATTATTTTTCTGAAAGACTACACAAGAAACTTAGATGTTGCTACCTCAAGACGTAGATGGGGAGGAAAAAGAAACTTTTACTTTTCAGTTTAGAATATACCCTTCAGTACTAATTGACTTTTTCTCTCATCAGTAGCGAGCGCTATGGTTCTTTTTAGTTGAATTAAGTTATTTTTCCTAAAACAAACTAAAGGGGGAAAAACTATTAAGAAAATGAAAAAAAAAAAAACACAACAAAACACAAGTGGGAGCAAATAGTGAATAATGGCAAGAATCTCTGTAGTTTACTATGTCATCGCGCATAGAATTTAATACTCTCTAACCCAGTTACTCTTTACGGTAAACTTACGACGTAGATATATATGGCTCCATTTCACAGGTGAGGAAACTGACATTCGGGAAAATTAAATGACACAGGTAGTAAGTGGCAGAGAGCAGATTCCAAGCCCTAACTGCGGAATCCCAAAGCCGACGGGGCTTTTCCTCGCGGACCGCGGGCCTGTGCCTGCAGGCAGGAAGGGCGCTAACGGAACGCCGGGCCCCACGCAGCGCAGCACCCCAGCCCCGCGCCCCGGCGGCCCCGGCGCGCACGGGGTTCCACGCTCAGGGAGCGCGCGCGCACGCAGCGGCGCGGGCCCGGCGGCGGCGGCGGCGGCGACGTCACAGCCCGAGCTTTCCTTTTCGGGAGTCCCCGGCACACATCCTGTGTCCATGTTTGGGCATTTACGTCACGGCGGCAGGGCCGGGGCCTCCCGAAATGGCAGTGGCCCGGGGAGTCGGAAGCCCAGAGCCAGCGCGGCCGCTGCTATATAAGTGGGGGGGCCGCGGATCGGGGGAGCCCGGCTGCGCTTTGGAGAAGCGAGGAGCCGCCGCCCGAGGCGGGTCCCAGCGAGCAAGGGCGCCTCAGCCCCCCGACCCCCTTCCCAAAGGTGAGCGCCTGGAGTCAGGAGCCCGGGGGCTTGGGTCTGTGAGGCTCAGGGCACCCCAACAGCTGGCCTCCCCGTCACCCGCGCGCAGCCAAGCCCAGCGGGCGAGGCCCCCGGCGCCCCGCAGCCGCCGCCGCGCCATGCTTCACCTTAGCGAGTTTTCCGGCCCCGACGCGCTCCTGGTCAAGTCCACCGAGGGCTGTTGCGCGGAACCCAACACCGAATTGTCCCGGCTGCCCGGCAGGGACGCGCCAGCGACTGGCAGCTACCCCGGAGGTAAGGAGAACGGCAGAGGGTGCTCAGACGGCGGCGCAGCGCGGGGGCGCATGGTGCCTGAGAACAGGCAGGGACTGGGACTAAAGAGCTGTGGGGGTAGGGGTGGTAGGAGGTTCGGGGGTCCTGGGGTGCGCACCCCCAGCCCTACTGTGTCGCCAGCGCCTCCGCAGGAACCTGTGGGTTTATCAGGGCGTCCTTTTGCCTGTGCACGTGTGTTTTGCGTGTGCATGTTTGTGTGTGCGTCTTGGGGCGTATGCGGGCTCCGGCTGGATCAGAATGTGCAAAAGGCACCTTTTGTGTGTCAGTGCGCCCCGAGGGTTTCGTGGGTAGGGGCTTGCAGACTCCGAGGCGCGCCCTTTGATGTGCCCCGGAGCTGATTCCTGCTCCCTCCTCAGCAGGCGACTTCTTGAGCTGGGCTTTGAGCAGCTGCGGCGCCGGGGGGGACTTAGCCGATTCCTGCTTCCTGGAGGGGCCTGCACCCACGCCCCCTCCTGGCCTCAGCTACAGCGGTAGCTTCTTCATCCAAGCAGTACCCGAACACCCGCACGACCCGGAGGCACTCTTCAACCTCATGTCGGGCATCCTGGGTCTTGCACCTTTCCCCGGCCCTGAGGTGGCAGCATCCCGGTCTCCGCTGGACGCCTCTTTTTCCTCAGGCCCCGACGCTTTGCTGCCGGGTCCACCGGACCTTTACTCCCCGGATCTGGGCGCTGCCGCTTTCCCAGAGGCATTCTGGGAGGTCTCAGCCTCGTCAGGCGCCCCCTCACAGTGCCTGTATGAGCCTCAGCTCTCCCCGCCCGACGTCAAGCCAGGCCTCCGGGCGCCTCCGGCTTCTCCCGCGCTGGACACTGCCTCGGCCTTCAAAGGCCCCTACGCTCCCTGGGAGCTGCTCTCAGCTGGAGCCCCAGGGAACTGTGGGTCACAGGGAGGCTACCAGGCCGCCCCCGACGCCCGTTTCCCCTCGATGGGGGCCAAGATTGAAGACCTGCTGTCCATCAGCTGCCCGGCGGAGCTGCCGGCCGGTCCCGCCAACAGACTCTACCCCACGGGGTCTTACGACGCTTTCCCACTGGCCGCAGGTGACTTAGGAGAGGTGGCCGAGGGCCTCCCGGGTCTCCTGACCCCTCCTAGTGGGGATGGGGGGAGTAGCGGCGACGGCGGAGAGTTTCTGGCGGGTACTCAGGCTCAGGTTTCTCCCCTGGGCCTCCGCAGCACCGCGGCGGACTTCCCGAAACCTCTGGTGGCAGACATCCCTGGGAGCAGCGGCGTACCTGAGCCTCCCGGGCCACCGCCGCCAGCCCCATTCCCCCCCACTAAGGCGCGGCGCAAGGGGCGCCGGGGCGGCAAGTGCAGCACGCGCTGCTTCTGCCCGCGGCCTCATGCCAAGGCCTTTGCTTGCCCAGTGGAGAGCTGTGTGCGCAGCTTTGCGCGCTCCGACGAGCTCAACCGCCACCTGCGCATCCACACGGGCCACAAGCCCTTCCAGTGCCGCATCTGCCTCCGCAACTTCAGCCGAAGCGATCACCTTACCACACACGTGCGCACTCACACGGGTGAGAAACCATTTGCCTGCGACGTGTGCGGCCGCCGCTTCGCGCGCAGTGATGAGAAGAAAAGGCACAGCAAGGTGCACCTCAAGCAGAAGGCGCGCGCCGAGGAGCGGCTCAAGGGCCTTGGCTTTTACTCTTTGGGCCTCTCTTTCGCCGCCCTGTGAGGGGGAAATGGGTTTGTAGATTGAGGCGCCGCCGCCCGGCACGAAAGAGGCGACCTGGCCCGCCCCCCTACCCCCCTGCCCGGCACGTCCCGGGGCCGGCCTCTGGTCCCGCTTCCAGTTCCCTTGAAGTGCCCGCCGTTCAGCACCAGCTCCGTGGACAGCTCCTGTGGTCCCCGGCGCTGACTCCTGCGTCAGCCGCGCTTTGAGGGAAGTCCTCTCAGGCCACCCACTGAGTAGGCACTTCCTTGGGACTCAAGATAGTCTTTTGTAACTGGCTTGGCGCACGCCCCACGCCCCTCATTAGACCCCCCAGAGGCAGGCTGGGGCAGCGCTGAGCCGGTCTCGCGCGGGATTTTGTACAGCAATGTCGTTTCCAGCAGCCATTGGATGTAACGTTTTGCTTTGGGGTTATTTCCTTTTGTTGTTGTTAATTTTTGTAAAGCAGACGCTACTCTGGAGCAGTTGACAAAACTGTTTATTTTTGCAATTAAAATTATTGTGCTAAAAGCTTACTGAATCTGCCATCTAAGCTTCTGACCCATTCCCTCTAATCACTCCCCCAGGAGAATATGTGCCAGAAGAGAAAGGAGATGCTTACACCAAAGGGATGATTACTCAGCTACTGTCAGGCACTATGGCACATACGAGGCATTCAATAAATATGTACTGAATTAACAAACGCATTTAATCACAACTGACTGAGAGCTCAAAGTGTTTCTGAAACTTGAGAGTGATTGAGATGCTGAGGTGTTAAATATTAGGGGTATATTATCCTAAATACTCACAATCCTAAATGTAGCAACATATATTCCATTTCAAAGATGAAGGAGCAAAATAGGTAACTGGGTAACCCGGCTAGGAAGCGACAGGGTCAAACTCGGATCTGTCTGTCTCCAAAGCCAGTACTTTTTTACCAACCCCAGAATGGTGGCACCTCAGCTTAATAGTGCTGTTTGGAAAGGCTTCCTACCAAGAAGTGAAATAGGTTCGGCAACTAGAGGAGTCTCAGGCAGTAGCCACAACAAGGGAAGACAGCAGTGTGGCAGGGCTGTCTGTGAACAGCCAGAGTATTAGGTATCACAGAAGCTCCAGCCAGTGCCCATGCATCTGTATGAGAAACACAGGCTGTCAGGGCCAAACGGGACTCAGCATTCAGCCAAGACGATGGATGGGCAGAGCCATGCCATACAAGGTGCTTGCCAGATTCTCACAGTCCTGTTAGTTGCTCCCAAACCATCTTGTTCAGGTGGCAGCAGCCCCTTTACCATCCAGCCATGCACCTGCCACAGTGGCTTTTCCCTAGCTCTCCTTCCAGGTGAGCCCTTCATGGCTTGGGGAGGGAGTGTGGAGCTAGAAGGGAGGAAAGCATGGTCTTGTGATGGGGAAGATGGGGAATGGACACAACTTGGACCCCTTTACTCCCTGAACTCCCAACTCAAAAGCTTTTCTGGTCACCTTGAGCAGACTCTGGAGCATTAAAAGTCTGCTGTGCACCCTATCTCTCCTCCCCAGTAACTTCTCTCTGCTAAGAAAAGGATAGGGCCTGTCTGCAGGCTTCATTCTTTTCTCTTTCAAGCCGGGCTGTTCTTGAGTTTAGAGTGCCTTACAGCCCTATGGTGCCAGATCAGCCTGGCTTCTGATCCTTTGGCTTCTTTGTCCCTTCACTGTCAGACATGCTCACCTTCCAACCCACAGTCCAGTTGCCCAGAGACAAAATAATCGAGTCAGAGAATTCCATCCATTTCTCTCCCCAGGTATTAAGTACTTTCATGTGATCCAGTATCTTGTATTTAATAGACCAATTTGTGGTAAAGGACTCCACATTACCTCTTCTAGAAGAGTTAACGTTTTAAGAGTAGCCTGCAGAGGGCAATGTTTAACCCTGTAAAGAGGCTCAAATGATGGACCATCAGGCATTCTAATAGGTAAGTGGTAGATTCACAGAGACACAAGATAATGATGATTTTCATCAGCTTACTATTTAAGTGACCACACCTTTCACTTATAGGCATGGACCATCTGACTTCACTTTCCATGCAGAGTAAGGTAAGGAAGAGCACAAAGGCCAAGATTTCAAGCTACTGGTTGCAAACCATACAACCTAAGCAAAGAAAGACGGACAGGCTGTGGGTGGGTGGTGTCTAACCGCGTCACCCTTACCCTCTTTAACATCATTCTGTCAAGTACTGTCGCCTTATCGTGCCCCATCTTGTCCTCAAACACATGCCTAGGCCTAAATAACATAGACGGGAAAATTGAACCCCACAGAAGTGACAGTCATGGTGCTGGTGCCACAGTCCAGCCTAGTTCTAGAACTCCCAGCTGAAAAGTCCCTCATAGTATTCCCAAGGGAAATTGTTTCATATACCAGAGCTTCCCCTAGGGATTGTGAGGGAAAGGAATGTTAGGCCAGAGATGCAAAGAATTGAAATCAAATCATCAGAAAATCTACCCACACCCAAGACCCACACAGAATCAGGGACAAACAGAGAGCTCTTATCTTACTTGCTCCTCTTTGTTATCTGGCCCTCAGAATGGGGGTGTTTCCCAGACGTGGCTCCTAGCTCTCACCTTCCCTATTTTAACACTCATCTTGGAAAGCACATTCATTTCCAGGCCTTTAGCGATAGCTGCTACTTAAGTGACTTCTAAGCCAGCCAGCCCGAGTATCTTGCCCCAGCTGTAGCTCCTTGGTCAGATTAATGAACACCTCCATATGGGTGTGTCACTGTCATTTAAAATACCGTCTAAAACCGTATCATTCTTCTATATACCCAATTTCTGCTAATGATGACTATCATTTGTTTGGGTCCTTACTATCTTACCTAAATAACTTATAGTTCTTCTGTGGGATTCATCCTCGACCCATCCTTCCCCTATATTCAGGCTGTCTCTCATAACTGTTGGATCTTACTGAAGTTCTTCAGGATCTTATCTGCTCTCATCTATGGTACATTGTTTCCTTTTATGTAGTGTGATTTTTAGCTGTGAGTTCACCTTTGGTGGGGATTTACCTGGGCAATAATACTCTGAGGCCTGGGTTGAGGGGATGTTTTTCCTGAGCAGTTTCGTGTTTGCTTGTGCCGTGGATCCCAAGAATACCAACTAATGGAGGTCAGTCTCTTTGTTAATTTCTTTGCCTAGGCTTCCTGTATTACGCAGGGGTTGTGAGTTCAAACACTAAATAGTATAGTTACACGTTCTCAAGGGAACTCCCCCATCCAGGGCCCAGGTCAGCACGCAAGCAATAAGCCTCCCTCCCCATACCTCCTGGAGTTAGTCATGGCACATCCCATGCTTACATGGTCTCCCAGTTCTCTGCCTGGTTTTGGTCCATATAGATTTTTTTTTCTTGATTGCATTTTTGGTTAAGCATTTCAGAAGTCTGTTAAATTTTGTGAGTCAGTCCACATATTCTGTAGCAGGAGGGTCTTTGGTTTATCTATTCCACAATACTGAGTAAAACTGAATCCAGAAGATGTTGGTTCCTTTATTAAATATTTTCAGTGTTTATCCTCTCTGTGCCTGTTGCCAACATCTTAGTCCATGCCCCTCCCTGCACATACACAAACGCTGTGGCTATGACAATCACATAGCATCACATACATGTAGTTGGAAGGAATTTATAAAAACATCTTTTCTGACCCCTGTATGTATAGAGAAAGAAACCGAGGCCCAAGAGATCTGGGGATTTTCTTAAGGGCACACAGAGGGTGAGAGACTGAAGTGGGCCTTGAACCTAGGCCTTCCAGTTCCAAGACCAGCATATATCCCCCATATCTAGTGATTCCACAACTATTATTGAGCGCCTACCATATGGCAGGCTAGTAGTTCCCAACTTCTTTCCTTTCCAATGTACTTGAAGAATTCAACACATACATCAGTAACTGAGGTCATTCTAGTCCTGACTTTCACCGTGGTGATACAGGGAAGAGTAATTAAGAAGCTTGATGAAGCGGGATAAAGGGGAGAGTCTAACAAAGCAACCCAGAATGCCTGTTATTTCTTCCCTGATCCCCCCAACCCCTGTGCCCTGTTTGAGGCAAGCCTGCGCCTTACCAAACTGCTTTCTGTGGTCTCTCTCCCTCCGCTCCACATTGCACATCACTACTGATACGACCTCCCTAAAACATTTACGATGCTGTATCCCAAAATGACCACAGCTTCCACTTTCCTACAAAAAAAATATACACCGCAGCTAAAGCCTTCCATATATGATCCAGGTTCATCTTCCACCCTCCTCTGTCTTCTCTGCCTTTGCTCTCTCCTCTCCCCTTGTGTATTATCCAAATCGTCTCACCCTTGAGCTCCTTCAAGAGCAGAGACCGTGTTTGATCCACGTATATAGGCTCCATACCATCATGCCTACTGCCCAGCACACTTAAGTGCTTGATTATTGTGTGGATTGGTTGGCCCCCCCGAAAGGTCTAAAGGTCTAAAGTGCTTAAAGGAGAAAGGAAAAGAGAAGGGGAAAAGAGGAAGGACAGCAGGTGTTTGGAGAGCATGAGGCTGAGAAAAGATCAGGAGGGAGAGATGGGCAGGAGCAGGACTGAGGTCCTGCTGCAAGCCATGGGGGTCTCATGAGTGGGACCACACTTCTGGCTGGTCTGTGCCTGTCCAATTCTTGCTAAGCCCATGCTTCTGTACCTCAGCTCTGGACCCCTAGATGTGTCTGCCACTCAGTTCTCTCTTTTGGTTTCTCGGGCCCACATGGAGTGGGATTCAGTTTAACATTTTTAGAACTGTGGTTCCCATAACAACCAAGCAGGAACTGTTGTCTGTGAAATGTAGCATGAGCACACATGCGCACATGCACACATGCATACACACACACGCGTGCAAGTGTGTATACACGTGCACATTCCACATGTACATGCATACGTGCCCACACACATACACACGTGCATTCACTAAGAGACACAGTCATACATGCACAGCATTCCCCCACATGTGTACACATGCATGCGTTTACCTATACATGTACTCACACACACGGGCATGCACGTGCCCATGCACAGCTATATACCTACATGCATATACATATGCACAAAAGCACATACATACATACACAGGCCCTGGATTGTTTTTGAGCATTCATAGGAAGCATAAAGTGAGAACAGACAAACATCACCAGAACAAAGGTAGAATCGGGGTGCCTGGGTGGCTCAGTGGGTTAAAGCCTCTGCCTTCAGCTCAGGTCATGATCTCAGGGTCCTGGGATCAAGCCCCGCATCCGGCTCTCTGCTCAGCAGGGAGTCTGCTTCCCCCTCTCTCTCTGCCTGCCTCTCTGCCTACTTGTGATCTCTCTCTGTCAGATAAATAAATAAAAATCTTAAAAAAAAAAAAAAAAGAACAAAGGTAGAATCAAGACAATATATGGACATTTTTGGTTCTCTGCAAAAGCAGGTGGATTTGGGGAAACTACTTTGGCAGAGGAGGGTCCAGTAGGCTTAATACAGCAAAAGGGTAGCAGGAGGGCCCTGTGTTTAAGTGCACAGGGTTCATTGACTTGAGTTCACATCCTGACTGTGCCATTCACTGGGCTCTGAACTTTAGCGTCCCCATCTGTAAAGTAGGAATAATAATAATATGTACTTGATAGATTTATTAGGACAATTGAATGATATGCATGAAATGATTAGTATGATGCTTGGCACTTGGCTAATAGAAGCTGTTATCATTTAGGTCTTAGAGGAAGTGATTTCTCACTTGCTCAATCAAAGAAGACTTTCTGGAGGAGGAAAAAAAAATCTGGAGGTCAGGGACAGAAGAGAGGATGTTGGGAGAAGGGTAGTTTGACTTGAGTGGCTTATTCTGCCTCAGTCCTTATTAAATTGTCCCCCAAAGCCACCAGACAAGTCTACAAATTATCTTTCCTCATAGTAAATGTTCAATGCCTTTTTCTTAGGAGTAAGATGGGGTCAAGAAAAGTCTCTGTCAGCCTCACTTATTGGAGAATCCTTGGGCTATGCTGGATTGCTGGGCTGCTGCAGTCGGACTGTCCCTCAAAGCCTTGGTGCTCAGTCCTGCCCAAGCTCATCTCTGGGCCTTTGCCCAAGTACTACCCATAGCCTGAAATTCCATCTTCCCTTTTCCTCCTCCAAAGCCCAGCTCAGCGGTGGGCTTGATAGTCCTAACACCATGTCGGATTTCTCAGGCCCCCCCTTGCAGCCTGTGGACTTCCTCCCAGTCTAGGAAAGCCAGATTGTTCCTGCTTCAGTGGTTGGGTAGGCCTTAAGCCAAGGCCCCTCTAGATGCTCAAGTGCTAGGGGGCTAGGCTTCTCTCCTAACCAAGTTCAAGGCGGGGTGGGGGTGGCGGGTTGAGAGGTGGGAGTCAGGGTGAGGTGGAGGATGGGGGTGGGGAGGGTGGGGGGAAAGTAAACAAACCCACAGGCCACTGTCTCTCTGCCTCTTTTCTCCCCCTCTAGGTCCGGGAATGGGATTTGTGTTGGGGACAAGTTCTCCTCGATGGTGTATCCTCAAGGGCAAAATTGGGTCCTGGGAAAGCAACCACTTGCAGCTTTCCAGGTTCCCTAGGGAAGCCCAGAGGGGATCGACTCGAGCAATCTCGGCGGAGACCAAGCATCTGGCTGGAGGTCGCCGAGTGCACAACCTAGGGCGCGGCCCACGAGGCTGCTTAGTGACCGTGGCGCACATCCCAGGAGCAGCGCAGCGCACCCGCCCTCTTCCGGAGCCACAGAGCGCCCCCACCATCCCCCTCCCTGGAGATCTGCCTTGAGTGGTGGCAGGCCCAGCCTTGGTGGTAGGGCTAGGGCAGAGAGGTCTGAACTAAAGGTGGGCAGAAGAGGTGCCTGGGGCAGGGAGAGTGCACTGGGCGGTGCCGGGAGTCTGGAAGACCCGGACCCAGGACGAGCGCGGCCCAGAGGCCCCTGCACCCCCAGGGCGGTGCCGCAGACCCCTCCCCCATCGAAGCCACCTTCAGCGGAAAAACGTGGGGTCCAGGCGCAGCCGCTTCTGGCGGCTTCTGCCGCTCCCCAGCTCGCCAGAGAGCCCGCCCCGAAGGAGGGGCCGGCTCCGCCCCACCTCCTCGCTGCCTCCCTCCCCCTTCTCTTCCTTTCCTCCGGCCGCGGGCCCCCTCCTCCTCCCTCCTCCTCCCCCATCCTTCCCCCACCCGGTTTGTGTGCCCCTCCCGCTGCGACTGGCTAGGAGGCTCTGCCGCCCCCGCCCCGAGAGGGAGGCGGGGGCGCGAGCCGCGGCGGCCACCCGAGGCTGCGGAGGGGAACGAGATCCGAGGCCCCAGGGCGGCCCTGCATCTGGACACGGCACGCGGGGGCTGCCTGTGCACCCCCAGCCGAGGGCCGCGGGGCCTGGCCTCGCCGCGGGTGGAGGAGGTAAGGGCGAGTCGTGGGCGCGCTGCGGGACCGCTCCTGGAGAGAGAAGGCAGGGAGGACCCCAGCCGCTGCCTCCTCCTCCTCATCCTTCTCCCCCACAGCCCTCGGGAGGCCCCCGAGGCTGCCGGATCGGGAGGGCTTCTGGGCCGGTCAGGCCAGAGGCAAGGAAGGGGTTAATTTAAGGAATTAAAATCGGAACGTTTTGAGACCAGGCTTCCCATCCCCCCTTCTCGCCAGTCGCTCCCCGAGCCAGGTTGGGGGGTGGGGGCGGGCTCCGGTGGGACTCTGGACCTTGGAGAGCCGGGCCAGAGGGAGGGAGCAGCAAGGGGAGCGCCCTCAAACCCAGCCCTCTCCACCTGCTTCTGAAAAGGGGTGGGGGAGGGGCGTGGTGTTGAGGCCCGGCTGGGCACCTGTGCGGGAGTCTCAGGGTGGGAGGCTTTGGGTGTCTGTGTGCGTGCCGGTGTGCACGTGTGATAATCTGGACGATCTGGAGGTGTGCGTGTGTGTGCATGCATGTTTCTCCTCGTATCCCGGTGCCTCGTTGGTGACTGTCCACGGTGATCTGGCTATGTGCTCCTCACTGCATTGCTTTGCATGTGAGTGTGTGACACGGCGCCTGTGTGCGCGTGCCACGGTGTGCCTGTGGGGAGGAGTGGGGCCTGCTCTGTCCCTCGGTCTAATGTGCAGTGAGGAGGGGCCCAGATGGTTTTCTGGGTGTGGGATCCAGGTGCTGGAGCCCTGTGTGTGTGACCTTGGGAGGTGTGCGCGCGTTTGCAGGAACACAAGAGTGAAGGGGAGCTTAGGACAGAAAAGGCAGTGTCAGGGCTGCTTGGAAGCAGGGGACTGGATACATTGACCCCCGCGGGTCTTCACTAGGCCATAGTGACTGCTCTGGGAAGCACACCTGTGGTGACCCCAACCCCAGGTGTAGAGAGCCAGAACCCCCTACTTCTTGGGGGATTTGGAGGGCTTTGGACAGTCGGGGGCATGCCTTTATTCTCCATCCACAGGGACACTTCCAGCTGCCTCCCCATCCTCAGAACACCTCCTCCACCTGCTGGCAGATGTCTCCCGAAAGCACTGAGCTTAGAGCTTCATTTCTTTGGCCTGTAAAGCCATCTATTAACATCTTCCTCCCCCATTTCTGTAAGTTCCACCTTCTCTGCTCATTTCCTGGATGCCAATTTTTATGGAAAGAGGGAGAAAGAGCTCTTGGGCCCAGAAGGCCAAGTGAGAGGTAGAGGAGAGGCCAGAGGCATGGTGGGAGGCATGGAGGGCAGGGAGAATGACCATCAAAAACCCAACTCTGCTAACTTATCCGTTTTGCCCGATCTAAATTTAATAGAGAAAGAGAGAGGCTGAGAGGAAGTTTGGTGATAGCCACACCACTTGTTTCTAGATTTAGGGATGCCTAGCATATTTTTTTTTGTTTTTTGTTTTTTAATATTTACAGCTAGAAGCGGGTAATGGTTGTTGAAAGGTAATTGCCATCCTGCCTTTGAGTTCCGTGGACTTTCCTGTCTCTGAAAGCCCAACACTTCCTTTATTCAGTCATTCAATAAATATTTATTGAGCACTACTGTGGGCCAGCCGTTGAATATTGTAGAGTCGGTGTGACATTCAGCTCCCAATCAGAAGGAACATGTGTTAAGACTAAGTGCATAGGTTTTGAAGTCAGTCAGGTTGTATTTGGTTCAAATCCTAGCCTATCACTCATTCTCTGGTGTGTAACAAACCACCCCAGAATTTAGGGGCTAATGGGGCACTTGGGAGGCTCAGTGGGTTAAGCCTCTGCCTTCGGCTCAGGTCATGATCTCAGGGTCCTGGGATGGAGCCCTGCATCCGGCTCTCTGCTCAGCAGGGAGCCTGCTTCCCCTTCTCCCTCTGCCTGCCTCTCTGCCTACTTGTGATCTCTCTCTCTGTGTCAAATAAATAAAATCTTAAAAAAAAAAAAAGAATTTATGGGCTTAAGACAACAGTGATTTACTATTTATCATAGTCTGTGGGTTGGCTGTGACTGTGGCCATGGCTGTGGGCTCTCATGGCAGCTCGCAGCAGCAGTCAGTTGAGGGACTGGCTGGAAAGGAACGTCAAGATGGCCTTTCATCCTCAGGGCCTCTTCTACATGGGGCGTCTACTCCGTCAGTAACTTAGCCTATTTTTTATATGGCAGCTGGATCCCAAATGGAAGTATTCCAAGAGGATAAGCCCTCTGGGACAACTGCTGCTCAAGCCTCTGCCTGCGTGGGGCTTGCTAATGTCCCATTGGCCAAAGCAAGTCACATGGCCAAGCTCTGCATCAGTCCGGGAGGGGACCACATAAGGGCAAGAATCCTGGGAGGCATGGTTGGGAGGGGGGCATCAAAGCCACAGTCTGTCCAGTCACTTCCTGGCCTTGGGCAAGTAATTTGGCCACTCTGAGCCTCACTTACCTCCTTCTAAAATAGACACAGTACCACCTACATGGCAGCACTGTCATGAGGATTAAATGAGACGCGTGGTACCTGACCAGAATAATTAGTAGGTAAACGTTCACTGTTCAGATTATTAGACTGTAAGCATCTTGAGGGCATGAGGGTGTGACTGTCTTATTCATCTTTGGGTATCCAGTGGCGGTCACAGCCCCTGTGTTTGACATCTTTTTTTTTTTTTTTTAAAGATTTTATTTATTTGACAGCGAGAAACACAGCGAGAGAGGGGACACAAGCAGAGGGAATGGTAGCGGGAGAAGCAGGCTTCCCGCAGAGCAGGGAGCCCGATGCGGGGCTCGATCCCAGGACGCTGGGATCTGACCTGGGCCGAAGGCAGACGCTTAACGACTGAGCCACCCAGGCACCCCCTCTTTTTTTTTTTTTTTTTAAGATTTTATTTATTTGTGAGGGAGAGAGCGCACGCGCAAAAGCAGGGGGAGAGGGAGAGGGAGAGAATCTCAAGCAGACTCCCCAGTGAATGGAGCCCAAAGAGGGGCTTGGTCTCCCAGCCCTGAGATCTGACCTGAGCCCAGATCAAATCGGATGCTTAACCGACTCAGCCACCCAGGAGCCCCTGTTTGACATCTTTTTGTTGGGTGGCTAAACTAGAAGGAAGCAGAGAAGCCCTAAACCTTGGAGCTCTGGTAGAGTGACAGGGTCAAGGAGATGCAGCAGGTTCTTACTCCCCAGTGGGTGGGAAGTGAGCAGAGCCAGGGAAGCACTTGTTATTCCAGGGGATTCTTGGATTGACTTAATTATAACCAGTTCCATGATAATGAATGGTAGAAATCACTTTGGCTCTATGAAATCCATCAGGTCATCGTTATTCAGTGTTAGTCCTCTAAGAATGATGCACTGATGTCTACTGTGTGGGAGGAAGGTGTGCATTGTCCTTGCCCTCCAGTATATGCGTAGGGTGGGATCTGATGCGCAGTCAGGTCTGCGACCATCCAGCCTGTGGCAACCTCTTACCATGTGTGAAGAGCTATGGTAAGGGGTGATTCATGCTGGGTTGTGCTTTGGGCTAAAGGAGGGAGTCGAGGAAGCCTTCCTAAATGGGTAGCATTTGAGCTGGGCCTGCAGAATTCCCCATTGAGAGAAGGGAGTCCCAGAAAGAGGGACCAGCATGAGCCAAGACCTAAGGGTGTGACAGCTCATGGCACTTCTCAGTGAGGCTAAGGCCCACAAGGCTCATTAAGGTTGCACACGGGAAGGGGATACAAACGCTAGGCTGGCAAGGCTGAGTGGGGATAGGGTCCTGGCCCACCTTGAGGGCAGTCAAAGCACAGCAGACTTTACCGCCCAGACAATGGCCTGCCGTCAGAGATTTATTTGAGAAGAAGAGTGACATGACTGGATCTGTATTTGCAGAAAACATGAGACTTGAAAGCTGGTGGAGTTCAGACTATAGCAATGGTATCAGTGGACCAGAAAGAAGGGGATGATTATGGTCTGTGGCAGGGGCTAGAGGCAAGAGAATCAAGCATTTAGAAGGCAGTATTACAAACACTGGTGATTGGTGAGGGCTGAGGGGGGACTTTGAGAACTCAGAGGTGCCTTGGGGGTTGTATCCAAGGTGCGGAGTACATAATGAAGATGTTGGTCAAGACGGGAAACAGGAGAAAGAAGCAGGCTTGAAGGTGAGCATTGTGCTATTGTGAGTTCATCATTAGCCATGTTAAGCTCTGAGCCCGCTACATTAAAATATCGTCCTTTTCATCCTCTCCCTCTCTGCAGACTGCTTGTAAGGAGCACTTAAAAATAGAAAAACTGCTATAAATGTCAGGTCTAAGGCTTTGGGTTATGTGTGCCTTGGGCTGGTGGAAACGATGGTATAGGTTACTATTAGGCGGGGCGCCTGGGTGGCTCAGTGGGTTAAAGCCTCTGCCTTTGGCTCAGGTCATGATCCCAGGGTCCTGGGATCGGGCCCCGCACCAGGCTCTCTGCTCAGCTGGGGGCCTGCTTCCTCTTCTCTCTCTGCCTGCCTCTCTGCCTACTTGTGATGTCTCTCTCTGTCAAATAAATAAAATCTTAAAAAAAAAGATTACTATTAGGTTATCTTTAAGAAGCATTGAAATATGTTTGGGTGTCTCTCCTCTTAAAAGCACCTTCTGGAATCTCCCATGCTGCCTCTTCCCCCTTCACAGTTGAGCTCACTGTGTCCACTCACTGTTTCTACCTCACTTTCCCCTCAACCCCATTAGCCAGGCTCATCAAAGCGGGGCTCCCTGAAGTCCCCAGCAGACCCTTTGCACCTCTGCTCTGACTTGTGTCCTCAGCTCCTATTGTTTACACTGTCGTTTGCACTGCTGCCCTCCTTGACATCCTCTCTTCCCAAAGGTTTCCCACCAGAATTTCCATTTCTTCAGCTGATTCTTAGGAACTTCTTGGTTCTTCCCCCTCCTTCACCTTTCTGAGGATCCACTTCTTCCCTGCTCTCCTCTCTCTGCACCCTCTCCCTGATTCTACTCATCCACTTTTTTTTTTTAAAGAACGATCTATCTATCTATCTATCTATCTATCTATCTATCATCTATCTATCTATCTATCTATCTATCTATCTATCTATCTAATCTGTCTATCATCTATCTATCTATTTGACAGAGAGAGACAGCGAGAGAGGGAACACAAGCAGGGGAGTGGGAGAGGGAGAACCAGGCTTCCCATTGAGCAGGGAGCCCGATGCGGTACTCGATCCCAGAATTCTGGGATCATGACCTGTCTGAGCCGAAGGCAGACGCTTAAAGACTGAGCCACCCAGGAGCCCCCTACTCATCCATTTTTATGTTTAAGGTGCCAAAAGTGTATTTTTGGCTCCACATTGTAAACTATGTATCAACTGTCTCTACTTCCAGCACCTGCTGGAAACTCAAACTCATGAAATCTACAACCCAACCAATCTCTCCCCCAAGAGTGCCTTGCTTCACTTTTCCTCCCAACTGAACCACAGCCCCATCGACCTAGAGGCTCAAAACCCAAACCTGAGTTTGACCCTTGACCCCTCCCTTTAATACCAGCCACAATCATTCTGTCACCAAGCCTTCTCGACTCTCCTTCCTATGCTGCTCCCATATCCATCCTTCTCCTCATTGTGCTCCTGCTGCCTTGGCCAACAGTTTCAGCTTCTTCCTGACCTTGACCCTCGGTAGGCCTTTTTCTCAACTGTACCTCATACAGTTCATGGCACAAAGCAGGGACTCAATAAATGTAACATGAATTAATTCATATTTTAATAAAGCTCAGGGAAGAATTCTAGGCTAGAAATACCAATTTGCGAGAATGTTAGGACTCCAGAAGGAACAGAAATCCCATTCAAATTATGCAAAAAGGAATACCAACTCAAATAACTGGAAAGAAGGGGGATTAGTGGGTTTATTTATTTATTTATTTTTAAAGATTTTATTTATTTATTTGACACAGAGAGAGAGAGATCACAAATAGACAGAGAGGCAGGCAGAGGCAGAAGCAGGCTCCCTGCCAAGCAAGGAGCCCGATGCGGGACTCGATCCCAGGACCCCGGGATCATGACCTGAGCCGAAGGCAGCCGCTCAACCAACTGAGCCACCCAGGCGTCCCGGATAAGTGGGTTTAGAGCATGTCCGTACCTGGGTTCTCAAAAATGTGATGAGGACTCACTAGCTCTTGGCTCAGCTTCACTCTGTTGCCATACATTTTCCCCCACCATGCATGGGCTTTCTCTGTGTGGTAGATGGAGGTTACACAAAGCCATAGACCACTTCATCTTAGCCTGTGGTCCCAGAGGAACAAAAGACTCCTCAGTCTTTCACTTATATTCCCAGGGAAGGACTCTGTTGGCTCAGCTAGAGGAATGTGTCCATTCTGGGGTCATTCACTATGGCCAAAGAGGTGGGGGCACCATGATAGGTCAGGCCTGGGTCACGCAGCCCTGTCAGAACCACAGGGAATGGGGAGGGGCAGCTTACCGAAGAAAGAAGATGTTCTATCACCAGAAGGTGAAGAAGGCTTGCCTAGCAGATAGCAACGTGAAGGTCCAGTGCAGGAATTCTCAGGGCCTGCTTGGTAGTGGAAGCCATGAAAATGCAGGATTCTGTGTTTCTGACAGAGCCCATGAGCATGTGACAGTAGACAGGAGCCAGGGAAGACACACGTCTCGAGACGGTTGGCCTTGTTTGAGGAGATGAGACCCACGTACTTGAAAACCTAAAAAAAAAAAAAAAGAAAAAAGTCAATGCCTTTGGTTCAGCCTGGAGAATCCTTCCACCCAATGAAAACCTGCAGCCGGACTTAGAAGAAAGGAGACTTGAGATAGGCATTTCAGAAAGGGGGCGGGGGAACATAACAGGTCCTGGGGGTGGTGAGGGGGCAGGTCCAGGCCAAAAAAGGAGGCAGGTCTTAGGGCTGCAGAGCTTGCTGATCTGGGGGGACTAGAAAGCAAAGGAAAAGCGCCCACAGTTCTGTCATGATCCTAATAATACAGGGCGGTGATCGAACTTGAATAGGCAACACTTCTCTTTTTCTTCCCCTTCTGCCTCCCTCGTCCTCCATCACCTTCTTGCCGGCATTGGGTCAGAGCATATACTCACGCTGAGGACTTGTATACGTCCAGGCAAAAATATTCCTAAGGCGGATTCATAGCCATTCCTCGGCTCTGGCCTGTGGAGGGAAACTGGGGGGCAGGCTGGCCTCACTGAGGAGCCACCTGGACCTAGAAGTCCCTTCCTTCTTCTACTTTGCACAGCCACACACACACACACACACAGGCCTGTGCCCCCAGACTTGCCCCTTTCTCGGAGCCTGGCTAGCAAGGTGCTGTGCAGGAAGAGGATGCTTCCAAAGCCTATGGGGAGGGGAGGGGGAAGGCTGGCCAGTCCTGATGAAAGGGCCCCCACAGAAGGGACCAGCACTTAGTTGGGATGGTCGGGTACACTCGGGTGTCTTGACACCAGGCTGACCGGACATTATGGAAAAACCCTGTTGCCAAGCAGGGGTGTGTGTGTGTGTGCGCGCTGACTTCTATTTCTAAGATCTCTGGTCGCTTTGCCAGCTTCTTCAATTTTATCTATAGTTACTAATCTCTTCAGGTTTTCTATTTCTTCTTGAGTCAGTTTTGATAATTTATATTTTCCTGGAAAAATATTCAGTTCATCCAGATTTTCAAAAATTTGGGCCAAGAGTTGTACCTGGTTGCATTTTAGTAATTAAAAAAAAAAAATTTCTGTGAGTGGTTCTATCCCTTTTCTCATTCATAGTGTTATGTATTTGTTTTCTTTCTTTTCTTTTTTTTTTGCACTTTGAATAGATTTGCCAGAAGACTATTTTGTTGGTCTTTTCAGAGAACTATCTTCTGGATTTATCTCTCGAGGCTATTTTCTGGTTTTAATACACCTAAATGAGGGTGATGTTAGAACGGTGACTAAGTTTTTAAAAAAAGAAATTTAAGGGGCACCTGGGTGGCTCAGTGGGTTAGAGCCTCTGCCTTCAGCTCAGGTCATGATCTCAGGGTCCTGGGATGGAGCCCCGCATCGGGCTCTCTGCTCAGTGTGTGGAGCTTGCTTCTTCCTCCCTCTCTGCCTGCCTCTCTGCCTACTTGTGATCTCTCTCTGTCAAATAAAGAAATAAAATCTTTAAAAAAAAAAAAAAGAAATTTAAGTCCTTGCCTTCTAGGTATACTAAAGTAGTTTTTGGGTGAGATAATATAAAATCTTGGATTTGCTCAAAGTTATCCAGTGGTGGGGTGGGGGAAGTGTAAGGCAGGGGAGGAGGTACACAGATGGAAGAATTGTCCTAAGTTGGTCTGTTGAAGTTGGATGCTGGGGACATAGGAGTTTACTGTGTGTTTGAATATGTGTGAAAATGTCCATAACAAAAAGTTGTGTTTTTTTTTTTTAATCCTTGTCCCAAATCCAAAAATTTTTGGATTTTAAAAGACTCTGTTGTATAAAAGATAACCATACAGCTTGAAGTATTTCAAGCTTGGTAGCACGCTACCAAGTCACTGTCAGTTTATGGTATTATGGTTATTTGTTTAAGGCTTTTAATTTTAAAAATTGTTCTAGATTTTTAAAAAAAGGTCATCACAAAGTACAAAAAGAAAACATATAGAACTATTTATAGAGTCTTCAGGTAGGCCTGGACTCACTAAGCATGATAACAAAATCAGAAATCCTAAAGATTTTTACTGAAGCAAACTCAGCTTTACTGTATCAGTAAAGACCGTAAACAAGCCAATCGACACACTGGAGAAAACCATTTGTGGTGTATAAATGACAAGGGATCAATATTAGAAAAAGCCTTTGAATATCAATAAGAAAATATGAATGTTCGGTTTAAAACTAGCAAAATAGTGCAGAGGTAAAGTCACCAAAGAAATACCAACGACCGCTAAATGTGTAAAAAAAATCTGGAGCTCTAGTAATCAGAGAAAGGCAAGTAAAATAGCCAGGCCACTTTTCACTCTCAAATGGGCAAGAGTACAGCGAAGCCAAAGGCAAAGCTGAGTTTGGCTGCAGTTGGTAGAGGTTGGGAACCATTGAAAGAGCAAGAGGGAGAGTCGTCTGTAGACAAAGGGGTCTGGTGCCTAACGGGGCAGAAGAGAGCCCCGAGCTGAAGCCAGGGCCAGCAGTCTGGGTGTGAGGAAGAGCACAGAGCAGAAGAAGAGAACCGCTGCAGAAAAAAATCAACAGGTTTTTAAAAAAGATTTTATATTTATTTATTTGACAGAGAGGAGAGAGATCACAAGTAGGCAGAGAGGCAGGCAGAGAGAGGGGGAAGCAGGTTCCCTGCTGAGCAGAGAGCCCGATGCAGGGCTCCATCCCAGGTCCCTGAGATCATGACCTGAGCCGAAGGCAGAGGCTCTGACCCACTGAGCCACCCAAGTGCACCATAGGTTTTGATGGTGAGTGGAGAGCAAGGTCAGGATGGCCGTGGTGTGGGGTGACTAGGAGGACAGTGGCACCGTTGATGGATCCTGGGGAGTGGGTGAGGGGAAGTCCAAGGTTTGTTTTTTGACGCCGAGAGTCATCGTGTCAGTCTAGAGTTTCATTATCAGTGACTGGCAACGGAGTCAAACGATGTAGGCTTCAAAAAGGATTTGCTGCCTCTCACAACTGGCAAGTCCGGGACTAAAGTTTCAGGCACATCTGGATCTGGATGGCCAAGGGAGGTCATCGGGAGTCTCTGTGTTCTTCTTGCCCAAGGGGGACAGAAATGGCCACAAGCAGCTACAGGCTCACATGCTACCAGCGGGGCACGGGTCTTGGGGTGGGAAATGCGACTGACGGACAGGCTCAGGTCACTCAGGTCAGAGCCCAACCCGCAGTGGGGGGAATGGTTCTCTAAGGGAAAGCTGGGGGTCTAGCCACAAAGGGGGACTGGAGGCTGAACAGCAAAAGGAACAGATGTCCCCTGCACTCCTCCTCTAAACGAGATCTACACAGTCCTTTAAAATATTTCTCTTCATGGGGCGCCTGGGTGGCTCAGTCGTTAAGCGTCTGCCTTCGGCTCAGGTCATGATCCCAGGGTCCTGGGATCGAGCCCCGCATCGGGCTCCTTGCTCGGCAGGAAGCCTGCTTCTCCCGCTACCATTCCCTCTGCTTGTATTCCCTCTCTCGCTGTGTTTCTCACTGTCAAATAAATAAAAATCTTTAAAAAATAAAATAAAATAAAATAAAATATTTCTCTTCATTGTAACACAACTGTCCCTCACAAGGCTTGGAATACCCTTGTCGCATATCCAGAAGGAGATGATCCAAGTTCTCATCCACTTAGTGGTCCACCCCAAATTCCAGATCTTGGTGGTGGGCTGTCTCTTTGGCAGGGAACTGAGCTAGGTCCTCATGGTCTTTCAGTTTATGGCCAGGCAGTGAGGGAGGAAAGACCAGACAGTCGAAAGCACAAAACTCTCCCAGCCAAAGAGGAGAGATGAGGAAAAACACTCAGTGGTCACAGACCCATACGTGGTCCACACGCTTGACCAGTTGGGGAGGACGGGGTTCCCTGACTCCCATATTTGGCTGCTTTGGTTCTGCCGTCTCCAAGAGCCTCCCTTGTCCTTCACTCTCTGTGCCACGCAGAAAAGGGCCTTGGGGGCTCATCTCCCACTGATGCAAGTTTAGGGGTGGGGAACACTAAAAGCTGAGTAATCCCTGGCCTTTGTTTTCCTGGTTTGTGGGTTTTTCTGGCAATACAATCCCCTTAGTCATTAGGAAGCTTTCAGTCAATTTGCATTCAGTTGTCCCCAGAGCCATTAACCAAACTAGAGACCTCATTGGAAGTTGTAATTCTTGAATCAAGTCCCTGGTGATAGTGTTAGGGGAGGAGCAGAGGTTGTCTCTTAGCAACAGCCCTCATGCTCTGCCCATCCGGGAGCCCAAGGTTCTGTTGCTCCTGGCGTGGCCTCTGCCGCAGGGCATTGCAAAGCCTTCGTCTAGGTGGGAGGCAGAGTTCATGGCCCCTTCCCACTCAGGCCGCATCCCAGTGGAAGGCTGCTCTGATGACAGGCGTGGTTGCACAGCAGGAGGGCTTCTTGAAGGGCCTGAGGAGTCCAGAGCCTGTCAGGGCCCCGGTTTGTCTCTCTGTGTTTCCATCTCCCCGTCTGTGCTTGAGCTGACTTTAGCTAGAAGCAGAGAACTGGCTCTTATTTATCTGACTCTCAGCCGTATTGGATTCCTGGCCTCAGGCAGAAAGCACTTCTCTAGGCAAAGCAGCATTTTCTTCCTCTCCGCTCTCAGATGGGCCCCTTTCGGCCGGAGTGTGTCTCTTTCTTGTTGGACCTTCCTGAGGCCACGCCCCAACATGGTGACATTTTTCCGCAAGTCCCCTCAAGTTCCAGGTAGGAACATCCTCTGAGCTCCAGAGTCCGTGGGAGAGTTTCATCGGCTGCTTTGCTGCTGGGTAGCAGGCAGGGGTCCCCAACTTCTGAGCGGGGGAAGTGGTACTATTTTACTTCCTCTCTTGGTTCGGCTAATTCCTCCGCAGGGTCTATGACTTTTTAAAAATTCCATTTCTCATTCTAACTTCTGGGTTAGGACTTCTTTCGAGGGTGGGTACCACAGACCCGACTCCAAATGGCTTAAGCAATGAAGGGAACGGATTGGCTCACCCAACCGAACAGACCAGAACTCAAACAGTGTCTGTGAGAAATCTCTTTCTCCGCTTCAGTTCTGCTTCTCTGCATTGGCTTCGTGCCCAGGAGGTTCCTCCCCAAAGAAGCAAAGATAGCCCTTGCAGCTCTTGCCTTCCCCATCAGCTTAGACAAACCTGAGCCCAAAGAGGATGCTTTTCCCCAGTAGTTCCAGAGAAGTCCCAGAGGGAGGAACGACCCACGGACTCGACCTGGGTCATCTCTGCCCATCCCGGGACTCTGTTTGGCCAGGCCTGTGTTGCTTTCTTACCGCTGGAGCCCGGCTGGACCATCAACCCCCACTCAAAGCACATGGACTGAGAAAGTAGGGGAGGAAGAATGGTTCTCCAAGGTCAAAGCACAGTGATTTTACCAGGAGAAGGACTGGGTGCTGGGCTGCTAAGGGGAACAATCACCCATACCTCCACGTGGAAATGCCTGAAGGCAAAGGGAACTCGAGAGCAGGTCAGGGTGGAGAGGCAGAGCTGAGAGACAGTGGCTTAAAGCTGGTTGTGAACGTGTGAGAGCAAACCTGACTGCCGGGGAGAGGGCAAATGCAAAGAGGGTGTGAAGGTGGACCTCTCATCAGGAAGATTCACAAGGCAGCAGGAAGAGGAGGTTGGAGAACCCAAATGGGCAGCTTCGTGGCAGCCTGAGAAGATGGAGTGGCCAGTAAGCAGTGTCAGTCAAGGGACCAAGCGGGTGGAGATCCTTGACGACAACTGGATTGATAAGCAGGTGGTCTGTGACCCAGAGGAGCACAGTGACAGCAGAGGGTGGCTGAAGCCCAGTCGCAGGCAGTTAGGAAGAGGAGGGCAGTGATGAATGGGGTACAGACTCCATGAGGCAGAGGAGGTGTGACCAGAAGCCAGAGATGAGAGAGGAGGGGCAGCGGGAGTTCAGGGTGACGGGGGGAGGGTAGGATGTCAGGAAGGGTCGTGGCTTGTACTAGGGGGGCCTAAAGAGGACAAATATGGTGACCCTTGGGGCAAAGGGCAGGGGCAGGGCACTTACCGGAGGCCGACCTAGCAAAGGACTCTGAAGAAGGACCTACGTGCCTAGAGTGGCAGTGATGGGAGGGTACAGAAGCAGGACAGGAATGTGACACACGCACACAGGTATCACGAGGTGCCAACTAGGCCACCGCAACATGGGACCAGCAGTCCAGCCTGCCTGATGGGTATGGTCTGCATGACTTGGAAATACGCATCTTCCTTTAAGGATTTTTTTTTGCAGATGTAAGATGCAGATAGTCAAATACATACAGTGCAGCAGCCTTAAGCATACAGCGTTATTGTTTACCTATGAATTCACACGTATAACATTTTCAGCATCACACAAGGTTCCCTCTTGACCCTTCTCAGTTTCTAGTCTCCAGGGAGTAACCTCTATTCTGACTCAGGTCAGAATCGATTTAGTCTGGTCTTGAACTCTGTATGTATGGAAACCTACTGTGTGCCCTCTGCTCTCGCTTCTTTTATGCAGCATAATGTGGAATTGGTTCGCCCATGTCGCGCCCATGTACCAGTGCTTCCTTTTCTTACTGCCGGATAAAATTCCACTACGGACATGTGATAATTTATCCATTCTACCGGTGATGGGCACCTGGGTTATGTCTAGTTGGAATATAGGTTGGAAATATTATGAGTGCCTTTTTCCCCCTTAAAGAATTCTCATTCTTTCTCACTGTCGTGCATGTACAGGACCCCCCCCCCTCCCCGCCCCGCCCGCAGGTAACAGAGCAGGCCAGCCCGCTTTAGGACGCCAGGCCATTGGTATCCTTTATGGGCGCGTGTTTCCTGGGGCACTCAATTTCCTCACGCGTGGAGACCGCCCTCCTAAGCCTTGCTCCCTCTCTTCTAGCCTCCTCGGCCCTCGCCGTGGGCGCCCTGAGCCCTCCCGACCCCGCAGGGGGGCTCGCCCGCGGCCCCCCATGAGCGCCCCCGGCTGACCGGCGGGGCGGCCGCGGTGGAGCCCGGGCGCTGCGGGGGCGGCGGGGCCATGGCCTCGCTGGACCTGCCGTACCGCTGCCCCCGCTGCGGGGAGCACAAGCGCTTCCGGAGCCTGTCGTCGCTACGTGCTCACCTGGAGTACAGCCACACGTACGAGACGCTCTACATCCTCTCCAAGACCAACAGCATCTGCGACGGCGCCGCCGCGGCCGCCGCGGCCGCCGCCGCCTCGGGCTTCCCGCTGTCGCCGGAGCCCGCCGCCCTGCTGGCCGTGCCCGGCGCCCGGCGCGAGGTCTTCGAGAGCACGTCCTTCCAGGGCAAGGAGCAGGCGGCCGGGCCGTCGGCCGCCGCGCCGCACCTGCTGCACCACCACCACCACCACGCGCCCCTCGCCCACTTCGCCGGCGACCTGGTGCCCGCCAGCCTGCCGTGCGAGGAGCTCGCCGAGCCGGGCCTCGTGCCCGCCGCCGCCGCGCGCTACGCGCTGCGCGAGATCGAGATCCCGCTGGGGGAGCTCTTCGCCCGCAAGTCCGTGGCCTCCTCGGCGTGCTCGACGCCGCCGCCGGGGCCGGGACCCGGGCCCGCCTCCGCCTCGCCCGCGTCCCCCTCGCCGGCCGATGTGGCTTACGAGGAGGGCCTGGCGCGCCTCAAGATCCGCGCCCTGGAGAAGCTGGAGGTGGACCGGAGGCTGGAGCGGCTGAGCGAGGAGGTGGAGCAGAAGATCGCCGGCCAGGTGGGTCGGCTGCAGGCCGAGCTGGAGCGCAAGGCAGCCGAGCTGGAGACCGCGCGGCAGGAGAGTGCGCGGCTGGGGCGCGAGAAGGAGGAGCTGGAGGAGCGGGCGTCTGAGCTCTCCCGCCAGGTGGACGTGAGTGTGGAGCTGCTGGCCTCGCTCAAGCAGGACCTGGTGCACAAGGAACAGGAGCTGAGCCGCAAGCAGCAGTGAGTGGCCCGCGGGGACCCTGTGGGCGGGTGTGCCTGTGAATGTTCCTGATTGGGTGACGGTGTGTGTTACTGCCGCTGCCACCGCCGTGAGTGGACCTGGGTGTGGTTCTGTGTGTGCCTGTGTGGCCGTGGCTTTGTACTGTGGCATCTGTGGCCATGAGCACGTGATGGTGCTGTGTGTGGGGCCAAGAGCGTCAGGACGGTGTGTATTTGGGACTGTGAGGACATGCAAGTATGCCCGCGTGCCTGCCCGTGAAAACTCTCCCTTCCTTCTGAATATCTCTAGCCAAGGCCACAAGGCATTGTGGCACCAGATCCTTTTCCCTTTTGGCGGCTCAGAGATGTGGCACAATTCTGTCCTCTCCCTTTCCCATCATCAGATTTTCCTTGTCAACTGCATCATTCCTGAAAGCAGCCAAACAAGAGGTCATTTCTCCCGCCCGCCATAACCCCTTTGCCCCCTTGGGCTTCTGCCCCTTTTCTCTCCTTCCAGAACAACTCCTTGAAAGTTTATACCCCTTGTCTCCAATATCCACTCTGATCAGATAGATGTCCACCGCCACCACTGTCCTCCACGTCACCAACGACCTTCAGGTGGCCGAGGCCCACTCATTACCTGAGCCTATCAGCAGACTTGACACAGCCGATCCCTGAAACACTTTCTTCACTTGGCTTCCAGAACACTCTCCTTTTTGCCTGCTCCTTCTCGGTGTTCTTTGCCGGCTTCTTATTTCTCTGGTCTTTAAATGTAGAATGGGGAAATATACGGATGTTATTTACTCCCGTTGTGATGTAAGTAAGCTCCGTGGGGGCAAGAGCTTTTCTCAGGTCTGTCCACTGCTATACCCCTAAATACCTAGAACAGTGCCTGACACCTAGAAGGTGCTCAATAAATGTTGAATGTGAATACATTTGGGAGTAAATGCTCAAGTGACTCTGAAGTGTGGCGTGTGTAGTTCCCAGAGGCTTCTGCATCTGAGAATGTTTCTGAAAGTGTGTGTGTGTGTGTTGGAATGTGTGAGCGGGACTGTGTCTGTCTCAGACCGCGTGTGTGCCTGCAAGTGAACATGATATGAGCACGTGTATGTGAGTGTGTGTGGCTGTGTGCCCGTGAGTGTTTCCGAATGGAGGAGGGGGCCCTGGGTGTGACTGCGAGTGTCAGAGCGTTTCCACGGGGAGGAGGGATGTGCGGCAGGAGTGTGGGGGTTTGGTCAGTGGGGCGTGAGTGTGGGACTCGGGGTCGATGTGTTGCATTTCTGGGGGCACCGTGGTGTGGGGTCCGTGCTGCATGCACCCACATGAGCGTGTCTCTGCCTCCCACTCGGGGTCTCCTCCAGAGGACGCGTGGGTGGGCGGGCTGAGGCACTGGGGTGAGAGACTGCTCCGGGCCCAGGGAGGTGGTGCAGATCGACCAGTTCCTGAAGGAGACGGCGGCGCGGGAGGCCAGCGCCAAGCTGCGGCTGCAGCAGTTCATTGAGGAGCTTCTGGAGCGGGCTGACCGCGCCGAGCGGCAGCTGCAGGTCATCAGCAGCAGCTGTGGCAGCACACCGAGCGCCAGCCTGGGCCGTGGAGGGGGAGGAGGGGGCGCTGGGCCTGGTCCCCGGGGCCCTGGCAGAATGGTGAGTGCCCACCTGCCATCCCTGACCCCCTCCGGTGCCCCCACGCACACCGCCTGGCGTCCCCGTTATGCTCTGTGCTTCCCTTCTTTGGCTCCTGCCCGCAAGCTTCCGGGCCTGAAGGAAGGGTCTAGGAACAGGGGTGCCCCTCTGACCGGGTGGAAGTGCCGGACCCCAAGGCTGTGATCCAGCCGCCCCAGTTCTCAGGGGCCCATCTCTGCCCAAATGAGAGCCCAGGAGCCGCAAGCCGGGGACTAGGGTGCTGGGTGGGTGTGGGGAGGGGGTGTGGCGAGCCTGCCTTTCTGGGCTGTCTGTCTGTCTATTTGTCCATCTTTCCCAACTTTTTTCCTTCTCTCTCCTCTCCCTCTTCTCTTCTCTCCATCTTGTGCCCTGTTTCTCCTGCTCCTTCTCATCCTCTTGCCGCCTCTGCCCCTGCCCCCTCCGCCTTTCCCTCCTGCTCGGGGGGCCCACAGCGAGAACACCACGCAGGCCCGGCCATGCCTAGCACATACGCCGTGTCGAGGCATGGCTCCTCTCCCAGCACAGGGTAAGCCTTGGGCCTGGCCCGTCCCACCCAGCCCACCCTCACCCTGTAAGGATCCACCGGCCCCCTGGTTGGCGGGCCCATCTGGGGCCTTGGCTCCTTCTCCCTTCCCCACGCTCCTCGGGTCACCTCTGTCTGCCTCTCCACACTCTTGGAAGGGGGCTCTTGGAAAGTGTGGGGGGGTTGCCCTCGGTAGGGGTAGCATGGGGAGTTGGGGCTGACCTGGTGCCTCTCGCTCCTCACTGTCTGGTCCACCCCACCCCAGGGCCTCCAGCCGTGTCCCCGCTGCGTCCCAGAGCTCAGGCTGCTATGACAGTGACAGTCTGGAGCTACCCCGGCCAGAAGAGGGGGCCCCCGAGGACAGTGGCCCTGGGGGCTTGGGCACACGGGCCCAGGCTGCCAACGGTGGCTCGGAGCGCACCCAGGCCCCTCGCAGCTCGGGCCTGCGGCGTCAGGCCATCCAGAACTGGCAGCGCAGACCCCGCCGACACAGCACGGAGGGGGAGGAGGGTGATGTCTCAGACGTGGGCTCGCGAACCACCGAGTCAGAGGCTGAGGGCCCCTCAGAGGCCCCCCGCCCTGGGCCTGCTCTGGCTGGGCCACTGAGCAGCTGCCGGCTCTCAGGTGAGTCCTGAAGGGTAGGCCAGAGAGGCCAGGCTTTCCTGGGTGCTGGGCCCCCTCAGGGGACACAGGGCTGAGGCAGTAGATCTCTTGGGCTCCTGCACCTGTTTTCCCCTTGTCCCAGACTTCCCGCAGTGAGGATGACAAACTCTCCCACAAGTGTCCTGGGAGCCGGGCGAGGAACTCCTGGGACAGAGCAGTGCTGCCGCACAAGGGTGTTCATGTTGGGGACGGCACAGGATGCCACATCTCGGTGGGGGGGGGGGTCCGTTTACATTGTGGGCTCATTGACATTTACAGGAGAGTAGCTGAGTGTTCACTGCAATCTGAAGTCCCTGAAACAGCAGGGAGAGCTCCCTTCTATATATGCACAAGGCCATGTGCATGTGTGGGTGGGTCAGGGTCAGGAAGTTAGAGGGCTCAGGTCAGGTGCATGGCTGCTCTTGAGTGACTGGGGCAGGCTCTCCCTGGCCTTCTGTTCACAGAGGCCAGGTTTCTATCCATCCGTACCTTCACCCTCCAAACCCTTGCCTTTCCTAGACTTGATTCAGTTGCTTCCTCTAGGGAGTGAGTTTGGACAGTATGATGATGTATGATCTTAAAAAGACAGTTTACTGGAGGAAGGGTCACCTTTTTCTAATGTGTGTAATTAGAGATGGGGTGTGCAGAGGAGGGGAAAGCAGAGGCCCCGTGTCCTTCCTGAGTCACCAGTTCCCGAGCATGGGTCCCCATGCCTGTTCCTTCTGTAGCTCCTACCCCACTCCACCTCCCCACCCACACCCCCCATTGGCCTTTGACCCTCCACACTGACCTTTGACCCTCTGGTACCGTGCAGCCCGCCCTGAGGGAGGCAGTGGGCGGGGTCGGCGGACCGAGAGGGGCAGCCCCTCCCGCTCCAACGAGGTCATCAGCCCGGAGATCCTCAAGATGCGCGCCGCACTGTTCTGCATCTTCACCTACCTGGACACGCGCACGCTCCTGCACGCGGCCGAGGTCTGTCGGGACTGGCGCTTCGTGGCTCGCCACCCCGCAGTCTGGACCCGGGTGCTGCTCGAGAACGCTCGCGTCTGTTCCAAGGTGCCTGTCTCCGCCCGTCGGGCCTGCTGTGAACCCACCTTTCTCCCAGCGGAACTGGGGCCCTCGAGGTCTGGTCCTCGCAACCCTTCCAACACCCCAGCTTCACCCCACCCCCAAATGCTCTCCCGGGGCCCCCTGTCTTGGGGCTGGTCTCCCTCCAGCCCAGCCAAGCTCAGGCCCCTCCGTCGCCAGGCAACCCCTCTCTCCCTGCAGTTCCTGGCCATGCTGGCTCAGTGGTGCACCCAGGCCCACTCGCTGACGTTGCAGAACTTGAAGCCACGGCAGCGGGGCAAGAAGGAGAGCAAGGAAGAGTATGCACGGAGCACCCGGTGAGGCCATGGAGGGTGGGGGGGTGAGGGGTGGGGGGCTACTGCGGGCAAACTTGGGGTTCCGCAGGGGAGGCTTCCCGAGGCCGGGAGTGGCCCCAAGTCGTGCCCTGAGCTCTTGGCCATCCCCAGGGGCTGCCTGGAAGCCGGGCTGGAGTCCCTGTTGAAGGCCGCCGGAGGGAATCTGCTGATCCTGCGCATCTCCCACTGTCCCAACATCCTCACCGACCGCTCCCTCTGGCTGGCCAGCTGCTACTGCCGTGCCCTGCAGGCCGTCACCTACAGGTAGTCAGCACCCTCTCGACCGGGGGCCAAAGGGGTCCCTGGGGCCTGCATACCCTTCAGGGCTCTCAGGCAAGGGGACCCAGCGGGCACCAGGGTGGGTGGTCCCAGCTCTGTCTTTTCAACAGGAGCGCCACAGACCCCGTGGGCCATGAGGTCATTTGGGCCCTGGGCGCAGGCTGCAGAGAGATTGTCTCCCTCCAGGTGGCGCCACTTCACCCTTGGTGAGCCCCGGCAGGGGTTGGGAGGGGCCAGGGTTGAGCCCGGGGCTGGGGCTGGCTGAGGAACTGAGGACTGAGCCCATCTGGACCATTCCAATGTGGGTTGAGGAGACAGACTCACATTCATCAGTCTGCGTGTTTAGCTGTTAGGAGCAGGGCCTCAAAATCAGACCTGGGGTGACGACCTGGCTTACTGGCAGTGTGACGTAGGGAAATCCAGTCATGCCTTGATTTCTCAAGTGCACACTGTAGCTGGCTTGGATGGAGCTGTGTCTCTAAAGCATGCGTTTAAGGGTTCGGTCAGCACTAGCTAGAACTGGCCACGTTTGTTTGGCACACGGAAGAAGGTTCAGGGAGGTCGATGTAGCAGACACAGAGGAGCTGGTTGTTGGAGAACCAGATAGTTTACCGCTCGACTTGGTGTTCTCAAACCAGGCTTCCTTGTCCCTGCACTTGGTCCTCCAAGCCCTCTCTCTGCACAACAGCTCCCCCTGGGGCGTCCCGTGTCATTCCCGGCCACCTAGTGGAGTCCGTCCTTGCTCCCCGGCCTCCAGTCCCGTCGGGTGCCTCAGCTGGACCCCTGTGGTAGTTTGTTTCGCAGTAAGCTCACTCTCTCTGAGTCTCTGCGGTACTTGCAGCTCTCAGGGCCGGGGCTGGGACTGTCCCTTTCCATATCCCTGGTACCGAGTGCGTGGCAGATGCCAGGGAACCCGCCGCCTGGGCCAATGCTGAGGAAGGAGGTGCTCAGGGAAACGGCTGGTTTGCTGTGTGTGGCGGGTGGGGTGGAGCAGTGAGTGTGGAGAGGAAGGTGGGGGCAAGGTTAGGAAGGTCTTAGGGGATTAGATTTTTGGATTTTACCTGGGAAGTGCCCGGGAAGCCTGTGCAGTATTTCTGATCTTAAAGACAGGATCACACCAGGCTCGTTATGTTCTCTGTCCCCCCTCCCCACCCCGCTCCTTGAGGGCAGGGACCATCTCTGTATTGTCACCGCTGTGTCCCCCAGGGCCCAGCTCAGGTGTGCTCGGCTCTAGTAGACACTTGAAGCCCGTTTGTTGAACGACTGAGTGAGAGAACATAGGAGCGAGTGGCTCTCTGTCAGCAGTGTGTCTGGACGAAGGGGTGGAGAGACTAGATGAATCCACACGAATATGGATGGTGGTGTGAACGGTGTGTTGAAGAATTCAGGAATCCGATTCTGTGGGTCTCGGCAGGAGGCGAGGAAGGGTCAAGGATGATCCCAGGTTTCTAACTTGAGCAGCTGAGTGGTTGGTAGGGCCCCAGCCTGAGCGGCAGGGGGGTGAGGGGCATGAAAGAGGAGCCAGCTCAGGGTGCAGTGCAACCAGAAGCTTCCTTGACAGTCCTCTCTCTGCCCCATTCTCCAGCCAGCAGCCCACGCGCTTCAGTAACCGCTGCCTGCAGATGATCGGTCGCTGTTGGCCACACCTTCGGGCCCTGGGGGTTGGGGGTGCTGGCTGTGGGGTGCAGGGCCTGGCGTCACTTGGTGAGTCTTGCCTTGGGACTGGGGTGGAGGGTGATGGGAAGCAGGCGTGGGTGCGACACCAACGTCCCCGAGGGGCTTGGGGCTGCGGCCCGGGTGGTGGCAGGAGCACGGGGTTGCTGGGCCAGAGGTGACCTGGGGAGTTTGTTAGCAGGACCTCCCCTCTTCTTCCTCCTCTCCCTAGCAAGAAACTGCATGCGGCTGCAGGTCCTGGAGCTGGACCACGTGTCAGAGATCACCCAGGAGGTGGCCGCCGAGGTCTGCCGGGAAGGCCTGAAGGGACTGGAGATGTTGGTGCTCACGGCCACCCCCGTCACCCCCAAGGCCCTGCTGCATTTCAACAGTGAGCGATGGGAACACGGGGGGCGGGGATCTGCTGTCCCTTCACACCATGCCTGGTCAGCAGGTAGCATATCCAGGTTCCTGTTGCTCCTCGTCCACAAGCACCAGCACGGGGGTGGGGGTGGGGCAGAGCGGCCAGGCTGCCCATCGTGGCGTCACCACCAGTGTCCTCCGAGGCTGGCGTGGCGTGCGAGGTCTGCTCGCATCTGGCCCAAATGGTTCAGTGCCACGGACCTTCATTGCCCCGTGCTCAGCCCCCACGGGAGACGTGAGCAGTAGGGTGCCGCCTGTTCCACGTGAGCCTCTGGCCAAGGGCAGGGGCAGGACAGACAGGTTAGGGATACAGGCCCTGGAGCTGGGCTGATCTAGGTCTGTGTTTTGGTTCTGCTGCTCATTAGCCGTGTGACTGGCCAAGTTACCCTGCTTCTCTGGGTTCTGTATCTCCATCTTCTAAGCGGACCTTCTGTAATGGGTGGGAGGCTCAAATGAGATCATGTGTGTGAGCCTCGCCGGGCCCATTCTCAGGGTGAAGACCGCTCCCTCTCTCTGTGCGACTGCAGACTCCAGCATGCGTCCCCTGACCCCACCGCCCTCTACCACCTGCTCCACTCCTGACCCTTCCTCCACCTTCACTGAGGACACGGGCGCCCAGCCGGGGCCGCTCACCCTCCTTCAGGGCAGGGGCTTGGACAGAAGCTGCCCTCCGACCCCCGCTCCACCGCGCACTGGGGCATCCTTCTGGGCACAGCCAGCAGAGCTGAGTCACCACCACCAACCCCTGGTGTCACCGCCCTCAGGACCTGCAGTAACCACAGAGTGGCTCCTCAGTTGCTCAGGCTACTGGGGCAGCCCCCCGCTTCCTGAGGCCCTGGGCACACCTAAGTCCTGAGCCCTGAAGATTCCTTGACTAGCTAATTATTTCCAGGACCCTGTTCTTCCCTCCCCTTCAGCCTCATAGCCCGGCCCTGGACCGACCACCAGAACTAACTGCTCAGCCTCCAAAAGCATGATCTCCAGAACCCTCCCAGCCTCCTGTTTTCTTCCTCCTCCTCCTCCACTGACTTCATGGCAACATCTAGTCCCTTAACCCCTTCGTTCCCAACTTGTTTGCCACCTGTTCCCCCCCCCCCCCCCCCGTGCCCTAGAGAAGACCCATCAGCCTCACCCCAGCCACTTTGTCCTTGAATTCATTTCCAGATGGCCAGGCCATGGTACAACCATCCCCTCTGCCAGGGAAGCTCCTAGAGCCTCTGCAAGGTTGGCTGTCACCCACTCATCCTCCCAGAGTCCACCGCAGCCTCTGCTGTATGACCTTGCCCTCCACGCCCCCCACCAACCCCCCTCTGGGTGCCCCTCTGGGTGCCATGGGCCTGCTCTCCTCTATATGGTGCCCAGGGCCTGGCATGTGACTGCCTCTCTGTAGGGGCCTGGGTTCATTGGTACTGATAGGAGAGGCAGCAGTCCCACTGCCCAGGCCAAACACCAGCCGCCTCCTTATTGCCCACCTTTTTCTAGGCATTTGCCGGAACCTCAAGTCCATTGTGGTTCAGATTGGGATTGCTGACTATTTCAAAGAGCCCAGCAGTCCTGAGGCCCAGAAGCTGTTTGAGGACATGGTGACAAAACTCCAGGTGAGGAGTTGGCTCTTCGGCCCACCAAGACCCTAGATGACATCCCTAGGTTGGGGTTGGTGACCTGGGTGTGTAAGGGAGGGCCCCACTTGCCTGACCTGAGGGGAACTAACCCAGGGTTCGGTCTGCAGGCCCTACGACGGAGGCCCGGCTTCTCTAAGATCCTGCACATCAAGGTGGACGGTGGCTGCTAACCCGGGCAGGGGGCGGCAGGGCCCCTGCCAGCCCCACACCAGGGCACTCTCTTTGGACCTCCAGAGGGACCCTGATTGGACTAGACCTTCAGAGGCCTGGTGTTATCCCTGGCTTCCAGGGAAGGGTTGAGTTTCCTGTCCTCCTGGGACCGTGGAGCAACAGGCCTGACCCTGGGCACTGCCTCTTCAGGGGAGGGGCGTGGACAGAAGCTGCCCTCCAACCCCCCGCTCCACCCCCCACTGGGGCATCCTTCTGGGCACAGCCAGCAAGGAGCTGACTCACCACCAGCACCTGGTGTCACCGCCCTCGGGACCTGCAGTAACCACGGAGTGGCTCCTCGGTTGCTCAGGCTACTGGGGCAGGGGCCCCCCCCTTTCTTTCTGGTCAGGGGCCTCTGCTGGGTCCTAGCCAGAGGGGGCTCCCCAAAGCAGCTCAGACTTGGCAAGGAGGGCTCTTTTCCTCCTCCTGCCCTGTTGCAGCTCTCTATGGGGCATCCCCTTCAGACATCCTCCTGGGCTCTCGGTCCACACTCCCCAGGGATAACACAGATAGGCCTATGGGTCTGGGAATGTGGTCAGCCAAAAGCGGGGAGCAGGGGTGCAGTGAGGTAGTGAGAATGGGCTTGGAATGGCAAAACATTCATCTAGAACTTTTCCCCAGGATAAAACCACCACTCCCAAAAGGGGGAAATTGCCAAGTAGAGAAAACTTTTTTTTTTTTTTTTTTTTTGCTGTAGAAACGACAAAGACTCTTCCTCCCAGCCACCACATACCCTCACGACACACCAGACAAAATTCAGAGCTAAAAGGTGCATGTTTCTATACCTTCCACCAACCCTGAGCCTCTGGAAGGGCAAAGCCCTAGCTCTGGGAAACCTTAGCAGCAGTGAGTGGCAGTTCCTGTCCTCAAGAAATGTCTTTCTGGTGCTCGGGCAGGAATGTAATGGCCTCTGGGTCCCCAGTGCTGTGGGTGGGAGGGCGTCACTGGGCCGCCTTCTGTGCTAGGACCCGGAGGAAGCCAGGAGGAGGGAATTTGGGGTTGTTTCCTTGTCTGGCTAGCTTGCTTGAAGATGTGGCCTTGGTAGGGAACCAGACCCACGAAGCCAAGGATGAGGAAGCCTCATCAGACTTGCATCCCTCCAGTCTTCACGGGCCCCATGGGCTGTGGGCTCTGCCGGAGGGCTTCTGCCCAGGGGCGGTGCTGGGGCCTGAGCCAGAGGCTTGCAAACCACAGAAGGCAAATGGGGGCTTTTCACGGACTCCTGCACAGTTCTGGCTAGACCAGGTTCTGGCACTAAGGCTCCAAAGACTCAGGTCTCCCCAATTCCTCCCCTCAGAACTCCCACAGTGGTATAGAGACCTTGGGTCTTACTAACATTCACTTGGAAAGTTCTTTCAAACATTAACCTCGATCCATCTTAGGGTTTCCTTTTTTCCCATACAGGGGCCAACCCTGCCCTAACCATTACGCTGCTGGTCCTGGCTGGGGCCCGGGCTTCTCTAGTTTCTCAGCCCTTTCCAGGGACCCCTCTGCTACAGCCTGGCTTGGACATCAGGACCCAGCCCCGGGTTACCCTGTAAGGAGTCCTTCAGACCCGGGACCCCACAGCCCCAGTATCCGGCTCCCCTGGCTCCACGCCCAGCTCTGTTCCCGCTCCTATTGATTTTTCCTCCCTTGGCTTATTCTGGCCCTGCCCTTGGAAGACCCCAAGTACCAAGAGTGTCATATTGGCAACTCCCTGTCCAGTCCTGCATGAAGCTTTGGCCGTGTGGCACCCCCCGATTCCAGAGCAGCCGGCTCCACTGGCTCCCAACTCCCTGGCCCTGTCCCCAGGAGTCACAGGAAGAAGCACAACGTTTCTGTCCTCCAGGGGCCTGGGAAGGACTGTGGGGGTGCCCTGGGTGCGTCTGTCTTGCCTTGCCAACTGGACCCTCTGTAGCTTCTGCTCGAGACCCTAGGACCAGAGGTGCTGCCCTCCCCGTCTCCTGGACAAAGCACAAAGGGATGCCCTGCTTGGCCTGAGCCTGCCTTACTGAGGGATTTTTCTGCCCCAGGAAGCTTCCATCCCAGAATACAAGACTTTGGGCAATGTCTCCCTAGGTGGGTGCCCACTGGAATGCCTGGCATCAGTCCTGGAAAAGGAGGTCAGGGTGCATGGGCAGGGAACTAGAGTGGGAGCAAGGCAGTGCTAAAATGTCTGATTCTAGGAGTAGGTTCATTTACCCATTCCTGCATTCATTCCTGTATTCCTGCAACAGCCCTGAGCGCCACCAGCACTGGGGGCAGAAGAGTGAATAGGCAACCCCCACTCCCATCCCCCACCCCCGCTGGGAGGAAGTTTGGCCAGCGAGTTCCCACCTTGTATCTCCCAGCTGAGTGAAGGGTGTGTAGGAGTACAACCGGCATTAGCCCCAGCCCCGGCCGACGGGAACGATGGGTCACAGCTTGTCCCGCCGCACGGCTGCCCCTGGGGCTCACGCACACTGGACTTGACGCATGCTGAGAAGTGGCAGGTGCAGGCCCCTTGTCCCCTGGCTTGAAGCTATTTTTTGACTCTCGGGGATGAGCCCTGCTGCTGTACGGGGAGCCTGTTTGCAGGGATGCTCCGTTTGGTCACTGGCAACCCCAGAGCACGGCTGAGGATGGGCAACAGGAATGGAGGGTCTGGCTGCTTCTGAAGCACCCGGCCTTCACTCACTCAGAGTCCTCCGTATCTCACACCTAGTAAGATGCAAAGGGGAGGAACATCTGAGTGAGCAAATCGAGGCAGGCCCTGTTCCAGGTCCCCAAGGCATGTGTAGAGGTCCCATGGGCTCCACAACTCGGGTGTCCCTACACCTCTCCCTCCCACGTGGCCTGGACCCAGCATCATGGAGGCTTGGCACGCTCGGCTTGAGCACTTCGTCAGGCTTTGGGCTGCTTCCTCATAGGACGTGCAGGGAACGAAGGAGGTGCTGTGTGTATCTGACCCCTGGGGGGAGGAAGGGTGCTGCCCAGAACCATGGCTTTCCACTGGCCAAGAAAGCACCTAAAGACCAAGGCAGCCCAGGATGTCCTGGTCCTGCGAAAGTGGTTTGAGCAAGCCCCTCAAGAAGTGCTTCAAGAACATAAAGCCCCCTCCCTCCTGAAGCCTGCTGCCCCAAGGTTTGGCTCCATCCTTTGTCTTTGGGTCCTTGCCTGTTCCTCTGGGCCACGGGTGGGAAGCTGCCCGGGCCCTAGTCCCTCTAAGGCGCTAGGCTGAAGACCTTCCCAGACTCTTGGTGCCAAAGACCCAATTCCTGATGGACTTGGGGTGAAGACGGCAGAAATGGTGAGTGGGGACAGGGCCTACCTGCCCAGAGGAGTTAACTCAAATCGATGCCATCTGTCCAGCCCATTGGCCCCTCCCCCAGGGGCCTGGCACTTCTCTCTTTAACCCTGGTGGTCATGCTGTCTCGCCCAGCCTTGTTCCAGGCCTGCATTTCTGTATATACTGCTGTGTATCGTGTGTATGTATTTATTCCTGGACAAGTGTATTCACCTGCAGCTTCTGCCTGAGAAGGTTTAGGATTGGGTGAAGACCGGAATACCAGGGCCAACTAAGGCGACCAGCTCCTATTCCTTCCCCAACCCCCCGGGACTCTGGCCAGTCCCAAGACTGCCCTGACAATCAGGCTTCCCCACCACGAGCCCAGGCCTCGTCTGCTGTTGCTGGCATGGTTCTGGGGGGCTTTGCCTCAGGCTCCCTGGCCTCAGCTCTGCCCCGGCTGGGTCCTGCATTCAAGCGCAGAGGCCCGAGGCGACCTCGGCTCGCCTCGAGACTGGCACCCGCGGGCTTGGCTCTAGTGGGCAGTGCCAGCGGGGCCCTTCAGCGAGTGGCCCCGGGCCTGCCTTCCTGGCACGGCCAGGCTGCCGTGGGCCTTCAGCCATGAGCAGAGTGCCCCCCCACCCTAAGCACAGCAGGCAGAGGGGCGGAGAGCGTTTTTTGGTTTTGTTTCCGAAGTGGTGCCTGTACCTCCAGCCCCCAGGGGGCCTTCCCTGGCCCCACTTCTCTGCCCGCCCCCCACCCCTCCCCCCGGCATCACCATCCCAGCACTTTGCTCCACGTCACCCAGAGATGCCCTCTGCCGTACGTACCTGAGTGTCTGTATTCAAAAGGACTCATGTGGGCATCGGAGAGTTTATGACTTTGTATCCAATAAAAGATGGTGAAACTGGACTATCTGCCAGGGAAGTAAATGGCTGTATTTTTGTCCATTTGTGTCACCGAGCCTTTCTGCAGCTCAAATGCACTGAGGCAGGAAACGGGTGGGGGTGTGCGT
>CM053610.1:75171674-75227478 GCA_028646535.1 Procyon lotor | reverse complement strand
AAACGAGTGGATGGACGTTCATCCCCACAACTCTGAGCCAGCCGTTCCTCTGTTCCCCACACAGGCAGGGCAGCTGGGGCTCACACAAGTTAGTCTGCCCAGAGACTATCAAGTCAGGAGGGATGTCAGACTCCACAGCCTGCCCGAGTCCATCTATCCAAGAGTGGCCCAAACTCAAGAGATTTTCTTTCTCATCACCTCCCAGTGTCAGGCGGCTAAAGCTTCCATGTCTCAAGGTGACAGAGTCCCACCTCTAGCTTCAACAATTACTGACGACAGCTAGCTACAGGTTGGCTCTCAGGACAGTGTGAACAAGAAGGCGGTCAGACTGCTGATTTCCAGTTTATTCGTGTGAGCCATTCCAAACCTCCACTGGTCAGAAGAAAGCAAAAGGAACCCCCCAAGACCATTAGTGGTTGAACTGAGAAGACCAAGTGGGTGCTCCTTCAGCCACCTCCTCAATGGACTTCTAAGGAATCACCACAAAATTTCAAGAGAATGCGGCCTCTCTAGAATATCCCTTCAAGAGCCCTCAACCATGACATCTTGAATAAGAGAGACCAAGGAGTCTTGAATAAGAGCCAAGAGTATGGAGGTGGAAGGAAACCCTGGGAGCAGTGCCTGGCGAGGCCAAGGCTAAACAAGACAATGTCAGTGTCCCAGCCACTCTCTGGGACAAAGGAAACCAACAAAGTGAGACTTCTGAATGGAGGCCCCCAAGTGGAGCTCCTGGCCCGCACACACTGCCGGAACCACCAGAGGCTGCTGAGGACTCAGCCCGACAGAAAGGAAGAAAATTGTTCTGTGGGTGAGTACATACAAAAGTAAAATCCTGAGCTGGAGTCAAGACATTTCCAAGTAAAACTCCCGTGCCCAGGTAATTTGCAAAGTGAATTCTAAGTCTTAAGTTTATTTAAATAACCTCCAGTGAGAAGAGAGTGGGCCAATTACTACCCTTTCCTCGTGATACCAACTGACCGAGACAGGGAGAGTAAGCATACCCTGCACCAGCCTGCCGGCCCCCGCGGGAGGGGCGGGGCGCCTCTCAGTGCGGGCGCCCCCGGCCCCGGCCCCGGCCCACTGCTGGGGGAGCGTCCACTGTTGAGCGAGGGTTTTTGATGGTTTCATCTACCGACACGATGAGGCAGGCGGCCTCGGAGGCTGCGGTCAGGGCATTGATGCGCACCATGGCTGGCTCCCACACGAAGGCCTCGAAGTTGTCGGCGATGTCCTCGTTGTTGATGTCCACTCCGTACCACATGCCCCCCTGAAAGAACAGGAAAAGAAGGGAGGTAACAGCCAATTGCTCTCAAATTACTTCTCGCACATCCTCCCAAAGCTTCCGGCAGTTAGGAAACCTCATTCTCTCTGAACTTGCCCGCATTCCCCCAAGGAAGACAGTGTGTGCCCACCGTCACGCCAGGAAGCTGGGCGTGCGTGTCTTCCCACCCCAGCCCCTAACACCCGTCCCCTTTCAGACCCTAAACATGCTGCTCACACAAGAGCTCTGGGCCCTCTTCTGGGCAATGTGCTGTGTCGTAGGGGGCCCCATCCTCCGGTCACCCCAAGGACTATATATTTCTCAAGAACACTTCCCAAGCCCTTACTCGGCTCACTGTTTCTGTGAGTTCCCATTTCAGATGAGGAAACAGAGATGCAGAGAAGCACATGATCTGCAAGGTCACTCACTAAGTGCGGCTGTCTCAGTGCCGAACACTTAACAGACAGCGCTCCACAAGCATCTGCTCAGTAGTGAGCGAACCCATTAAGCGCTCCCGGAGACCACAACTTAGAGGGGCGGAGCCGTGGCTGGACCGCTGGTCAGCGGGGCTCTGGCCCACTGACCACCACCCAGGGAAGCCCCATCCGCGGGGTCAGTGTGTGGCACACATTCCAGATCAAGGCCCACGCAGCCATCCCTGGACCCGAGGGAGAAGGACCCACCTGGGCATGCCGCGCCCGCAGCTTGTTGAGGATGTTCGTGGCATCGAAGCCAGCGTTGTCACACAGCTGGCGCGGGATAATCTCCAAGGCCTTGGCATACGCTCCGATCAGCAGCTGCTGTTTTCCCGGAACGGTCCTGGAGTAATCCCGCAGGTACTTGGAGAGCTCCATCTCAATGGCCCCACCACCAGCCACCACGGAATCGTTCTGTAGAGACCAGACCCACCTGTCAATGCTACAGGCCCCTGGTCTGAGCTCCAGCCACAGTCGGGCTGCACCAGCCGGTCGGCAGGCCCTCTGGCACAGAGGGAGTGCCTCCTCATTCCTCCCACACCCCAAACCCCAGGGAACCTAGATGCGGCTCTTTCCTAGCACATTCCAACTGCAATCCAGTGAACCTTCTGGTTTCTGACCATCTTCGAGGTCACATTGTAGTCTGAGGGCACTGGTACAATCATCGGGATGGCCGATGACAGCAGCTTCACTGTTGGCTCACAAGTCATTAAGACAGCATGACCTGTTCTGAGAGACTGAGGCTATTTCTCTATGACTTTTATGAGGCCACTGGGGGCCAAAAGGCCATTCAGGGAAGGACAGGTTATAAAGGAAGAAATCACTGACCAAGTCCAGGGTCTCATCAGCTGGGGAGGCAGAGTGGGCCGTGCACCCAGGACACCCCAGCCTAGTACCTTGATGGCTCTCCTGACAATCATGATGGCGTCGTGCAGGGACCGCTCCGTCTCCTCCATGAACTGCTCAGCGCCACCACGAAGGATGATAGTGCAAGTCTTGGCCTTGGGGCAGCCAGTGAAGAAATTGTACCTACACCCAGGATCAAAGCATATACATGAACCCCTTTCTGCTGCCAACTTGCTGCATCTGATCTCACTGCGTCCTCCCGGTTCTATTCCTCACTAGGGTTCTCCAATCCCACTCTTATAGACATGTTTTGGGCAAGGTTTGGGGCTATAACTCCACAATAAAGTATTGTGGAGTCAGACTTTAGACCCAACTTGATCTTCTTCTCCCTCGAAATACTTCATATCTAAGTTCTTTGTGCCCTGAAAGGTGAGAACTAAAGAGTTGCACATGCTGTGTGCCACCTCTCCCCCAGAAGAAGGCCGAAGGCCAGACCGAGGCAGGTCCCACGACCTCCACCAACAGGCAGCCCAGGCGAATGGCTTACCTCTCGCCGCCAATCTGGGTCTCTTCAAAGACCTGGCAGCGGCCCAGCACATCTGACGACAGAGCATTCACACTGGTTTGGATGGAGCCTCCGCAGGCCTGAGGAGCACAAGAAGGTGAGACCACTTGGCAGTTAAGGCTCCCCTGAAGCCAGAAGACAAGCTTCCTGCCACCTCGCCTCAAAAGCCAATTCCCATGCTAAACCCTGCGCCCGTGCCCCAGAGCCCCCTGCCCTGGGTAACCCACACTCACCCTTACCCTCCTGGAAGAGGAGAAAATACAAGAGAACAAAGACACAGGACAGGCAAGCAGGCCTAATTAAAAGGAGAGGGGGACTCTACTTCAGCCAAAACCCACTCCCCCAAACTAGCGTGCCTCGGGCCCAACAACTAGCTGGGTCTGGTGCTTTAGACCTAGCACATCTTGGGGGAAATGCTCAAAAAGAAAAGAAGGAAATCTGGCTGGAAACACCACTACTTGAGTTTACCTAGCTGATGAGAGCATAACTTCTACGTTCCCTCACAAATCAGATTCCCTGACTTGTCTCGGTTACACCGAGCACGTGCACGTGGGGCTTGGAGTGCTTCAAGGCAAAAAAAAAAAAGCGAAGACAGGCCTAGAGTCACGTGGCAACCCGACAGTGCACTCCAGCACACCAGCAGTAAATGAAAATCCCTCCAGGGCCACAAAGGCCAAGCAGCAGCATGCGAACGTTTAGTTACCATCATTGTCCTCTTCAGATCCTCCTCTGGCACTCGGCCAGCACAGAACATGTCCCTGTCGGCAAAGTACTGGGTGGCCACATCCCCAATGGGGAGTTTGGACAAGACGACTTTGGCTCCAGAATGATGGATCCTCTCTAACTTGTCATACAGAATGTTCCATTCGGCATCAACAATTGCCTGATAATCCTAAAGAGACCCAGAAAAGGTGAGGATGCTTTTGGGGGGAGATTAGTATGTATGGTAGGCTAAAATACACCCCCCAAAGTAAAATATGCTGATTTATCTGGGAATTAACAAGGGTAACCAGAATAGCCCCTCCTCAGTCCAAATAGATAAGGACCCTATACAGTAACTTAGGAATGACCTAAAACTTTCAAACACCAAAACAGAAAATAACCCCAGGACGAGGAGTTCCTCCAGAGCTGGCATGCCAAGGTAGAAGACATAGTTTAGCCTCATAGAGATCTAGATTCATCTGAGAAGCTGTACCCATGGATTTTCCAATGATAAGATCCCTTCCCCCAGGGGCCATTCGTGTTGGGGTCACATTCCCTGAAAGCACCTGCTTATAGCTGGGGACAGTGCTATGTCCCTATAGTGTGGGACCCAGTGTAGAAGGGCCTTCGTTTGCTCAAATAAGAGGACTCAAAATCCTTGCTCGGTGTGTAGGTGGAAGGCCCTCACCAGCTCCGTCCCAGGGGCCAGAGAATTATTTCAGCAGGCCTTCCCTACCCAAATCTTCTCACGTCCAGGTCACTCAGAGAAGAGTGGGAAAAGCAGTGGGCTTGGTACTTGGACATCAACATATTCAGGGGGCCGGGGGGAGAATGGGGTTCATACGGAGCCTGAGAAACAGAGCTGCGCCCGAGATGGCCACAAAGACCCAAGCTTTGGCCCCGAAAGCTGACCGTTCCCTGGCCACTGCCAGCCGGTGGGGCCTACCTCAACCGTGTGGACTCTGATTTCAGCATTATCTTTCTCGGCTTTCAGCTCAAGCTCGACATTTAAAAGGGCAATCATTGGATTATTGTACTTTTTGGGTTGCATTTCAAACCCAGCGTAAGAGAAAGTCTTCTTGAATGCGACGCCAGCTACCAGCTGAGACTCCTGTTTAAGAAAACACAATAAAACGGTCAGTAGTTAAGTACTGGCATAAAATGAAATCAAGCTAGTGGTGTACTAGGCTAAGGTAACACCCATTCCCGTGAAAGAATTAACCATGCCTTTACTTTGCTGTTACAACAAAGCCTTTTCATCTTCATAAAACCTGCGAAAAACACAAAACATATTATGGCTGTCCCTTCAGTATAAAGAAAATCGACCATTCAGCTTACAGAGACTAAACATGGTAAAAGGCTGTCTGGGCTCTCCTCTAAGACTGACCTCCAAAACAGGAGCCAAGGTATACCTCCAGGGCCAGGCAAGGGACGGGGCATTTATGAATAAGGCATAGGCTGCCCAGCGCCTCCCCCTTCAATCTCAACTCAACCCCCTCCCAGTCTTCTATGGGACACGCCTTCCCACGCCGGTCTCTCTCTGCCCCGCGTGCGCACACGCACACTCTGACCTGTGCGTGGTAGCCCAGGTGCGTCCTCTTCCCAGGAGATGAAGGTCACAAAGGTCAGAAACTCCCTGTACAGTCCTCTAGCTACAACAGTGGCTTCCTGCATTTCAGTCCGTAGGAACACGAGCTTCCTGTGGGTTGGATTTACTAGTAGGGAATAGTAAGGAAACACGCTGCTGCCCCTGGGACCAACTCTGGCACTATCAAAAGGACTTGGGTTCAAATCCCAGATCTTTGTCTTATTAAATGACCAAATCATTTCCCACTTGATAAAAAAGGGTATATTCAGCTCAATGATCCCCATGTTCTCCGTCGGTGCTCATCTCTAATACCGTTCGTTGCCTATCAGTGAACACATCTGTGCACCACTCAAACCCATAGCGTCCTCAGGAGGGGGGATGCCTGAGCTCAATCAAGATGGAGAAGCAGAAATCAAACAGAGAAACAGACAACTGTTCGCAGAGGCGGTAGGTGGCATCGGAGAATGCGAAGCCACCGGTGGCTGCAGGAATAGAGGGGGCACTGGCCAGTGCAGAAGCTTACGGGCTCGGCCAACACCTGCCTCTTATCCTGGACACAATGTGGGGCCAACAGGCTTTCCATGCAGGGCAGTAAATTGTGGAACTTCATCTTTTTTTTTTTTTTTTTTAAAGATTTTATCTGTTATTATTATTATTATTATTTTTTTATTATTTTGACAGAGAGAGATCACGAGTAGGCAGAGAGGGAGGCAGAGAGAGAGGAGGAAGCAGGTTCCCTACTGAGCAGAGAACCCGATGCGGGGCTCTATCCCAGGACCCTGAGATCATGACCTGAGCCGAAGGCAGAGGCCTAACCCTCTGAGCCACCCAGGCACCCTTGTGGAACTTCATCTTAACAACAGAAAATAGGGCTCAATGAAGGGATCCAAAACTGGAGGAAGGGTGACAACTCCCAGGACAATGGTCTTGAGAGTAAGTAAAAAAGACAGCTTAAAAGAGTAAATAGTAAACTGGCAAGCGAGATGAGACAATGGTGATTGACAGCTTGTGAAGAGTTGTAAAGCTTTTTGGAGGTTTATTTTTTATTTTATTTTATTTTTTGAGGAGTTGTAGAGGTTTTCAAAGATGATTTTCTTTCAAAGATGGATTTCTGGTGTGAGAGACTGAGGCAGCGGTTAGATAACAGGTACATGAGGCTCCGGGGGGGCGGGTTAAGGACTGAAGATACAGATCAGGAAGTTCTCAGTTAATCCTGAGAATAAGTAAATAATTACCACCACCATTTACTGAACTGTGTGTCAGGTTTTATATGCATATAAGGAATATGGGACAGCCTGAGGAAAAAGGGGGTTGGAGTCCCTGGCTTTCTCCCAGATAAAATTATTATTTTTGATCCCTAGTTGAGCGAATGCCAATCTAATCTCAAAAGAGTCTAGGGAAACAGGAAGGCCCGGGAGAAGATGGACTACTGCCACCAGTGCAGTGAGAACAAAGTCAGGAAACTGTGATGGGCTGAGAAAGGAGTGGTACAGGGGCCAAAGACTCGGGACTTGCTCAGATGACCTCCAGGTTCCTCACAGCTTTATTACAGAAGAGAGAATCTCAGTCCACTGACATGTGCCATGACAGGAGGAAGGGGAGGAAGGACAACAGAGTGGGAATTTAATCTGGAAGGGTAAGTGTCAAAGAACGAAAAGTGAAGGGCCGGGCCAGGTTATAAAAGCATTTCAAGAGGTCTTGCCCAGTCCGTTTCACCTCAGGCCAGGTCACCGAGGTCAAGTAAAGAAGTAGGGCAGCCAGAGTGGGGAAGGGCCAAGGGAGCATGGACATCAACAAAGAAGGCTTCCAGACCGAAACCACTGTTAAAAAAGAACAAGTCCTGCTGGGCAATGCAGGAGCCATGAGCCACAAGTTCGTATTTCCAGTTAAAGAAACAAAAGTTAAATTAAAGACTTAGTTCCTCAGTTGTACCAACTGCATTTCAAGGGCTTAGTAGCTACCACATGTAGTAGCTACCAAACTACACACTTGGTAGCCCCACAAATGTGGTAGCCACACACATTTACCTACAGTAAAACGGACAGCACAGACATATAGCAGTCTCACCATCGCAGAAAGTTCTACCGTGCGATACTGATGAAAAGCCCCATGTGCTGACATGGATCAAATTCTAGAATATGTTGGTAAATGGACAAAGGAAGTTACAGAACACTATATTACAAATGAACACTTGTGTTTAGAAAAGCAGTATCTACCCATGTGCTTACAGACACACAGAGTAACTGTGGAAGCACTTGCACGCCCATGTGCGCACGCACACACTTAATGGTGCTCGTATCTGGGGCAGGAACCGTGTAGGGGACATTTATTTTATCTTTAGGCCCCTTTATACATCTAGAACTGTGTATCACCTCTCCAAAATAAATGAATAAAAGAGAAAGGCTGGGTGCATCCCGTGAAACAGAGTGGACTGAGAAGTATGTCTCAGATTTATTCACTGCGAGGATCATAGGTAATTTACTGGATGGAGCTGTCCAGTATGGACAGATAGCACTGTCCCCTCCCACATCACACTGAGATTCTCAGCATCAACGAGTTCAATCTGCTCTTCTGCTGACAAGTAAATACAGTCCAGAGAAATTACAAAATGTATGTAGTCACAGGCTGGAGTGACAGCACGGGGACCACAACACCAGTCTGACTTCTGGCCCAACACGCATTCTCTCAACACCAGAAACGTGTGCTCACGTCCTGTACCGACCTGTCCGCAGAGTCCACTGAAGGCAGGAGCCTCTAGGGCGCTGTGGCAGGCTTACCTCCAGGGCACCACCCTGCACCTTCTTGATTCCAATCATCTTAAGCTGCAACAAATCGTCGAGCATCATCACCGCATCCACCACCATCTTGGCGAAGAAGGCTTTCTGCTGGGAAATCAGCTTGGAGCTCAGGGCGGTCATGGCACACTTCTCCAGCAGCTTCCTCTGCTCCCTGGGACACAAGGACGGGGGGACCTGCGTCAGGCTCTTGTCTGAGTCTACTGCAGGGTGGAGGGGCTGTCTGTTCTGGTGTCTAAACTCAGCCCACTTCAACCAACTTCATCTTCCGCCTCTTACGGACAGATCATCGCTGACAGATGGTGACTGCAGTCAGAGACCTCATGTGTGACAGCTTTGAAACTACAGTGTACAGCCCCTTTTGTGCTGCGTGAGCTGGGGCACAGCCAAGGGTCCGGCAAGAGCCAAATAGCCCCTGCCCCATATAGGGTGGCAACACACCTCTACATCCAATGTGGCCACAGAAAGTCAAGGTTCTGACAAAGCCCACAGAAAACTTACACTTTATCTTCCTTCTTCACGGTCACAGCGATCTCTTTGATCTTGTTAACTGCCTGCCAACAACAGAAGCCGAGTGAGTCTCTGGCACCAAAGGCGGAGGAGAGGTGGGCCCCAGGCTCTCTTGCCATTCTCTAATCCGTTTACTCCTAAATATTAAACATTCCCACTCTGCAGCTGAAACACTTCTAAGTCTTAACAGCTGCCTAGAAACACAGTCTCTACGGTTTAGAAAACCCCCAGTGACAAACAGGTCTAGGCGTAGGTATGGAATAGGTATAGTTCTGAAAAGTCATCAGGGTATTTCCAGGATTTAACTGAATATGCAAGGAATACACTAAAATAAATGAGTGGAAACAAGCTAGGATACTAGATTGGGCCAAACCTTCTGGCTTATGAAAAACAGCCATGACGACTTCTAGCACTTTATGTATTAGATGTTATATGATATGTTTTTATGGTAAACTTAATATCTTTTCAAAAGCACTTTTCATATATGATCTAATTTTAATGTTACCAGCCCGAAACAGATAGTAAATAACTTTTGGGCGGGGGTGGGGGTGGGGTGGGAGGGGGGTGTTGAGAATCTCAAGCGGACTCCCCACTGAGCGTGGAGCCTGAGCTGGTACTTGATCCCACGACCCTGAGCTGAAATCATGAGTTGGACACTTAACTGACTGAGGGACCCAGGTGCCCCTGAAAGAGATAGGGAAGGGAGAAAGTAAAGCTTAGAGGGACTGACTTGCCCAAGATCACAGAATGAAGGTCAAAGATCAATAAAAGCAGGGCCTCAAGATGTGTGCCATGAAGAACTTGATAAAAAACAAACCAAAAAACCCCAGCTCTCACTTACTGAGTCCATCAGGAAACCCGAGGCTTAAGGAGATAGCTACTGAATGGCAGAACTGAGACTCATAGGGAGAAGGCAAGAAATGTCCAAGGAACCCCGTTACCAGTCTCTCTACACACCACTAAAGGTATTATTCTAAGAGAAACATGAAGGTCCCCAGGCACAAGCCAAAGTAGCCAATGTTGCCATACCAACTGGGTGGCAGTGCGGAAAGCTCGGATGATGATCTGTGGGTGCAAACCTTCCTCCACGTAGGGTTTCACTTGCTTCAGAAACTCGGCAGCCAGCAGGGTCACGGAGGTGGTACCATCACCGACCTGGAAATGCAGGACAGGAAATTCACAGTTTCTCAGGGTTAGAGATAAAGCCTGAAATTCCATTTTAAGGCACCCTACCCATTTAGAAAACTGGGGACTGTCTGAATGGGTGTAAAATGCTTTTTTCTGGAAGCACAGGTGATGGCAACAAGTCCAGGAGGGGATGGTAGTTAGGTATCCATTTCATCAAAGGCCTCTGGGCTACAAAACCAATTCCCCAGCCAGGCCCATTCTCCAAAGAGAGCTGATTTGGACAATCAACGTGTCTCAGGATATGAAATCACATAAGCAGATTAACCAAGAACTTATTTATTACACAAAGGCACGATGAACAAGACAGTCCCAGTCATGCTTATAATATAATGCTTATGTATCACAAGTAACCATGGTAGCAAGAGACGGGAGACAACATTCTTTAAGGAGTACAAAGTACTGTAGAAGTTTCCAAAAAGATAATTTCCAGTCAAATCCCACTGAAACAAACCTCTCAGGACCAGCCAAAGTCCTTTACATTTTCCACAGTTTGGAATAAGTAGATCACTAATTTGCTAACCTTTCTAACATAGTCATTTTCTGCAATGGGATATAAACCCTATTTTTAATGAATGAGAAAAAAAATAAAAGCTAAAACCAGTTCACCTCTGATTAGGCAGAAATTTACTCACTTATGTCCATTGTGTAATGGGAGGGATTTCCAGGGGGAAGAAGTATTACTGTGGTAAAGGGTTTAAGCGGCCAAATTCCTGGCCAGAAAGGTATTAGTCCCTTGCTGAAGACAGTAACAGGTCAAATCCACTATTTAAGTTTTTTTAAGTATTAAAACATTTTTTTTTAAATTATTTTATTTTTATTATTTTATTTTTAAAGATTTTATTTATTTGACAGAGAGAGATCACAAGTAGGCAGAGAGGCAGGCGGGGGAGTAGGGGGGAACAGGCTCCCTGCTGAGCAGAGAGCCCGATGTGGGGCTCGATCCCAGGACCCTGAGATCATGACCTGAGCCAAAGGCAGAGGCTTTAACCCACTGAGCCATCCAGGCGCCCCTAAAAATTACTTAAAAATTTATTTTGACAGAGAGAGAGATCACAAGCAGGCAGAGAGAGAGGGGGGAAGCAGGCTCCCTGCTGAACAGAGACCTGGATGCAGGCCTCAATCCCAGGACCCTGAGATCATGACCTGAGCGAAGGCAGAGGCTTTAACCCACTGAGCCACCCAGGCGCTCACTTTAATTTTTATAAGCAGTACTGTTTTATAGGCTACTGGGTCCCAATAAACCTTTTTATATAACTTCAGAACATACCTGTAATACTCTAAAATGCAAACCAGTTTCCTCTCAACATTTATTATTAAGATTCTAATGTTAGTTTTTTTTTTTTGGTAATGATTTTATTTAGTTATCCGGGGAGCCTGGGTGGCTCAGTGGGTTAAAGCCTCTGCCTTCGGGCTCTCTGCTCAGCAGGGAGCCTGCTTCGCCCTCTCTCTGCCTGCTTCGCCCTCTCTCTGCCTGCTTCTCAGCCTACTTGCGATCTATGTCAAATAAATAAAATCTTTAAAAAAGAAAAAAGATTTTATTTAGTTATTTGACAGACAGAGAGAGCTATAATGAGAGAAAGAGCACAAGCAGGGGGAGCTGCAGGCAGAGGGAGAGGGAAAAGCAGGCTCCCTGCTGAGCAAGGACACTGACTTGGGGCTCCATCCCAGGACCCTGGAATGATGACCTGAGCCGAAAGCAGACACTTGAACTGAGCCACCCCGGCTCCCCTAGTGTTAGAAATGTTTTAAGACACACTGGTTCATGCTGTTGGATCATACCCTTGAAGATGGCTGAAGTGGCAAATTTTATGTTATCTATATTTTACCAGCATGGAAAAACAACAATAGGTAAACTGGAAACCTTAAAGTTTCCAGCCCCATCTTATAAGGTGACTAACACGTGAGAGATTTTTTTTTTTTTTTAAAGATTTTTATTTATTTGACAGAAAGAAACACAGCTAGAGAGGGAACACAAGCAGAGGGAGTGGTAGCAGGAGAAGCAGACTTCCTGCCGAACAAGGAGCCCGATGTGGGGCTCGATCACAGGACTCTGGGATCATGACCTGAGCCGAAGGCAGACGCTTAACGACTGAGCCACCCAGGCGCCCCGTGAGAGATTTTTTTTAAGTTAAATATACTAAAATTATTTTCACCTGTTTCTTTTTGCTTTTCTTTTCTTTTTAAATCAACACATAATGTATTATTTGTTTCAGGGGTAAAGAGATTAAATTATTTACCAGGTCACTGATATGACTAACAGTACATGATGCTGGTCCTAAGATCTCAGCTACAGGCGGTAAAATAGTATAAATTTTAGATTATCGATTCCATCTAAATATTTTACAAGCATGTATTATTTGTGAATCATAATTTCAGAGCTAAAATCAAAAAACTTTTATGCGAGAAAAGCAAAGGAGCAAGTACGCATGCATTTCACTCTTTATTTAAACACATATGCTTGATCTTCCCACCTCAGCATCTTGGGATTTGGCGATGTCCACTAAAGTCTTTGCTGCGGGATGGACAACATCAAGGAGTTTCAGAATTGTGGCCCCATCATTAGAAATTGTTGCTTTGCCTTAAAAGGAAAAACAAAAAGTAAAAATTTAAAGACCCTTTTTCCAGTTGGACTTGGGAGTCCACACACACTTTACTGAGATGTGACGGAGGAGATAATGGCACCTATGATAGACTGAGCTCTGTGCACAAAGGGCTGCCTAAAATCACAAGCTTCCGAACACCATGAGCTCCTGACTTTCTCTGAATGGCATTTAGTAACCTCGAACTGAATGTAAAAAATACTACTTTAAATGAGAATGAGAAACTGTTTAGATATTCTTGACACAGTCGATACCCTACTATCTCATATGTCAGCTAATGAGCTAAAACATGAGGGGGATCGTCTTGGTAACACGATACAACGGGAACAACCATAGGCAACTCAGATGGTTCTATTTCATGTTTCCAGGCTGCCTCTCTCTACAAAGCTACAGGCTCCTGAGCCCAGCTTCTCCCATATATTCCCATAGGGTTCAGCATTCAGGACAAAGCATGAAATGGAACTGTTTCATAGCGAGCAATCCCTGAGAGTTCTAAAAAGCAGTGGCATTTGTGAGGCCAACTTCTGCTAGCCCCAAACACTCTCCAGGAGTCTCCTCTCCTGTGCCCTGGCTGGAGGAACCCTGCAGACTCACCTCGGCCATCTACGATCAGCTTGTCCATGCCACGAGGGCCCAGGGTGGTTCGCACAGCCTCTGCAATCACCTGGCAGGCACTGATGTTACTGACAAGCTGGGGGATGCCTTGGGAGCTATCGGTCCCCTCTTTCAACAGGATAACTGGTGTGGGCTGGAGAAGAAAGAGCAACGTACTGCTTTTAATAATAATCATCTACTACAATGAAATTCACAGAGGGGAGAAAGGATAAATGTTTTCATCTCTTCCATAACAGAAATATATGGGGGGACCTGGGTGGCTCAGTGGGTTAAAACCTCTGCCTTCGGCTCAGGTCATGATCTCAGGGTCCTGGGATCGAGTCCCACATCGGGCTCTCTGCTCAGCGGGGAGCTTGCTTCCCACCCACCCCCATGCCCCCGCCTACTTGTGATCTCTCTCTCTGTCAAGTAAATAAAAATATTTTTTTTTAAAAGATTTTATTTATTTATTTGTCAGAGAGAGAGAGCGTGCACAAGCAGGCAGAGAGTGGCAGGCAGAGACAGAGGGAGAAGCAGGCTCCCTGCCAAGCAAAGAGCCCGATGCGGGACTCGATCCCAGGACCCTGGGATCATGACCTGAGCTGAAGGCAGCTGCTTAACCAACTGAGCCACCTAGGCGTCCCAATAAATAAAATCTTAAGGGAAAAAAAAAAAATATATATATATATATACACAGAGAGAGAGAGAGAGAGAGAGAGAGAGAGACACGCCTTTTAAAGCTCTGAGAGCCGGAGCAGGCACACACGCACATGGAGGGGGAGCAGAGGGAGAGCAGCAGATGCCCCACTGAGTACCAAGCCTGCCATGGGGCTCAATCTCACAACCCTGAGATCATGACTTGAGCCGAAATTTTGAGGCAGACGCTTAACTGACTGAGCCACCCAGGTGCCCCTCTGGAGGCTTTTAAAAACCATATCCCCACTATCCACCACGCTGATTCCTTGACCAGCCCCTGTATCCAGAGACACTGCCAAGACCACAGCGTACCCTGCAGGTGTGCTAGAAAATGGTACGAGAAGCATGGTTTAGTCTAAATCAAATACGGTGTTCTCCCGTGCTCAGCGGGGTAAGCATAGCCTTTTCAACTTCTGACACTATTCCCTGTGTTGAAGAATTAGGTCACAGCACAGGAGGAAGCAGCTCAGTGTCCACCCTCCAGCAAAACAACCACTTATCTGCATTACAGCTTAATCCTAGAGAAGTTGATGGGGCACCGATGCAAAACACGAAGCGCTGACCGCTTCGGGTGGTGTCCTGGAGATGCCCGGGCAGGCATCATTTACCACCCATGCTCAGCTGGAGTGCACGGAAGGAGCCAGGCAGAGAAACAGACAGCCTCACAAAACGACAACAAATCTAATTCGTACAATGATGCTTCCATCTCATGCCGGTTCCGCAGAGGTTCCCCATGACCAGCCTCCAATCAAACGTCCCGCAGAAATTTTTCTCTATTTTGCAGGCTAGTCTCAAGAATAGTCAGTCACTTTTCCTACAGAGGCTTAATCTGCAGGCTTGCCTGAGAAACTCTGGGAAGGCAGGGAGACTCGCCCATTTTAAGACCTTTGCTTCAGTGACTAATTAGCACAGACAGTAATTCCTGATCTTAGCAAACCAGAGTTTGTATCAAAATCTGTGGCTTCTGAGATGAGCTCATAACCAGACTTAGTCTTCCCTGTGTTTGTGACTTGATTGCATGTGTGTGAAACAGAATATAGTAAGGGTGCCGTTTCAAAACTTGTTGTGCTCTGCGTGTACTACTAGGCGATGACTTAAAGGTATTTCTTACCACGGACTGCTATATGAGGTCTGAGAGCCCCCGCCCCTGCCCACCCCCCTGCAGGAGTCCGAGCAGGAAAGACACGGGAAATGGAAGCACAAGAGAGATCTTGAACCAACAATTAGGAGTCAGGGATTCACACACCAGAAAGTCTAGTGACCCATGAGGCTGACTCCACATTCACTGGGCAATTCCTGATAAAGGCCAATCCCTTTGGCCAGTGCAGCTGGAGGACAGTGAGCAGAAGGAAGACTGGAATAGGGCTGAAGAGGCAGGTAAGAACAGATCAAGTACTCAATTATAGACCATGGTAAGGAGTTTGGATTTTATTCCTACAAAAGGAAGCCCTGGAAAAACTTTTAGCAGAGGAATGGCATGTTCTGATTTACATTTTATCTATATAAAATAGAAAGGGAGAGAAAGTAGAAGGCAAGATATAGTATGTAAATGCATAAAAGGGGGCTGGAAAGATAAGCCACAAACTCTAATGGGTAAGAGAGTGGGAGTAAAGAGGGTTCTGATGCTCTGTGTTGTGTATTTTCTGTTTTGTTTCCATGTTTTCCCAATAAATACACACACTACATTTTTTTTTTTAAAGACTACTTGTCAGATATCCCCCTAAATCTGAGGACAGGCATGGGCCAGAGGGAAAATTCCTTCCCCTTCTCTGGTGTCCCAGGTCTGGCAGCAAGAAATGGCTTCTTTATACTCCCAGCATTATTCTTTCAGGCCTCTTACACCTTCTGTAAGAAGAAAGGTGTTCCCTCCAAAGGGAACCTCTCCCATTCCTGCTAAATTATGCCTCACGGCAGCCCCCAAGCTTCTTCGGTTCATCCTTGCCCTGGATAGTCTTACATTTCAAATCAAAAACTAACTTACATCTGAAATTCTTCCTGTTGCCTTCAACAAATTTTCACCTCTACAACAGGTAACTTAACAATGCTTATGAAGACTTTTTCTTATCTCCACCTCCAAATTGTATGCCTTTTTACAAGAGCTACCCTGACACTTTTTTTTCCTTTAAAGATTTATTTGAGAGAGCACTAGTGGGGGGGGGGGGGGTTGCGATCCTGGACTCTGGGATCATGACCTGAGCCAAAGGCAGATGCTTAACTGGCGGAAAAAAAAAAATTTACTTTGGGGCACCTGGGTGGCTCAGTTGGGCATCTGCCTTCAGCCCAGGTCATGATTCCAGGGTCCTGGGATTGAGCCCCGCATGGGGCTCCCTGCTCAGCGGGGAGCCTGCTTCTCCTTCTCCTACTCGCCCTGCTTGTGTTCCCTCTCTCGCTCTGTCAAATAAATAAATAAATAAATAATCTAAAAAAAAATAAAAATAAAGATTTATTTGTGAGAGAGAGAGAGAGTAAGAGCAAGTGTGTACACTGGGGCAAGGGGAGGAGAGGCACAAGAAGACGCAGTGCTGAGCCCACAGCCTGACACAGGGCTCTGTCTTAGGTCCCTGAGATCATGACCTGAGCTGAAACCACAGGTCAGATGCCCTACTGGCTGAGTCATCCAGGTGCCCCTACCCTGGCTCGGTCGGTAGGGCATGTGTCTCTTCATCTGGAGGTCATTAAGTTTGAGCCTTATGTTGGCTCTAGAGCTTACTTAATAAAGTGTGTGTGTGAAGATATTTTTAAAAAGTAAAAAAACAGTTTCTTACCAGGCCAGCAATTCATCAGTGCCCCAATTCTTTCAATATGTTCTTTCAACAGCAGCTACTAGGGGCACCCCTGAACCCAGTATCCCATAATTTCTTCTGCTTCCTTTTGTGTACAACTTTCATAACACCAGCCATCTTCAAGTATGAGCTTCCCAAATGTAAGGATTATAGTCATCTCAATTTGTGGAGAGTCTAGATTTGGCTACATATGAAGCAATATGCAATAGTTTTTGATACTGAATATTCAACTTCATATAAGCCATGAATTAAGATAGCACTGGCCTGGGCGCCTGGGTGGCTCAGCTGGTTAAGTGACTGCCTTCGGCTCAGGTCATGATCCTGGAGTCCCAGGACGGAGTGCACTGGGCTCCCTGCTCAGCAGGGAATCTGCTTCTTCCTCTGACCCTCACTCCTCTCATGCACGCTCTCCCTCTCGAATAAATAAATAAAATCTTAAAAAAAAAAAAAAAAAAAAGATAGCAGTGGCTTCTCATTTTTGCAAAAGCACTGGCAGAACAGAGAAACGAAATCCACGGAGAATTCTTAAGTACAAAGCAAGGAGGGCTCAGAAGCAGCTGACCACACAGTCCCCACATTCCCTATGCTGTGTAGGTTGGGGCCACAGAAATGGCAGACTGGGTAGAGGAGGGATCCTAAGGGAAAGGAAAGGTGGCAGAGCTGGATTGAGCCAAGCCAGGTCAAGCAGGACAGGTCCTCTTCTACTAGCTCCTCAAGGACATGCACTGCTATGGAAAGTCCAGCTTCTTTTCTAAGCTACTTTTCAACCTCACTCATTTTTACTGAAATAAAGAGACAATAGTGGAACCAGTATTCTGCCAAGGATATCATGAAAGGCTCTGGAATTTCAGCTTAATGACCTTCATCTTCATCCTCCTTAAAAACTTTTATTATTATAGCTTGATGTTCTGTAAAACAACAACAGGTGTTCGCATGCCAAGGCATACAGAGCTCAGTACCGCAAAGGAAAGGACACGGGTTCCTTACTAGCGCTCCGAAAGTCACAGGCCTGAGGGATCAGGGCGCTCTTTTACCTCTCTCCCTCTCTCTCTTTTTTTTAAACTTTAAGTAATTTCTACTCCCAATGGGGGGCTTAAACTCAGGCCTCCGAGATTAAGTATTGCATGCTCTTTGGACTGAGCCCGCCACCCGCAGCTTTACCTCTCTTCCGACCACAGAAGCCTTCTGGAATACCAGGGACTAATTCCATGACAGCAAGGATATTTGACAGGAGTTTCACATCCCAAAAGGAGAGATATAAACAGCCAATACAGCAAGGAACCAGAGCAGAGGTCAATTAAGGAAAAACCCAAGTGTGGTGGAGCCCCTCGAGGAAGGGTTTTATCACCAGACAGAAGAACCTTCTTTGGGATACTCGGTTCTTTGAATGCCAAACAAAATTCTTACGGGAGCCTTGTCAGGACGGACCAGTAGAACAGCTAACATTTGCTGAGTGCTTACTCCATGCTAGATGCTTGGTACGTACCAGCTCAAAGGACCCCCTTAAAACACCGAGGGCAGAAAATTTAATAACATGCTCAAAGTCACACACCTAGTAGGTGGCCCAGCTTAGTTACAAACCTAGGCATCCAGTGTGGCTCCAAGCCCTCCAACCCCTGAAGGCGACTTCAGGAATAGGTACTGCTGAAGAGGGACTGGAAAAGGGCAGTACTAGAGGTATGAACAGAGGAAAGAGTACAGATAAATTCTAGGTTTTTTCTATCGTGGGTACAACTGGCTTCCCAGGGCATCTGGTCACAGAATGAACACCTCATAGGTGTCAGTCTCCCCACCACCAGGACAGGAAGCAGCAGCAGCAGGCCAGAAGAGATTTCCTCTGATCGACAGACCAAAATGAATGAGTGAACTGCCAAGCGCACCACAGGGAGCAGCATCTAAGTCAGGGTCTTGCCGCAGACACCCCCTTAAAAGCTGGCCCTGTTCAAAAGCAACTCAAGAGACAGCAGCAGGCTTGGGATCCGTGGAAAGCATCTACGGCTCTGAGATGGCCGAAGGGGCTGGTGCGGAAGCGGGCTGGGCTACACGGGGCATCCAGATTCATCAACACCCCTAATTCAAGAAAAGGGGACCCGGCGTTAAATGACGAACTAGAAAAGCCTGGTCTGATGCCAAGTTTCCCCTCTGACAGGGTCGGAGTCAGAGCCCGGGTCTTCTCACCTCTGACGTAGTGTCCCCATGTGCCCTGTCCATTCTCCTGGCTGAGGAGCTGCACCCCCAACACCCAGCAGGCATTACGTGACATTCCGTAGGCACTAAAAATGTGTTTACTTAAGGAACGAACGAGTGTGTGTTGAAGTACAAGCCGTCTGTTTCCACGCATGCAGCAGCAGGCGGGCTGGGCGACTGGCCGACTATCGTGGTTGAGCCCCTGCGCTCCGCCCAACGTAAGGTTCCCGTGCTGCCTCTGCCCGTTCTAGGAAGCACGCGTTTTTACACCCCACGTTTCCCAAGGCACCCGCCGACCGTGTATGCACGCACGCTCAAAGTCGCACTCGTTTAACACAGCTTTTGATTGTGGGGGGCTCCAAAAATCCGGTCCCCTAAGCGGGCTCGCGGCCTCGAAGCAGCCTGGGACTTGTAGTCCGCAGCCGGCCAGACCAAAACCTTCCCTCCGGCCCCACAAAGCCCTCGCCCAGGGCCCCAGTCCCGTGCTGGGGCCAAGCCAGGCCGCGGCGGGCTGGGGTCGCCCGGAGACAGGGGGCATGGGTAAAGACAGAGTCAGTAGGCAGCGGAGGGCCCTATGGGGCCGACCCCGGCCGGGCGGTGCTACCCACCGGCCAGATGGCAGCGGATGGCGACAGATAAGCGAAACGCCACTCACCATCATTTTGGAGGCTTATTCAATGGCCCGCTACTCCTCCCGTCTTCTCCGCGTCCGGGCCGCCCAGCAACCCCACAATCCCCCGCGCCAAAGAAATCCCCAGAAGCTTCGCCAAGCCGTTGGCTCGGGAGAGGAAGGGGACGGGCCACTTCCGCCACTCTATGGCTTGCTACCACAGAGTCCACACGGCTAGAAGGGCCAGAAGCTGGGGCTCCGAGGACGCTCTTGCTGGAAGTGTGGGTTACCTACGAGTCGCCGGATTTGGGTTGTGCTCTTTTTGAATATGTAGAATGCCTTGTTCGGCCTGCGTCATCCACTAACCCTCATTCCATCCCCCCTGACCCCGAACGCCAGACCAAGGAATACAGTAAACACAAACATTTATTGAACGCTGACTATGGGATAGGCTTACACTAAATAAGTACTTGGTGAGAGATCTCATAAACCCTGCCAATCCTATCGCGTTGGTACTGTTATCATGCCCATTTCATAGATGAACTGAGGCTGAGAAACCGGTTATGAAAGATGTCCAAGGTCACAGCTGTACGCTAAGTGGCGGAGAAGCAGGCGTGGGCGCCCGGCACCTGGCCCCAGTACCCGTTTTCTGGCTCTGCGCTGGCCACAGCCTCGAGGGAGGGGATCACTAAGCCGCGTCCCCAGCGCCTACCGACGGAGAGAGCGCAGGCACTGGTGGAACCCGCCAGAGGACGAGCGGAGCGGAGGTCGCGGAGAACCACCTGGGCGCCAGACGAACGCCTTCCCAAAGAGGAGGTGAGAAGGAGGAAAGCACGGTTGGGAGAAGCAACCGTCTTGCTAGGCGGCCGCAGGGAAGCTCCGAGCGAGTCCGCACCAGCTGACGGCCCCGACTTTCCGCAGCTGAAGCGAGTCCAGAGGGGTGCCCACCTCCAGTTCGCTTTCCTCCCCGGCCCGCCCACCAGCCCGCGCGGTCCTGGAGCCGAATCCAAACTAAGAAATCCTGGGGCGCGGATGGGGGGGGCGGTGGCAGTTGCTGTTAAGAGTTTAGACCAATCAGCTCTCGGCGCCACTTCTCTCGACCAATAGGAAGTGGACTTAGGCGCAGAGGCGGAAAGTGTAGCTACACGAACAGGCATCAGAGCCAATCAGCCGTGGGCCTCGTTCCCGTCCGCCAACCAGCGGCAAGAGCGGGTCTGGGGGCTGGAGGCCGGAGCAGCTGTCAGGCTGAAGTCCAGCGAGCTAGCGCTGTGGGGTGGCCGGAGGAAGCGCGGCGCCGGGCCGGGCCCTGGAAATGGTCCCCGGCGCCGCGGGCTGGTGTTGTCTCGTGCTCTGGCTCCCCGCGTGCGTCGCGGCCCACGGTGAGCGGCAACGGGCGGGGCTGCGCTGCGGGGCGGGGCTGGCCCTCTAGCTCGCTCGCGTGTCAGGCCGGGAGTCACGGGTCACCTTGGGGACCCCGCGAGTTCGGGGCAGGGCAGGTCTGGAGGTGGGCGACTGGACCGGGTGGGTGCTGGTCCCCGGCGACTTGAGCGGGGCGAGCGAGGCCTGAGGCTGGACTCTGAATCCTCAGCCCCCCACGTCGAAGCAAGACTCCTCTCCACGCCCCCAGTAGCGCCGACCCAGATGGCTGAAGGGGCGACCAGGAGAAGGAACAAGGGACGGCTAGAGATATTACAAGCTGGAGATACGTATGTGAGCACTCACATACACATACAGGAACATACATTCTTACACGTGGGCTCACATGTACAGGCACACATGTACACACACAACCTGTCTGCACCTGAAGGAGCACATAAACATACACACCCTACACACACAGGAGCACATACGTATATCCACACTGATATGATTTACACAGATCAGCAGATGCAAAGGCCAGGGGAAGATGTGTGAGGGAGGGAGGAGGAGTTTAAAGAGGGCTTCTTGGGAATGTATCTGTATCTGATGGAAGACCCCACTCCCAGGATGAAAGGCTGTAGAGCCCATTGCCAAGCCAGTGGAACTCTATCTGGTGGCTGGGATTTGGGCAAGAGAGGACAGACAGCTAAAGCCACAGTCAGTCCTAACCTTGACACACGTAGTGGCTTGATAGTCTGTTGACTGACTACTTGACCTGTGGCAAGCAGCTTCGACATTTCCACATTCCTCAATCTGTCTGGGCTGAGGAAACCAGGGATTCAAGTCCAGGTAAAATATTAAACTTGGGTGCTGAAGAGAAGGTCCCAAACCCCAGAAAAATCTAGTTGTTCTGAAAATTCTCTTCCTCCGTGCAAGGGAGCTGAAAATAGTTGTTCACTCCTTCAACAACCTTTATCGAGCACCCACATATCCTAGCCGCTGTTACATAATGTGGATACAGCATTGAACGAAGCTCCAAAACTGTGGTTCTTGCCTTAGTGGAGGAGACAGACATTTAAAAAAAATTATGAATACTGTATAATTACAAATTATGTTGAAAGTGTCAATGGAGAAGAAGCTCATTTTGAAAGGCCACAGGGGAGCTCAATGACAGGGCAGAAGGTTTCTCTAGGAAGTGGCATGTCGGTTATGACCTAACCAATGAGTAGGAGTGAGCCAGGTGAAAAAGCATAGCTGTGGTGGGGTAAGGGGAGGAAGCCTCCCACGTAGAGGGAAGGGTTGCAAGAAGACTAGGAGAAGCGAAGAAACTGAAAGGAGGCCAGGAAGGAGCAGATGAGGTTGTAGCAGCCAAGGGCCGGATGGAAGAGGATCTTGCAGGCCACAGTTAAAAGTTTAGATTTTATTTTTAATGTATAGGCTAGTTGTTGAAGGGTACTGGAGCCATAGGAGGGGTGACCTCATCATATTTGCTTTACGATATTTTAAGAAGCCCCCTGGCTGTTGTTTTGGGGGGGGTGGACGGTAGAGAGCAAGAACGGAGGCAGATAGACCAGTTAAGAAGCTGGACCTGTGAGGACAAGAATTAACAGTGGCCGGACAAGGGGCATGGCAATGGAACCGGAGTCAACTTTTAAGTTTTAGTGAGAATTGTTTTATACTCAGGCTACCTCAGCTCCACCTTGAAACACTCAGATCCATGTCAGAGCAAAGATGATCGATTCATCCCGAGAGAGAGAACACAGAGGCTCTCCTCTTCCTGGCTCCCCTGTGTAACAGTAGCAGCGGCGGCAGCAGCAGCTGATCTGTCTGGGCTCACTAACCCTCTGTGCATCAGCTCTGTCCTCCCCAGGGCAGGGGCCATCCGTCTCATCCACCTGGAGGACTCACGCGGCTGAAGCTGGGTCCCTGAGCCCAGGCTATAGCCAGCCCCACTGCAGACAAGGGGTGCATGATCTGAACTTGTCCTCTGGAGGCTTCTCATCTGTACTCTTTTATCTTTCAGGCTTACGCATCCATGATTATTTGTACTTCCAAGTGCTGAGTCCTGGAGACATTCGCTACATCTTCACAGCCACACCTGCCAAGGACTTTGGTGGTATCTTTGTAAGTTCAGGGAGACCCTTTGTCTCTAATCTTGTTTCCACCTCCATCCCACTAAGTTAGGTGACCCTCTCATCACTTCAACCAATACTTGAGTGCTGGGACGGGGGAGGGCGCAGAATCTAGCTGTCCTCCTGGGGCTGCTGTGCAGGAAGGGTTTCCGGTTAGCCACTCTCCTGGGTGTAATACAGACTTGAGCACCACACAGGGACAAGCTGTCTTCTTTGGGGACATGAAATAGTGAGAAACCAAGGGCTCTGTGAGCTTTGTCTGTACTATGTGACTTAAGGCAGGTTACTTCCCCTTTCTGGGTCCATACCAACTCCCCTACGTATCTCATAGACCGGCGGGGTAGAGTGGGACAACTGATAAGCCTTTGTGAGAATCTAGTAAAAATACTTCAGTGCCCAGCACACAGAAACCACTCCACGTTTCCTTCACACCTTGTGAGGAACCAGTAGAGTGGGACTGTCAGCCTGGTCTTCAAACTGGCAAGGCTGCTCACTCTGACCTATCTAAATGTCTTCCAGCACACGAGGTATGAGCAGATTCACCTTGTCCCTGCAGAACCTTCAGAGGCCTGTGGGGAGCTCAGCAACGGTTTCTTCATCCAGGACCAGATTGCTCTGGTGGAGAGAGGGTAAGGAGCGGACAGACGCAGGCACCGGAGGGCCAGGTGTAGGGTAAATTCTGAGATCAGTGTTGGTTGGTGGTGGTGCTCTGAAATAGCTGTTAAATAACTCACATTTTTAATGGTCTTTAAGAAACGTCTTAAGGTGATCCGGGCCTTTTGGTCACTTATAAAAAATCCTCCCTGGTCCTTCTTTCATCCTTGTAGTGTGACAGTCTGGAGGAGGGCTAGTTAGGACCCTGCCTTTCCTTTGGTCTCATCACCACCTCTTCCAGGGGCTGCTCCTTCCTCTCCAAGACCCGAGTGGTGCAGGAGCACGGCGGGCGGGCAGTGATCATCTCTGACAATGCGGTTGACAATGACAGCTTCTACGTGGAGATGATACAGGACAGTACCCAGCGCACAGCTGACATCCCTGCCCTCTTCCTGCTCGGACGAGATGGGTGAGGGCTCCTTGTCTCTGGCTGTATCAGCACCATGCTGGGTGCCAAGACTTGGGGAGGTCAAGGGCAATCACCAGTCCTTTCCCACAAGCCTCAGTTGGAGGGCCGAGAGTCCTTGGGCTAGACAAGTTGGAAGGCCCTGGTTGGAGGGCCAAGTCCTTGGGCTCTAGAACTCCCAGAGTGATGGGGACAGTGGGGCATGATGGGGTGCTGAGAAAGTGACCATCACCACCTCTCTTCATGCCCTCCCAGCTACATGATCCGCCGCTCCCTGGAACAGCATGGGCTGCCATGGGCCATCATTTCCATCCCAGTCAATGTCACCAGCATCCCTACCTTTGAGCTGCTGCAACCACCCTGGACCTTCTGGTAGAAGAGTTGGTCCCACATACCAGCCTTAAAACAACTCTGGGCTGGGAAAGAAAAATCCAGGAATTCTGCTCTTTGGGATTTGGGGACAGGTGGAGCTGGGTAGAGGAAAAAGGCTTGGGCCTTGGCTATGCTAAAGGCCACGCCACTGGCCTTCCCTTCCTCAGGGCCCCCAAACATCTCATCCTATGGGAAGAGGGTCAGGCCCCAGAGCTTCTTGGCTAGAATCTGGAACAAAAGGGCCTAAAGGCAGGTGGCCTGAGAGCCACCTGTGACCTGTCACATCCCATCTGGCTCCAGCCTTCCCTTCCCAGGGTCTCCTCAGCGTACTTCACAGCAGTTGCTGGAGTGGTTCAAGGAGCTGGTGTTTGAGGAATTAATAAACCCTCACTGACTTTTTAGCAATAAAGCCTCTCATCAGGGTCACAACTGTGTCCTAGAATAAGAGCGGGAGGGCTTTCCTACTCTTCTGGTCCCATGCCCTTATTTTGAGGGGGAGAAAAACTGAGGCCTCCCAGAGGGTAAATGATTTACCCAAGGGCCTTTAGGACTGGTGCTTAGGCTACTGCTAACCTTGGATCCCAGTACAACCTTGTTTGCTGCTGAGCAACTCAGGAAGCCATAGCTCAGTCCTCTGAGAAGACTCCTGTGATAGCCTCATCCTGGGGATCCACACCGGACCACAGAAGACCCTTGCCGTCGGCATTCAGAAACACGTGCACAGCAGAGTGTAGGCGCAGAGTGCAGAGAGGAGCCCCAACTGAGGGGCTGCAGCTCCCCTCTCCTGCCATCACCTGGTCTACACTGTGTGCCTCTGCACCACCTTGGTGACTGCTGTGGGCCCCAGGCAGCTTGTCAAGTCATTCTCCACAAAGCATTCCTGCAGAGGCCTGTCACCACTCACACTTTATTGAGAACAGTGGGCAGGCGGAGGTGGGAGGGGGTGCTGGCTGCTGTGAAGGAGTAAGAGCCTGACAGGCCACAGGTGGGGCGCCACCTGACTCATGATCTAGGACAGCCTATGGGGTAGGCACCTGCCCTCCCAGAGATCCTTCAGCAGGGGGATGTAGCAGACACCCCCGCCCCGGAAGGTAGGCAGGCAAAGAAATCGCAAGTGATGGACTATAATTCTCATAGCATCCAACCCAAGAGTGCAGGGTGGTGCTAATTGGGGGGAGAGGGGAGGTTGACACAGGGCTTAAGTCAGACTATCTAGCCCAGCTCCTCTAGGTTTCTGGAAGACGTCAGTGTTCCTCTCTGGAGACCCCAAAGATGGGAGATTGAGGCCAGGAAAGCCCCTCACTGACCCATGTTCAACTGGTCCCAGGGAAGCCTTTTGAGCATCCAAAATTAAGGAGCACAGGCCTGTTACGCCCCAGTGTCAGCCAAGCTGCTGGAGTCCTCAGCAGAAAGAGTGTGAGGGAGGGGTGATGATCCCCCACATGCCCCTCCTGAGGGAGGCAGAGGCTGCTTGCATACCCCATGTGGCCAGCCACTGTGCCAGGGCCCGAGAGGCAAGGCACAAGGTACAGAGATCCTGGAGTCTGGGGAAGGGGTTAATCTCCACCCCCCCAGAGGTCCAAATATGGGTGTGAGGAGGTGGGCAGAAGGCAGTAGCCCCTCGGTTCGGTTCAGTGCCCCGGGCACTGAGCCTCAGGGGAGGTGCCCTGGAGGCCGCTCCTTCCTGCCTCTCCTAGCAGGAGACAGTTGCCTTAGCAGCTACAAAGGTGGGAGGTGGGGAGGAAGGTGGAGGCAGCTCACCCCCTCCTTTCACTTCAGTGCAGTCAAGCCGTCCTCAGATCGCCACTCTGTTATCCCCTCTGCAGCAGGTTGAAAGGGATGAAGCCTCAGGTGGACAGGTAAGCATGGCCGTGGGGCCAGCGGGAAGAAACACTGTTAGGGCCTGACCTTGGCTGCAGCTGCTCACACCTGGAGTGTGTGTGTGTGTGTGTGGTGCGGGGGCAGTTCTGAGGGGCTCAGTGACAGTGCAGAGCCTGAGCCCCTCAGCAGCAGTGTCCAGGGCATGAGGTCTGGTGGGAGGTGAGTGCCTAGGGCCTAAGGACCAGCTCTGTCCTACCCTCCGGCAGAAACAGAGCGGGAACAGGGAGGGAAAGCAGGCAAGGGGAGTAAGGAGCTCCTTCCAAGCCTCCTCTCTGGCGGGAGGCCCCCTTTTCCTGCAGGGTCTGGAGTAGGGCCCCTGCCAGGCAGGGTGACGTCACACATCAGTCATCTCATCGCCCAGCTCCGCATCTTCCGGCTCTCCTTCCTCCTCCTCCTCTTCCTCCTCCTCCTCCGAGGTCACATTGGGTTCATCAGCCTCTGCCAGGCATTTGGGGCAGGAACAGACAAACAGATAGTTCTCTCTGCAGGGGACGGGGGAGGGTGGTGAGGGTGCAGTCAGGGAGCCCCCAGGCCAGAGCCTCCCGAAGCCCGGCCACCCGCCGCGTCCCCGGCCGGCACCTGAGGATCTTGTGGCGGCTGTGGCGGCTGCGCTCCCGCTGACAGCAGTCTAAGTAGCTGATACAGATTTCCTGGAGGGCAGGGCAGAGGTGGGGTCAGTCGGCCCTGCTCTCTCTTAGATGGGCTTGGGGCCTCCCCAACCACTGCCCCACCTCCATTTCCCTGTGCCCTAAGCAGACTGGCAAGGCACTCAGACAACTTGTGTCTGACTCAGAGGGGACTGTGGTTAGCCTCAGGCCATGGCTGCGGGCACTCAGTGGTCAAGGTCTGCGGCTGGGGTCAGAGGTTATCTTGAGACGGTGCCACCTGCCCGGGAAGGAAGAGTCAACCGGGCTCTGCACTGCGCTAACAGCCCCTAAGCGCCCACATACCCCCAAAGCCCAAGCCACGAAGAGCCATCTCTTGCTTTCTTAGAAGCTGTATATTTGTGGATCAAAAGGTGGCCAGGAAGAAGCTGGGCATCTAGTTGTGTCTCAGTCACTGCTCTGAGGCTTTCTGGTTATTTTTTGAAGAACTAGGGGGTAAGGTGGGGTTAGAGCATAATCACGGGTAAAAAGACTCCTGCTTGGGGCATGTGGGGATTCAACCAAACAGCCTGAACTTGGGGCTCTAGCCGCTGTTGCTCCCAGTACCGAGGGAAAACTTACAGGGCCCCACCGCCCACCCCACCCCCCACAGCTCCCAGCCCCCTCACCTCTCCTGGCTTGATATCTTCCAAGGCAGTGACATGCAAAAGGAAGTTGTTTTCGGGGAAGGAGGTCTCTGCATTGGGGACACAGCTGTGGTTACCTGGGTCATGGGAGGCAAGTCATAAGGACCGCTGACTAACAAAAATAACAGCCTTCCAGAGCTCCCATCCTTCCTTGTTCCCTCGTCCCTGCTAGGGCCGTGCAGGTCCCGGCACCCTAGTTTCCCAACTCCCTGTCCAGTGCTCTGTCCTGAAGACCACAGAGCACAGGCACAAATGCACCCCCTCCCACCTGCCATCACTGCCCCTGCTGTCCTCAGCCCAGGGTGACTTGATTCTCAGTTGTTTCCAGTATCCCGCAGAGGGAGGGACAGGGCTGTGAAAGGAACACCCGCCCAGACTGGACCACTTAACTCAGTCCTGTCTGCTATTGGATGGCTAGGAACAGCTGAGCCAGGCCCTCCTAGTCTGGGAGGGGCGGAGTGGGCCCACCGCCTGGGGGTGTGCTTACAGTGAGGAAGCTGAGGGGGGGGGAGGCTGAGATCTGGAAAAGACAATTGTGTGAGCGGGCTCTGGCCCTCCCTGTCAGGGGCTAATGAGACTCATCTTCCAGCCTGAGTTCCCTCCCAGGAGCCTGAGGGCCTCCCAGGCTCTCACAAGACTCCCCTCCCAAACCCGGCAGGGCAGTGGCGGTGCAAAACCAAGGCTTCTGTTTGCAAGAATCAGAACTCGCATCCTGCTGTAGCACAGGGCCTGGCCCACTGGAAGGTTTTATATATACACATATCTTCAGTCCAGTGAATGAATGAATGAGAAAATGATGGAACCTTTAATCCCCAAGGAAGCTCAGACCTAATCCTGCTCCCAGACTCTTCTCCGCCAGCCTACTGGGGCCACCCCTCCTTAATCCCAGGACTCACAGCAGCTCTGAAGCACAAAGAGGCCAGATCCTTCACAGTTAAGAAACTCGCCAGTGGCTGTAAGACAGTAATATGCAGACGTTATTCTACCCATTTTACTAGGGGGAAAAGGAAACTAGGCTTATAAGGACAGGCACTGGCTCCACTGTCTTGCCACCTAGTCACTACCAGTCACCTGAACTTGTTTCTTGAAGGCACGAGCTTTTTTGGAAACGGTATCACCTTACTTGTCCAGCACCCCCCAACCCAGCATTGAGCCTCTCTGTGGATCTCGGGGTCATGGCTTATCTGTGTGACCTATGGATGGATGTGAAGCTTCCCATAGGCACGTAGGGGTTATCTTCCCCAAACATTCGGCCGGAACTCCCTCAGGGGAAGGCTGTGTGTCTGACTGGGGGGCATCCGAGGTCGGGTGAGACCAAGACTCCATCTCACCAACCTGCCTCGATGTCCTTGTACAGCTGGTCAATGAAGGCGTCCAGCTGCTCTCGATCCTGAGGCTTCAGCTCCAGAGCGTCACAGGCATGGACCCACTGGCTCAGGGAGCTGGGGGTCCCAGGCATCCACGGTTGGAGAGGAGGAGGCCCAGCTCACAGGGCTCTCCACCTCTAGGCAAGTTAAGCCCACTTCTTTCTCCAGGGCAGGGGCCCATCTTCCCCAAAACACCAAGGCTCCCAAGAGCAAATTCTAACACCTCAGTCTTTCTGACTCCCACCACTGCATCCAGTCCAGCTCTCGGGCCACAGAATCATACCTTACCCCATCCTAATCCTGAAAGGAGGTGTGCTACCTTCCCCTGTCAATCTCCCACACTGGCCCTAAGGGACAAATTCAATAGCTGTGGAACATTCTCTCCTAACCTGGTCCCAATTCCTTGGCCATTGGTCCCAACAAGAGCAAAGAGAGACCGGAATCCATCTGGTGTGAACCACTGTGGAGAGAAAGAAAAATGAATGCTCGGGTTACAGCCACTTGGTTTTCTTCCCGACAGAACTCTCCATTCAGGAAGTCTTCAGTGAGTTAGCCCATCCCAACTTCATACCCGGTCAGCTCTGGCTGCGCTCTCCCAGTAGGAGGTGCTGACCGGGTTGCCCCTGGAGAGCTGCCATGAGTAGAAGGCCATTGGTCCCACCTTCCCCCTGCTCACCTGGCTGAGCGCCTCCTCATAGAGGGCGTCTCTGAAGAGTCCCCGCAGAAGTTCCAGCTGGCCCTGGTTTGGGGGAAGCGGGGAGAGACATGCATCCCTGGGGATTTGCCATGAGCACCAAGGTAGGGCCCAGAAGACCAGGCGAGGGAAGGAAAAAAGGGCCAGCTCTGTGGAAGAGCTTTCCCTGAAGGCAAAGGAAGCCCACAGAATCTTTATTTCCAAAGAACTTTGGCAGTCTGGTGGATTGTTCCAACCGAGGGGGGCGAACCCCAGATTCCTTCCCATTCTCCAGCGATTGTACCAGGAGTGCTGAGGCAATGTGGCTTGGAATGTCTGTCCTCACCACCATCTTCCAGGCTCCCTGGCCTGGCCTCCGGACCAGCCTGACTCCCTACCTCCTCTCCTCAGAATGAATGGAGGCCCCAGCTGCCCTTTAAACCCTGCCTGAACCTTCAGGCAGCTTCCAAATGGAAGTCTGCTTTCCTCAATGAGACTGTAATCTTTGGGGGAGAGTAGGTACCCAGCACATCAGCAGCTAAAATCCTTCTGTTTCACGCCACTCCCTCAACCTGTGGACCCCTGACCCTCCGTTTTCCATTATAACTGACTTGCCCAATGCTATCCTATCACGAGATTCTGCCTTACCTTGTCAGGGCACCCAACCCCTCCTTCCTCTGTCATCACCCACTTCTCAACTCTTGGTCCATGTTAGGTCACAAAGTTAAATAGTGGCAGGAATATAGGCCCTCTGAATGGATTTTTGGCTCTAACCTCTTCCTGGGGCTGGGAGGGGACCAAATGTGGAGCTCCCGTCAGACCATCACAGAAACATCCAAGGCTGTTGGGGGTGGGGCGATCACAGGAGAAGACTGACCTTGAATTTATCCCCCAGGAGTTTGTGGACAATTTCCTCCTCCTCATTGGCTGTTTTATTACAGAATTGGGAGAAGAGCCTGATCCAACGATCTTTATCCTTGGCCTGCAGTGAACAAATACACCTCAGAGTCATGTTCACATATGCCTGTGTGTGCATGCATGTGCACGTGTGGACTCAGGGATGCCCACCTCCTTGCTGCCCCTTGTGCCCAGGCGGGAGGGTAGCGCTATTCTGAGGCCTCTGCTATCAGGGAAACACCAGCACACACGAGACCCTGCCTCAGCCTGGGGACTTCCTCCCTGTGACACCCACGCCCAACCATCCCCCCAGTTGGGCCAGGCTAGCCGGTTCAACACCACTTGGAGAAACAGGACGAAGAGGCTGCGAAGCTTCAGTGTTGACAGAAGGGGCTAGAGCGGCTCCTCTCACTTTACACGTGACGCACGATCCTGAGAAAGAGGTGTGCCTGACCTGCTGCCGCACAGTCGCCCTCTCCCAGATCAGTCTCCCGCCGGACCCACGGGGAGCTGCTCCTGATGTTTCCACAGCCCAGGGGGAGCTCTGCATCCAAGCCCAGGTCTCCAGGTGAAGGGGGGACTGAGGCCAAGGGGCAAACGAGGTCAGAACCGGCTGCCCAGGGAGGGCCGGTCGGGCTCACCTGCTTCACCGTGGCCACCATCCGGGCCATCAGCATGATGCTTGCTGTCTCAGGGGGGTAGTGAATGCTCCTGGGGAGACAGAAAAAGATGTGGCCTAGAAATTCCCTCCCTGGTGGCTGCATGCAGGGAAGTCCAATCTGACTGCCACAGAGAATCCTTCCTACTGACTCCATTTTTAACCAAAGAGAGGAAGTTGTTGGCAAGGACGTGGGCAGGCCTTTACATCCCTATGGGCGCAATGGGGCTCTATGGGCCTGAGAGTGTGTGCTGCCAAGGGTGGTGGGACTGGCGGCCCGCATGGAAGGTGATGTGACCTCGGTTTAACCGTGAGATGGAGGAAAAGCCTGGGGGATGGCAAATTTAAGAAAGATGACTGCATCTGCTGGTCTCAGGCAGACAGGCAGAGAGGGAAGATGAAGGGGAGAAGAGATGAAGTACTACCTACCTCCAGGCCTCCTGCAGCTTATTGAGAGGGTGCAAGGGGTCATCCTGTGAGGGCCCCAGGCACAGGACCTGATGGTACTGCTCGGCAGCTGCCAGCCGACATTCTGCGCTGCAGTACATCACCTGGTGGAGTGGGGGGGACGTCAGCACCCCGGGATCTGGCTGCGGGGTGAGGTGCAGACGGCCCTCCGTGATGCTTGCCCTGCTAACTGCGTCCTTTCTCGGAACAGCCCCTGAGCAGTAGCTCAGCGGCATCATGAGGGTAGAAAGTATACGGAGCCCCGGGGGCACGTGAGAGGGGCGCCGAGGCTTGTTAAACTATGGGCAGGAGGGAGCTTTCAGGCAGAGGGAAGAGCCCCTGCCAGGGTCCCGGGAAGTGGGCAAGTTCCCAGCAGACCTGTTTTCTAGATAGTGGGACTGGGACAGGGAGGATCAAACTGGAACAGGAATGGAGCCTTCCGATGGTCTTCCCCTCCATCGTGGCTCGCGGGGGCCACGAGCAGGTCAGTTCTCATTCCTGTCTCCTCACAGAGCACTGAGGCTGAGGACTCTCCCCCACCCCCCTTCCGGGTGCACTGACAGCGGGGACGGTTCTGGTGGAGGTCCTTGGGCACGGCACGGCACTGACCTGACAGCGGGGACAGTTCTGGTGAAGGTCCTTGCGCACGGCACACAGCTCGGGGTGAGGCAGAACCTGGCCCGGCTTCCCAGTCAGCCTCTGAGCATTCTCCTCTGCCTTCTCCAGCGCCCGAAGGCAGTGGTCACACGCTGAGGGAGAGAGCCACACAGGACAATGCGAGTGTCTTTTTTTTTTTTTTTAAAAGATTTTATTTATTTGACAGAGAGAAACACAGCGAGAGAGGGAACACAAGCAGAGGGAATGGTAGCGGGAGAAGCAGGCTTCCCGCCGAGCAAGGAGCCCGATGCGGGGCTCGATCCCAGGACTCCGGGATCATGACCCGAGCCAAAGGCAGACGCTTAACAACTGAGCCACCCAGGCGCCCCAATGTGAGCGTCTTTAGGCCAGGGGCCATGGTCTGTCTCGTTCACAGCAGCATCCCTAGCACTAAAATTAGGGGCTGGCACACGGCAGGTGCTCAGCAAACATCTGGGAAGTTAAAGAACAGAATGAGAGAATGCTTTCACATGCATTCCAGGGCAGACCGGTATTCTCCTGTCTCCGGAGTCCCACCCCTCCTGTCTGGAGCTCCGCCCTTCCCACTGGGACTTAGTCTGTGGGGCTCCCCTCGCATCCCCCAGACTGCGCCTTCCCCACATTCTGCAGCCAGCTGACCCTCCTTTCATGCTTATCTCTAGCCTAAGAAAAGTGCGAAGAAAGCATGTGGCTGGAAAAGCAAAGGGCATCCTACCTGCTTCAGACGCCCAACTCTGCCTGTTTGCACCAAAGGGCACGTGGCCTCCTCTTGGTGGAGGGCGGCACGTCAGCACAGAGCCCTTCAGCATGACACCCAGGCCCGTACACTCTGGCTCAGACTGAGTTCCACCTGAGCGACAGTCCTCCCCCCGATGGGAGCAGGCTGGAAGAGCCCCTCTACTGCTCACCCCCAGTCCCACATGCCCTGAGGCTCAGGAGAAGCATGGTTCTTGGTCACGGCTCTCCAAGGGAAGATGAACTTCTCTCCCAATGCCTGAAGTCCCAGAGACATCAGCTAACGTAGCTGTCTTCCATGCACAAAGGTAGCTGGGCCCAGCAGCCACGAGGAGCGGACGAGATGTGCTCACCTCGGTAGTGATAAAGTGCATTCCAGAGAAACTGTGCAGCCACCAGAGGCCGTTCTACAAAGATGGTCTCCCCCTTCCGGATCAGTTGTGTGGCAAACAGCCCCTTTCCCTACCAGGGGGAGAAAGAATAGGATGACCATGGGGAGAGAGAGAGGACCTAGCTCCAAGGGTTCCCGGAGGGCTGCCCAGCATCACCCCACACACCCCCCTCTCACGAGAGCCTCTGCCTTGGGAGGGTTCACCGAGCATGGTCAGCACCCTCCATAACCACCTCCTCTGGAAATGCAGCTCTGACCTACTTTCAGTCCCACTTCTTTTAGCCTGGTCACAGCGGAGGGACTGGGATGGGGAGGGAGCCATCATGTCAGCCACAGGAGAATTTTTGGAATGGCCGGGGGAGCGCCGAGGCTCCTGTAGCAGGAGCTGGTAAAACAGGGCAGTCCTCTTGGTGTCACCCCTGTGCCCCGCCAGGACCCTGGCAGTGATGCTGCTGCTCAGGGCTGCAGAGGACTCCTATGCCATAGGAGAGGAGCCCTAGTTTGGGGGAGAATGTGCCGTATTTCTCTGGTCTGTGGGGCACTCATAGGACCCAACCAGTTCTCAGTGTTACTCTGAAAGGAATGACGAATCCGAGCACCAACACGAATACTACCTGATGTGACCTTGCAGCCAACTGCTTTGCTTCTTTGCATCTGTTCTGTGTATGAAAAATATCAGGACTCCGGGATCTGATATTTGACACCTACCAGGTAGCTTCCAGGAGGCACCTCAGCCCAGGTGAATGTACCTTATGAGCTTTAGCTCCTGACTACTCAAAGTGACAGGCAGCATGGGCATCATCTGGGAGACTGTTAGAAATGCAGAATCTCAGCGTTTCCCCCCCACCCCCTGCCAGACTTGCTGAAGCAGAATATGCATTTTAACAAGATGCCCAGGTGATTCATGTGCATGTTAAAGTCTGAAGAGTTCTGGCCTAAAGCACTGTGCATGTCCCGTAAGACACGAAGGAGGTGCAGAGGGACACAGAGACAGCTTCAGGACCCAGGCAGTTACTGGCCCTGCGGGGCACTTACTCCCACCGTTCACTTAGAGAAGAGGGGTGCTGCCCTTGCCAGCACTGAACTGTCACCAAAAGAGAAGGAAAGGAAAGAAAGAGAGAGAGAGAGAAGGGAAAGAGGGAAGGAAGGAAAGAAGGAAGGAAGAGGGAGGGACTGACTGATTGACACAGTGGGAAATTATCCCGTCATGTGGCCTCTTAGGTAGCTCCCTGTTTCCTTCTAGCACAGGCATTGTGGCTAGAGAGCAGAACCTCCCAAAGTCAGAGCAGCAGGGATGTGTACACCAGGACAGCCCAAAGCAACCCATGAGCTACAGATCACAACTCTGAACAACTCGGGGAGCTCTAACAGCAGAGTGGGACAGCTGGAACGAAACTTTGGCCAAAGCCATTGATGCATCTTTGGTTGTCTTCTTGGAACCCCACCTTCATGCCTTTCAGGGCCGGACCCAATCTAGCAAAATGAAAAGATGGCCTTCCTCTATGGGACAAAGGGAGATGAACACAGACCCACATTATCGCTGGCAATCTCAAATCTCAACACTGGGTAAATAACGACGTCTTTCTCTCTCTTTCTGGAGGACCAAATGCAGAAAGTATTTAGTAATCAAAACAAAGGGAACAGAATCGGAGGTGGTTCCTTGATGAAACCACTCATCCCCCCAACATAAGACAGTGTTTCAAGAAAAGCAGCTCTCATTACTATTCCCAAGAGGCTTAGAGAGAAGTGAACCTGAATGAAAGGGGCAGAGACTTGCAAAGACAGTTCCAATTTGAAAAAATAAGTTTTGGGGAAAAGATGGTGCAAAATTCTAAGACTACGTAGTAAATTTTAAAAGCTTTACTACATGGATAATTTTCTAGGAAAACAGAAATTACCAGAACTGAATTCAAAAGGAAGAAAGCCTAGACAAAGAAGCAGTGCCGATATCTGGCTGCCCTGCACCGGTCTGGCATTCTGGCTGGCCTCCATCCTCTTTGGTCAGACACTACCGTATTCTGATTGGTCCTGTCCCTGGCAGAGTAGTTGCTAAATTTTTGAAGGCTCACTCCTGTCAATATCCAGAGAAGCAATAGAGAAGATAGTCAAAAACAATCCTCATGTGAGGCCCCTAGTCCGTATGGTTCATAAGCCACCTCTCTCAAGCCAAAGAATAAGTAATTCTCATGCTATTTAAACTATTAAGTAACAGAAAAAATGGAAAGCATCTCTATTTTACCAAAAACCAAGCATAACTCTGATGTGGTAACCTGAGGAAGATAGAACAACAAAAAAAACCCTCACAGAGCAATCTTGCTTGATGAGTACAGACGCAAAAAAGGCTGGGATAATCCATCTTGTCACCATATCTAAGTGGGTATGTGATTTTCTCCAGCTGCAGATCAGATGTGGGCAGGGAGAGGCTGGCCAGCTCATTCTTCCAAAGGTGGGGTTTGATAGAAGGCTGGGGCAGGACAACTGGGCAAGTAGAGTGGCAGATGTGATGAAGTGAGAGGAAGAAGGGAAGAGAGGAGGGGCTGGGAGATAGGGGGCACATTGAAGGGGAAGGTGAGTATCTCCGCATGCTAGGAGTGATGGAACCCGGACACCATCAAACTATGAGCTGATCGAGAACACCAGAGGCCTGTGTGCAGACAGATGTGAGCGGCTGAGGAGGCCAAGAATATAGGAGAGCTGCTTTATCATGGAAGGAGAGGAACGTTCCAGATGCATCTGAAGTGGGAAGAAAGCAATGGAAGGTTGGGCTGGGGAGAGCAGGAGGCAGATGACTAGAAGGCTGACATCTTGGGCGGGGACCAGAGATAGATACAGCCATTACATATGATAAATTATTCAACCTCCTCAGTAAACAAAGAAATGTAAATGAAAACAAAGCGATACCATGCTGCACGTATCATTTGGCAAAGCTAACTAGGAAAAGAAAATACTCTGCTAGAGAGAACAAAAGGAGATTTGCACAGAAATTGAGCTCCAAAAACTTTGACCTCAGGATGATGAAAAATATAATACGACATCAAAGTCCATAAATAAGTAGTTGGTTGAATGCGCTGTGGCCATCCCGTGAAACAGCTCTTAAATATTTAGAAATCGCTTTATTGATGTTGATTTACTAGTGCATCAAACAGCGATATCTAAAATTATAATTTTAATATCCACATATTTGCACAAGTATAGGATTATGAGTGATTTTCACCTTCTCTTTCCTCACATGCATTTTTCTACAATTAACTTTTTTTTTTTTTACAATTAACTTTTAAGACACAATAATATAACGACAAAATTATGTCATTTCTCTGTTTAAACACTTCAAACGCTCCCACGGGAGCTATGTTTCAAATTCTTCAGCATTCCGAGGCCTTTCGTGAAGGGTCCTGGATTCCCTCTACACCCCATTTCCAAATCTCACTCAGAAAGTTCCCTAAGAACCCACGCTTTTTTATACCTCAGTTCCCTCTGCTCAGCATATCCCCGCCCACCATACCTGGGGCTCAGCAGCGAAGTCCCCCAGCGTGGCCCAAAAAGCCCGGCGCCACTCGCCCCGGCCCCTCCTGGAGCAACCGGTGCAGAGCCCCCAGCTGGCGCACCGGGTCCCGCGGGAAGGGGGCGCGCGCACACCGGAGCCCGGGGTCCACCGCGTGACCTCCCCGGAAGCCTGCGCGCGGGGCCAGACAGAGAGCCCCGGGCCGCGAGCAGGCACCGAGCCGCAGAGTCCGAGCGGCAGAAGAGCTTCTAGGCTTCGGGCCTGGGATCCCGTGGGGCTGTCTCCAAGGCCGGACAGGGTAGGGGGCTCCCGGAGGGTCCGCCTGGGCCTCACCTTAGCGCTGCTTACGAAGCGGACTTCCACGGCGACCCGGGCCCTTCCCGCCACGCCCACGCAGAAGGAGAACACGTCGCACATGGAGGCCGCCATCTTGGACGCGCCTCCGCCTTCTGACCCTTGACCTCGCCTCGACCTGGGAGGCCCCGCCCCTCTCCAGCCCCGCCCCCGGCGTGTGTGTCCGAGGCCTTGTGAGCGAGGGTCAGCGCTCTAACGAGTCCGGGTTTAGATCCCTTTAAATTACGTGTTTAGGTCGATTGGTTCGGTGGCTGGATGTGGCTGGCTCTGCCTTTGTGTTTTACATCTGTGCGGTTTTTGTGTGTGTCTTTGTACGTACCTGTGTATCCTAGCCTCTGGGTGTGTGTATTGTTTTGATGTATCTGTCGTGTTTATGTGGCCTGTTGTGTCTGTCCACCCATCGGGCCGTTCTGAATCAAGCGCTCTTTAGACCCAGCCTGGGGGGGGGTGGGGACCAGCAGCCAGACGACCTCAACCATCTCTGATCTACCTGAAAGGAGGTCCTAGCTTACTGCCTGTGTCCATCCTACTCGCTCGGGTGCAAGAATTCTTCTTTCCTTGGGCCTTCAAGCTGGACTTGTGCTTCTCTCAGGCCCTTCAGGGTAGCCTAGGGGTGGTGGAAGGGGGTACATGGCGCACTTCAGGTCTGAGGACCCCTGAAATTTTGTATGCAGAAGTGTGCATATGCACATTGTCCTGAAACAGGAGAGGGGCCTGTTCTTTCATTCAGGACCCCAAAAGGCTGAAGCCACTGACTTATAACATCTGTCCCCACAGCCAAACCTGACCTCCATGCCCTGTTTCCTTGTCCTCCAATGGATTCTGTGCTCTTTGAAAAAGGTCATGTGTCTGCATTGTTTTGATCTCATGGTGACATCGGGGCATTGGGTAGAGCCCAGTAAGTGCTGAATAGGTTAACTGCTTTTAATTTTTTTTTTTTTTTTTATTTTAAAAAAGTGAGTCAATTGAAGAGGCAGGTGCTGGAAGAGGCGGATGCAACTGCATCCCTTTGATTAACAGAGTTGACTTTGGGTCCAGTATTAGGAAAGATTTCCCTGAAGACAGAGAGAGAGAGAAGGGCTCCTGATGCTGGACCCTGGCCTCCCTCAAGCCTGTGGCCTAGTGTGTAGGAAAGGATGGTCTGGCATCACTTGGAGGCATGTGGTTTTTCCAAGGCCACCTCTGCTCCCTGTCTTCTCTCCTTCAGAACACTCAGACAGCAGTGGGGACTGTGCCTTATCCCACCACGAGGTGGCAGGGCATGCCTCTTTCACTAGCTCGCCTCGGTACCCAGAAGCCGTTCTAGATTTTCTATCAACACCCTCTGCCCAGGAAGGCAGAGCACTAAAGAAATCAGCTCTATGCTGGTGACTTGGCCTCACAGGAGTAGGCTGTCAGCAGGCTTCTTAGAAACTGAGCAGCTTCCTGGGAAGGGAAGGGAACCATGAGTTAGGGTCTTGAAGGGGGAGAAATTATAACCGTCTCATGGAAATACGGCAGAGTTTGTGACAAAATGCCTGCCTTGGCAAAGGCAGAGCCAAACCGCTCTATTTTATGTATGATGGAGAGGAGAGGTCAAGGTGAGTAGCTAGAGGGAAAAAGATGGTGGTCAGGGTAAGCAAGGAGCTGGGGCTGAGCTCCTGAAAATGGTAACAGTTCAGACAAAACAAGAAAACTTTGGGAAACTCTGTGAGGGGAAGTAGGCTAAATGGTTTACCTTTCCCTCCTCTTTGCTCTCAACTCCACCAACTCTGGTGGGGAAGAAGCTTCTAAGGCCCAGACACTGATTCAAGGAGGCCCCTTCTCCACAGCCAGACCAGGAAAAGATTAATCCCTGGAGAGGCCAGTGCTGGTGCAAGTGCCACACCCCCAGGTGAAGGAGTCCTAGAAACCTTAACACTTGCTGAACACTTAGGCCCTGGCCTGGCACACTGTAACAACTTTACAGACATCCTGTCGGCTCTGGGAGGACGAAGTTGTCAATGCACCCATTATACAGATGGGGGGAAAAAGGCTCAGTAGTTCCAGTGAGTGTTCCCAAGAAGAACTAGCCCAGACAGCCTAGGTTGAGCTTCTGTCCCAGTCCTCAGCTGTCCACTCCTGACTCAGGGTCTTCCCTCTGGACGCTGTTGTCAGAGCTGCTGGAGGGCTCATCCTGGGAGGCAGCTACGGCAGACACAGTGGGCAGCTTCAGCCTTTGCTGCTTCTGATACTTGACCCTGCGGTTTTGGAACCAGACCCTCACCTACAATCAGAGGCAATGGTCAGAGATTAGAATATGACCAGCAGTTCCCACGGTTTCCCCCATTCCACGGTGCCCACTGCTCTCTGGGCCCACATTTGCTCTTCCTTCTAATGAAAGTACCTCCTCCAAAACACCCTTCCCTATAGTTTCAGACACCAATTGTTTATCCAACAAATATTTACTGAACTCCTATTATGTACTAGGCACCATCCTAGGTGATGGTGATACGTGGTGAGCAATAGAGGTACAGTCTCTGACTTCATGGAACTCCCAGTCCAAAGAGAGACAGATAGCAAACATGGAAACAAAGAAAAACATAAACACAAGCGGCGGTTCGAACCTCCCTATAAGGAACCAGCACTTGAGCTGAGGCTCAAAGGATAAGAGGCCAGTTTAACGAGGACAGATAAAAGCAGGCTGGATCGGGAGACGACCTGTAGGAAAGCTTTGAGGACCAGAAAGGAGACCATGGCTGAAGGATCTGGGAGTGAGATGGGGAAGTGAAGAAAGAGACAGTGGGAGAAGTCAGCAGGGGCCAGATCACCTAAGGCCACAGAGGCTGTGGGTAAGGAATATTAGCTTCAAAGCTTTTAAGTGGGAGGTGACATAGTCCTGTTTGCTCAAGTAAATTGCCTATCTGGCTGCTCTGTGAAGAGCAGATGAAAGGAGATGCAGAGACACAGCTGCGAGGCTATTGTGATAATCCAAAAAGAGCTGGGACCAGGATGACTAGGGGCAATGGAGAAAAATGAAGCGATCCCAGCTGTATTTTGGAGGTACAGATGACAAGGCTTGCTGATGGACTGGAAACAGGAGAGGGGGCATCTAGGATGACTTAGTATTTGGAGCAACTGGATGAATGGTGGGGCCACGAGTAGGGAAAGGAACAGATCTGGAGAGAAAAAAAAGTCAAGAATCGAGGTTAGACTTAAGTTTGAAATGCCTGTCCCAGAAGACATCCAAGTGGAGAACTCAAGAAAGTAGGTCGATGTGCAAGTGAGAAAACAAAGGGGGTGGGCTAAGATACAAACCTGGGAGTTGTTAGCTTATAGATGGTATTTGAAACCATGGGCTTAAATGAGATCAGCTGTGGGGGGACAAATGTGAGGTCACAAAGAGAAGGTGACCAGAGACCTGGAAAACCAAGAATGCGGTGTCCAGAAGCCAAGAGAAGTGTGGGTGTCAATAAAAGAAGGAGCAGTCAACTGTACTAAGTGGGGAGTAAGATGAGAAAAGGAAAGCAGCTGTTGACTTGGCAACATGCAGGTCATTAAGAGACCTCGAGGAGAAGTTCTGATGGGATGGGACAGAAAGAATTCATACTGGAATGAGTTACGAAGATGGGAAGTGAGGACATGGAGGGAGGGACATAACAAGTTCTTGGGAAGTCTGCGTATGAGAAAAGAAAAATGGTGTAGAAGCTGGAGGGGGATATGGAGGTCAAGCGAATGTTTGTTATTTTAAATATTTAGTTCCTTAAACATACTCAATTTCATGGTCAGCTCCTTTTTTTTAACGTGGAAACATATAAACTTCTACGATAATATCTAGATTAATGTGTGTTGTTCCCATAACATGTTTTCATCTGTTATGAAACTTTCATATGAGGAACTATTTTCCTCATTCATGTAGGGAGTGTACCAATGATTAGGGCCAGTCTCCCCCAGAGGCCTGGCACAGAGGAAGAATGTCCATGTCTTCCCCCCCAACCTCATCTAGAGCCTTCCTCCTCGTCCTGCAGGAGTCCCTCCTCCCACCTGGTTCTCTGTAAGGTTGAGCTGGGCCGCCAGCTGAGCTCTCTTCTTCCCCACAAGGTTGTGCTGCTTTGTAAACACGTTCTCCAACTCTTCCAGCTGCTTCAAGTTAAACATAGTCCGAACCCTCTTTTGAGGTCTCTCAGTGTCCTGAAGTTCCTCTGCTGGAGCCCAGTCTGGGGTGCCCCAAAGGCCTGAGCAGTGAGCCAGCTCTAAGCCTAAAGAGCATATGTACACACGTATACACAAACACGCACGCACACAAAATATGCATAAAATACCTCTGGAAGAATAAAGAGACTGGGATCATTCGCTGTTTGTGGGGTTAACCAGGTGACTGGGGGACACGAATGTTAAGGGAAACTCTTCTCCATCTAACTTGGTAAACATTTTGAAGTTTGAACTGTATCAATGTAGTAACTATGCAAAAACTAACTTGAAAATGAGATCACTGTAATATAAAGCAGTAAACTGCAATTCAGCTGTCTGAGGAAGTTAGGGAAGATTGGTTTGGAGTCACGGGCAGGTCGATCTGATGCAGTGGCATGAATCTGGATGCGGTTGAGAGTCTAGAATAGGGGTGAGGTGGAAATGCAGAACGGAGGGCGCCCAGAGAGTAGGCACCGGGTAAGACTGTGTTACACGGATCTTGGCTTGGGTGGACAAGGCTTGCACTAACTTTGCTCCCGTTTTCCCTACGGGGAGGTGGGGAAGCGTGAATCAGATTGCCAAAAGTGGTGAAAGCTCCTGTGGCTGTTAACGCTAGAGGAGAACGTTAGGTCAACAGTTAAATTCTCATTGGGATTTAAGTGCCCGCGCCCCACAGCCCGAGGTTCCCCTTCTAAGAACGCTCTACGCTAGCAGACTCAGAGCTGTTAAGTGTGGGATCCCAAGCTCCACGGACCGGAGCGGGGGTGGGGGTGGGGGCGACACGGGGGTCCGGGCATTGGTCAGGTCGGAACAGCAGCCGCTTCTCCCAGCTAAGACGGGGCCCCCGTCATTTGGGAAGAGAGCTGCTTTGGCGCTACCAAGCGTTCTCACTGAGGGTGTGCGGGGTGGGGGGGCGGGGTGAGAGACTCCATAAATTCCTTCTGAGGGGACGGTTCCGAAGTCGGGTTGGACCCACCCGCTCTTCCCGCTCCGCCCCCGCGCTCACACACACCTCCTGCCGGCTCAGCGGCGTGAGTGCGCGGGAAGCCTCGCGCGGGGCCCGTCGGGTCTGTGCCCGGCCCTCCCTCTGGCCTCGGGTTCCACGGCAAGGTCAAGGGTCACAGGGCCCCTTCCCACTCCGACCGTGCGTGGTTCTCAAACTCAGGGACTTCTCTATCCAGTGCCCAAAGTCGCGGCTGCCACGCTCCAGCCGCCCCGCCCAGGTCCCAGGTCGCGGGCGCCCGGGCACCTCGTACCTGTGACGCCGAGGCCCTGGAGGCCGCAGAAGTGAGCCACGCGGAGCCCCGGCCCCGGCGGCCGGCGACACGGCTGGTGGGGACCCACGCCCAGGTAGGCTGGCAGCCACGTCGCGGGAAACCGGGAGGGAGCGGTGCCGAGCGTCGCGGCGGCGGCGGCCGCGGCGGGATCGGCCACGGGGGCGGTGGCGGCGGCGGGCGCGCGGCGGGCGGGCCTGGCCAGGATGGCCTCGACGGAGAAGGAGGACTCGAGACGCCCGGGAGCGCAGGGTGTGCCTCGGCCGGCCGGGCGGCGCTGGGGCTGGTCCGGAGCGCCGGGGGGAGTGGGCGGCCGGCGGCCTCGCGGCACCGGGCTGGGCATGGCGCGGCCCCCGGCCGGCCGGGCCCGGGGAGCGGAGCCAGGGCCTATGGGCAGCCGTAGGAGGGGAGCGCGAGAGGCGAGAGGGAGCACCCCGCAATAAGAGAGAGACTCCTTGGTCAGTAACGCCCCAGCGCTGGGCGAGGGCTCTTAAATTTGGCGGGGCGGGGCGGGGGGCCGGCCTTTTCCTCCAGCGGCCCAGGAGGGGCCTCCCGCGCGCTGCGGGGTCCCTCCGGAGCCCACGCACGCCACCAAGTGAAGGTGGGCACTCCTTCCCTCCCTCCGCGTTTGAAAATGCCCGCCTTGATGTGATCCGGTAAGGACTCTGAGCTCGCCGTGGCTCGCTGGTGAGCCTGGGCGAGCTACCCCACCGCTGGGCACCGTCAGGCCTGGCCTTATCTTGGCACCATCTTTGAAGCAAAAACCCCAGCCAGATTTACGAGGGACTAAGCAGGCCTTTAAAAAAAAATTTTTTTTTTAAATTTAAATATCTTGATAAACACAGTGAAAAGTAAATTTCCCATCTGGCCCCCCAGCCACTGAGTTTCCCCTGCTTGGAAGACACCGCCATGGTTACCAATTTCTTTTGGATTTTTCCAGGAACTTTCTGCACCCACATTACCTGGGCCCCACTGGAAAAAAATCTTTCCTATGTCCCAAGAGGTGGAAGGGGAAAAACTGTAAAGGTTCCAGCTCAAGAAATAGTCTTTATTACCAATGCATAGGAGTTGTGTTACAAAACTCCTTGAGTTATGTAGGTTTAGGGCTTGCATTTGTATCCCTGCTTTACGGATGAATGATCAGTACTTACTAGCTGTTGTTGTGGGGCAAACTACAAGTTACTGTTTGCATTTCCTTACCTGTTAAATGGGTGATAGTAGTGGCTACCTCGTGGACTTGCTGTGCGGATTACAGGAGTTAATGCATATAGAGTGTTTAGAATTGGCCTGGTGCATGGTGAGTGTTGTGCTGGGATTGTGACACTCAGAGGGATCCTTGCTTCCCAGGCTCCTATTGCATTCTGCCTCTTCAAAGTGATGGCCAACATTGACACTACTCAACCAGGTCGAGGGCAGTCCCATGCCATTGTCCATAGGCATCAGCCATTTGGGACACAACATGCCCTTGTCTGCTCCGCCAGGTAGGGACTAGAGGAACCTTGCTAAGGTAAAGCATCCTCCTGCCCTGCCTTCCTTCCCATTTCAGCAAATACTGGCCCCACCTTCTGGGAGCCCCCCAGGCACCCTGGAACCTGAGACTGTGGGTGAAATCATCAGTGGGTGGCCCAGCTAGTCCCAGTCTAGGATTACTGTGGTCTGGCTAGAGGGTGCGGGGTCAGAGATGAGGAGACAGCAGTTGACAGCTCTGGGGAAGGGGTGTGGGTGGGAGGCAAACTCAGAAGAGGAGCTCTTACCTGAAGTCAGACCCACTGGGGGATCAAGTGAAAGTTAACTCCCAAATCCCACAGACACCATTCGATTTCCCAACACATTCTTCCCTTTCCCTTTCCAGATTTTATCCACTTAGTTGTGAGAGAGCTCACACAAGCAGGGGAAACAGCAGGCAGAGGGAGACGGAGAGGGAGAAGCAGACTCCCTGCAGAGCAGGGAGCCGGATGTGAGGGTGGATCTCAGGACCCAGAGACCATGACCCCAGCCAAAGGCAGACATCAAACAGACTGAGCTACCCAGGTGCCGCAACATATTTCTTCTTAAGGAGATTTTCTCTAGGAGGGTGGGGCTGTGCTACCCTGAGGACCCCCCCCCCCCACAGATGACAGTGCCAAGGTACCAACAGCATGCCTGTAAGGAGGGACATGAGCACGCACCTCTTCAAAGACAATAACGGCTCATGCTCTTGGGGGTCAGTGGAGCATAGTGATAGAAGATGTAGATTTTGGAGTTGGATAAACCTGTCTTTAAATCTCAGCTTTGTCACTGAACATTTCTGTAACTTCAGATAAGTGGATTATTCACTCCAAGCCTCCAATTTCTTGTAAAATGAGAATGATCTCTTGGGTGAGAAAATAATACTCACCTGATGGGATTGTTAAAAAGATTAAATGAGATGGTGTTTTTAGCAAAATGGTAACCGTTATGGGGAGGAGAGAGGCTATTTACATGATGAGCGAGGCTAAGCTTCTTAAAAGGGTTCAGTGAAAGTATGGGGACAGATTTATAAGGTCAAGATAGTGTTTGGTCTGTGTCACTTTATGCACTGAGACTCGAAATGAGCTAATTTGGCAGCAGCAAGCACCCTGGAATTAGGAGTTGACAAAGAGCAAGATAAAACTTAAAGATGGAAGGCTGAAGAACATTTTAAGTCTATTTTTGTTGATTTTTTGGTAATATAGTCACTGTGTCTCCAGCTCAGGATTTCCTTTTCTTTTCTTTTTTTAAAAGATTTTACTTATTTATTTGAGACAGAAAAAGAGTGAGAGAAAGAGACAGCCCATGAGCAAGGGTAGAGGGAGAGGAAGAGGGAGAAACAGACTCTCCTGCTAACCAGGGAGCCTGACATGGGGCTCAATCCCAGGACCCTGGGATCATGACCTGAACCAAAGGCAAATGCTTAACTGACTGAGCGACCCAGGTGCCCCTCTAGCTCTGGATTTTCAGTATACAATTCACTGTATTTCAGTACATAGTTATCTGTTTTCTGTTATTTCACTTAATCCTCCTCAGACTGTAAATTCCTGAGGACAGACATTAATATCCCCAATTTAAACATAAGTAAATAGAACAAGAGAGGTTACCAAGTTGCTAGCTTTGTGAGTTTAGCAAAATGTGGTTTTAATTTGCATTTATTTCCCTGAATACTGTTTATGTTCAGCATCTTTTCATAAGCTTATCAACCACTTAGATATCTTCTTTTATGTGAAGTGCTTGTTCAAGTAGTTTGCTTATTTTTGTGTTGAGTTACTATCTTTTATTTGTGAGATGATTTACATATAGATAGATATTTTGGGATCAAGTTTCTTGTTGCAATATACAGAGAAGCAAATATCTTCTCCCATTGTGTGGCCTACCTTTTCATTCTTTTATTGTTGTTTTTTTAATGAACAAAATTTACTAATTTTTTTAATTACTAATTTTAATAAAGTTTAATGATCTGTTTTTGTGTCCTTTAAAAGAAACATTTGCCTGCCCCAATTATGAAGATATTCTCCTGTTAATATTTTTTCTTTGTTATTTTAGCTTTTACATTTGGGTCTGGAATTTATTTTTGTGTAGGTGTTAGGGAAAAGATTTTTAAAGGTTGAGTCAAAATCTGAAGATATAAAGGAAAGTATTGATTGATTAAAGAACACAAAAATTTAAAAATTAATTGTAATAGTGGTTTTTACCTGTACTTTTGCTTTTCTACATGATTTAAGAGATAAATACATTTAAAGAAAAAAACAATTATATAAAAGCTAGTAATTTTTGTAATTTTGATTTATAACTCCAAATCTTGTTTTCTACATAATTTAAGAAACTAATGCACTTAAAATATTTATGTTTTTGGGCACACAGTGCATAAAGATGTAATTTTGTGACATCAGCAACTGAAAGAGATGGAGACAAAGTGGTAAAGGAGCTGAGTTTTTGTTATAGTATTGAAGTTGAGCTGATATAATTTCAGATTAGAATGTTATAACTTTATGATGTTAACTGTAATCCTCATGGTAACCATACAGAAAATAGTTATGGAATATATATAAAAGGAAATGAGAAATGAATTTAAACATTTCACTAACAAAACCAAACACAAAATAAGACAGTAGTGATAGAAATGAGGGACAAAAAGCTATAAGGCATGTAGAAAACACAGAACACAATGACAGAAGTCAGTCCCTCCTTATTGGTAAGTACTTTAAATGTAAATGGATTAAATTCTCCAATCAAAAGACAGAGTATATCCCACCCGAAGAGAAAGAACTTCTTTGTTTTTTCAAAACAAAGTAGTCAGATACATTCCACTGAAAATGGTCCACTATGTCCAACTGAACAAAAGCAACTTTTTTTTTTATTAAGGAGGGGTAGGTACTACATAGGGAGGAAAGCTGCACATGAACATTTCTTCTTAAGATCTCCCTTCTTGTTTAAGATTCACAAATTCTCTTTGATATAATGATCTATTAATGTAATGTACTTCATGTATGAACATAATACTAATTATCAAAGATGAACTTTGAAATTAATCTAGTTATGTCTTCCAGAGAGAACATAGAAATAGGTTGAAGTCATACATGTGTGTCCATCCATATATATGCCAGTGGAACTGAACCTTAGTTTTAAAATAACTTAGGGATGCCTGGGTGGTTCAGTGGGTTAAGAGACCAACTCTTGGTTACAGCTCAGGTCGTGATCTCATGGCTGTGGGATTGAGCTCTGCCGCAGGCTATGCACTTGGCACAGAGTCTGTTTGAGATTCTCTCCCTCTCTGCCCCTCTTCTCCACAAGAACTCTTTCTCTTTCTTTCTCTTAAATGAATAAGTACATCTTTAAAAAAAAATAAGATGACTTAAATGTAAGCCTTGAAACAGTGCAGCTTTGGAAAAGGCAGCACATTAACCAACAGTCAGGATACCTGGGTTCCAGTACCAGGTCTGCCAATAGATTTTGTGACTTTAAAGATTTTTTTTTTTAATTTATTTATTTGACAGAGAGAAAGAGATCACAAGTAGTCAGAGAGAGAGAGGAGGAAGCAGGCTCCCCGCTGAGCAGAGAGTCCGATGCGGAGCTCGATCCCAGGACCCTGAGTTCTTGACCTGAGCCGAAGGCAGCGGCTTAACCAACTGAGCCACCCAGGCGCCCCAGGTTTTGTGACTTTAGATAAGATTGTAATAACTACTGAGCAGTTGTTAAGCTTTGAGAAATAGAGCTGGGTATTTTATCTTATTAATCTTAATAGCCACTTTGTAAATTAGATTTACCTTGTACAGGTGAAGAAATTAAAACTCTGCATGGTTAATTAACAATAGCCAAGATCACGCAGCTGGTAAATGACAAAACTAGGGTTTGACACAAGTTTTGACATCAAGCTATTTCCATCACTTAATCTTTTGAATCTTAGTTTACTTCTTTATAGATACGAGATCTATATGTTCTCTGTATCCTTTGTAAATTTGCTCTTCTTTGATTTCAGTGTAAATATTTAAATGTAATGTTCTATTATCCATTTCACTGACTGCTGGCAGACCTTTTTCTTAGTTTTTATTATCTATATTGAACATTTATTTCAGTCAGACTTCCCAAATTATGAAATTCTTGTAAGGAGAATTTAACATTTATAACATTAACATTTTATACTAACCCATATCTTCGTTATTTAGTTTTACATTTGTTGTATTTATAAAGTTAAATATTACAGAATTTGACACCTGCTGTCTGAAGCTACAAGTACCCTTTGCTGAAAGGAGAGGTGAAGGTAACTTCTTCCAAAGGGTAGGGGAATAGAAGTGCCACAGTTTTTTTGCCAAACTGCTCTTCACTCTTGCTGTCACTTTGGCCTGATGCCTAAAGATAAAAGTGTTATTATATATATGGGGGAAAAAAGGGCAGAGGTTTATAGATGGATAAAAGCAAATGATCCAAATATATTGTGTTTACAAGAGAATCACTGGAGATCCAAAGACATAAACAAATTGGAAGTGAAACAGTGGAAAAAGATATTCCATGCAAATAGTAACCAAGAGAGCAGGTGTGGATATACTAATATCAGGCAAATGGATTTTAAATCAAAGGTTACAAGAGACAAAGAAGGACATTATATGTTAATAAAAATTTCAATATAGCAAGAATTTTAATGCAAATAGTTAGGTACCTAATGACAGATCATCAAAATATGTGAAACAAAAACTAATAGGCTTGGAGGGAGAAATACAGTTTTACAATAAAAGTTGGAGATTTCAGTACCCTACTCACAATAATGGATAGAACAACCAGACAGAAGATAAGTAGGGAAATAGAGGACTTAGCACAATAAAACTACTAGATCTGATAGACATATATGGAACATTCTACCCAACAACAGAATTCACATTTTTTTCTCAAGTGCACACGGGACATTTTCTAGGACAGACTATTTGTTAGGCCATAAATTAAATCTCAATGATTTTAATATATATATATTTTAAGATTCTTATTTATTTGACAGAGAGAAACACAGCGAGAGAGGGAATACAAGCAGAGGGGATGGTAGCGGGAGAAGCAGGCTTCCCATCGAGCAGGAAGCCCGATGTGGGGCTTGATCCCAGGACCCTGGGATCATGACCTGAGCTGAAGGCAGACGCTCAACGACTGAGCCACCCAGGCGCCCCCTCAATGATTTTAAAAGATCCCATACAAATCATCTCCTCCAACCACAATGGGATGAAATTAGAAATAAATAACAAAGGGAAACTGGAAAATTCACAAAATTGTGGAAACTAAATAACACTCTGTTAAACAAACAATAGATCAAAAAGGAAATCACAAGGGATATAAGAACATACTTAGAGGTGAACAAAAATGAGAAACAACTGGGGTGCCTGGGTGACTCATTCGTTAAGTATCTGCCTTTGGTTCAGGTGATGATCCCAGGGTCCTGGGATCAAGTCCTGCATTAGGCTCCCTGTTTGGCAGGAAGCCTGCTTCTCCCTCTCCCACTCCCCCTGATTGTGTTCTCTCTCGCTCACTTTGTCTTTCTCTGTCAAATAAATAAATAAAATCTTAAAAAAAAAGAGGGGCGCCCGGGTGGCTTAGTGGGTTAAAGCCTCTGCCTTCAGCTCAGGTCATGATCTCAGGGTCTTGGGATCGAGCCCCACATCGGTCTCTCTGCTCAGTGGGAACCTGCTAACCCCTCACTCTCTGCCTGCCTCTCTGCCTACTTGTGATCTCTCTCTCTTTCTCTGTTAAATAAATAAATAATTAAAAATCTTTTTTTATTTTATTTAAATTTTTAAAATTTTATTAACATATAATGTATTATTTGCCCCAGGGTACATGTCTGTGAATTATCAGGCTTACACATTTCACAGCACTTACCATAGCACATACCCTCCCCAATGTCCACAACCCAGCCACCCTATCCCTACCTCCCTGCTTCCCAGCCATGCTTAGTTCGTTTCGTGAGTCTAGGAGTCTCTTATGGTTTGTCTCCCTCCCCATCCCTTCCTGTTTCATTTCTCTCTCCCACCCCCACCAAACCCCCTCCTTGCCTCTCAACTTCTTCATATCAGAGAGATCATGTGATAATTGTCTTTCTCTGACTGATTTTGCTTAGCATAATACCCTCCAGTTCCATCCACATCGTTACAAATCACCAGATTTCGTTTCTCTTGATGGCTGCATAGTATGCCATTGTATTAAATAAATAAAAATCTTAAAAAAAAAGAAAGAAAGAAACATGACATACCAACCCTCATGGGAATCAGTGAAAGTGCTGCTATGAGGGATATTTATAGTTACATGTATTTAGATTCAAAAACAAGAAAGATCTTTGGGACACTTTAGGTGGTGCAGTAAGTTAAGGCTCAGGTCATGATCTCGGGGTTGTGGGATGGAAGGGCTCCATGCTCCGTGCCAAGTCTGCTTGAGATTCTCTCTCCCTCTCCCTCTGCCCTTCCCACTGATACTGTCTCTCTCTCTCGCTAAAGTAAATAAAGCTTTTAAAAAAAAGCCAAGAAAGATCTCAAATCAACAACCTAATTTTACCACTTAAGGAACTAGAAAAAGAACAATAAACTAAAACCAGAGGTAACAGAAGGAAGGAAATGATAAAAACTAAAACAGAGATAAGTGAAATATTGAAAAAGAGAAAAGTAATGAAACCAAAAGTCAATTCTTTAGAAAGATCAAAATTACCAAACCATTAGCTAGAGGGACTAAGAAGAAAATAGAAGAATCGGGGCACCTGGGTGGCTCAGTGGGTTAAAACCTCTGCCTTCAGCTCCGGTCATGATCTCAGGGTCCTGGGATCGAGCCCCGCCATCCGGCTCTCTGCTCAGCAGGGAGCCTGCTTCCCCCCACCCCCTCTCCCTGCCTCTCTGCCTACTTGTGATCTCTCTTTTTCTCTGTCAAAAAAAAAAAAAATCTTAAAAAAAAAAACAAAACTCAAATTACTAAAATCAGAAATGAAGGTGGGACATTACTACTAGTTTTAAAGAAATAAAAAGGATTATGAGAAAAAACTATGAACAATTGTATATCAAAAAGTTGGATAACCTAGATGAAATGGACCAGTTCCTAGAAACACAAAACCTACCAAGACTAAATCACAGAGAAATAGAAAATTGGAATAGACCTATAACAGGTAAGGATGTTGAATCAGTAATCAGAAAGCTTCCAACAAAGGAAAGCTCTGGACCTGATGGCTTCATTGGTGAATTCTACCAAACATTTAAAGAACTAATACCAATTCTTCTAAAATTTGTCCAAAAAATTGAAGAGGAGAATCAAAGAGGAGGGAACACATACTCATTTTTGTGAGGTAGCATTACCTCATATAAGATAGCTGGATGGAGACACTACAAGAAAACTACAGACTAATATTCCTGATGAATGTAGAAGCAAAAATCCTCAACAAAATACTAGTAAACAGAATTCAGTAACATATTAAAAAGATTATATACAGGGACCAGTTGGAATTTATTCTTGAAATGCAAGAATGATCAACATGTGACAATTGATGAATATAATTCACCACATCAACAGAATGAAGAAAAAAACACATTATCCAATTGATGCAGAAAAAGCATTTGACAAAATTCAACATGCTTTCATGATAAAAACACTCAACAAACTAGGAATAGAAGGAAACTCCCTCGACATAGTAAGAACCATAGGATAAAAACTATAAAGACAGTAAAAAGATAAAAACAGTAAAGACCGAAAGTGTTTCCTCTAAAATCAGGAACAAGGTTTTCACCACTTCTGTTCAAAGTGTGCCTGGAAGTTTAAGCTGGAACAATTAGGCAAGAAAAAGAAAGAAAAGGCATGGGAGTGCCTGGTTGGCTCATTCAGAGGAGCTTGTGGCATCTTGATCTTGGAGTCATGAGTTCGAGCCCCACACTGGGTGTAGAGATTAGTAAAAATGAAAGAAAGAAAGAAAAAGAAAGAAAGAAAGAAAAGGCATTCAAATTGAAAAAGAAGTAAAAGATCTCTGTTTATAGATAATATGACTGTATAGGTAGAAAACTCTAAAGGTTCCACACCAAAAAACCTGTTAGAATAAATTATGAATTCAGCAAAGTAGGATTAAAAGTCAACACATAAAAATCATTTGCATTTCTATACACAATGAACAATCTGAAAAGAAATTACAAAAACAACTCCATTTATAATAGCATCGAAAAGAATAAAAATACTTAGGAATTAACTTAACCAAGGAAGTAAAAGGCTTGTACAATGAAACCTACAAAACATTGCTGAAAGAATTAGAGTAGACAGAAATGGAAACACATTCTATGTTCACAGATTGGAAGACTTAATATTGTTAAAATGTCACTGCTACCCAAAGTGACCTACAGATTCAATGCAATCTCTATTAAAATCCCAATGACGTTTTTCATAGAAATAGAAAAACCCATCCTAAAAATCACATGGAATTTCAAGTGACCCTGCACAGCCAAAACAATCCTGAAAAAGAAGAAAAAAAAACTGGAGGACTCGCACTACCTGATTTACTTCAAAGCTACAGTAATGAAAACAGAGTCTTGTTAGCTAAAACGGACTTATAGACCAATAGAGTAGATTAGAGAGCCCAGAAATAAACCATCTCATATATGGTCAAATGATTTTTGACAAGGACTCTGGGACCATTAAATGGGTAAAAGACAGTCTTTTCAAGGTATTATTCACTAATGAGAGAGAGAAAGAGAGAGCACAAGTCGGGGAAGAGGGGATGGGCAGAGGGAGAGGGACAGGCAGACTCCACACTGAGTAGGGAGCCCGACTTGGGGCTTGATCCAGGGACTCCTGAATCATGACCCAAGCCGAAGGCAGACATTTAACTGACTGAGACACCCAGGGGCCCCAAGACAGTCTTTTCAACAAATGGTAGAGGGAATACATGCAAAAGAATGAAGTTGGACCCTTACCCAACACCAGATACAAAAATTAACTAAAAATTGATCAAAGACCTAAATGTAAGACCTAAAACAATAAAGCTCTTAGAAGAAAACATGGTTTGGGGCTCCTGGGTGGCTTAGTTGTTAAGCGTCTGCCTTTGGCTCAGATCATGATCCCAGGGTCCTGAGATTGGGCCCCACATCAGGCTCCATGCTCAGCGGGGAGCCTGCTTCTCTCCTCTGCCTCCTGCTCCCCCTGCTTGTGCTCTCTCTCTGACAAATAAATAAATAAAATCTTAAAAAAAGGAAACATGGTTCAAAAACTTCATAACATTGGATTTGGCAGTGATTTCCTGAATATAACACGAAAGGTACAGGTAACAAAAAGAAAAATAGATGAATTGGACTTCAAAATGTAAAAATTTAAAAAATTTTCATGCATCAAAAGACAGTATCAACATGCACTTGTCACAATGAGCACCAGGTGTTGTATGAAAAAACCGAATCACTATATTGTACACCTGAAACTAATATTACACTGTATTTTATTTATTTTTATTTATTTATTTATAAAAAGATTTTATTTATTTTTTTGACAGAGAGATCACAAGTAGGCCGGCTGAGAGAGAGGGGGAAGCAGGCTCCCTGCTGAGCAGAGAGCTTGATGCGAGGCTCAATCCCAGGACCCTGAGATCATGACCTGAGCCGAAGGCAGAGGCTTAACCCACTGAGCCACCCAGGCGCCCCTACACTGTATTTTAACTAACAGGAATTTAAATGAAAACTTGAAAAAAAAAAAAAGACACTATCAACACAGTAAAAAGACAACAATGGGAGAAAATATTTGCAAATCACATATCTGATAAGCCAACTATAGTTAGGATATATATAGCTAGGATACATCTATTACAATTCAATAATAAAAAGACAACCCAATTAAAAAAAAGGTAAAGGACCTGAACAGACACTTCACCGTAGTGGCCAATTACCACATGGAAAGATGCTCAACATCACTAAATATTAGGGAAATGCAAATCAAAACTACAGTGAGAGATCACCTCATACCCAGTAGGATGACTACTACCAAAAATACCAGAAAACAATATGTGCTGACAAGGATTTTGAGACATGGGAACCCTTGTGCTCTGTTGATGGGAATGTGAAAGGTAAAGGTGCTGTGGAAAACAGTATGGCAGTTCTTCAAAAAAGTAAAAATAGAATTACCATATGACCCAGCAATTCCACTTCTGGGTTTATGCCCAAAAGAATTGACAGCAGGGTCTGGAGGAGAGATTTGTACACCCATGTTCACAACAGCCTTATTCCCAATAGCTAACACAGGGAAGCAGCACAAGAGCCCACAGTGGATGAATGAATTAGCAAAATGTGGTTATACACACACCATGGAGTATTAGCCTTCAAAAAGAAATTCTGCAGTACATTATGATATGGGTGAATCCGAGGACGTTATGCTAAGTGAAATAAGCCAGTCACAAAATGACAAATACCGTATGATTCCACTTATATAAGGTACTTACTAAAAATAATAAAGACAGAAGTTAAGAAACAAAAGATAGAAATATAATGGTGGTTGCCAGGAACTGAGTGGAGGGGAGTGTGGGGAGTTACAATTTAATAAGTAAAGAGTTTCAGTTTTATAAGATGAGCAATCACGGGGATTGGTGGTGATAAGGGTTGTACAACCATGCAAATGTATATAATACCACTGAAATTTACATTTAAGCATGGCTAAAATGGTAATTATTGTGTATATTTTACCACCACAACAGAATAGAAGTGAAAAAAAGAGACAATGGAGAGATCTCCTCAATGTAGTGAGAGAAATTAACTGTCCACCTAGAAATTTATATCTAATAATTTGGTTAATTGTAATTATATATAATATGAAAAATAAACAAAATAACAATTTTATATCATTTAATATATTAAACTATCATTCAAGAGAGAGGTAAAAATGAAAACATTTTCAGACATACAAAGACTAAGAGAGTTTGCTACCCAAAGACCCTTCCTTTTAAGAGACATGTTAAAGAGTAGGTTAGCAGGAAAAAACAAAACTCAGGAGGCACAAGAAAAATAAGCATAGAGGTCTATTACTTTGTCAATAAATTTTCATCAACTCTCAATTATTAATAATTTTTAAATTATAAAACTAAAATTTCAACAGCAATAATAAAATTGAGCATATTAATCAATGGCCTGTTAAGGTGATTGACTAATTTTATTTATTTGTAGGAAAAAATAATAATTAAGATTTTAAGATATATGTTTTTTTTATTTGACAGAGAGCACAAGTAGGCAGAGAGGCAGGAAGAGAGAGAGGAGGAAGCAGGCTCCCTGCTGAGCAGAGAGGCCAATGCAGGCCTCGATCCCAGGACCCTGAGATCATGACCTGAGCCGAAGGCAGAGGCCTAACCCTCTGAGCCACCAGGTGCCCCAATAATTAAGATTTTATATTAAAAATGTATGGGTGCATCTAGGTGGCTCAGTGGGTTAAGCCTCTGCCTTTGTCTCAGGTCATGATCTCGGGGTCCTGGGATTGAGCCCCGTATCAGGCTCCCTGCTCGGCGGGGATCCCCCCCTCGCTTCTCCTCCTGTTCATGTTCTCTCTCAAATAAAATAAAATCTTAAAAAAAAAATTATAGGGACATGGGGCGCCTGGGTGGCTCAGTGGGTTAAAGCCTCTGCCTTCACCTCAGGTCATGATCCCGGAGTCCTGGGATCGAGCCCCGCATCGGGCTCCCTGCTCTGTGGGAAGCCTGCTTCTCCCACTACCATTCCCTCTGCTTGTGTTCCTTCTCTCACTGTGTTTCTCTCTGTCGAATAAATAA
>CM053610.1:75158613-75171574 GCA_028646535.1 Procyon lotor | reverse complement strand
GACATCACAACCTGAGCCCAAATCAAGAATCACACACTTGACCGATTGAGCCACCCAGGTGCCCCCAAACCAGCAAAGGATTGTAAAAGTGGAACTATATATATATATGTGGAAAATTTTATCATTTCTCTAGGAGATAATAAAGGAAATGAACAAATTTTTAAAGGAAATGAACAAAATTTTGTATAAAAAACAAAATTTTAGGGGCACCTGGGTGGCTCAGTCAGTTAAGTGTCTGCCTTCGGCTCAGGTCATGATCCCAGGTGCCTGGGATCGAGTCCCACATCTGATTCCCTGCTCAGCGGGGAGCCTGCTTCTCCCTCTTCCTTAGCCTGCCACTTCCCCTGTTTGTGTTCTCTCTCTTTCTCAAATGAATAAATAAAATCTTAAAAAATTTTTTTTTATACAAAAGAAATAGGAGAAAAAAGTCCAAATCAAGAAGCACTAGGGGCACCTGGGTGGCTCAGTGGGTTAATGCCTCTGCTTTCAGCTCAGGTCATGATCTCAGCGTCCTGGGATGGAGCCCCGCATTGGGCTCTCTGCTCAGCAGGGAGCCTGCTTCCCCCTTCCCTCCGCCTGCCTCTCTGCCTGCTTGTGATCTCTCTCTCTGTCAAGTAAATAAAATAAAATCTTTAAAAAAAAAAAAAAAAAGCTCTAACACAACGTAAAAGAGAACCTTTGCCAATGTTTAAATGAGATGAGTGTTTTTAAACCAGAAGGGGATGGTAGACCAGGATAGCTTTCCCAATTTCATGGTTCTTGAGTTTGCTGTTAAAGATGTTTTTATAAGGGGCTAAAAAAAATATGAAAATACTGTTCCCACAATCTCTGCCTGAAGAATCTGCTAGGGAAAAAACTTCAGACAGCCAAAATGACAGGACAGAAAGCAACATAAGGTATAGTGACCATGATCCTCTGTGGTCCCTAACATCGCCGATCTAAATCTGATCAAGTCTTTAAATCTAACTCCCAATTCACAGGAAATATGGTGGCCGGAACAACATGCCAAACGCCACAGGGATGCAACTGGCCAAATCCTGACTATGGGACACTGTCTGACATATTGTCCATCTTCGTCAATAGATGAAATGGAAGAAAAAAAAAAAGATGAAGCAAGAACCTACAGGTTAGGGGCGCCTGGGTGGCTCAGTTGGTTAAGCGGCTGCCTTCGGCTCAGGTCATGATTCCAGAGTCCTGGGATCGAGCCCTGCATCAGGCTCCCTGCTCAGCGGGGATCCTGCTTCTTCTCCGTCTCCCTCTGCCTGCTGCTCTGCCTACTTCTGCCCTCTATCTCTGTCAAGTAAATAAATTAAAAAAAAAAAAAAAAAAGAACCTACAGGTTAAGGGTCATAAGAGAAATATTAAATCAATTGCAATTATTGGACCTTATTAGGAGTCAAACTATATAAGTATTTATGAGGTAATTGAAGAAATTTGAATCTTGGAAATTGAATGACATGGAAGATTATTGGTGTATTTTTTTAGGTATTATTATTGTATTTTTTAAGGTGTGATAATGATTTTTAGGTTATATCTAATAAATCCTTATGTTTTAGAAAAACCTGCTGTATTATTTATACATGAAAATATATGAGGTCGGAACTTGCTTCAAAATAATCTGGACCAACACACAACTGGCAATGAGTTGAAAATTGTTGAAGCTGGCTGATGAGTGCATGGAGTTTCATTATAGTATTCTTTATGCTTTCGTTTATGTTTAAAGATTTCTGTAACAAAAAGCAACAATAAAAATAAAGACTAGCCATAAATGAATTGTGTTCAACATAAGTGGGTGGGAGAAAAGCCGATAGAAGAAAAAGAAAACAGAAGAAAAATGCAGATAAGAGCAAAAAGTAATGAAATTGAAAAAAAAGATACAGTTAATAGAAAAAGACGGCACAGTTGAGAAGATCAACAAAATCCAAAATGGTTCTTTGGAAAAGATAATACAATCAGCAAACCACTATCAAGACTTACCCAGTAAAAAAAGAAAAGGCATAATAAAAATTATAAGGAATAATGAGAGAGTAAGGCTGGAGATAAAAAAAAAAAAAAAAAAGATTATTCCAGGGGCACCTGGGTGGCTCAGTCGTTAAGCTTCTGCCTTCGGCTCAGGTCATGATCCCAGGGTCCTGGGATCGAGCCCCACATTGGGCTCCCTGCTTGACGGGAAGCCTGCCTCTCCCGCTACCATTTCCTCTGCTTGTGTCCCCTCTCTCACTGTGTTTCTCTCTGTCAAATAAATAAAATATTAAAAAAAAAATAAAGATTATTCCATTATAAGCGATTATCATGACTAACATTGTCAATACACTTGAAAATGTATATGAAAAAGGTAATTTTCTAGAAAAATATAAATTGTCAAAATGGACTTAAGAAAAAACAGAAAATGATACACCACTAATTATTCATTAGTAATTAACATTTTATGAACCATTTCTCCCTCTTCCCAAAAAAGAATCCAGTTCCAATAGTTTTATAAAACAAGTAGTCCTGATTTTATGCTATTTCAGAGAGTTGAAAAAAGGGAAAGCTACCCAAATCACTTTTTTAGCCCAAATCATTTTTAAAGCTGTGTCAAGTTTGATTTTCAAACCAGAAAAAGATGGTTTAGAAGACAAAAATCATAAACAAATTATCCTATGAGACTAAGGGTCTAAAATGCTAAGTAAAATATTAGCAATTCATATTTGGCAGTTTATATAAAAATAATCATGTTCAAGTAGGGTTTGTCCTGGAAAGGTACAGAACTTCAGCATCATAAAATCTTCTAAGGAATATACCGTATTAACAAATTAGAGAAAAATACATAACAATAGCTACAGAAGGAAAACAATACAGAAGGGACATTTGCTCAATTTCTACAATCATTTAAAAATATGAAGTTTTGGGGGTCCCTGGGTGGCTCAGTGGTTTAAGCCTCTGCTTTCGGCTCAGGTCATGATCTCAGGGTCCTGGGACTGAGCCCCACATCGGGCTCCTGCTCAGTGGGGAGCCTGCTTTCTCCTCTCTCTGCCTACTTGTGATCTCTCTGTCAAATAAATAAAATCTTTAAAAAAAATGTGAAGTTTTATCTTAAAAAAAAAGTAAAGTTGTAGTAAATTTAAGGGTAAAGGTAGTTATCAAAGTAGTATTCTATATAAATAGAGTGAAGAAAAAATAATCTTCATAGGTACAGAAAAATTTTGTAAAATTCAACATTAATTCATTTAAAATTAAAATTCATTTAAAAGTACACCTTTTACCAAACTAAAGGGTAAAGAACAGTCATAAAAATCGTATAGCAAGGGACACCTGAGTGGCTCAGTTGATTAAGTGTCTGCCTTCAGCTCGGGTCATGGGATCTACTGGGCATGGGGTTCCCTGTATGGGAACATGGGGTTCCACAGGTTCCCTCTTAGTGGGGAGCCTGATTCTCCCTCTCCTGCTGCTCTACCTGTTTGTATTTTCTCTGTCAAATAAATAAATATATAAAATCTTAAAAAAAAATAAAGTCAGGAATAAGGCATGTATATCCATTACTACAGTGTCTGTTTATCATTGTGCTGGTAATGTTAGCCAATACAATAAGACACAAAAAGAAATATATTGGAAAGGAAGAGACAAAACTACTCTTATTTGTAGACAATATGATTATCTATAGAGAAATTAAGCAAATCCACAGAGAAAGATTTCTGGGAATATGATCAGTATATAAGAATTGGTAAAAGTAGAGACTGTGGACTTTGAGAAACAAACTGAGGGTTTTGGAGGGGAGGGGAGGGGGGATGGCGAGCCTGGTGATGGGTATTGAGGAGGGCACGTATTGCATGGAGCACTGGGTGTGGTGCATGAACAATTAATCTTGTAACACTGACAAAATAAAAGTATTTGGGGAAAAAATTGGTAAAGGTAAATATTATTAACAAATGTAATTGAAAATATATCTCATTTGTAACTGCATCATAAACTATAAAATACACAGGACTAAAGAGATGTGTAAAATGCTTCAAGAGAAAGTTAGCATTATTGAAGGACATAAAATAAGACCTGAATACATGGATGGAAAGACTCAATGTCAAAAGATGATAATTCTTCCCAAAATTATCTTAAAATTAAGTGCAAGTAGAATTTTTAAAATTTATGGAATTGTACAACTTGGTAAACTGGTTTAAAAACTCTATACTGAGGCACCAAGGTTATCTAAGACAGTATGAATAGAATATCTAAGACAAAATGAACAAGATGAAGGAATTCGCCTTACCGAACATCAACCCTTCTTATAAAGCTAGAGTGATAAACATGGTGTGATATCAGATGAATGGGTCAGGGCAACAGAATGGAGAGCGCTGACCCTTTAGTGACCTTCCAAGAATGAAAATGGCTCCTTCACTTCTACTTTTCAAATGTCATGCAGATGTCTCCTGTGGCTAACTCTAGCCCCAAACCATACAGGAAAGGCAATTCTAGGAAGTGAGATTTAACTTAGCTAAGTCGACCCTGTACAAAGCCACGACAGTCCATCCTTGGTCACCTTGGCGTCTACAAAAACCTGTTTTCACTATGCTTAACCGTGAAATAAGGTTTGAAAGCAAACGATGACAAACTTGCACTTCCACTTAACATGATGCCCGTCTCCCTTGCACAATGAAAATGTGTGAGATCAATTAGTTATCCATATGTAGAAAGAAAAAGTACATTCTTAATGCTCCCCACCAAAAGAAGATACAAAGCCTCTTTATTCACACTTGGGTGATGTTCATTTCTCTTCTAGCTGAGTCAAGTTTCCCTTGTGATATAACTTAGTTGCTGACAAATAAGGTTAAAAACTTATTTAGACGGTAAAGGAATGGGGAGGGGGAGGACACGAGCACTAACAAGGGGGAGGGGTAGATGGAGAAGGAGAAGCAGACTCCCTGCTGAGCAGGGAACCCGAGGTGGGGCTCCGTCCCAGCACCCTGGGATCTTGACCTAAGCCGAAGGCAGACGCCTAACTGACTGAGCCACCCAGGCGCCCTCATTTATTCCTTTAAAACTATTTAGATCACAGAATCAATTTTATAATCCAGACCAAATTCAGAGAAGCCATCACTCACTAAGGTTCTTTTTTTTTTTTTTAACTTCATTTATTTATTTATTTATTTATTTATTTATTTATTTATTTATTTATTTATTTTTAAAGATTTTATTTATTTGACAGAGAGAAACACAGCGAGAGAGGGAACACAAGCAGAGGGAATGGTAGCGGGAGAAGCAGGCTTCCTGCCGAGCAAGGAGCCCGATGCGGGGCTCGATCCCAGGACCCTGGGATCTGACCTGGGCCGAAGGCAGACGCTTAACGACTGAGCCACCCAGGCGCCCCTAACTTCATTTATTTATTTGACAGAGAGAGAGATCACAAGTAGGCAGAGAGGCAGGCAGAGAGAGAGGGGGAAGCAGGCTCCCCGCTGAGCAGAGAGCCCGATGTGGGGCTCGATCCCAGGACCCTGAGATCACGGCCTGAGCTGAAGGCAGAGGCTTTACCCACTGAGCCACCCAGGCGCCCCACTCACTAAGGTTCTGATCTTCTTGGAAACCATGTCTGGTGACATGCTCTGTATTAGTCAGGATACGATTGGAGAGGCTGGACTATGAGGAATGACAAAGAATAAGGGCTTTATCATGGGAATTTGTACCCAATTTTGGGAGCTGGTTATATAGTCTGTATATAAGATTGCTACTTCTTTGTCTGGGGCTGGGGTCGGGGACAGGGACAGACAGTAGGGAAGGAAAGATGGATGTGAAGTGGGGGAACAAGGAAGGGCCGGAGACTGCCTCTGTCTCACACCATCTGCAAACCGCTAACTTTGTTCATGCAGGTGACCTGCAAAAGAATGTGGTTCTTTGTTTTAGAACCAAATCCACACCCAGCTCAGGAGTTGGGGAAACTGAAGAGGCTCTGTGGGAAATAAAGGAGTTTTGTGCCTGTCTGTTTCTCCCCACCTCCCCCATCAGCAAGGTGAGCCGGCAGATCTGTCATAATGCATGAGCCACCCCAGGGCCTGCCTCCTGCAGTGTAAGGTTGCCAGGTACCATGCATGTTTCTCCTGTGGCCAGCCCTAGCCAGCGACCATGCAGGGAAGGAAATTCTAGGAAATGTAGTCCTAGGTTAGCGATGTTGACACAATACAAAGCCACTACACTCTTTATAAAAAGGTTTCAAACATGTGTAACCTAAGGCATAAATATGTAGTATAAGCATAAAGACGTTGTTGAGCAGGAAAACTATGGCAATTAAAGTAAGAGTGGAGGGCCCCTGGGTGGCTCAGTCATTTGGGCATCTGTCTTCGACTCAGGTCATGATCCCAGGGTCCTGGGATCGACCCTGCATCAGACTCCCTGCTCAGTGGGAAGCCTGCTTCTCCCTCTGCCTGCTGCTCCTTGCTTGTGCTCTCCGTCTCTCACTGCCTCTCAAATAAATAAGAATCTTTAAAAAATAAAATAAAAAAGTAAGGATGAGCTCTGGGGAGGAAGAAAGGAACAGGACTAGGGAGGACCTATAGGCTGCCTGTTTTCTGTGACAATTTCTTTCTTTTTCCTTCCTTCCTTCCTTCCTTCCTTCCTTCCTTCCTTCCTTCCTTCCTTCCTTCCTACCAGGCTCTCTGCCCAGCACAGAGCCCAATTTGGGGCTTGAACTCAGGACTCTGAGATCAAGACCTGAGCTGAGATTGAGTCAGACATTTAACTGATTGAGCCACGCAGGCACCCCTGTGATGTTTTCTTTCTTAAAACAACTGTAGTATAGATGTCTGATGAAGTATGTAGCAGTGGGCATATGGATATTCCTTTTATTATTCTCTATACTTGCCTATAGGTTTGAAGTGTAGAAGGAAGAAAAGGAGGGAGAAGACTAACACTAACTGCTGCTGTTTACTGACCACTGGGCTTGGCCCTTGGATGGTGTCACTTAGGTAGAGAACAGGTTTCTTTCTCTGGATTGAGGGAAGAAGCGCAGCTGTAGACACCAACATTCGGAGACCTACTCAGGGTCCCAGAGCCTCAGGGACCTAGGAAGTTGGAGAAGACGTGTTGGGGGGGCCCCTTGGCTGCCCTTTCTCGGAACACCCTCGAGAATTCTTGTCCCTTTCTCCTTTCTGCCCTCTCCTCTGCGGGGTGTCTCTTCATCTCTCTTGTTCTCTCCTCTTTCCAAGGGAGGCTTTTGCATCCAGGAGGAAGGTGCTAAGTGGGGCAAGCACAGGTCTTTGGAGCTAAAATGCAGGGCCCACATGCATCAGGCCCCAAGTGAAGCCCAGCCCGCAGGATGCGAGGGCCTGGGGCTATCCTAGGGAAACCCCACCGCCCGCCCCCCTGCCCGGCTGCCTCAGCTCCAGCGCACACCTGCTCTCCCCCTCCTCTGCCCCTCCTGCATCCCCTTGCACCTGACAGGCCAAGAGCAAACACAGTTGTTTGTTCCTCTCTCCCTGGAATGCACAGGGACATGGGGGACGCGCTCTCTATGCAGACAAGACACGTTGCACTTTGCAGTTACCTCCTGTTGCCTAACTTTTTCTTATATGTGCTGCTTTTAAGACTTTCTCTGAAATCCGAGGCTCTCCAATTAGACTGAAGTTAACAAACATCTATTTGTTTGAGGCCTATTTTATGTGCTGAGTTTATGAGGGGTACAAAGGAACAAAGAATAGTTTCTTCCTATTGGGAACTCGCTATCTCACGATGGGGGTGGGGGGCGCGGGGAGATTCTATGGGAGTAGGAAGGACAGAAAGCAATTATAACTTCAGAGATCCAGGAAGGCTCCTTGGAGGAAACTTTCCTCTGCAGATAACCTTCAAAGAGAGGGAAGCTTATGAAGGCAAAGAGTTGGGATTAAGCAGACAGAAAATGCCGTGAGAGAAGAGAGAAGGGCTGACATGGGTCCCTCGGGGCCTCCCAGATTTAAGGATGGGTAAAGACAGGGGAGAAGGAATGATCAGAGAGGAAGGACGGGGACTGGGGTAAACAAGCCTCATGCAAAGTGTTTTCTACCCACTTAGAGTACTTTAGAGCTGGTTGGGCCCTCAGCAGCAAACTAGCAAAAGTCCTTTCTTGTACCGAAAAGGAAGGACATTGAGGCCCAGCTGAGTGGGGAGTGATTCGCACAAAAGGAAAAACTGAGTCCAGGACTCAGCTTCCAGCTCCCGTGACACCATGCCCCGTGACAACCCAAGACCCAAGTCGGCACCTTAAGTCTCTTTCTGGCCAGCAGCGTGCCTACCGCAGTGCCTAGCCCAGAGTAGGCACAAACCTACTTGCTGAACTCAATTCTGTGTCTTTCTTATTCCTCCAGTTTCTGAAGAAATGGCCAAGAGAGAGGGATGGTCTTCTACCAAATCTTGGCCTACCCCAGGCTCCGTGCGGGGACCAAACTGATGCTGCCTTCTTGGTCCCCCCAGTCATGCTGTTATTATTCCCACTTTACAGAGGAGGAAACTGCCTCTTGGAGAGCTAGGTGGTCTGCTTTAGAGCGAGTGAACTGCCCGAATTCAAACCCAGGTCCGTGTGACTCTAAATTCCACGAGGAGGGTGTCAGCGTAAGTGGTTGAAGTGGGGTTTCATTGAGTTGATTTCCATTCCTTGCCCACAGCCCTTGGGGCGGGATTTTTTCCCTTTGGGGTGAATGGAGGATGGCGTTATAGTGTGAGAGTGTGTATGGAAGAGGGTAAGTCCTTTTAAGGCCCACCTGGCGTTAAGTGTCATAGCTGATTGAACTTCCCACACCAAACAAAGGTATTGGTTCTTTTTAAAAAAGGCACCACCCATGTCTTTAGTGCCTTTCTGCGTCATGGGCATTAGAACCCAGTCTGAGGTTGCAGAAACTCAGGGGCCTTGTTGAAATGGAAAGACATAAAGAACTGGATTCTAGTGTGTGTGACCTCTCCAAGTGTCTTGTAAGCAGATGCAGCTGGAGAGGGGAGAGGATGAGAGAACCATCTAGAAAGAGGTTTCTGTGCTCAGAAGGAAGATAAATGGAGATGATGGTGATGGTGGTGGTCGTGGGGTGTATGAGCCTTGCAGGTAGATGTGGGGTGCTGGTGGGCAGGGAGGAAACAGACTTGTCACAGGCTCTGCATACCAGCCCAGAGCTCCCCTTATCCACACAGGTGGGTTTCTGGGGTTGTGGCCAAACCTTCGCCACCCCCTACTAAGGCTGGGGAGGTTGAGTCCAGAGTTGGGGACAGGTTGGGAGAGATCTGGGTGGGAGGGAGCGCTGGATGTCCTGGGAAAGCCTCAGGTCCAGGCCAGGTGCAGAGGCGGGCCTTGCTGTCAGCGGGAGGTCTAGGAGTGGGGCGGGGGCTCTGGCGGCCTGTTTGTTCAGCACCGAGCTGAGGTTCCTGTTAGGAAATGCCCTTGTTGGTGTCCAGACTGGTTTGTTTGCAGTTCGCACTTACATGGAGAGCTGCCCCTCAGAGGCCTGTCTTCACACACAGGGGTAGGCGTGGGAAGGGGGAACACGGGCGGAACCCAGAGCCTGCAGGGTCTGGAGTATAATCTGGGAAAACGAATGTCTCCAGCTCCCGGTGAGGAGAGGGAGGGTTGGGTCTCACAGGAAGCTCAGCCCTGCCTTCTTGCTTTCCAGAGAAGAGCCATGGCGGAGGCCTGACTCAGGAAGGGCTTGGAGTTTGGCTTCCTCACTCCCCTATGGGGACTGTCTAGTGGGGAGCAAAACATCCTAATGCAGGTTCTCTCTTGAGATGCTGATTTAGTTGGTCTGGGGCGCGGCCAGGCCATCAGGACTGATAAAACCTTCCCAAGTGATTCCAACGGCGCAGCCAAGGTGAGAACCGATGTTCCAGAGTCTTCCAGCTTCTCAAATCTTCATATGCGTATGGATCACCTCTGGGATCTCGTTAGATTGTAGATCTGACTCAGTAGGCCTGGGTTGGCTCCTTAGTCTCTGCGTTTCTAACACACCCCCAGGTGATGCTAGTGCGGCCGGGCCTGGGGACCATACTTTGAGTAGCAAGGCTCTCTACCTGCTTTGAGCCCCTCATTCCGGTTGTCCTCATCGCTCCGAGGGAAGGGGGTCGATCCAGGAACCCCAGCTTCCTGCGCCTGTTCACCAGCCCACCCTTTCCCCACTACCTTACTTGGTGAGGAATCAACAGGCGTCCCAGACTCTCTGGCCAAGGCCAGTCCTCAAGTCATTTTCAGGGTCTAAGCGGACCAAACAGATCCCGGACCCTATCTCAGACAAACCAGTTCAGCTAGCTCCAGTTGGGAGTGTGGTTGAGGGAGGCAGAGGGCAGGAGCGAAAGCAGCAGGCACATCTTCTTCTGTCCTGTTGGGTGGATGGGACCCGCATGTCCCATGGTACATGGGTACATTCCTAAAGGTGGGATTTAGTGGGATGAGTACTTTCCCCCTACACAGTCTGTTACAAGGAGGCCTTGCCACGTCCCCAGCCACTCTCCCTGGGTCGAGGCTAGCCCTGTGACTTGTTTTTGGCCTGTAGAATGTGGAGAAAGTGGCTGTGGAACTTCTGAGGCTGGGCCTCATGAGCTTAATATCTCCCTTTGCCACTCGGGATACTCACCCTTGGGATCCAGCTTCCACTGAAGAATCCCAGGCTAGCCACGTGGAGAGTTTTAGAGAGGTCCCAGCCTCCCAGCCCACCCTGCCAAGGCCCTAGATTTGTGAATGAAGCTCTCCAGAACGCTCTAGTCCCAGGCATCCGACAGCAACCCAGACCAGCTATGCAACTCGTGAAGCCCACTGAAAACCTAGGGTCCCTTGTTCAAAAATGATCATGAATTTCAAGAATAGCAATAGCAGAGCATTTGATCAACCCCAGAGCCCCTCTGAGCATGGGGCCCGGTGCAGCCGCCTGGGTCCCATGCTTGTGGAGCCAGCCCGATTGCAACCTCCTAAGAAATCCCAGCTGACACCACACGGAGCAGAACATCCCAGCTGAGCTCTGCCCGAATTCCTGACCCCCGGAGTTGTGAGCAAATACAGTGGTTGTTGTTTTAAACCGCCAAGTTTGGGAGCGGTTAGCTATGCGACAGCCGTTCCCAAAACCCATCCCGTGGCCTGACTCTTTCTCAGGATGGGAGAGCAGTGACAGGAGGCACCGGCAGGCCAGACCTGCGGCCTGAGAACAATGACGGGTCATAATGCTTGTTCACCAAGTGGACGAATCTTTGACGATGCAGCCAACTTACAGACCGCAGCAGGTTAAAAACTAACTCCAGCCCAGTGTTCCAAGGCGATTTCCCCGGGATATGCTGACCTGGGGGAAGGCAGAGGAGGCAAGGACAGGACCCTGCTTGCTTTGCCTTTTCTCTGGGGAGGGAGTGTGGGGGGACAGAAGAAGAAAGGTCTTTCGAGACAGACAAACCTAGGCACATGCACAGTCCCAGAGTGGGCGTTTGGGGAGCCTCACACCTCCTCATCTGTTCCCATCCTGCTCCCCTTGTGGCTTTCCCCATCCCTGAAAATGGCAACTTCATCCTTCTAGCTGCTCGGGCCAAAAAATGCAGTCATCCAGTCTTTCTCTCGTCTTCACATCCGATCCATCAGCTTAATTCTCATAAGACTTCTTTCCAAATATACTCGGAATCTGACTTCATCCAGCCACCTCCACTGATGCTACAATGGGCCAAGCTTCTTGTCTCTTGCTAGGATCTCTACAGTAGCTACCTGTCTGTTCCCTTCTCCCATCCTTGCCCCTCTCCAGTCTTCAACCCAGCAGCCAGGGTGGTTCTGGTAAATGGGGTTAGAGCATGTCACCTCTTTGCTCAGTATCCTCCAGTGACTTCCGAAGTCATTCCAGGTAGGGGCTGACAAGGCCCTTGACAACTCTTATTTCTCTAATCTCATCCAGGACTCTTCAGCACCGGCCTCCCCATATGCAGACACACACTGTGCTCCAGCCACACCCGTCTCTGGCTTTCCTTTGGCCAAATCTACTCCTGCCTCAGGGCCTTTGCACTTCTGTTCTCTCTGCCTGGAACACTTGTCCTCCAGATATCTATCTGTAGGGCGCATTCCCCATCTTCTTAGGGTCCTTGCTGAAATGTCATCTTTTTAATGAGTTCTTCCTTGACCTGACCCTCTCTGCCTTGTTCTATATTCCTTATTTCCTTGTGCTGCTTAATTTTTCTTTGTAGTACTTAATCACCATCCAACAAACTTATTTTATTTTACTAACTTACTTATTTTTATTTTCTCTCAACAAAAATATAAGCTTTCCAAAGACAGAGATTATCTGCTTTGTTTACTGCCTTTTCTCTTTGTGCCTGGAGCTGAGCTTGGCCCAGAATGATCAGCCCACAAATATTTGTTACATGAATAAACCAAATGAATGAATGTAACTGATGTTAGCTTCACCTAATACAGCTCACTTTGTTGGATTTAGTGAAATAAAAAATGAGTAATAAAGATACAGCTCCTGGCGTAGAACAGAGGCTTGTGCGCGCATATGTGTGGGTATCAGGGAGGAGATGTGAGCTGGACAGGAGATAGCTCATCAGCCTGGTTAGTATCTTCCCCTTTGGCCAGGCACTCCTCTCAGGGCTCCCGAGGAGCCAGGCAGGGGCGCCTGAATGGCTCAGTTGGTTAAGCATCTGACTCTTGATTTCTGCTGGGGTCATGATCTCGGGATCGTGGGATGGGGCTCCGTGCTCAAGAAGTGTGGAGTCTCCTTTTTTGTCCCTCTCCCTCTGCTCCTCCGCCACCCCCTCCCCGCCCTGCTCATGCTCTCTCTTTTGCTATCTTTCTCTCTCAAATAAATAAGTAAAACCTTTAAAAAGAAAAAAAAAAAAAAAAAAGGCAGGTAAGCTGTCGAGCTTGAGTTCCTGGTTCAAGATCGCCAGGGTGTCGGCTTTTTCCTAAGGAATTCTGGGTAGGGATTGATTTGGGCCAAATACATCACCTATCACTTGAAACTTACCACTTTTCGGGGCGCCTGGGTGGCTCAGTCGTTAAGCGTCTGCCTTCGGCCCA
>CM053610.1:75145163-75158113 GCA_028646535.1 Procyon lotor | reverse complement strand
CCTCTCTCTTTTCTTTCTCTCTCTTGCTTTCTCTTTCTTTCAGAATTGTATGAGGAGACCTTGCATTCTTTTTTAAATAAAATTTTAATTTTAGAATAGCTTTAGATTTTCTGTGTGCTCAGCACTGTGGGAGATGCTGGGGGGACAGCCTTGGAAGACAAGCTCCTGCCTCCAAGGAGCGACCTAGAAATGGGAGCTTCTGATCCTGAGTGGTAAATATGCGGTGTCCGGAGTCTGTGCCCAGGGCCTGGGGTCGCACCGAAGGTGGTGCTGGTATTGGAGGTGCACTGTGTAAAGGCACATTCTGAGTAAAGGGGATCGACCTTTTATCACTTTGTTTTACTTCTTATTACACTCTGACTTAGCATCTTTAGCCAACAGTGATTCTGCATTTGGTTTTTCTCCCTTTGGTCCTCTTTTTCCGTAATTATTATTTTTTAAAAATCGACCACCTCTAATCTTTGTGGGTCTGGAATCGCAAACAATCAAATATGCTTGTAATGTATCTAAAATCAGGGTAATTAGGCTGTGAATGAAGGTTTGAAGGAGTCTGCTGGGAGTAAAATGCATAAACGTGAGCTCTTCAATCTTATGCTTCTGTTTCTTCAACTGGGTGGCCTTCTGCAGCTTAATTGATATTCCAGATGATACTGCCACGCAACTGAAGCATAATTGAACCGTGCTCTGGTAAAACTAACCTCAACTGCCAGCCACCTCCTCCCTCTCGCCTCATACCTTCCTGCTCCTTTAAAAATGCACTGCCTTGGGGCGCCTGGGTGGCTCAGTTGTTAAGCGTCTGCCTTCGGCTCAGGTCATGATCCCAGGGCCCTGGGATCGGCCCCGCATCAGGCTCTCTGCACCGCAGGGAGCCTGCTTCTCCCGCTACCATTCCCTCTGCTTGTGTTCCCTCTCTCGCTGTGTTTCTCTCTGTCAAATAAATAATGATAATAAAAAAAAAAAAATCTTTAAAAAAAATGCACTGCCTTTGCTTTGGCCACGTGTACATTTTTATTTGCCACGTTTTCTTGATTCTAAATGGTTCATCTTACCACATTTTAACGTCTCTCAAATGGGATGAGTCTTTTAATGGGTGGAGGTCTCGGGATGATGTTATAGTTTTCCTTCTCGGTGGCCCGGGACACTACATCTTAGGATCGACGATATCCTAGACTCAGTGAGGTGTAGTATTGATAGCATTTGAAGGAGTCGGCAATGGTTCTGTCGGTCCAGCCTGTCTCCCACGCTGTGCGGGAGAGAACCTCACCGCTCGTTTGAAAGCATCACCTCTCCTTGCAACCTTCTTATAACAACCACAGCAAGAGGGATGATAACACCCATGGCGATCAGCAGTGGGAAAACACCTACTGTGTGCAGTGCCCAGCACTGCTCCAGGCACCTTTCCTAGACCTCTTCCACGATCATGGAGGCACCGCTATTATCCCCACTTCACAGGTGAGCAAATGGAGGCTCAGAAGAAGGAGGGGCAAAGCCAGGAATCCGGGCAGCCTGTCCAGCTTTGTAAAATCCATGCTATGCTGCTTCTAGTGATTCCGCGAGACAATGGAAGTGTCTTCATTCAAATCAGGGCTTCATACCTGGCCGTACCTTACAATAAACTAGGAAATTGCTGGAAGAATTTTTCAAGTAACTTTACAGCACAGTCAGAGTAGAGCACGCTTGGCCTGGATGGTCTGCAGGAGATCCCCTGGTTTTGTTGTCCTGGGATGCCCGATGCCGCAGGCTCAGGGATGCTGCCAGGCCTGCGGGCATCAGGACAGCCTGAGCCTCTTGTACCCTTTGTACTTGGTTAAAAAAAAGTGGCTTATGAGACCTCCAATTGATATGTGCTTTTAATTTTTGTCCTTTCTTTTCTTTCTTTCTTTTTTTTTTCCCCTCTCTCTCCCATCCTTCCTTCCTTGCAGCTCTGGAGTGCACAGAAAATCAAACAGGTAATTCTGTTGGGGTTCATTTCCTTCCCTTGCCCTGCCCTGCCCTGGGGCTTCGTGGCTGCACCCCGTTAGCCCCCGGCTGCCAGCCCAGCTGCCTTGCCGTTCCTCCTTCCCCCAGCCCTGGGACCCGAGTTTCTGACTGCCAGAGCTCAGACCCCCTGCCTTTCCCTGGGGCCCTGAGCTCCTTCCCTGTGGGGTCCTACTACAAAATCCTTGCTTGGCTACTAAATGCCAGGCCCCGGGGACAGAGGACCAGCCAGGTAGACGCAGCCCCACTCCCCTGCATTCAGCTTTGAATGGGAGTCAGGAAAAGCCCTGTTGGGGCCCATGTTCTGGTTTTCTCTCGCCTTGAATGATGAGAAGGGACTGACTGGCCGGTTCTGGGGGAGCTCTCCTTTCCCTCCTTCCTCCCTCTCTCGTCCCCCTGTCCTCTCCCCTCCCCTCCCCACAGTCACCCTGTGCTTCGTTCCCTGCTCTTGCCAGGCCATTCTACACCCAGATACCAATGAGAAGATCTTCATGCCCTTTAGAATGTCAGGTAAGCCCGTGGGACTCTTCTGATTCTGCCTAGCCTTGGGCGCTCGCCATGGGCCCGGCTCCACAAGCATCCCGGTGCAGCGAGCCGAGGAGGGGTGGGACCTGTGACAGGCCCAGCCACATTTGCCCCTGCATGTTCACCTTGGCTCGACCTTACAGACCTCTGGCCAGGCCTCAGAATCACCTATGGGGCTTTGAAAAAAATGTGCCTGTCTGCCTTTTCTGCATGAGCAATGGCGGGGATCGGAGGCCTCCAAGGGGGGAATCGGGTGCCCCCAGTCTGGCTAGACACTACTCACTTAGCGACAGTCTTGGGGGTGACACCGGAGTCGGGCAGGCCCTGCCTTCTGTGAGTCACTCCTCTCTTACCTTCCCTGTGCTCACCGTGCTCTTTCCTTCCAAACCCGCGTTCCCTTAAAGGCGCACCATCCCCAGGCTCCCCTCTACTCCAGAATGGTGTGTTTGCACGAGCGCCCACACACGGGAGGTGGAGCCCCGTTCTGTGGAGACCGGTGGCAGAGAGGGTAGGCTGGGGGAGTGGGCAGAAGATCCCTGTCGCCAGGAAGTCCCTGCCCTGAGGTCACGAGAGGGAGAGCTCTATATGCACGAGCATAGCCTAGAGCGCGCTTGCACATCCCGTGCCCCGGGGCGGGCATTTCTGTCCTGCCTGTAGCTCCGAGAGGCTCCAGGCCTTGTCCAGAGTCACATAGCAGAGGTCAGCCTCACACCAGAGTGCTGAGGCCTACTCCGTGCCATTTCTCGGTGCGCTGGGCACTCTGGCAGGGTTGGGAGGAGGGCTGCTGGCTGCTGCCTCGGAAAGTCCTCAGGGGACTGGAGAAAGGGTCCCCCTCGGGGACTGGCTGTTCTCGGCTGGGTCAGTCAGGATCCCCACTCCGAGGAAGCCTGACCTCATGTGGGTGACAGAACATACAACCGCGTGACGCCATTGTGCCCCCTGAGGTGGTGAGTGCCCGCTGAGCCCCCGTGCTAGGCTGTGAGGGGCTCCCAGGCAGCGGAGGCTCGAGCGTCTCGTAGCCGTGGCTGTCGGTGGGCCCAGTCCCTGCCCGAGGCCACAGCAGCCTCTCACCGGGGGCCTGGATTCCCTTGTCATTCTCCAGTCAAACATGGATGTGTCTCCAGAGGAATGTGGGCAGTAGAGGGACAGCTCACGAACCTTTGCTTTAGGCAACTCAGAGAAGCGTGGTCGTCTGTGGTCCCACCACCAGCTGACTGACTGCCTAAGTCAGAGGTCGGGGACACAAGGCTGCCCGCTGACAGCGGGGTGGGGGCGGTGGAGGGAGCCCCCCACGGTGTCGGGGCAGTGAGCAGTGAGGGAACAGTGCTCTGTCCTGCCCTCCTCAGGATGTGTGGTCAGGGTACGAGAAAGTTACAGAGGAACTCTGGCACGTAGAGGGTTAGGGTTAGGGTTAGGGTTAGAGTTAGGGGTTAGGGTTAGGGTTAGCGAGAAGTGTCTGGCTACAGGGGGACAGAGAGGGGGCGGCGGAGGGACATAGGGGAGCCCCCTATCTTGGGGAGGGCTGAGCCTGGAAAAGGTCTGGGGGCCGGAGGTGCCTCATCAGGGCCATTGACCCGAGCAAGCCCGGAAGTCTCTTTCAGTGTCTGTGGTGAGTGGCCGGTGGGGTGGACCGGGATGGGACCGGAGGACTGACCTTCTTCTCTCCCCTCTCAGGTTACATTCCTTTTGGAACGCCAATTGTAAGTATGACCTGCAAAGGGTTTTGTTTTCTGAAACATTTGTTAACGTATAACTTTACAGCATTGGTCATAAATATCTGAGATGTTGATTTAGGATAAATTTCCAGAGGGGGAAAGGCGTGCGTGCCCTCGTGCGGCCAACACGGAACCTCGAAGCCCCTTTTCCCCCCGCCCGCTCCCGTCCCGAGTGTCGTCACCAGGACGTGCTGGTCCCAGGGCAGTTTTCCCAAAAATCTTAGGAAATCTGAAAATAAGCACGCCTTCTGAAACCTAGACTTCAAAAATGAACTCAGAAAGGAGTCAGTATTCTTTTTGCTTCGTTCTGGAATCAGGGTTAAGTTTGGTCTTTTTGAAAAAAAAAATGTATATATTAGAGCAAAACTCACGTACAGCATGGTCGGTTTTCACAAAGCAAGCACATCCACGTAAGGCTCGCTGAGGTAGATTTAGAGCATCAGCTGCCTCTCAGGACCCTCTCCTGCAGCCCTCAGTCCCCCAGGGAATCACTTTTCTGACTTCCCTCCCTGTGTTCCAGTTTGGCCCATTACTGACTTTCATCTAAGTGGAATCATCAGGATGTCGCTGTGATGGTCTGACTTCCTTCACTCAAAGTTGTTTGTGAGACTCGTCCATCTCGTTGCATGTCGCAGTCATCTGTTCTTTTCTCGTGGCTGACGGCATCATATCCCCGTCGTTATAACTATGTCGAAATTTATTTATCCTTCCTACTTTTGGTCAGCATTTGGGCTGGTTCTGGTTTGGAGTTCAGAACAAGCAGTGCGGCTTTGAACATGATTGTACAAGTCTTTTAGAGGCCGTCTCCCCTGATTTCTCCTGGATGATACCACAGGGTTAGAGAGAGAACCATGGAAGGCAGCGCATGAGCCTAGAACCGGGATCAGGACAGGGGTGTGTGTGAAATGGTGTGTGGTCTCTTGTAAAGTGAAACCTACACTAACATCCAGAGTGAGCCGGCAACTGTGATTTTAGGCATTTACTTCAAGAGAAAGGAGTGGGGGCGCCTGGGTGGCTCAGTGGGTTAAGCCTCTGCCTTCGGCTCAGGTCATGATCTCAGGGTCCTGGGATCGAGCCCCGCAACGGGCTCTCTGCTCGGCAGGGAGCCTGCTTCCCCCTGCCTCTCTGCCTGCTTGGAATCTCTCTCCCTCTATCAAATAAATAAATAAAATCTTTAAAAAAAAAAGAGAGAGAGAGAGAGAGAAAGGAATGCCCAAATGTTTATAGTCGCTTTCTTCCTATTAGCTTAAAACTGAAAAAAAGAAAAGAATGACCAACAGATACTAAAACCACAGTGAAAACCTGATTGGGAACAGGGTCGTTACCTAGTCTCAAAATTTCCTATATATTGCGTAGATATCATTCCTTCTCTATTTATTTATGGGCCCCCTACTGTGAATAAGAGTTTTCTCCCCTTCTGCCTCCCCCTTTAATGTTTTTAAAATGATCAGTATATTTAGGGCATTTTTTTAGATTCAGTAACAAGTTACTTCTGTTATTATTCATGTCGATATACAAAGTGTGCCAAATGTGACGAAGGGGAATCTTTTAGAGCAGTTTCTCTGTCGATCTGACGTGTCCTCCGTATCCTCGGAGAACTTCAAGACTTTTTGGCACGATAGAGGGATATTCCAGATTCATCTTGTAGTTGCCCAGCCCCAGTCCTGGAATCATGCATTTCTCCACAAAGAGCTCTCATTCTGTTCAGAGGAGGACGGTATTTGGACACCAAGATCTGAATGCGAGGGGCGCTCACTGCTACTGGAGAGTCATTGTTTCTAGGCCCTCTTAGCATTCAGAGCTAGGAGATGCAACTTCAAAATGCTGAGTTCGTGCCAGTAATTCCAACCCGGCATCTTAGCCATCTCGCGCTCCTCCCGTCCCGTATTTCTGTCTCCCTTCTCCCTGAGTGAGAATCCAACAACCATGTGTGTAACTCGCTTACCAAATCTTATGCACAATGAAAGAATGTCAGGGGTGCCTGGGTGGCTTACTCGGTTAAGCATCTGCTTTTGGCTCAGGTCATGAACCAGGGTCCTGGGATCGAGCCCCATATCGGGCTCCCAGTTCGGCGGGGAACCCGCTTCTCCGTCTCCCTCTGCCCTGCTTGTGCTCTCTCTGTCTCTCTCTCTTTCAGACAAAGAAATAAAATCTTCCCTGCTCAGCGGGAAGCCTGCTTCTCCCTCTTCTCTCTCTCTCTCTCTCTGTCAAATGAATAAATAAAATCTTAAAACAAAAAGAAAGAATTTCAGAATTGCTACATCAACCCTACTCCCCGTAAGTGCATTAAGTGAAACTCAAGATTTCTTTGAAGTTCTTAGAATATACCCTACTGAGGGGGCACCTGGGTGGCTCAGTGGGTTAAAACCTCTGCCTTCGGCTCAGGTCATGATCTCAGGGTCCTGAGATCGAGCCCCACATCGGGCTCTCTGCTCAGCGGGGAGCCTGCTTCCCCCTCTCTGCCTGCCTCTTTGCCTATTAAAAAAAAAAAAAAGAATATATTCTACTGAGGGTATACAGAGAATTGTGTTCAAAAATTATTTGAATTTTTGAATTCAAAATTTGAATTCAAATTGAATTCAAAATTTGAAACAGAAGAAGTGTTTCTTCTGTGTGGTTATTTGTTTGCCATACAGTTAGGTTTATTTGTCGTTGCTGGCGTTCAGTTTTAGTTGCTTCCCCCTTCTAATGGATTTGTTTTTTTGAAACCTGGGAAATAGTAACACCGTTCAAAAGTCAAAGCTACATAAAAAAGGCATAATACAAGTTCCATCCCCCTCCTTATCCCTTGTATCTCCTGCCCACCCATCCTCTGTGGGTAAACAATTTTATCCTTCCTATTTCTTTTTGTAAAAGTAAGCAGATGCAGACATATTTCCCCTTTTCTCTTATACAAAAGGTCGCCTTCTACGTGTACTCTTTGCACAATGTTTTTTTCCACTTAATGACATATTCTGGAAATCATGACCCATTAGTTTATAGAGGTCTTCTTCATTCTTTTTATTTTCTTTTTGAATAGCTCTATGATAGTCTACTATGTGGAAGTATCATAATTGATTCAGCTTATTTCTTGCATGTGGACGTTTAGACTGTTTCCGCTGTTTTGCTGTTATGAAGATGCCAGAATTAATCCTGGGCATGTTGTTTTGATGCTGTTAGAGATATATCTTGAGGGTAAATTTCTAACTTCCGTGAAAGGACTAATTAAATAGACATTTCTGGAAACACAGAGCAAGAAAAAAGAAGATGCAAATAAACATATTAGGAATAAAAAAGTATAATAACTATAGATACAATAGAAGTTTAAAGTCAGAATACATTGAGTGATCTGGGGTAATAAATTTGAAGACCTGGAAGAACAGGACACCTTTCTGAGAAAGTAGAGCTTCCCGGAGATTGCCAGGAGCAAGTATAGAATTTGAATAGACTATGAATGGAGAGAAGTTAAATCAGTTGTTTAAAATATATGCACCAAAGAACAAACAAACAAAATATCACCAATAGACTCCCACAATCTTCCAGGTGACCGCTTTTGAAAGAATAGCCAAACTTAATTTTCGTTTAACTCCTAAAAGAGAATTAAAAAGAGGACATGTGGGGTGCCTGGGTGGCTCAGTCATTAAGCGTCTGCCTTTGGCTCAGGTCATGATCCCAGGGTCCTGGGATTGAGCCTTATATCAGATTCCCAGCTCAGCAGGGAGTCTGCATCTCCCTCTCCCTCTGCCCTGCTTGTCCTTGTCCCTCTGCCCTGCCCTTTCTATGTTCCCCCCTCCCCTCTCAAATAAATAAAATCTTAAAAAAAAAAGGAAATGGCTCCCATTTCATCCATGAGGCACTTTGAGACAAATACCAAAAAAGTAAATGGAAGAAAGAAAAATTATAGGCTAATATCACTTATGAAATGACATCTAGAAGTCTAAGTGAGATAATAACAAGTTGAATCCAGCAATGCATTAAAGCATATCATCACCAAATACCTTTTACGAAGACTGGTAACGTTAGACAAGGTATTAATAAGTTCATCACATTAACAAGTTGAAGGAGAAATGTGATAATCTTGGTAGATTTAGAAAAATCATTTAATAAAATGAAACATAATTCTATTTATGGAGTTTTTTTAAAAAAAGAGTGTATTAGATTCAGAAGGGAACTTTGTTAAGTTATAGAGGTCTATCAAAAAAATAAAATCCCAACCCCAAAGCAAGCCCCGTTCTTCAAGATGAAACAGATAAAGGTAAATTCTTAATGGCTGGAACAGGGTAAGAATACCTGATATCCAACATTTTCCTGGAAGATTGACAAGTACAGTAAGACATGAAAAAATAAATAAGTAGTAAAAAAAAATAGGGTTGGAAAGGAGGAAACAAAATCATTTATGAGGATAGGCAAACTGAGAACTTCTATTTTTAAAAGATGTCTGGATATAAGACCAGTATAAAAAAATTGTTGGAACCTATAAAAACCATTTAGAATATGATATATTTTTTAAAAAGCATTTACAATTGCACTTAAAACTATAAAGTGCCGTAGCAACATTCCTCAAAGTACGTCTCCTGAGACAAGGGAAACAAAAGCAAAAATAAACTGCTGGGACTACATCAAAATAAAAAGCTTCTGCACAGTGAAAGAAATCAACAAAACTAAAAGGGAGCCAAACGGGAGAAGATGTTTGCAAATGTACATCCGGTAAGGTGTTAATATCCAAAACATATAAAGCACTTAAATGATTCAACATCAAAAAGAAACCAAATAATCCAATTAGAAGATGGGCAGAGGACCTGAATAGACATTTGTCTAAAGAAGACATCCAGATGGCCAACAGACGTGTGAAAAGATGCTCAACATCACTCATCCTCAGGGAAATGCAAGTCAAAACCACAGTGAGATATCAGCTCACACCTGTCAGAATGGCTAGAATCAAAAAACTGAAATAACAAGTGTTGGTGAGGATGTGGAGAAAAAGGACCCCTCATGTACTGTTGGTAGGAATGTAGACTGGTACAGCCACTGCAGAAAACGATGTGGAGGTTCCTCAAAAAATTAAAAATAGAATTACCATATGATCCAGTAATTCTGTTAACCCAAAGAAAATGAAAACACTAATTCAAAAAGATACATGTAGTCGTATGTTTATTGCAGCAATATTTACAATAGCCAAGATATGGAAGCAATTCAAGTGTCTATCCATAGATGAATGGGTAAGGAAGATGTGGTATATATATGGTATATACCTTTGTGTGTGTGTGTGTGTGTGTGTGTGTGTGTGTATGTGTATACACTTGGAATATACTTGGAATATATACCATGGAATACAAAATGGAACATTACTCAGCCATAAAAAGGATGAGATCTTGCCATTTGTGACAACATAAATGGACCTAGAAAGTATTATGCTAAGTGAAATAAGTCAGAGAAAGACAAATACCATTTGATTTCCCTTATATGTGGAATCTAAAAAAACAAAACAAGCGAATAACCAAAAAGCAGAAGCAGATCTATAAATACAGAGAACAAACTGATTATTAGCCAGAGGGAAGGGGGTCGGGGAATGGGCCAAATGAGTGGAAGGGAGCGGGAGAGACAGGTTTCCAGTTACTGAATGAATAAGTCATGGAAATAAGAAGTATCCTAATAGTGTTGCATCTCTCTCTCTCTCTCTCTCTCTCTCTCTCTCTCTCTCATGCATGCACAAAGATCCCTGTTTCAGTGAACATTGTCTTGAATTCTACTTCATCTGATATCAGTATTTCTATTCCTGTTTGTTTGCCTTGTAAACCGTTGCCTACACCTTTATATGAGTAACATTTGATTTCTGTGTCATTTGTTTCATATGTCTTCTGACAAACTATAGCTGAATTTTGCTTATTTGGCCCAGCTTGAGAAACATGGCCTTTCATTTTATTTTATTCTTTTAAGATATTTATTTGACAGAGAGAGACACAGCGAGAGAGGGAACACAAGCAGGGGGAGTAGGAGAGGGAGAAGCAGGCTTCTGGCTGAGCAGGGAGCCCGATGCGGGGCTCGATCCCAGGACCCTGGGATCATGACCTGAGCCAAAGGCAGACGCTTAACGACTGAGCCACCCAGGAGCCCCTGGTCTTTAATTTTAATAATAAACGGAACCCACTCATATTTGTTCTGCCACTGGTTATTGTGACCACTTATCCCAGCCTTCAAGTAGTAAGTTGGCTGTTTGATTGGTTTGTTTACTAAGCTTTGCTATTGTTTCCACTTCTTTTCCCGATTTGTGCTGGAGTGATCTTTTCAGTGGTCCTTTGGTTTCTTAAGTGGTTTGGAAGGGGAAACATCCTACTTTTTTCTAATTACTATCGATCTGTAATGTTGTACATACTGGTTATTATATTTACCCTATCAATATCAATAACTGAATAATAAATACGACCTTCTCAACCCTCCCACATAGGAAGAGACTTTTAGAAGATTCATTTATTTATCAGAGAGAGAGAGAGTATGCGCGCATGTGAGGTGGGGGAGGGGTAGAGGGAGAGAATCTTCAGGAAGACCTCCCGCTGAGTGCAGGGTGCACCTCAGGGTGCAATCCCATAACTCATGAGATCGTGACCCGAGCCGATGCTTAAACGACTGAGCGACCTGGGTGCCCCGGGAAGAGACTTTTAACATACCGTTTACTCCACCCTCTGCTGTTTTACCCATACACACCTGCCAAGATTTTGGAAATAATTTGAAATTTCATCAGATTTTTGAATCCTTGCTTAATTAACACCTGTTTGAAACCTCACAATTATTTGGGCTCTGTGTGTGTGTGTGTGTGTGTGTGTGTTCTATGTTTGGCTTAAACGCTTCTTGAATAATATTCGGAGTGTGTGGGCAATATACTTTTTGAGTCCTTGCATATCTGGAAATGCCTTTTTCTTGTCTCTCATACATGAACAATAGTTGGCCTGATTCCCTCTTCCTTTGTAGGTAACCCTCCTCCACTCCCCTTGGGATCCTTTGGTATTTTTTTCTCTTTATCTTTGGAATTCAGAAATATCCTCAGGATTTAAAAAAATCTTCTCTGTATATTTTATAAAATTATACAAGTAATACATGAATATGTTCTTTGGAATTCAAAAATACCACCAAGACTTTTTTAAAGAATATTTTAAAAGTTATACAAGTAATACATGAATATGTTCTCTCAGCTCAGAATTCAAACAATACAAAAAAACGTAGAAATTCCCCTGACAAGGCTCAGCCCCAAATCTATTCCCAGATGTAACCTCGGTTAGAACTTTGGTGTGAACGTTCAGGCTTTTTTCTAGGCATTCTAATACAGGTGAGTCATCATTCAAACATTCTTTTTTGGTTTGTGTTTTTTTCCATTAAAAATATAACAGTATACCTATTTATCTACAATTCCCTTATCACACTTAACAGTTTGCCTACGTAAAGATCTGCTTCATCCATTCGTTTCTTCCTGCTGAGCAGTATTCTGTCCCCTAGTGATGGATTTTGGTCGTTTCTGATTATTTGCTATTAGAAATAACAGTGCTGTGAAAAACCCTTGTGAACTTCTTTTTGCACAAGTATGAAGACTGCTCAGAGGCCCATTCTAGAAAGTGAATTTGCTGTGTAAATGGCTGTGTCCATTTACATTTTTGATAGCTATTGCCTAATTATCTTTCAGGAAGGCTGTATTTCACTACACTTTAGTAACATTCGTATTCATGTTTTTAGACTTTTCTGTATGCCAACCCAGTGGGAGAAAGGTAGCATCTCACTGTGGTTTTAATTTTTATTTCCCTGACTACCAAAAAGATTGTGCTGCTTTTCATCTATTTATTTACCATTTATACTTCCTCTTCTGTGAATTACCTGTTCACATCCTTTGTCCATTCTTCCGTTAGTGGTATTTTCCTAATTGATTTGTAAGAGTTCTTTATATATTTGGATAATAATCCTTTGAATTATATACATTGCACATCCCTTCTCCCAGCTATTTCTTCTTTACTCTGGGGTCTTTGTTGTGGAAAGTTTTACTATTGATGTTTTTTAAATATAATGATCTCCCCGGGGGCATGGATGGCTCTGTCAGTTGAGCATCTGACCCTTGATTTCAGCTCAGGTCATGATTCCAGGGTCCTGAGGTTGAACCCCATGTCGGGCTCCGAGCTCAGCTCAGAATCTGCTTGGGATTCTCTCTCTCCTCCTCCCTCTCCATGCTCTCTCCCTTTTTCTCTAAAATAAATTAATAAGGGATGCTTGGGTGGCTCAGTTGGCTAATCATGTGCTTTCTGCTCAGATCATGATCCCAGAGTCCTGGGATGGAGCCCCACATCAGGCTCCTTGCTCAGTGGGGAGCCTGCTTCTCCCTCTGCCTGCTGCTCCCCCTGCTTGTGCTCTTTCTCTCTGACAAATAAATAAATAAAATCTTTTTAAAATTAAATAAAATAAAGAAATTCTTTCAAAGATATATAATGACCTTTTCTTGGATTGGTTTTGAGTCCTGTCCCCCCTTTTCACCTCCGTCTCCTTTATTATGAATAAGCAGATTGGTGAGAGTCGTCCAGGAATCAGCTCTTGGATGTATTTATCAGTTCTTCTGTTTCCATTCTCTAATTTATTCAGTTCCGCTTTTGTTTTTATAATATCCTTTTTTCCTCTTTTCTTTGGTGTGTTTGTAGGTTTTTTTGGTTGTCGTTGTTTGGTTTGGTTTTTTTACTTTTTACCTTGAATACTTTATTCTCATTCTTTCTTTCTAATAAAAGT
>CM053610.1:75132698-75145063 GCA_028646535.1 Procyon lotor | reverse complement strand
ATTTTATTTATTTGACAGAGAAACACAGCGAGAGAGGGAACACAAGCAGAGGGAATGGTAGTGGGAGAAGCAGGCTTCCTGCTGAGCAAGGAGCCCAATGTGGGGCTCGATCCCAGAAACCTGGGATCATGACCCGAGCTGAAGGCAGACGCTTAACGACTGAGCCACTCAGGCACCCCGAGAAGCAGACTTTTGGCTGAGCAGAGAGCCCAATGCGGGGCTCGATCCCAGGACCCTGGGATCATGACTTGAGCCTAAGGCAGATGCTTAACAACTGAGTCACCCAGGCACCCCTATGTTTTTCTTTTCTTTTTATGTTTTTATTTTCTAAATGAGTTTGAAATTATAGTTTTGAGGACACCTGGGTGGTGGGAGAGGGAGAGAGAGAATCTCAGTCAGATTCCATGCTGAACACAGAGCCTGACATGGGGCTTGATCTCATGACCCTGAGGTCATGACCTGAGCCAAAATCAAGAGTCAGATGCTTAATTGGCAGAGCCATCCAAGCGCCCCTGGGAGAATACATTTTAAATCACAAGTAATTGACCTTTTAAAAATATATTCTTTTGTCATTATTTTCTACTTTGTGGTATTTTGTTATGACCTCTACAATTCTGCCCTTTGAGATATATGGTGGTTTTCTTTGTAACAGATTATACGATTAGACCAGGTGGAATTAGGACCATCTGCATATTAAAGAGTTCAAAATAACAGTGGCTTAAATAAAATAATTTATTACTCTCTCACGTCAAAGAAGTTTAGAGGTAGGCGGATCCACATAATGCTACCAGGAACCCAGACTTCCCTTTTTCTACACCATTCTCAGTGCTGGCTACTGTCATTAAAATTACCTCATAACCCAACATGGTTGTCAGAGTTCCAGCCATCACAGATACATTACAGGGAGGAGAAAGATGGGAGGAGTAAAAGGATGTACTTTCCAACTGAGTCAGTTCCTTTTAAGGAGACTTCTTCAAAGTCTCACACAACAATTCTGTTTACCTTTCATGTAGAATCCCCCAACTATAGGGACTCTGTTACTAAGAAAAAAGGGAAGAATGGTTGATATGTAGGCAAAAAGAATCTGTCATAATAATTTTAATAAATATTCCATCAACACTTGAAAAAGAAAGATACATCACTTAGCAATATCATCTCTTTACCAAACCAGAGAAGTTGAATTTGGGGCTCATTTCCCCATAAGACGCCAAATAGACCCTTACTTATACAATTAATGACTGTCATTAACTGGGATGAGGTAACTAACCCAAAGGGACACCAGCACTGTCTCTGGCTCACCAGGTGTGATTGATGACACCCCATCATTTTCTAGTCTTTTCTTCCTACCCAAGACGGGTCAGTTATTTCCAGGTCACCAGAGCCTTGCAGGCATCCTGGGAACTTGGGTGCTGTCCACTCTTTTGTGCTTCGGGGGTTTACTGCTGAAGCAGATGCTGTGAATGTCCTCCGAGGACCCATCCTCTCCCAGCCTGGCACAAACGTTCCTCTGTGAGTAAATGTGTAGGGTATGAGAGTAGGTTGCCCCAGCCCTGAGATCCATGTGAACACTTGTAGGAGAATGGGCAGCATGAGCTGGGACATCTCCCAGCAGGCCTCATTGGCGGCTGGAGCCAAAATGACAGTGCTCACCTAGCCCCACTTCCTAGGCCCAAATATTCATATTCCAGGATTCAGAATAGCTTGCCCAGAGGCCAGGTCCTGAGAGGGGTCATTGGACAAGGAGAACCTACAGCCTTCTGTCTTGGCCCTTTGACGCAGATCAGCAATCTGAGGGCTCATGGTCCCTTTCCTTCCTGGACCACTGCCTGGCCTCGCATGGAAACCAAGCTGCGGCTGTTCCAGCCCTTCCACCAGAGCCCGGCTCCCACTGGCCACCTCAGCTCCCCTGAGCCCCCCACCGGCGCCTGGCAGCATTGAACATCTCAGCAAATGCCCGGTTTGAAGGGGAGTGAAGGTTCCAGTCCACACCTTAGGGAAGCCCCTGGTGTACAGAGTACGTAAGAAACATATACACGCAGAAGCCACTCAAGTGCTTACCAAAATAGAAACGGGGTGCTGGCGAATGTGCTAAGAACTAGGTCCCTGAGTGATGAAGGGAAGGGGTGATTAAGGCTGGCAGATGCCTCAACCGAGATGCTTCTGGAAACGACATCCGCGCTTCCTGCCTAGGTGAGCATCCTGGGCTCGACCCCCGTGTGGTTCCCGCCTTGCCTGAGAGTCACCCCACCCCCACCCCACTCACTCTCCGGAGCTCAGGAGAAGCGAGCTGGTTTTCTCCCAGAGGCTGGTGCCAGTTTAGTCAGCAGATTTCACAGATCCACTGGCACCCATGTAGTGTCTTATTTTAAGCTTAACATTTGAAGATGGGAACTTTTCCCCCTTCGGTGTGTGGCAAAGAGATCCCAATTTATACACAAGCATGGTGGCTAAGCCAGTGCACCAAGGCTGTTCCCCAGGCTAGAGTGGTCGGTTCATGGCCCCTCTTCTTCGAGTACCTTCCCCAAAGAACCCCATCAACCGTGGTTGCTTGTATCAGGCAGTTCTGTTCCCAGGTTTCCACTAAGTGTGCGCAGCACCGTCCCTTCCACACATGCGTGGCTGGAGGGAGGCAGGGCCACCGGGGCGGTCCCCGCCCTATCCGCTCTGCACTTCCCCACCAGCCCGTACCCTGCCCCGTTGGGTTCTAGAATGTCTCACGTGCCAGGAACGGGGTTTCTCTCATGGGCCTGAGCTCCTCCCAGGGAGGCTCTCTGTGCCCCCTCCTCTGCTCTGAGCCCCCCATGACACGGCTGTCCCCCTCTGCCTTCCCCCTGTCATTTTTGAACCCTCAAAACTCAAGGCTGCAATCCCTCATTTCCAGCTGGGAGACCGAGGAGGGCAGACCGGAGCACCCAGTTAGTAAGGCGAGGGACCTTGCGTTGCATCCAAACCAGATCCCGGTCTTGGGACCTTGAAAGCTGGGATTTTATAGGCTGAACCCTGTGGGTTTTAACACCGCAGCCGTGTGCGTAAACTTAGAAACCTCAGAAGGCACTGGTGTGGGTCACTTAGTCACTGGGGGGAGGGGTAGACCACAGAGAGTTCACTTCGCTCGAGGATTTGGCCGTGTCCCAGAGCCTTCCTGGTGTCTCCCAACCCTCCTCATCCCAGACTCTGCTTTTTCACACATTTAAATGCCAATCACAATTTTCTTCCTGGCCTACCTCCACTGTAACCCGCCACCAGTCGGTCGGGCCTGGTTTATACCCCACAAGCGATGTCGCGCAGTTAAGCTAGAATTGACCGGTCAGGGACCAAAATTCATTCCTTGGACCAAAGATATTCTCTTTAACCGGTTGGGATCCTTTAAATAGCACCCCTCAGGCACTGAAGTGTTACTTTTCAGATTGTTAGCCACATAAATCAGAAGATGGAGACAAAGTAGAAGGAAAAAACAGGCACATTGTTGAGTGCTGGGGCCCGTGACAGGTCTTTGAAAAACGAAGTGGAGCCTTTTCGAATTGAGTGAGTCAGGATGGAGGAAACGGGTCTGATGCCAGGGGCCTGTTGCTTTACTAGCGAGGACTCCCAGGTATGTGATAAGTGAGCGCTGATGTTCTCACCCCTCTGAAGCTTCTGGAAGCTCTTGAGAAAGACTTTAAACAGATTCTTACTACTGAGATGAATACTGCAAAGAAGGCAGGCAGGGTGCTGGGGGAGCGTATGTCAGGGGACCTAACTTGTCTCGAGGGCCAGGGAGGGCTTCCCGGAGGAAGCGACAACTAAGCTGAAACCTGGAGGACAAGGAGGGATTAGCCACATAGAGATGGGGTGGAGGGGACGGAAACAGTTGCTGGACCCTGTGCTGTACTCTGTATTCATCCCCTGACTTGGGTTTCACCACCCCGTTGTTTTGACACACACTGTTTCCTCTCTGGATTTTCTGTACTTTTAAAACATCTTTCTGCTATCCCTTGAGTCAGTTTGGCATGGGCGGCCACCAAGGAAGTGGGAGCTGCTCAGTTCTCTCTTTCTGAGCCCCAAAATCACAGGACGCAGAATTGTGACCAGCGGCCTTGCTCCCCTGTCTTAGCCTTCCTTCTGCTGTTCACGGCCCACCTCTGGCCAAGCGGCTTGGGATATTCGGTGGTGCCCCTCTACCCGATCGAGACCGTGGCTCTCTGCAGAGGTTAGGATCCTCCAAAGGAGGAGTCCTGAAGTAAAGATGTGATTTTTCTTGTGGGCCATTTGCCATACGGGTGCCATTGGCTCCATTCTGGATTCTGTCCTGAGATGAGGCTCAGGCACAGAGCACCCTTCTTCCTGGACTGGCCAAGGCAGCCCCAGAGTCGAGTCGAGCAGTTGGTCCCCAGGTGGAATGGTAAGCGAGGCTGCTCAGGAACCAACATCACTAGCGAAGACATAGTTCAAGTGCACGGGTCACAGGACAGAATGTTGGAGCCCAAAGCACAGCACATTCACTCTTCATAGATGGTACCCTCCGTATCAAACAGCTGTTGCTACAACCGTGCCGGGTAACAGGCAACCACAGAATTTCCGTGGCGACCGTAAGCATTTATTCTTAGGGGGTCTGCGATTACCTGGGGTTCAGCTGGTCTATGCCGTGCTTAACAGAGGCAGTCCTGATTCTCCCGGCGGGTCTGGGGTCGACTGGAAGTCAGTCGCCATGGGCGGTGCCTTGCTTCCCATGCCTTTCACCCTCCTTGAACTAGGACGCTAGTCAGGGCATGTCTCCTCGTGGCCAAGTTAGATGCCTAAGACCACCAGCAGAAACACGCGTGCCCTCTGAGGCTTGGGCTCCGGGCTGGCATGCCGCTACCTCCTCCGACTTGCCCCCGGCCCAGAGCATGGAAATACGTTCTTCCCATGGCAAGGGTATGAATGCAGGGAGGAGTGAAGGATCGGGACCAAATATTCAATCTGCCCCTCTCTCCAAAGGCCCACACCCCCATGCCATTCGGACTTGAATAAAAGAAGTAAGGAAGAAATGGATGGTGGTGGTCACGGGCAGGGTCCATCCTAGATCTTTTCCCTGACCGAGACCAAGAATTCGTGTTTTTTTTTTTTTTTTTTTTAAGATTTTATTTATTTTAGAGGTTGGGGGAGGAGGAGCAGAAGGAGAGGGAGAAGCAGATTCCGCACAGAGCATGGATCCCGATGCGGGGCTCCATCCCACCATCCTGAGATCGTGACCTGGGCCGAAATCAGGAGTCGGATGCTTAACTGACTGAGCCATCCAGGCGTCCCCAAGATTTAATGTTCTTAATAATGAATTAGCAATATTTTTCTGGGACATACAACACAGTGTGGGCCCAGCTTGGTGCCGAGTACTTTGGGGACATCGCAGAGAAAAGTCCTGATTCTACCTTCAGGAGCTCACCATCCTTTGAGGAAGGGATGAGACTTGTGTCAGAGACAAGATGGGGGCAAGATGATGCTCAATTATGTAACTCAGATTGTGGAGTTCAGAGAAAAGAGAGACCAGCAAAAACTAGGAAGGAATGACAGAGGAGGGGAGGAACGATACTGACACATTACACTTATGAGTACTTGCTGCACGCCAGGCGCTCGACCGAATTCTTCCCATGCCTGCCTCCCCCCATGGCCATCCAGAGAGGCACCAGGGCAGTCGCCCTTTAACAGATTTAAAAAAAAAAAAAGAAAAGAAAAAAAACAACGGAGGCACAAAGAGCTCAAGTAACTTATGCGCGGTCACATGGCTGGTAAATACTAGCACCAGGATTTGAGTCCAGCTCTTCCTGTAACCAGAGCCTGCGTGCTAATCCCCGGGGCCCAGGGCCGGCCACTGGAGGGGAGGGAAAGGAGCCAAAGTGGACAGATGTGTGACGAGGACAGCTGCCAGGGGGCGGGAGCGGCAGAGGGGACCCCAGCCGTGTTATGAACTATAAATGGGAGCACAGATAGGATGTGCGATTTGGCCAAGGTCCTGCAGCAAGATCGGGTGGAGGCTGGGCTGGAAATTCTGGCTGTTGGCTCTCCTTCCACTCTCCCTGGTACCAGCCGCTTTCTGGGCGCTCTCCACCCGTCTGCGCGGCCACGCCTGAAGCGTTTCCCTCTTGGAAGAGGTGCAATCCACTGGCATTGAAGCCGGGTGGACTGGCTCCCTCTCTCTATCCATCTCTTTCCTCCTTTCCCCTGCCATGTTCTGGAAAGGGCAGCGTGGGGGAATGTGGGCAGGTTGCACCAGAGATATACATCTGAGAACTGAAGGAACATTTATTTTTAATTTCGACTTAAAAAGAAAAAAGGAAGTTATAAAATATCTGCTCTTGCTCCTGGGACTGTGCAGATGGTGCTGCGTGTTGCCTAATAGGGAATGGGGCTGGCACCCATGTGCTCCTGGCCCCAGCAGCCTGACTGTAGGACCTGCAAAGTGGGATCCCTGCTCCCCTTGCCTCAGCCTCACATGGTCCCCCTGGGCTCCGTTTGGGGGCACAACGCAGCAAGGCTTTCCATTGCCTCTAACCTCACCATCCCCGGGTCTGCTGATCCTTCAAACCTCCTCCTTTAAGGAGACCAGTCTCTTGGCTGTTCCTGCTCCCGTGAGCGTGCACACATGCATGCACACATGCACACACACACATGCGTGCGCACCTCCACTCCGTCCTTCTGCAGCCAGAGCACACTGATCTCTCCTTCCTGAGCTCCGGTTTGAATGTTTGCATTTATCCACTTGACATACCTGATTCAACCATCTGGTCATTTTCATGCCCAGATGTTACAAAGGGCATTCTCATACTTTTTCCTGTTTGGCCTTTGCGTTTATTGTGGTTAAATGCCGGATATTCCTCTCTTCCTGCATTCTCCATTGAGAGCACCATGGAACCTGGTGCCTAGAAGATGCTTGGAAATGGGCATGGAGCATGACTCTTCCTTTGTGCTCCGGTGAATGAGCTGGAAAAGAGAGCCCTCAAATCAGAGAGCTGGAGCCCTCAAGCTAGGAATCAGGAGACTTTTCTGACTTTCTCTAGCTTGCTGTGAAGCTTTAGGCAAATCACCGAATTTCTCTAAGCCTCGGTTTCCCTATTTGTAAAATATAGAAAGTAATGTCTATTTTGTGTGAACTCCAGAGTTACCATGGTAAGGGTCATGGTAGTGACGTAGGGGAAATGCTTAGCAAAATCAATCAATCAATCAATAATCAATCAATCTCTTTAAGAACGTGTAAGGAGTCAGAGGTGCCCGGCATAGTTAGAGCAGAAGTTTGGGACAGGAGGCTGGCCAGGTTTGGCCAACAGGGAGAAAAGCTCACAGGTCACAAGGGGTGTGTGTGTGTGTGTGTGTGTGTGTGTGTGTGTGTGTGTGTGACATAGCCTGACTACTATTTCAGTTTAGTTTAGGGCTGTGGTTTGTTCTGGAAAACACTTGATGTCACATTAAAAAACAAACAAACAAAAAAATGCCTGCCACCAGAAAATACAAGGGAAGACAAAATGAGAGAGAAGTTTAGGAAAGGAAAGAAGCTAGGAGTGATGTTTGGGGCACAAAATGTGTCAGGGAGGGCCTGTGCCCTGGACAGATGTGAGCCGTGGAGATCTGGCCTGAGGTCCTTGACAGTCGGTGCAAAGAGAGACATGGCTAAATGCCCAAAGTCTGCAAGACAGATGCAAACCAGATGCTCAGAAGGATACATTTCTGATCCCAAGACTAGGAAAATGTCCCCCGGGGGGGGGATTCATAAAGGGGACTCTGCAGTGGAAGGAGCAACAAGCGTCCTGGACTACGGTTGTCCCAAGGGGCAGTATCTTATGACACTCCCGATGGCCCAAGCTCCGGGCCCGGGATGTAAGGGGGATCGGGGAGGAGAAGACAGTCTGGTCCATAATACACCCGTGCTCTATACACCAACACATGAGGGGTGTGAACGGCTGAGTTCCCACCAGTGGAGAACAGCTTTTATCCTCTTCAGGCTTTGGGAGGCGGTCAGGTGGGCACAAGTGTACACAGACATCCGCACGTCCACGGGTGCACGCACGTGCACACTCGCTGGGTCACGTGGTCGGCTCCCAATTTCAGGCCCTCTGGGCTCAGCTTCCTCTCTGTGGTCTGGCTCCTGGTGCCTGCAGCCTGATCGGGAGGAGGTCCTGGGTCCCCTTCTCGACCGGGCTGGGTGAGGCGGGATTCCCTCTACGGGCAATGGGGCGATCTCAACTGACTTCACACCTGCTGCTTGGAACCCGAGAATAGAATTTTGCACCAAGGTAGGACCTCCAAGCTCAGCCCCTTCACTCTATAAGTAAGAAAGCTAGAGCCCCAAAGGGGACTGTCTTCTGCTGGGGACATTGTTAGCTGGAGATCACACAGGGATGGGGCCGAGGCTAAGTTCCAAGCTCTCCTGCCTCTCACTCCAGCGTCCTAAGCTGTTGCTGCAGAGAAAAACCAAACTGGGATCTCCTTTTGGGGAGAAAAATCTCATGAGATAATTCCTCATTGGAGCTATGGAATGGCTTTACATTACATAATTTTATTCAAACTGATATGGGCCAATAAATATAAATGTGTGTGTGTGTGTGTTTGCTGTCTTAAAACATTTAAATGTTTAAAACATGATTTACAAATGCTGCTGAGGATGTCTAGAATTTGATTTACTGCATAGTATTGAATGTTTATACTTGTTCCTTACAGAAATTCTTGCCAAAGAGCCATTTTATCTACAGGAATAATAAATAAGTCAATATGTGATGGTTGTGCACATTTTTCCCATATGCAGTGGTACTTGGTAGACGTTATTTTGCACACAAGCACTCAAAAGGTAAACTCGAGAGAGACACGTGGATCCCTGAAAGCCAAGATTTGGCCAGTTGTCAAGATGAGACAATTCATTTTGACATAAACCGAAAAAATGGAGTCAGCAAGTCTAGCTCTTAGGTGATATTTGGGCTCTGAGAATACTGAATCCACACCTAGCTACCGGTACTCAGAATGGTTTTTATTTGGGGCGCCTGGCTGGCTCTGCTGGTTAAGCATCTACCTTCGGCTCAGGTTATGATCCCTGGGTCCTGGGATCAAGTCCCACATCGGGCTCCCTGCTCAGTGGGGAGCCTGCTTCTCCTTCTGCCTGCCGCTCCCCCCATTTGTGCTTTCTCTCTCTCTGACAAATACATAAATAAAATCTTTTTTTAAATGATTTTTATCATCATATTTTATTTTACTTTTTTTTAAAGGTTTTATTTATTTATTTGAGAGAGAGAGAGAGCATGAGCAGGGCTAGGGCCAGAAGGAGAAACAGACCCTCTGCTGAGCAGGGAGCCCGTGGCAGGAGCTCCATCCCAGGCCCCCCGGGTCATGACCTGAGCCCCAGGCAGACGCTTCACTGACTGAGCCACCCAAGACACCCCATCCTCACATTTTAATCTTCATAGAAATCCTATGGGGCGGCAAGGCTATGAAAGAGCCGGGTTAGCTGAGTGGAAGTAAAGATGTTCCTTTGGTCTCCTTTGTTTTTATTGTCCCCCGCCCCCAGTTACGGAAATAATAGGTGTCCGGTATTTGAAAGAATATAGGAATATATGAGAATATATTCATATATTCAATTCAATAATAACAGTGAGAAAGTACTGTGTGACCTGACCTCCAGAGACACCTACATTGCTGGGCTGTAGATTTTTTTTTTAAGATTTTATTCATTTATTTGACAGAGGAGAGAGATCACAAGTAGGCAGACAGGCAGGCAGAGAGAGAGGGGGAAGCAGGCTCCCCACGGAGCAGAGAGCCCGATGCGGGGCTCGATCCCAGGACCCTGAGATCATGACCTGAGCCGAAGGCAGAGGCTTTAACCCGCTGAGCCACCCCTGCGCCCTGGGCTGTAGATTTTGCACAGAGATATGGAAGCGCCTGTGGTTGTGTATATGGTTATACATGCGATGTGGCTTCTTTACCAAAGTGGGATTGTGCTTCGATACAGTTCCGCAACCCAGTTCCCGTGCTTTGCACGCCCTCCTGCCATGGTCAGTGGTCTATGCGCACACCCCGTCCATCTCAGTTTGTGCAGATCCAGTTTACTTTGGTTCGTGACTGTGTCATTTTTCTTTGCAAACGTGTAGGGTGTTTCTTCTGCTTTATCCAGGCTCTCCTCTCTCTCTCTCTCTCTCTCGCAGGTGGTGGGTCTTCTCCTGCCCAACCAGACCCTGGCATCCACTGTCTTCTGGCAGGTAACGGCCCCTGGCCGCAGAGGGCTTCTGAAGGAAGGACCCACCAAGTGCTCTTTAGAGCTCCCTGTCCCAGTGTCTCCCCTCCAAGCCCCTTGGGGAAAGTCACCCCACCTCCCCCCACTCCCTGACCCAGCAGCCCCAGGGGAAGCCTTTGACTTCAGGTTTGGTTGAGCAAAATAGCCCACATCTAGGCCGCCTTATGTGACTCTGATATTTGCACAAGGGGATGGGGGCTTATTTGTGGCTCTCCCCTGCTCCTTGGCTGCTTGTCCCAAGGCCTGTGACCTCGAGGCCCTCAGCCTCATGTTGATATAAGGCTCCCTAAATCTGCGGGGAGGGTAAATCCACCACCAACCCCAAGGTGGAGAGTATTTGGTGCAAGACCCTGGACTGGGGTACTTTTGAAAGAAGTTTGGGGCTGTCTGTAATTCCAGGGACTAAAAGTCCACTCGCTGCCCACTAAGTAATATAACAAGGATGATGTGTCAAAGGCAGTGAGGACATCTGGGGCAGTGAATGCCGTGATGCTGGGAGAGGGGACAGTCCTGGGTTGGGAGGAACTGCCTGCAGGACCCCCTATCCTGGTTTGCCAGGAACGGAGGGGTTTCCCGGGCTTTCCGTGCCGCTCCTGGTGCGATGCTGGGCAGGCGGGAATGGTTGGTCCTGCTGACCCATGGACAGAACCACCCGTGAGCTGGAAACGGCCTCCTGTGTCTTTCCGGAGGCTGTGGCCGCCCGGGGTCCAGGCCCGGCTTCTACCCCTTCCCTGACGTCTCCTCGTCTCCTCTCCCCCGTTGTCTTTCAGTGGCTGAACCAGAGCCATAACGCTTGTGTCAACTATGCAAACCGCAATGCTACCAAGGTGAGCGCTGCATGCTTCATGTGTCACCTTGTGTCAACTATGCAAACCGCAATGCTTCCATGCCACCGCGCCATGGGAGGGAGCAGGCTGGGGGGCCCTCCTCCTCCCTACAGTGTGGCCTGCCCCCATAGGGGGAGGGCTGCTTCCTCTGAGTTAAGCCTCGTGCTCCTCTAAGCACCTGATTTAAACCGCCAACCCTTCTGGAAGGGCCCCGCCGGGGAGGGGCTGTTCACAAGAAGTGAGGAAGGCCCACAAAATGGGAATAGAGTGGAGGCGGTGAGAGGGAGGAGCTCTGTTGGCTTCAGCATCCTCCTTGGGCAGCTCTTATCCCCCAGATCTTGGATTAGGATGGCAGTATGGCCACATGGGGACTGAATTCCCCTGAGGCTTCCTCCAAGCTCCCCTAGAAGCTGCCTTGGTGCCCCCGTCAGCTGTAGAGCTGAAAGGCTGCACTGGAGGGGGGAGGGGTCTGAGGGGAACGGCTCCTCTTCCCCCCCAAATCCCCTGGGCTCCTGCCTGGTACAAGCTCTCGCCAGAGGCCCTGTCACCCTTCCCTCATCTAGGAAGGAGCGGGACCCCTGCTTCCCCAGCAAGGCTGTCTGTCCTACACTCCTGTCCCAAGGCAGGGAGAGGGGAGGAGTCCGGGTCTCCTTGGGGGGCTATCAGTTTGGGGAGGGGAAGGTGTGGGCATTCTCTAACCCTGGGGCAGAGCGGGGAGAGCTAGGGGCTGGCCTGGGTGGTAGGAACTTCTGGGCCTGAAACTCTGAGGACACCTCCCACCCCATCTGAGCCTGCAGTCCGAGTCTCGCGTGTGCAATCCCATGAACAGCTCTGCTGGGTGGCTCCCGTTTCCCTTAACCCAAACATCCCCAACATTGCAGTCAGAGCGCCGTTAAAGGCGAGTTCCTCAGCTCCTTCTCTCTCTCTTTTTAAAAAGATTTATTTATTTATTTATTTATTTATTTATTTATTTATTTATTTGACAGAGAGAGAGAGAGAGAGATATCACAAGCAGGCATGTTGAGCAACCGTCATCTGTTGGCACGGCCGCCGGGTTTGCCGCCTGGGTTGACCAGGCGAGGGAGAGCCAGCCGTTTCTGCCTCGGCGGGCCTCCGGGAGCCGGCAGCCCATGTCCAGCATTCGATCCCCCTCCACTGGCCCTACTTGCCCCAGCCGTGAATGTCCCATTTTGGCCCTCGCCCTTGTCTCCCTTCAGCCAGCAGGGCCTGCCAGGGAGCTCTCAGGAACAGGGCAGAAGTGCAGTGGGCCCTTTGGCCTCCCCCTGGGCGTTGCCCCCTGGCATTGCCAC
>CM053610.1:75117844-75132198 GCA_028646535.1 Procyon lotor | reverse complement strand
TCTAGAATTTCACATTGTGGATGAAAGTCTTTTGTCAGGTTAATTTTTATTTGTAGAAGACCTTCTCTGTTGTTGAAAAGCTTGGAGGATTGTTTCCTTATCATCAGCCTTCAAAAGTCTCAACAAGATGCTTGGGTGTGTATTTTCTCTCCAGAAGTCTTTACAACTGAGGGCAACCAGCAGTTGGAGGGGGGAGATTTGGATGTCTTGAAGATGAGGCACCTGAGAAACATCCCAGTGGAGACACCAGACAAGGTGTTGGATCAGAGGAGGTGTCTGACCTGGAAATAGATTTGGGGGTCTGTGCATGTGGATTCTAGTTGGAAAAGAAAAACATCGGCGCATGGGATGAAAGATGGAGGAGAATGGTCAGGTGGGGAGATGAACAGGCTGAGCTGAAAGCAGGTATCAGAGGTCTTATTTTTGGGTAAGCAATTGTTTTTCTCCCCTCCATTTACAAAATTCTAATAAAATATTTCAAACACTAAGACAATTATAGGTGAAAACATGATAAATATGTAAGAGGCCACCATCCAACTTTATTGACTGTAGCTTTTGTCACGCTTACTTCAGTTTTCCTTTCTTTTCTTTTTTAAAAAATTTTATTTATTTGACAGAGAAAGACAGCGAGAGAGGGGACACAAGCGGGGGAGTGGGAGAGGGAGAAGCAGGTTCCCCACAGAGCAGGGAGCCTGAAACGGGGCTCGATCCCAGGACCCCGGGATCATGACCTGAGCCGAAGTCAGATGCTTAACGACTGAGCCAGCTGGGCACCCCAAGTTTTTCTTTTTTAAAGCACATTATGGACACATATGCAGCCCCTTTGAGCCTCTCTCCAGTCCAGTTCACTGGAGTTAATGATCATTTTAATTCGGGGATATCATTTCCATTCAGGGTTTTATACAATTGCTCCATAGTTACTTATCTCTAAGCAACATATAGCATGCGGTGTTTTGCATGCTTCTAAACTTTAAATACTGTGGCATCATACCCTACTTAATCATTCTTCAACTTGCCTCTTTCACACAACACTATGTTGCAAGTTCTGTGTATGTAGCCCTGGTTTATTACTCTTGGTTGCTGTGGAGCATTCCAAAGATGAATATGCTACAATGTTTCCATAATACCGTTGAAGGACATTTGGGTTGTGTCCACTTTTTGGTTATTCAAACAGTCCTGTAAAGGACAGCACCTGCGGTTCTGGGTTAATGGCCACACTTGGGTCATTCTGGGGACTGACTGGAGATCCTTCAGGGATGTAGGGAGCATCTGCTGTGTGCTGGATGTGGCAAAATCATAGCAGGGAATCCTCATCACAACCTACGAAAAATTAATATTTCTTTACAAATAAGGAACACAAGGCTCAGAAAGGAGGGTAAGCCACTTACCCAGGTGATACAGCTAGTACATGGTCGAGGAGAGGGGCACTCTTTCCTACCTCTAAGCTCCTCTGACCGTGACCCTGTCTGTCCTTCCTCAGGGAACTCACAGCCTCAGCCCTGGGGGTGGGGATACGTCTAGAGTTTTCCTAGGCTGGTGTTTCTGCTGGCTGGAACCACAGCTGGACTTGGTGCTGCTACCTGGACTGGCTTGGTCCAGAGACAGAACGGATGCGTGCACGTTGCTGGCCCCTGGGCTGTCTGTGCCGAACACAGTCAGGCTTGCACCTGCCCTGGCGCTGGAGGTTCCTGGGAGGCATGACCCAGTTTTCTCAGGCTCAGCAGAGCTCCTCGTACAGTACCCTGGAGAATTTAGGCTCTGTGTTCCGGCGGTGGTTTGTAGGGGCCTGGACGTGCTGTCAGGAAACCTAGGCTCTGTTCAGGTCCTCTATCTAACTTGCTGTGTGACAAGACCCAGGATAGTCACTTAGGCACCTTGTGAAGTGAGATGATAGCCTCAGGGGGTGCTTATTCCTTTCATGGAGGCACCATTTTGCTCTTTAAGTGCCTGTCCCTCCTGGGCACCGTCCCAGAGAGGCTGTAAGAACACACCCCAATGTGAGAGGGTTGGGGGCTCCTGGAACCTTCGGACTGATGGGCAGGGCAGACGGAAAGTGTCGTCTCTCGCGGCAGGCAGCAGGGGGCGCGCGCAGACCGTGTGATGCGGCCGGCCAGGGCCTGGGCTGCCAATAGCACCCAGATCCCCGGTGTCTGGGCAGCTGGGGCAAGGGCGTGGGAGGCAGCAAGGCCCTTTACATAGGAGCCTAAGCTTTAAGATCAGTTTGGTCTGCAGACCCCTCAGAAGCTCCAGGAAATGAAGCCTGAGCCGACGAGGAGGGGCTCAGCACTGTGTCCCAAGGGGCTGTAGAGCACGGTGGGGAGGGGAAGAAGGGACGCTGTGTGGGCGCCGACCGATGCTGCTGCTCTCGGGCTGGTGGCGTCAACACTTTCTAACCCCGGGGGAGAAACAAGCATTTTCCACCTCCCAGGCTAAAGAGTGTAACGTAGAGTCAACTGCAGGAGATCTCCGAATGTCAAAAGGAAGAAGACCTCATTTTTGTCTGATTCCTCTCCAGACCGTGGAGGGGTGCGGACAAGGAAAGCGACCCTATATAGGGGACCCATTTTCCTGCTCCCAGACCACAACCTTTGCCAGCCTCAAGTGTCCAAGGTCCTTCTGTCCTGACAGTATAGGTTCTTTACTGATTCCAAAACTAATATATACATGAGGCATAAAAAATAAAGCAATACTGAAATTACCATTAAGAAAATGAAAGCCCTTAGGGCACCTGGGCTCGGTTGGGCAACTGCCTTTGGCTCAGGTCATGATCCTAAAGTCCCAGGGTCAAGTCCTGCATCAGGCTCTCTGCTCAGCAGGGAGTCTGCTTCTCCCTCTAACCCTCACCCCCTCATGATTTCTCTCTCTCTCAAATAAATAAATAAAATCTTAAAAAGAAAATGAAAGCCCTCCTCCCATAATTGCTTAACAAAATAGTAACTGTAAATGACACTTTTCATGTCTATTTCTGTACTGTACATACACTAACACACATATTTATTACAATGATTTTTACAAAAATCATTGACTCAAACAATAGCACTATTCTTTTTTTTTTTTGATAGCACTATTCTTTAACTTGCTTTATTTCTCACTTAGTATGCATTGGACATACCGGACATACTGTATGTGTGTGTGTGTGTGTGTGTGTATGTATATATATGTGTATATATATATATGGCTCTGCTTTATTTATTTATTCATGATAGAGAATGCAAGGGGAGAGGGAGAAAGACAATCTTTTTTTTTTTTTTTTTTAAGATTTTTATTTATTTATTTGACAGAAAGGAGAGAGATCACAAGCAGGCAGAGAGGCAGGCAGAGGGAGAGGGGGAAGCAGGCTCCCTGCTGAGCAGAGAGCCCGATGCAGGTCTTGATCCCAGGACCCCGAGACCAGGACCCAAGCCGAAGGCAGAGGCTTTAACCCACTGAGCCACCTAGGCACCCCAGAGAAAAACACTCTTAAGCAGGCTCCATACCCAGTGAAAAGCCTGATGCTGTGCTCGAACTCATGACCCTGAGATCATGACCTGAGCTGAATCAAGAGTTGGATGCTCAATGGACTGAGCCACCCAGGTAGCCCAGCTCTGCTCCACTTTTTTTTTTTTTTTTAAAGATTTTATTTATTTGACAGAGAGATACACAGCGAGAGAGGGAACACAAGCAGAGGGAATGGTAGCGGGAGAAGCAGGCTTCCTGCAGAGCAGAGAGTCCGATGCGGGGCTCGATCCCAGGACCCTGGGATCTCTGCCCCACTTTTAATAAATGGTTGTACAGCATACTGATATATTTAACTGAGCCAGCCAACCACTGTTGGACCTTAAGATATTTTTCCACTTCTCCTCATGACAAGCATTCTTACAGGCTCTGTGCTCCCTGCAAGTTACTCTTTAGGAGAGATTCTTAAATGTGCACTTTCTAGGATGAGAGAAAGGCTCACGTGAATGTTGGCTGATGCTGCACTGCGCTCCACAAGCTGATTATCTGGTCCGGGTGTCCACCTGCAGTGCGGCCACGTTCCTGATGGGTTTAGCCACAACCCCTCTGGAGGGGACGCTGGAACCCTTCAACTCTCAGAACTGGTAGTTACCTGACTTGGTCATTTCTGGAGGTCCCAGAAGCTCTCTAAGGAACTTTAGGGGACGGTGAAGAGGAAGGAGGGCACATAGGTCAGGGAAGAGGATTTATTTGTTCAATTCAGAAATGTCAATGGCATGAGAAGGGACTTCATAACCTCTAAGCAGAGCAGGGATTCCAAAGTGGCTTTATCTTCCAAGGGGTGGGGGTGGAGGCAGAGGAGCCAGTCATTGGATCGAGGCACCAGTGAGGGTTGCTGGGAGGGTAACTGTGTCACTCTTGAGGGAAAGGGGCCCAAGTGGGCACAGGTGCTTTAGGGACCAGTCCACTGCTTTTTCAAGCTCCAGCATCTGTCTGGAGGTGGAGGGAAATTCTATCCCTGGCCAAAAACCTCCCAGTTCCAACGGAACATAAAACCTGTCTTTGGAGAAGACAGATGGCTAAGGCCCTTCACAGAGGGATCCTAAGACCAAATCAGATGCTGAACTGGTTCAAAGGGCCTCTGAGCTGGAGAAGCCCTGGAGGGCTTTCTGGAAGAAGTGGTTGGAACATACTTGGGCCTTGGTAAGTGAGCAGGATTTGGACCCTCTGAGAAGCCTGAGCAAAGGCGTTTGTAGGAATGATCAGTCTGTTCTGGGAAGAGGAAGGAGCAGGGACTGAGGGTAAGTTGGGTGGGCAGGGCAGGAGAAGCTCTCCTGGGGATGTGGCAGATGTTGTGTGGGGGTGTCCTATGGACCCCAGGAGAGGATTTGCTCGGAAATTCTAGGTTGTCCTTCCAACCTCTGGGGCCCTGGAAGATTAAGAATCTGGTCATGTCCCCTGGGGCTGCTGGAATCCTACCAAACGGTCCCCAGGGCAGCCCAGGACTCCAGAGTGTGAGCGGGCGGTCACCGCCAAGCAGCGCTGTCCCCTGGACACCAGGGGGCGCCGTCCCCCGCTGCGCTGGCCCGGGGCAGCTCTGCCCTGGGACCACTGGCACCGCCACAAAGCTGCCAGCCCCCGGGTGAGGGGCGCATCACTCTCGTCTTCACACCTCCACCGTTTGGCTCTTTTCCCTTCCCCAAACCCGACCTGAGGTTCCTCACTCCAGCTGGCAGACGGTGAACTAGGGGTGCGGGGATACGGGAGGGTTAGAACCAGCCCTGGGAGGCAAATCAAGGAGGGTCAGAGGGACTAAAGGCGTCCGTGCCTCGGTTTCCTCTAATCTCCTTCCCTCTTCCCCTTCCTCCGCCCCTTCCTTGCCTCATGACCACTCTCCGGGCCTGCTGTCTCTCCCGTGCTCTCTCCCTCCTCGCATCTTGACCTTTTGTACCAAGCCAGTTTTTATGGGAGTTGGGCCTCCACGCGTGCGCTCATTAAGGAAAGGGTAGGAAATTCTTAACACTGCAAGGAAAAAAAAATGCTTTGCTCCGGCGCCCGGTGCCTGTCTCCTCCGAGCGGCCCCCGCCTACTGGCGGGCCCCCGGCGGCCAAGCCTCTCCTGGGAGGGGCGCAGAGGTCCCGGCCGGCTGGGGAGGGGGCCGGGGGCCTGGGGTCCCCTGCCCCGGGGTCCCCTGCCCCCACCCCAATCCGCCCCTCCGCCCAGCCGCACGCGGTGGAGTCACGGCCCGGCAGGCCCCGCCGCGGGCTGAATCGAGCACGGGGGATTGAGGCGGCCGCCGCGTGTTTGCCCAGCGTCCGCCCCCGCCGCCGCGGGCCCTAATCTCCGATACACTTGCGAGTTGGTTTCCTGCCCCGGGGCCCCGGCTCCCCGAGCAAACAGGCCGAGCGCGGCGCCGCATCCGAAATGTGGCATTTGAGCCGCACCGCGGGAGGAAAGCCGGAGCGCGGCCTATCGGGGGTGATTGCCCTTCTCCGCCCCTAATCCTCCTGCCCGGCCCCTCCTGCCGGCTGCGGCCCATTGATTAGCGCCAAAGCCGCGGGCTCAGCCCAGTCCCGGGAGGGACGTCCCGCTCCGCGCCCCGGGCCTAGGAGGCAGTCAGGACCCTCTCCGCAGCCCTCACTTCCCGCGTACCCGGAGTCCATTGCCAGCGAGGCTGTCTGGACTTGGAGGCGGAGAATATCCCTGGAAAGGGCATCGAGGTTGCCGGGGGAAAGATGATGTGGAGGGAGGAGGGGAACAGCCGCACACTTGCCCAGGCACACCCCAGGCTGGGGAGGTGAGACCCCCCCCCCCCAGACCACGCTGTCCTAAGCATGGTGAGTGAGGGTCTGCCGGGGCCTGGCTGGACTTGATCCCCCGAGAGCTGACTGTGGAGCTGGGGGTTGAGAGGTCCCTATGTACCCCAAACCTCTGTCAGGTTCCTGATGCTTCTGCGGGTGGCCAGGGCCCCCTTCCTGTGGGTTGCCTGGAGAGGCTGGGGTCTCGCAGCGGGCTCCCTCCGGCATTCATTCACTGAACCTGGTGGTAGAGATGGAGTCCGGAGCCCAGAATGCTCACAGCGGAAAAAGACCTAGCCTATTCTAAAGCCCCTAATGAAAAAGGCCAGTGCCGGGGGGAAGAGAGAAATAGGGTCTTATGGGAGCCTTTGGGGGCAAACCCACTGAGGCCTGAGAGATGGCCTCACAGGGACAGGGCTGTTCTCAGCTGGAGAGAGTTTTCTTCCCTTTCACTTCCCAGCCTCCCATGCCGGCCTTCAGGACAGCCGCCTCCGGCCAGGAGAGCTGGGACGTGGCCTTTGAATGACTTCCCTGGGCCTAAGCAGACAGTTCAAAGCTTGGCTTCTCTATGTCGGCACAAGTCTTGTTACTGTAGCCCTCGGGTCGGTCCAGCTAGCAGGGGCCTCCTCCCACACGGTGAGCCCCAGAGAAGGAAAGCTAGGGCTGGGGGCAGAGGCTGGGCTGGGGTAAGTGGAGGGCTGCAGGAATGGACACAAAGCAGAGATGGAGGAGAGAAAGCAGGCAGAGAGGGCTGGACGGTGACCTGGCACCTCACGCCTATGGGCCTCCGCTCCTGTTAACACTGTCGCCCAGGGCTGCGATAGGGTGAGGGAGGTGAGGCACCCCAGAGGGCACAGATTTAAGGAGGTGCTCCCTCTCAGGGTCGGCACGCTGGAGGGACTGTGTCCTTGCCTCACCCTGGCCTCTTGCCTGCTCTCATTACTCTAAGAGAGCACTCCCCCCAGTCAGAGGGAACCCCAGTCACGGCCCACCACCTGCTGATTTGTCTCCTAGGCCAGCACCACCTTGACATCATCCTTACTCCTCACCTGGCTGGCCCCGGCTGTCTCCCAGCTGGGTCGTTGCTGCCCAAGGTGGGGTCTCACCCCTCTGAGCCAGTGCCCATGCAGATAGTGCGTGCCAAACAGATAAATTGCTGATGATTGAATAAATGACCCAGAATCTTCCACTCTCCTCACCCCAAGCCTGAATTTTCTCCTCTGGACACAGCCAGCTGCAGTAGCCACCAAGGGGTTGCTTGCTTTACCTTGAACCCCATTTAATCCTCAGGCCTTCTGCCTGAGCGTGAATTTGCACAACTGGTGTGTGTTTGTTCTCACACCCTCTGTTACTAAGCCCCGCTTCCCTCTCCAGCCAGACACTGACTCCCCGAGGACAGGGCGCAAGGCTGGCCCAGAATTCCTTATGTGGTGCCTGCAGCACTCGGCCCAGGGTGGCACATGGTGTATGCGACACGGTGAGCACCTGGGGCCCTCCCGCCCATCCGAAGCCTGGACAAGTCCTCATGCCTTATTTCTGGCTGAGGCGAGGGTGATCTAGGTCACGTGTCTCTAGAGTGACAGAGCTGGGCTGAAGCCCGGCGCCTGTGTCCCAGAAGCAGGGGAATCTCCTCCTCGTGTTGAGTAATTGCATCAGGCAAATTATGAGGGCTCAGTATTGCCTCATGCGTGTAGGTGGGGCTGGGGGGGGGGCCTCTGGGCTTTCTCCTGTCATACCAGGTGCACGGCCACCAGCTCCGGGGAATGTGACAGAGCACACGCGAATGGGTGGGTGTGTATGTGATATCTGCTGGGGGTGCGTGTGTGTGGTGTCTGCTGTATATGGATGTGTGTGTGCCTGGGGACGTGTGTGTGTGTGTGTGTGTGGTGTCAGTGGAGGGTGTGTGGATTCTGTTGGATCTGAGTGTAGGTTGGTGTGGGGGGGTGTTGGCTGTGTGTGTGTGTCTGCTGAGTGTGGGCGTGTAAGTAGTATCTCTTGGGTTCTGTGTGTTTGTAGTGTTTGCTAAGGGTGAGGGGAAGTGGTGTGGGGTGTGTCTGCGGAGCGTGCGCAGTGCTGGCTGGGAAGGCTGTGTGTAGTGTCTCTTCAGTGTGCCTGTTGTGCCTGTAGGCTGCATTGTGATGCTGCCTTCTGGAAACTTCTGTGTAAAATGCCTGATGATATCCCCTGACCAGTTACCCTATGCCTGGGCAGAGGATGCCACCCCTGTGCCTGGGCTGGCTCGGGAGACGTGCCGGAGGGCCTGTGGGTCCAGTGACTCAGGAGGTCAGGAAGCCAAAGGACAGCAGTAACTGACATGCCCAGGGCGCACGGAAACCCCGGCGGGGACAGGCACTGGTGGCAATGCGTGGACAGAAGCAGCACCTGGAGTCTCAACCCTATTGAACACAGAATGCAAGGCCCCCTGTACCACACATGCCGGGCAGGGAAGAAGACAGGACACGTCAAGTCTGGATCTCAATCCAGGCCGTACATTCAGTCTCAGCACAATTCAGAAGGAGAGAGTGCTGGGAGAAGGCTGTGCTCAGAGGGTGGGGCAAGCAGGGCAGAGACGTGAGCCAGCCCTGGATGGCTAGCCCCATTGGCATCCTTCCATGCAGAGGCAGCTCCCTGCTCTGCTGGGCACAGGACTCAGTGAAAAAAGCAAGAGCAGGATCTCAGCCCCCACTGCCCACCTGGCCGGGTACCCTTGTGCCATATACAACCTGCCCAACTGTACACAGTGACCCTGCGCCTTGGCCTGGGAACCTGCAACTTCTTCTGGAGTGAAGAATATGTCCTCCTCGGGCTTTGGAGGGGAGGGAAGGCCTGGCTAACTGGGATGGGGATGGCTTTGGAGCAGGAGAGCTGGCAGCCTGCTGGCTGGGCACACTGTCTTCTGGGCTAGCCTTCACAGTGAAGGCAGGGCAGAAGGTAGCAGCAATCCAGAAACGTACTACTCCACGAGTGCCAGAATGGCCATTCATTGCCCACAGAAGAGCTATGACAGGGAAGAGACTCCAAAAGAAAGTAAAAAGGTGGCTGACCGAAAAGAGCATCAGAAAGGAGTTTGCTAGAGGAGAAGCCTCCCAACAGTAACCTGAGTCACCAAGATGGCCCAGAACTAGATTTGTAACCCCTGACTACTAATTTCTTTCTGGTCTCAGTTTTGTCATCCAATTCAGGGGGTTGGGATAAAATGACTTGAAGGTTCTTTTCCCCATGCCTCTGACACTGGCAGAACTGGCCTGGCCTGACCCAGATGAGGGTCACACTAGTTCCTGTCCCCATTCACAGGGACACTGGGGTGGGGGTGGCGAAGGTGGACGGCTCAGGGCAGCCCATCCCCAGACAGAAAACCCAGCCCAGAGCCCCTCCTTGCTCTCTGGAACACTGTGCTCATGTGTGAACCAAGACTTGAAAGGACTGTTAGGGGCCTTTAGCTCCAAGGAAGGCTATGCCTTTCTAACTCAATTCTAGAATTAAATTTGGAGCTGACGTCTATAGACTTTCAGGGCGGAGATTCTGGGAAACTCCGGCCCAACTCCAGAGCTGATGTGAGTAGTAGCCTGTGACCATTGTTTTGGTTCTTAGGGCCCGGAGGACAGAGAAGGGCGAGAGGCAGAGAATTCGGGCCTTTGGAGGTCAGAGGAAAGTGGAGGAGGGGGAGGAGCTGGCAGCCTCAGCACCGCGGAGGGAGGAGGGAGTGAAGCAAGATTTTTCCCCCCTTCAGTAAAACAAACAAAAAAATTATTTCTATTTCCTTCTCTGAGATTAATGATAAACTGTCTGTCCCCTAAAAGAAAATGATAAAGACTCTAATTTTACTTGGAGGCTTAGAAATGCCATTTCTACGCAAAACAGGGAGCCCATAATCAGACTTGAGCGGGGCAGAGCTTTGATGGAAAATGTTTTCCTCTCTCCCTCTATTTCTTCCCCTCCTTTCCCTCGCAAAGCAAGATGCCCGACAGCTAAGAACAATGCTCAATAAAGTGAAATAATATTTTAGTCAAAATAGGCCGAGACTGCTCCCAGCCAACTGTAAATTAGCATTTTGAGGGCAAATATGCAGACAATTTGAGATAATGAAGCCTGATTATTCAATCCAATGAATGTTAACTAGGGAGCAGAGGCTCCCCTGCCTTATCTCACTCCCTTCGATTTATTTTTTTTAATCGTTTCACATTTGAACTCTTTATTTGTTTCTGTTTTATGCGCCCCCTCCTTCTCTCTCTCTCTCTCTCTCTCTCTCTCACACACACACACACACAGTCCCTCCCTTCTTCCCCTCCTGTGCTCCTGCCTAGGCTTCTGAAGAGGACCATGGGAGATGGCCAGTCTGTGCACCCGGGATCCCAGCCTGGCCTTCCAATCAGCTCAGGAAGCCCCCCAGAGCACCCACTGTGTGCATGGCCCTTTTCGGAGTCAGTCAGAGGGAGCCCAGGGGGAGGGACGGGGGCGAATGTGCACTGAACAGATGGATGACACAGACCCTGCTTCTCTGAGCTTAGAGCGGGGCCGGGCTGGGATGTGGGGGAAATCACACAGGCTTATAAAGGAATGGGCCTGGTGTGTGTGAAGTGCCGGGATTGGGGACAGATGAGAAATCTGAAGAGCGGGAGGAATTCCTTTCGAGGCCTTCCACCCACCCTCCCTGAAAAGTCCAGAGGGAGCTTCCTGCTGCCCACCCCCAGGAGTCATGCATGGACACCTTCCTTAAATTATTCTTCATTTTGGGCAGGACTAACTACATACTTTGCTGGGATCAGTGCAGAATGAAAATGCAGAGCCCTGGTTAAAAAATCATTAAGAATTTCCAGATGGGCATGGCAGAGCATTAAGCCGAATATGGGGGTCGTCTTCTGAGCATGGGGCCGGGGCAACTGTGCCGGCCATCCACCCACGCCACTGGCCTAGCTCTAGGAGCACTGGGTGGAGGTAATCTAAGCAGGCTTTCTGGAGGAGGAATGAGGTGGAACCCCCAGTTCCTGAATACAGTGGCTCTTCTCCAGCCCAGATATGATGTTTACTTAGTGGTGGAGAAAACAGCTCCCAGCTGGGCGAGGGACCCTCCAGGCTCTGGTGCTCCCCTGAGCCCCAGCTTTCCCCTTTGGCCTTGGCCCTGCTCTTTCCCTCACCAGGGTCTGCCTCCCCCTTCCGGCCCCTTTTCCCAGGGGCTCCTGCCCCTGTGCCAGGCCCTGCAGCTCCCCTTCCCTCTGTGCCCACCGAGCGGCCCTCACGGTTTGTGCGCAGGAAGCCTCCTCCCAAACGTGGCCTCATCTTTCTCTGCCCTCCTCCTCAGAATGCCCACTCCCACCACACTGCCTGTTCACACGGGCCACGTTCACTACGCCCAGACCTTTCAGTGTGTCTGTGCTGGGATCCTCACCTGGAGGCTCTTCCTTCAGCGCTCCCCCCCCTCCCCATCTACTGTTTCCTTCCCTCTCTTCACACCCAGCCAAAGAGCTTTGCTCCCAAGCAGCCTGGTTCTCCACCCAGCTCTGCCCTTTACTGCCGTGTGGTCTCAGGCTGGTTATTTCTGAGCCTCCATTTCCCTGTGAGTAAACGGGGATGGACTCAAACCTGTCCCCTGAGGTGCACGGGAGGGCCGGATGAGCTGGTACTGGGGGCCGGCCCTCTTAGATGTGCACAAGTTAGCTTACCGCTCTGGGAGGCCAAAGGGTGCACTGCCCCTCTCAGAACGGCTGTGCCATTTGGAGTTCCCAGCATGTACGGTGTCCCACAGTCTTGTACCGTCTCTTGCACCTGCCTGAGTTTTCCCCAGGTGTGTGGTGGGCACTGAGGACGGGCTCCTTCAGCCGCTCATGCCGCCTCCTTTTTGGCGGGAGAGGTTGGAAAAGGAAAAACTGCATTTCCCAGAATCCCTTGCAGCTAGGGTTCTGGAAGTGAATAGGATTTCACCTTTCAGTTATACCATGATATCTGGAAGGTCGGTGTGAGGTGGAGGCTGTTTCTGCCTCTAGTTGTTTCTGATTCTTTGTTTGTTTTGTGCAGCAGCATCCCGTGATCCATTCTCTAGCTTCTGGGTGTCACAAGGCAAAGACAGCAGTGACAATGGCAGGCATGGCTCAATTCTGATTTTGTGATCTCTGTATTGCAGATACAGTGGTTTCAAACCCATAGCTGAAGGGATGGTTTCAGAGAGGGTAGTGCCACTGGGGTCAGTTCAGAATTCTTCTGGAAATCATTCCTGGGTGTTCAGGTTAGAACCCACTATTCTGGCCCCTCCAACAATTTTGAAAGCACCTGATTCTCTGTATTAAATGTCTCCTTGGTTAAAATGCCCAGAGGGGTTTTCTACACAGAGCCTTGACAGGCACAGGTGCAAACCAGGCCTTTCCCTCCTAGATACCCACAGCATACTCCCTAATGGAGGTCTCCTTCTCCTAGAGAAGACATCATACCAGCAGACCCAGCACCACGATCGGCCCCTGAGCTGCCCAGCTCATGGGCTGGTCACTGCCTGTTTGCACTGGCTTTCATTCCTGCCCTTCCCCTGCTCTGTTCTGCATGCAGGGAGCCCCCCACCCCATGGATTACATGTCTCAGGCTGCTCTGCCTTCTGGTTTCCTACTGGGTTGAGCCAAGGCAGGGCAGTGGAAGGCAGGAAGAAGGAAAAGGCCAGAGTATTTCCTGTCTTCTCTCTCTTTGCTGACAGTGGCATCTAATCTGTGCAGCCAGCTTCTGCCAGGCACTCCCCGCAGACGGCTCCAGCTCCCAGCTCTTGGCCCTTCCGAGTCGTAGCTCTGACCTGGCGGTCCCAGCTCCGAGCTCTGGGAGACACCCTCTCCTCCGCTGTCCAGCTCCGGGAGTAGGAGCAGCTTCTTGCAACTGTTCACCTTGAAGTCGCCTCACCTTCCCCTTTCCGGTTCTCCTGACATTCCTGTAACTGGGTTCTCAAATTAAATCCCCTCTGGAGTGAGCTACCTGGCCCGAGTGGGTTTTCTGACACTGCACTTCCCAGACGTGCTGTGCCAGTAGTGGGCCCCTGAGCCACATCTGCCCTCCTCACGGACGCAGCCTGCCCTGGCCTGGCCGGGGGAAACATCTGGGCAGAGTCCTTCAGGGTCCCATTCCCCTGCCGGGGAGTTGGGGGGGGGGTGGGGGAGGAGCCAGGGTGAATGGCAGCTTTCGCCAACACCTCACTCTTCTCTTCTAGACATGTTTACTCACAGGCTGTCTGGAAAGTGAGAATCCTCCCTAATGGATGTTTCACCCAATTAAATAATTAACTCGGAGTGTTGCTAAGCATCCTTAGCAAATGTCTTCCAGTCCTGGAGGCTTCCTCATGCCAGGCCGTGGCTGCTGCCAGCCGGGGCCTGGCCAATACCCACACAGAAGAGGCTGGCGGGAGGAGCCAGGAGCCTGGGGGGTGCCCAGTGTTCCCAGTCCCTGAGGGAGACAAGTGCCCTGGGGAGGGAAGGATGGGAGGGGTGCTTAAAATTGGGAGGCTGAGGCTCATAGGAGGGGCAGTAGGCCATGGAGTAAGGTGCCTCCAGGGGAGAGGCTAAGTATCTTATGGTTCATTCATACTCTGGAATAGCACTCAATCCTTCAAAGAAATGAAATAGGTTTATGTGGAACGGATAGCAAAAGATCTCCAAGATATGATAAGTGGGGAAAAAAATGCAGATACCAATGCACGTAGTTTAACTTAGTATAAGTAAAAATAACGTGCACGTGAATGCATGTACCCACACATCTATGAAAGAAGGCCAGAAGGAAGCACAGCAGACTGCTCCCGGTCGGGAGGGGGGGGTGGGGGGGGGCTGAGCCCTGAGTGGAATGAGGCGAGGCGAGAGTTCCCCTCCTACTCCCCGCACTCCTGACATGCTGGACTCTTACAACCAGAATGTATTCTTCTATCACTTCTATAATTAAAACAAACAAAAAAAAATGTAGTGAGGGGGCGCCTGGGTGGCTCAGTCGTTAAGCGTCTGCCTTCGGCCCAGGTCAGATCCCAGCGTCCTGGGATCGAGCCCCGCATCGGGCTCCCTGCTCCGCGGGAAGCCTGCTTCTCCCGCTACCATTCCCTCTGCTTGTGTCCCCTCTCTCGCTGTGTTTCTCGCTGTCAAATAAATAAAATCTTAAAAAAAAAAAAAA
>CM053610.1:75091307-75117744 GCA_028646535.1 Procyon lotor | reverse complement strand
TGTAGTGAGGAATACCGTTAGAAATTAAGAAAAAAAACCCTAGCTATGTTTTAAAAAATTGGCACAGAGGGGGGTGTAGGAGTTATGATAAACTGAAGACAATAGATTCTTAACCCTAGGGAATAGATTCTTGAATCAGTATTTCCCAATCATTTTGGCCTCATGTTATAGTGAGAGGTTGATTTTCAGCAGATCCCAGTACCAATATATATATATTTGAAATCGAAATTCCACGAAACGATGCTTGCATTTGGCACATATCCTGAACCTTAGTATTCTCTATTCTTTTCTAATTTTCCTTTAGAAATACTAGTTATGATCCTTCAAATAGGTTTCATGAGTATTAATGGGTTCCAGGCTAGTTTGGAAAACACTGCCTAAACTGATGGGTTCCTTAAGAAAAAGGCTTGGCCATCAAGCCCTCAGGCACCCCTTCCTCAGGTAGACATTTTCTTCACTGGCAGGACCACAGGAAGGTGGAAGGCTGCGCTGGCTGCGTTGGCTACCAGCCCACGGGTCTGTCTTGGACCCATTATGAACCAGGAGCGAATCACTTGCCTACTACCCACCTACGAAAGACAGGAAGAAATGAGGAAGGGAGGGAGGGGGAGAGAAAGAAAGAGAGAATCAAAAAACTCCACATGAGTGAGACCTCCGCCTCTGGAATAGCCCGGTCTTAAAGATGGAAACCAAATCTGACCGAAGTTCAAAACCCAAATCCTCAGTGCTAGCTGTGTGGCCTTGGGCAAGTTTCTTAATCTCTCTGCCTCTCAGTTTCTTCATCTGTAAAGCGGGCGCAGATAAAAATACTTCCTTCCCTCAAGGAATTGTGAGCTCAAATGGGTTAATACACACAGAGCCCTAAGAACAGCGCCAGGGCTAAGTGGAGGCTTTTACTATTCTGCTTTCCCCCTTGATTGCTCCTGCTATGGAGGTGGGGTGGGGGCAAGTGCTTTAGAGGTCAATTGCCTGCAGAAATGAATGAAATCTGGGAGAGCCCATTTCCACCCTCTCCCCTTGGCAGGGCAGTGGGCTGGAGCGGTGGGGGTGAGGAGAGATGGAGTGTGGCGGGCTCTGATGGGGCTGATAAGCCACGGCTCCCGCTCCCTTGTGACCGCGCCCCGGGGGCTTGGCTGTTGCCTCTGACTCCCCTGCTCCCACACACCCCCAGAGCCAGGCCTATCTCTGCCATCACGGGCCCCCAAGCCAGGCCCTCCCACTCCCTGACCTCGATGGCTGGGGTGGGAGACAGACACCCACGATGGATTCCGGAATGGCTCACCCACCCTCTGCCTGCCAACCCCACCCCACCCCACCCCACGAAAGTGGGGCGCCTGCCTCTCACCTCATCCACACCTGGGCACTCTGGCCAGCCTCCCTCCTCCTCTCTCCAGCCCAGCAAAAGCCTCCTCAAAGCACCCGGCTCCCGAAAGCCCTTTCTGTGACCCGGGTTCCTACGCGCGACCCAGGCCAGGCCTATCTCAGCCATGACACTTTGTCATCCAAATATCGGGGCATGGTGCTGTCTATTTAGAAACTGGAAAACCACATCCAGAAGTATTAAAAGTAACCCTCTGAGCAGCTGTGTTTCTTCTTTTGGAGTTAAGTCAGTTGAGACAAACCACAAAAGGGAGGAGCAAATACAGTATACAGTAAATGGATACTTTTTGATATACAGTTTTACAAATTTTGACAGATGCACAGAGCTGGGAGCCAAGATACAGAACACTCCCATCGCCCTCCAAAATTTCCTCCTTCTGTCTCCTTTTAATCAGCTTCTCCTCTACCCAACCCCTTACAATCGCTCCTTTGTACTTCTTCCCTGAAGAGTTGCCTTTTCCTTAAATGTCCTGTCTTCTTGCGCCCAGCATGATGCATGGGGGCGGGGGTGGGGGGGCGGTTATTTGTGTGGTTGCGCGTATCAACAGTGTGTTCCTTTTAACTGCTAAGTAGTATTCCCCAGCGTGGGTGGACCACAGCTCCCCTATCCCTTAGGGGCTTGTACGTATCTGGACACTTTCTGGTTGGGGGCTATAATTTAAAAAGCTAGTCTGTGGACATCAGTGTACAGGTTTTTGCAAGAGTGTAAGTTTTCACTTCTCTTGGGTAAATACCTAGGTGCGAAGTTGCTACGTCATATGCAATTTATTTAAAAATAAAGAGAGCAGATCTCTTTCTAGTCCTCTGGCTTTCCAGGCAACCTCCCTTACCTTTTTCTTTGTATTTTTCCAAAAGGGTGTATGAGTGTGTGCACATGCATGAGAGAGACAGAGAGAGAGAGAGAGAACATATAATCTTTTTAAAAAACAAAAACGAGGGGCACCTGGGTGGCTCAGTCGTTAAGCGTCTGCCCTCGGCTCGGGTCATGATCCCGGGGTCCTGGGATCGAGCCCTACATCGGGCTCTTTGCTCAGCAAGGAGCCTGCTTCTCCCACTACCGTTCCCTCTCTAGCTGTGTTTCTCTCTGTCAAATAAATAAAATCTTAAAAAAAAAAAAAAAAAACACCTCTCTCTCCCTCTGCCCCTCTTCCCTTTAAAAAAAACAAAACCAAAAAAACCACCAAAAAGCAAAAACGATCAGATAATACACATAATTTGCTTTTGTTGCTTTTTTCACTTAATGGCTCTCAGAGATTTTACCCTCTTAATTCACATACTTGTCTCATTCTTTTCTGTGGCTACATAGTGTCCCGTATCCAGGTGTACCCCACTGTATTTAGCAAACACATACTGATGATTTCTGATTTTTTTGAAATCACCATGCTGTTGTGAACATCCATGAATATGTTTCTTGTGCCAGTGTTGAGGCCACTACAGGATAACTCACAGGTGGGGTTCTTGAAAGAATATTATACACCCCATCACTGGTGGCTCCCTTCCTTCCCTCCCCCATGACCCAAAGCATTATGACCTGTGTCCGCACCCCACCAGGAAAACCGCTCTCACCAAGGCCGCTGCTGGCCCTTCATCCCTCGTCCTCCTGGATTCTCTGAGGCCGGCAATGTTGCTGGCTCCATCCTTCTGTTTCAGATATTCCTTTCCGGGGCTTCTGGTCTCTCTTGGTTCCTCACCTCTCTCGTGGTCTCTTTCCTGTTTCCATTCCCCCAGCCCTGCTGCAGACATTCAGCAGGGTCCACTGGGCTCTCTCCTTCCCCTCCTCCCCCATCTTCAGCCGCACTTGCTTCTAGGCAGCTCCTACTTTATGTCCACAGTCCTGACCTCTCTTCTCACTGGTCAGTTTCCGGCCCCCACGTGCAACCGACGCCCCAGACCTAAAGCAGCATCTCGCTACCCCCCAAAGCTTGTCCTCACCTGCCTGCTCTGGCTTTATTTATGGGTCTGCCATGCTGCCAGGAAACTGGGAGACCTTGTGTCCCCCTTTCATGCACAGACATGCGCTGTATCCCCTCACTCTTTTCTTCAATAATTATTTACCAAAAGTTGCCCTTCTCATCATTCTTCCTCTTCTTATCCCAAGATCTATCACACACTGGCTCTGTGCTTCCCGTAATAGTGTGCCAGGCACTGTGCAAGAATTACCAATCAGACGCACACCCCACACAGCCTTGTAAGAAAGATGCTATTAGCCTTTTTTTTTTTTTTTTAAAGATTTTATTTATTTGACAGAGAGAAACACAGCGAGAGAGGGAACACAAGCAGAGGAAATGGTAGTGGGAGAAGCAGGCTTCCTGCAGAGCAGAGAGCCCGATGCGGGGCTCGATCCCAGGACCCTGGGATCTGACCTGGGCCGAAGGCAGACGCTTAACGACTGAGCCACCCAGGCGCCCCATAGCCTTTTAAAGCTTAGATTTGGTACCACGTCTAGGAAGTAGTGGACCGAGGGTTTGGTCCCCAGCCGTCCAGAGCCTGTTTTTGTGACTATACATTGTACCTCTTTACTCACTGAGATTGTCTTATCATAGATCATCTGGCCCCCAGACCATACCAAGTCCAACTGCACTCAGCTCACAGATGGATCTTCCTAAAATATTGCTCTAATTACACCACAGCTCCAACTAAATAAATGACTTCACTGCCTCTAAATAGAGCCCTGATGCCAGACTTGTCCTTCAAGGCCCTCCTCGCACTGGGCCCAATCTTCCCATCCCCACCCCCACGTGTATGCAAACCTCCAGCTGTTCTGGTGTCTCCTCTCTCCCACACGTCCCTCCTGGCTCACACGTGACCTTGCTGGGGTGCCATCACCCCTTTTCTCAACCAGGGCAAATCTGTCCCCTCCATTATGGCTTAAGTAAATGCCACCTCTTCCAAAGTCCCCCATATCGCAGAGAAAATACTACCTTAAAAAGGGAATGCCCTCAATGCTTGCCCCGAAAACAACTTCTCTCTGCTTTAAAATGAATTCCAGCCTCTGCTCCCACTCCAACCAGTCCTATCTTCCCAGAGATCTCATTTTAGAAATTATGCTGGACTGATACCAGTTTGGCCAAAATCAAGCCAAACAGAATAACTATTTGGTCAAAATTCAATTTCTTTGAATTTAAAATTCAATTTCTTTATGTCTGGATAATGAATAGGTTTACATTGTTAAAAATTCTAAAGATAGAGGTGCCTGGGTGGCTCAGTGGGTTAAAGCCTCTGCCTTCAGCTCAGGTCATGGTCTCAGGGTCCTGGGATCGAGCCCCACATTGGGCTCCCTGCTCGGCGGGGAGACTGCTTCCCCCCCCCCCACCTGCTTTTCTGCCTGCTTGTGATCTCTCTCTGTCAAATAAATAAACAAATAAATAAATAAAATCTTTAAAAAAAATTCTAAAGATAAAAAGGATACAAAGTAAAATATTCCCCCCCCTCCTTCCATCTCCCAGCCACCCGGTTCTTTCCCTCACAGGAAACAAACATTATTAGTATCTTATGTATTTTTTTCAGATCTGTTTTGTAGTGGAACTTTCTCCACCCTTGAGTGTGGGCTGCACTTCAGGACTTGCTTGTGGTGTTGGGTAGACTTCCAGGACTAGGGAAGCCTCCCCTTTGCCATGGTCTCACAACACACTCGAGCTGCCACGTCACAAGGACCCTGAGAGACAAGGAACTGAGGTCTCCTGCCAACAGCCACTCGAGAGAGCCTTCTTGGAAGAAGAGCCTCCAGCCTCGGACGAGCCTTCAGATAATCACAGCATCCCCTGACATTTGATGGCAACCTGGTGAGATACCATGAGGCAAAACCTCCCCAGCCGAGCTCTTCCCAAATTTCTGGCCTACAGAAATGGTGAGATAACACAACAGATGCTTGTGTGTCCCAGGTGAACCATTGTTCCCAGGGGAGATACACAGTTAGGTTCTTGTGAGCCTCCAGTCACATTTTCAACTGATCAATACAAAACCTTGTTTTATTATGTGTGTTTCTGTTTAAGAACATGGTATTTAATATACATTGTCAATTCATTAACGTTGAACTCATGGCCAACAACACTATAACTTATGGCTGTACAAAGATTATCTAAAACACATTTTCTCCATAAGCTTTCTTGTGCTGAAAACCATTAGATGGAGCCTCAGCACTGCACTTGGGGGCTATTTTGTGGGAAATCATGAATAAAAAGTACAGAGATGTGAAAAACGTGGCACAAAGCAGACTGTGACAGGGATACCCATTTACAGTGTGAGAGCTGAAACAAGAAGGGGGGGTATCAGCTGGGAAACTGAGTAGAGGACAACTTAAATTTCTCCTTGCTCTGAGCCTATCTGCAGATGAGCACAAAAGCACTTCACGTATTGATTTTGGGCTTATAAATTTATTTTAGCAAGTGGGTAAGTTCACAGATACAGAATACATGAATAATGAGGATTAACTGTAAATATCTGTTGCTTGAGGCTACTAAGAACTGGGGTAACTTGCTCTGAGGCAGAGGAGATACGAAACACATACCCTAATATGCGTGCTGTGGTCCCAGTTCTTGCCAAATCATGATATATGCATAGAAAAGGGCTTGGGACCAAAAATACCAGTATGAGTGACTTTGGGTGAATGGAATGATGGGTGGTTTTTGAGAGCCTTTGTTAGATGGTATATTCTGATTTCTCCTGAAATAAGTATGTGTTGCTTTAGGATAAGAAAACACAGCAAAACATCTAAAATTATGTTGTTAGAGGTTGAGTTTGTTCCAATTAGTTACTTACTATTGGACAATTATTTTGCAGTCAATCCCATATTGTTAGACATTCGTATGACATAACCAGTCCCTTTTTGGATGTTTAAGTAGTTCCATCGCATCTCAAACCAGATTACTTTTGGCCCAATTGTTTGGGGCCACATGTTATTCTTCCTGTTCTATCACCCCTGTTGTCTTTGATCTTCAACCCCCACTCTTTGATTCCTTCCCAAACCTTGCTCTGGTTTTTCCCATTAAAACAAACAACGCTCTTCTTTCCCCAGTAATACGTACATTCACAGCTTCCCTTTCCTCACCCCAAACTCTCGGTGCCCTGCACCGCACCTTGTGCGGCAATATGCAGCAACAGGGTCCCCCCATGTCCTGTGGCTACGTCTGACAGGTACTCCTCGGGTCCTGTATTGCCCTAGGACTTCCTGCTGTTGGCCCCTCCCTCTTCTGGGTTTCCACACACTCTCTCCCTTTCTCCCCGTCCTCCTGCTCCTCGGTGGCCCCTTCAGAGCCAGCGCTCTTGGCCTTGGTCATCTTCTCTCCTCACTCTCCTCCCCCTCCTCCCCCTCCCCGAGGAGCTCCCTCCCCCTCGGCTTCAGTTACCCCCGAAGGCCCCCTCAGCTGTCTGATGTCGAGCCTGACCCCCCACCTGTAGGTCAGCCGTCCTCTGGGCCTCTCACTGGGATGGCTCAGATTCACGGCACCCGGCTTGCCCCCACAAGGCCCATCTTCTCCCTCCCCTAGTCTCTTCAGTCTCTTCTTCCCTGTCCCCATGTCAGTTTCTCACGTGAAGATCTTGGGAGTTACTTCCCTCTCTTCCCCAGACTCCTCAAAGTGCCTGACACTCAGGAGCCTTCAATTCGTATTAATTTAATGACTTAATCAGCCACCAAGCCCAGCTGATTTTCCACCTTCTGAATGATGCTAAAAATCATTGGCTTCCCTCCAGCATCTGTCTGTCATTTGTCTGTCATTTCTGTTTCTCCATTACTCTGTGGGTGCTATCTCAGAGGCCGCAGAGCTGTGAACCCCGGACACCCTAATAAGATGCCGTGGGAGCATGAAATGCAGCCTGCTCTCCGGGCACCAGGCTGTGGGACGTGGCACAGAGCTTCCCCTCTTGCAGGCTCAGCTCCATCCAGGGGGAAGGGGTGCCTTATGAAGCTGCATATCCTCAGGGCTGCCTCCGAAGGGACACTTCTTTCTAGGCCCTGAAAAGCGAGATGAGATCCATCCCTATCCAGTGTCTGGTCCAGCAGGATGCACATCGACCTTACATTGGCTCGGGATGGCTGAGCCCAAGAGAAAAGGGGCTCCTGCCTTCAGGGAGTCCCATCCCGACTGTGAGCTTGGACAGAAGGGAGGAGCAGCGGGGAAAGGCATGGAGGGGCAGTGTGCATGGTGAAAATAGGGCGGCAATGAGGATGGCCAGGGAGAGGAGGGGATGACTAATATCCTCGCTGCTCGCCGACCTCCCCAGAGGGCAGCCTTGCTGACTGGGGCAAAGCAATCTTATCCCACCGGAACACTCGCGTCCAAGAAGCCCTGTCCAGGCCAACCACTCTAGGAACGCAGCCGCTCCAAGGAATTGTAGTTCTAAAAGTGACCAGCAGAGGGCGCGCTCGGTTCGCCTCTGCTCCGTGCGGGGCGGGGCGTGTGAGGTAAGCTCTGAGGGGCAAGGTTCGCAGGAGCTACAGAATGTGGGGAGCAAGTATGACGGAGAAATGAGCTGACTTCCACGCTTCTCTCATGTATGACATCCCAAACTCAGGAATACAGGAGAGGAGAGGTGTGGTGGTAGTCAGGGAAAGCGAGTGGAGTTTGAACCTGCGGAGTATGACATCCGGAGGGACGTCCTGCGGAAAATTAGTACACAGTTCTGGAGCGATGGGGGAAGATTGGGGCTAAATAAGCAGATTTGGGGTCACATTGCAGTGGTGCAATGCCTAGAGTAGCTGAGATTGCCCAGGGAGCATGAGCAAGAGGCAGGCCAAAGGGAGAGGTCTGGGGAGCATCAGGATTTTTTAAGGGGCTGGGAAAAGAGAGAGGGGGCATACGGGAGAGGTTGTAAATAACCAAGGGACAGTGCGGTGGATGCAAGGGATGGGGGATTTTAAAGTGTATGAGCCTTCCCCTTGCCTAGCCTCTAAAGAAGAGACTTTGCCAGCCTGGTCCCAGGAGCTTTATGATGTGTGGTCCAGAGAGTGGGAAAAAGAAAAACCAAGAGGCTGGAGGGCCGGTGGGGCCCTCAACTAGAGAGGTGCTAAGTACTTAATAGAAACAAAACATTAAAAAAAAAAAAAAAAAAAAAGACTTTCTTAACAAAAGGAAACTCCCAGAAATCAACAGCAAACTTAAGGGTAAAATGTTGAAGGCAGTCCTATAAAATACAAGACCAAGTCCTTCGTTGCTGCCATTATTCAACATTGTAGTGCTACTTTGACAAGACAAAGAGAAAGTGTAATTTTTGGAAAGGAAGAAACCAGAATATCATGATTTGCAGATGTTATTATTATGTAGCTAGAAAAGAGAGGTCCCTAAAGAACTCTTATAACTAAAAGAGAATTAAGTGGCCAATATAAAATCAATATACAAAAATCAACAGTTCTCCCACATACCAGTAGTAAGTGATTAGATTAAAAAAATAAAGGTCAATCAAAATATACTATTTCTGATAACTAGAAACTATAAAATACAGTACATAAACACTTAAAATAGTAAAAATGGTAAGTTTTATGTTATGTATATTTTATGCAATATAAAAAATAAATACTGTAGGATTTAAATTAATTTTTTTTTCAAAAAGTGCACCACCCATATGAAGAAAACTCTTAAGCATTGCTTAAAAGGGGAAAAGAAAAGCGAAATAAATGAAGAGACACACTATGTTCCCAGATGCTGTTATTGTTTGGTATTTTGAGTCTGTTTTTATGCCCCGTGACCTAGACATGACTAGAATTACTTTATACAGGCCACATTACCCACACGTTTACTGATTTCTCTGTTCACCTTTCCTTCTAGGATTATTTTCCTTCTTTCTGAAAGAACATTCTTCTTTTTTTTTTTTTTTTTTTAAAGATTTTATTTATTCATTTGACACAGAGAGAGATCACAAGTAGGCAGAGAGGCAGGCAGAGAGAAGGGGGGAAGCAGGCTCCCTGCTGAGCAGAGAGCCCGAAGCGGGGCTTGACCCCAGAACCTGAATCCATGACCTGAGCCAAAGGCAGAGGCTTTAACCCACTGAGCCATCCAGACGCCCTGTGAAAGAACATTCTTTAGCAGTCCCATAGTACAGATTTACTAGTGCTAAACTCAGGTTTTATTTATCTAGATATGTCCCTAATTCACCTGGTTCTTCATTTTTTTTAAAGATTGTATTTATTTGTTTGTTTATTTGTCAGAGAGAGCACAAGCAGGGGGAGCAGTAGGCAGAGGGAGAAACAGGCTCCTGCTGAGCAAGGAGCCTGACGTGGGACTTGATCCCAGAACCCTGAGACCATGACCCGAGCCAAAGGCAGACGCCTAACCGACTGAGCCACCCAGGCATCCGTCACATGATTCTTCAAAGGTAGTTTTGCTGAATATATAATTCTATCACGACCATTATTTCCTCCTAATCCTTTAGTATATTATTTTGCTATCTTCTTTATTCCACTCTTGCTGTTGGCAAATCTTTGTTAGCCTAATTGCTGTTTATTTGTAGGTGATATGACTTTCCTTTCTGGTGGCCTTTAAAAAGTTTTTTGTGTGGTTTTTTTTTAATGGAGAATTTCAAATGCACCCCAAAGTAGAGAGAAGAGTTTAATGAACTTCCGTATCCCAAACACCTGGCACCAACAGATAACCATATTTTGTCAATAATGTTTCCTCTAGTTTATCTCCCCTCCCCCACGGCATTTTTTGGTTTTGTTTTTACTGGAGCCTTTAAAGCAAATTCCATGGGCGCCTGGCTGGTTCAGCCGGTAGAACATGTGACTCTTGATCTCAGAGTCGTGAGTTCAAGCACCATGTTGGATGTAGAGATTACTTTAAAAAAAAAAAAAAAAGTTAAAAAAAAGAAAGCAAATTCCAGATATATATACAGATCAGATTGTGTCCTTGATAGCTGAGGACCTTTTGCTTTATTTCTATGTTAATCTCTTAATATCATCTAATTCTTCATGTGTGTTCAAATTTCTGTGATTGTCCCAGAAAGGTCTTTTTACAGTTGGTTTGCTTGACTCAGCATCCAAACAAAATCCTCCCTGTGCATTTGGTTGATATTTCTAAGTCTCTTTTCATCGATCACAGCCACTGCACCTCCTTTTTTTTACCCTTCATTTGTTGATAAAAATAGGCCACTTGTCTTCTGGAATATCCCAACAGTCAGGATTTGTCCGATTGTTTCCTCATGATGTCATCTCACTTGTTCCTCTAGCTCCTGTACTTCCCATAAATAAGTAGTTCTGTCTAGATCCTTGATTAGATTTAGGTTAAATTATCTTGGCAAAATGCTGTCACAGCTGCCACTCCTATTGCATTGTGCTAAGGGGCACATTGTGTTTGGGTTATCGTGCTTTGATGTTAAATGCATCCATTACTGAATTAGAGTGTGAAGTGGTGATTTCTTTCTAATTCTATCATTCTTTCTCCATTTACTAGATGGAATTAATCTATTAGAAGCTTTTCATCAAAAAAAAAGAGAAGCTTTTCGTCAACTGCTTGATTGAAATGCAGTTGATGTATCAGGGTAATTAACAAGGGTGTGTGTGAGAGTATCAAATTATGGAAGTTTGTATATTTCATGTGCTCAATATGCAATCATTATTATTTATTATGATTTCTGATGCGAGATTATCCCATCTTTAGCCAGTATTCCTTCAGGTTGGCTCCTGTATCTTTTAACATTACTCTGGTAGTCACTGACAACTTTATTACTTTATGAGTTAATGGAATCTCCCAAGTTCATCTTGTATATTTCCTGTCCCAGAACTGTAATCAGCCTTTTCTCCAGGGAGACCTCATTCCTTTCAGTGAGAAAGGGTATTTAGAGAACAAACTTTGGTTGTTGAGGGTGCTTATTACTGCTGGGCTGTCATTTCTACAGAGAATGGAGCTGGAAAATACCGGTTGTACCTATTATTTAGAAAGAAGAGCAAGGCATGAGCTCATATTGATGTTTCCAATTCAATTTTAAGATTACAGAGGTTTTTAACTGAACTTAAAACAATTTTTTCATCTCTGGCTCCTTTTACAACCCTCCCTTTGTCTTTAGTATTCTTCGGTTTCCTTATAAGCATTTGGGTCAGATTTCTTTTTATTTATCCCATTTGCTATTCTGTGGTGCATCCTGTATTGTGAGTTCATTTATTTCATCAATTCTGGAATACTCTTCCTTTTTCTCTGCATTCTTTCCATAATGCCCTCCTGCAATTTTAATTAGACAAATGATAGGCCCTTTTGTTCTGTGCTCCATAGCTCTTAAATCTTCTGCCACAGTTTTCTTTTCCTGTTTCTCTTTGCTGTGTTTTAAGTAATTCCTTCAGCTCTTTCATCACCATTTCTCTTTTCACCTGTGTCTAATCTGTGTTTAATATTCGATGTACTCAGTGAAGTGCTTTTTTTTTTACTGTGGTATTGTTTATCGATGAAAAACTGGAGGAAGGTTACATTTCATCATCAGCTGAATGCTTAAGTAAATTATTTTATGTTCTTAAAATGAATACTATGAAGTCTTTCACATGGTATTTATGACGTTAAAAAAACAATTATAAACAAGAAACAAAAAAAGAGAGATTGCTCTAAACTAAGAGAAATTTAAGAGGCACCATTACCAAATGCAATATGTGGGTCCTAATGCAAAAGACTTTTTTTTTTTAAGAGAGGAAGGGTGAGAAGAAGCAGATGGGGAGGGAGAGAGGGTCTTAACCAGATTCCTTGCCGAGCATGGAGCCTAATGAAGGGCCCAATCTCACAACCCTGAGATCACAACCTGAGCCAAAATTAAGAGATGCTTGATTGACTGAGCCACCCAGGTGTGTCCCCCATCAAAAAAAGACAATTATGAGACAACTGGGGAAATTTGAATATGATTCTAGTATTAGGGAATTCCAAGGAATTATTGTTAATTTTGTTAATATTGTTAATTTTGTTAATTGTTAGTTATTTCTTAATTTTGTTTCTTATATAGACATAATAGCATTATGTCTATATAAGAAAACAGCTACATATTTTAGAGATGCATTAAGTGTAGAATTTATTTAAAAATACTTCAGCAGCAGCAAACATACATCACACTAAAGAGGAAAAGATGATGCAAGTTTGACAAAATTATGGTAATTGTTGAATTTGGGTAATAGACATATGGGAATTCATTAAAATGTTCTCCCCACTTTTTTTTTTTAAGATTTTTTAAAATTTATTTAACAGAGAGAGAGATCACAAGTAGGCAGAGAGGCAGGCAGAGAGAGGGGGGAAGCAGGCTCCCCGCTGAGCAGAGAGCCCAATTCAGGGCTCGATCCCAGGACCCTGAGATCATGACCTGAGCTGAAGGCAGAGGCTTTAACCCACTGAGCCACCCAGGAGCCCTTCTCCCCACTTTTTGAGTATGTTTGAAATTGTCCATAATAAGTTATTTTTATCTTTAAGATTATCTTTAAAGTTATCTTTAGAGAAGGTTATTATACTATATCCTGTTAATATCTACAAAATCTCCCCAGGCTTACTGTTATACAGTGCTTTATAAATTCTGTCTGAACAATTTTTGCTTAGTTTTTTGTATTCATTTCACACAGTAATAATTGATACTTAAAAATGCTGTGTAAGATTCTCAAAATGTCATCACTTTGGGATCACTGCAATAACATATACTGTAGATATCACCACCCTCATCCAAAACAAAACAAAACATGCTGCCTTCTTCTATGTGAAGACTAGTAAAACATCTCACCTAAATTTTCTTGTTTTTTTTTTTTTTATATTCAATATGAGGCTCATTTCTGAAAATATTAATCCTTTTGCTGCCAACTTTCCAACTCAGCTATAAGATTTTTTTTCTGACATATGTGATAACAGTGATATATATTCACTATACAAAATGTTTATGACATATAAAAATATAGATGAGGGAGAAAAACCACATTTAACCAAAATGTCCATATGCAGCACTACCACTGAAATATATTTCCTTTCATTCTTTTAAATATACGGCCTTATTAAATACTGGCTAAATACAGAAGAATGTGTATTACATATGTGTAAAATGCAAGAATAAAAGCAAAATGAGCATCAGGGGATCCACCACCCAACTTTTGTGTTTTCTTTCTTTCTTTCAAGATTTTATTTATTTGACAGAGAGAAGAGAGAGAGAGATCACAAGTAGGCAGAGAGGCAGACAGAGAGGTGGGGGAAGCAGGCTCCCTGCCGAGCAGAGAGCCTGATGCGGGACTCGATCCCAGGACCCTGAGATCATGACTCAAGCCGAAGGCAGAGGCCTTAACCCACTGAGCCACCCAGGCGCCCCTGGGCTTTTGTGTTTTCACTTCTCCACTTTATTCTTTAGAGTTTACCACATACATATTAAGCCGTTTCATATGGTCCAAACTGGTATCCATTCCTAAGCAATGTATGTTGTTTTATTTAATTTTGATTCTTCTATAAATCACCCTGGAAGTGTTTTTCTGCAGGTTGCTTTTTCACGGTCATGAGATTTGTTCACATTGGTTTGTATAGCTGTATGGCTTTCTTCTCCCCACTCAAATGTGTTGCATGGGCTGCGATCTTCTCTATTTTTTTTATTTCTTCCACTGACACAGGGTTACACTTTTATTTCTGTGCATAATTTATGTAATTGAGAGACGAGTATATATATATATCTGATATTTTTGTTTTCTTTTTTTTTTCTTTTTTGAGACTTTTCTCATTTTCTGTGAGCCCAGCAAAAACATCATGTTTTGTGTGGCTTCTCATTATTTTGTAGTGGGAGGGCCCTTCTTCAATGTCTGCTAGGCTATACTCCTGGAAGTGGGAGGCTGCAGCACAATTTGCAGAATTCAGATGTGGAACAACTTGGATATCCATCAGCAGGGCAACAATTTAATGAACTATGGATTACTAGTACAATGGGACACTGTGGAAGAGTTTAAATTAAGAACAGATGGATCTACGTGTAATGACATGGAAAACTGCTAATACAGTTAAATGAATAAAGCAAGCCAGAACTCTGTGTGGCACGATCCAATTTATATGTTAGAAAAGTCCAAGTCAGGGGACGCCTGGGTGACTCAGTCGGTTGAGCGTCCGACTCTTGGTTTTGGCTCAGGTCATGATCTCAGGGTTGAGAGACTGAGCCCCACATGGAGCTCTGTGCTCAGCAGGGGGTCTGCTTGAGATTCTCTGTCTCCCTCCCCTTCCGCCCCTCCCTTCCTGGTGTGCTTGTGCACTCTCTCTCTATAATGAATAAATAAATAAAATCTTAAAAAAAAAAAGTCGAAGTCAATGTATATTGGTAAATAAATTGGCAAATAATTAGAAACAGGCCTTGAAGAGTCCCCAGCAATCTGTTAATACTAGTTACCTCTGAGGGCAGGAGGAAACTCAAATAGGGGTGGGGGGGCTAAGGCTGAGTTTTACTCTTTATGTACATTGGTATGATTTGATGTCTTCTTTTTTTCTGGTACAGCGAGAATGTACTTACATATTACTTCTACAAATTCCCTGTTAAAAGCGAAGTTGCCTGCAAGTGTCAATTGCCTCAGGGAGGCCAAGGCAGGACTGTAGAGTCCATGAATTTGGCAACCAGAGGCTCTTGGTGACTTTCGGAAGAGCTCGGTGAGGTAGTTGGCAGGCTGCAGGGGTGAGGAGAGAGCCAGAGGCAGCATTGAGTTGGGAAGTGCACCTGTGAAAGGGGGCAGGGGAGACAGCAAGTAGGAGCAGGTGAGTAATGGTTCTAATAACGTGGAGTTTGGGAGCAAGGACATCTGCCTGAACCAAGTGTGAAGGGTGAGATGTGGCTTTAATGGGAAAACAGGAAACTAGCGACAGAGTCTGTAGGATCCGGAACAGGTTGAGAACGTAGATGGGTCAGGATGATTTGTCCAGGAAGCAGCCTGTGCATATTATCCCAGGACATCAGTGGCTCATTCATTTGAGTGTGTGCCCTTGCGCGTGATCCCTTGTCTGTGTTGGTGGAGGAGGCTTGCAGAGCGGGATCGCTGAGGTTGAATGGTGGGCCCTTGTTTGGGGCAGGTGCAGAGGAGGTTGTGGGGCCAGCTTGGGAGTGCTGTCAGACGCAGGTAAGTGATGGCTCTTGGGGTCCAGTTGAGTCCCATTGAATGAGGAAGGGAATGAGGAAAGAAAGCACCTGCTACCACGCCCAGCACATTTGTAGATGCTCTGTCAGTACTCGCTGACTGTTGTCAAGGTATTAGAAGCCTCAGTAAGATTGAAGAGAGTTAGTTGTGAGATTAAGGGTGTAAAAACTGGAGGGTAGGAGGTCATGGTCAGAAAGTGGGATATTCAGAGGTTGTGATTTCGACAGTGGGATGGTTTTGGTCATGATCAAAGCTCAGCTAGGGCTGGATGGACTGGGCTAGGGGACAAGGTCTGTTTAGTAAGTCACAGAACAGCGAGGGTTTATGAGTGTTGGGAGATCTTAAGAATTGGAGTGTCCTCCCTTTCCTACTAGGTCTCAGCTTTTCTAGGCTTTTGTCTCTGGTCTCTGCCTCCCTAATCATTGCTCTTTGATTGCACCTTCTCCTTTCCCTGTGCCTTCCCTTGCCCTCCAGTTAACTTCCTGGCTGAGTTGGAGAGTGCCTGAGCGCCTGGGCAACCCTCCCCCAAGCACTTACAGCACACCAGTAGTGCCCTTCCGTCTGCCTCTGGATCTGCTACCACCTGATTCCTAGATCTTCAGCCTGTGTGTGGGTCAAGGCTTGAGGGCAGCACCTATTTGCCTGCTTAGAGAGAGAGGGCCTATTACAGTTAGAATGATTTACTTTTTAAAAAGATTTTATTTATTTATTGGAGAATGAAAGAGAGAGAGCATGAGAAGGGGAAGGATCAGAGGGAGAAGCAGCTTCCCCGCTGAGCAGGGAGCCTGATGTGGGACTCGATCCTGGGACTCCATGATAATGACCTGAGCCAAAGGCAGTAGCCTTAAACCAACTGAGCCACCTAGGCACCCAGAATGATTAGGTATTTAACAGTTGTTCAGAACCTGTGACTTGCCAAAACTTTTTCATAAGCACCATTTTCTTCTACTTCTCACATTATCTCAGGAAGTTAAAATGATACAGGAAATATTAGCTGAGGGAGTCTGGTGGTGGGGGCAGGAGATGGTACATGACCATGGAGACCCTAGAGGTCAGAGTCTGAGCTTTAGATTTGCTGGACTAGACACTTGAATTTTGTGGGGTCCCCAAAGTGAATAGTCTCATGAGGACTAATTCACACGGACCAAACTGACAAGAAATTGATACGCAAGCCAGATCTAAATTTTTATTTACAGTAAGGAGTATAGGTGCCTCGTTTATCTACAATCCTTCCCCAAGAGATCTCATCCAGGCTTATGGCTTGAAAAAGCACGTATGCCCTGACGATTCCAAGTATGTATCTCTAGGCCCAGTCTATTCTCTTCCTTATCTATCCAACTGTCTAGTTTATCTTTCCTTTGAGATGACTAATAGGCATCTCTTGGCTGCTCCAGTTCCTGCCGAGATGAGAATTCACTTGAGCTGCTGGCTTCCTCCCCAAACTAAACACAGGAGGAATTATAGAGGGCAATGTGAAATCCAGGAAATAGCAACAACAAAGCAGAAACGCCTGGGGAGCCGAAAGACTGTTTAGAACTAGATCGCATGTGTGCGTGCGTGCGGAGTAGCTGCAGCCTGAGGCAGAGGTGACCGTGATCCTAAGGACAGAAGAAAACTGATGGACGTTCAGCTCCTGCTTCTTCCACACCTTTGCATTGGACAGACATTACTTGTCTTTCACTGCAGAACTGCAGAGACAGTGGCTCAGGCCACAGTCAGGGTGTCCGTGCGGAGGAACTCAGAGCAGCATGAAAGCCCTCTCAGGGTCAAAAGTTGATAAATTAGGGGAACAACAGTTTTTGAGTATATCCTCACTCCTTCACCTTTTTGCCCTCGAAATATCCAGGCTAGGCCTTCTAATCGCTGCAGGTAGCTTCCTTCCAGCACAAGGTGGAAAGTAAAACCAAGACCCCAAGAGTTTTCGGCCAGGTGAAGACAGGCAGAAGTGGTGCCATGTGACTGTGTGATGTCTGCGGTGCCCCACTTGAGATCTGAGTCCCTATTCTGTCCTTGAACTTGACAGCCTAATTGATACTGAGTGGCCTTCTGTCCCTCCCCAAAAGGCAGTATGGAGCAGAGTACACAATCCCCTCCGGGAACATAGGCTCGCAAGCCTAGCTAGTGGGACACTCAAAGCATAAAATTAAACCAAAAGGAAAGTAAAACGCACCATGTGTAACATTAGAAACAGGAGGATGAAAGCAGGTGTATTAGTGCACATGGACCAAGGATTTCACATCAGCTCCGTAAATAAACAAAAGTAATATTACCAGTGTAAAAAAAAATTTAAAAGAACCCAGTGAAAATATCAGGTATGAAGAAGATGATAGTTGAAATAAAGAACACAAAAGGTGAGATACATAACAGACGGAAATGAAATTAACTTGAGATTATATTGAGAAACACTCCAAGAAGGACTCATTAAAGACTGAGGAGATAAAAACTAAAAGTTAAGGTAAGGAAGGTAGAGTCAGAAAGCCCACATCTGTAACAGGAATTCAGAAGGAAAAAAATGAAAAGGGATAGAAGAGTATATTTGAAGAAACAATAGATACACATTTTTTCAGGTTTAAAAGGATGAATGATCAAATAAATAAATAAAACTAAAAAATATATAAAAAGGACAAATGGCCTGAGATTGAAAGGGCTGTAGAGTGGAAATTAAAAGAGCGAAGGGAAAACCCACACAAGATACCAGATGGTAAAATCTAAAAACACCAAAGAGAAAACTCTAAAAGTATTAGATCAACATTAGATCTCTCAGTGGCAACACTAGGTGTAAGAAGATAGTGGAATAATATTTCTTAAGTACTAAAAGAAAATAACTTTGAACTTACACTTTTATATTCAGTTAGGTTGTCATTCATATGTGAAAAAAATTCTCAGGCAGCCAGGCCTCAAAATGCTTGCCATAAAAGACCCACATCAAAAAACATCTCTGGAGGGCCAAAAAGCAAGGACGCATGAAAAGATAAATGGAGTGATTTCAGATGGTTTAACCTAATATATAAAGCAAACTGTTCAAAAGACACTAACAATTGTTAAATCTAAATGGAGGGATATATTGCTATTCATTGTACTATCGTTTCTAATTTTCTGGAAATTTGGAAACTTTCATAGTGAAAAAAGGTTTGAAACATTTTGGAGGCAATACACAAATAAGAAGAGACACAAACCCCGGAGACTTTGCAAGAAATATATAGAGTAAGAGTGATTCGATACGTCGGTAAAATTTTCTGTCATCTAAACAACAACAAGAACAACAAACTTAAGATTAAAAAAAGGAAAAAGAGAAAGTACATTCATGATAATCCCAAATTAACATTTTAGACAATACAACTTGATAGTGGATTGGAAGTATAGATAGAAATTTGGCATTTTGATATAACCCATGGGTCAAAGAGGAAACCACGAAGAAAATTATTGATCTTTTGAACTGAATAAAAAAGAAAATTTGACATATTGAAATTTATGAGATGCTGCAAAAACAGCATTTATAGGGAAATGTATAGCTTTAAACACCTATATTAGACAAGAAAAATGGTCTCATATCAATAACTTAAGCTTCCACTTTAATAACCTGGAAAAAAGGAGCCAATTAAATCCAAAGCAAGCAGAAGGAGGAAAGTAATAAGGATTAGAGTGTAAATAAGTGAAACAAAAAAACAAAAGAGAAAAAAAATCAATAAAACAAAAGATTGGGGTTTTTTTTGAAAAAGATTAACAAAATTGACAGATCTTTAGTTAGGCTGACCACGATTAAAAAACAGAAAAGAAAAGAAAAAAATGTAAATTACAAAATCACTACTGACCTTACAGAAATAAAAAGAATATAAGGAAACATTACAAATTCAATAACTTGGTTGAAATGGACAAATTCCAAACAAGATATAGATTATGAAAATTGAATCAAGAAGAAAGAGAAAATCTGAATAGATCTATAGCGAGTAAAGAATAGTACTTAAAATCTTCCTATTAAAAAAAAAGCTCATTCCCAGAATATTTCATGGGTGAATTCTATCAGATATTTAAAGATGACATAGTACCCATCTTTCACAAATTCTTGTACAAAGCGGAGGAGAAGGGAAAGTTCCCAACTCACTGTATGAAACTGTATGTTCCTTGTGAACATAGATATGAAAATCCTTAACACAATATTAGCAAATAAAATTCAGCAATATATAAATAGAATTCTATATCATGGTCATGATCTTTATCCTAAGAGTGCAAGGTCAGTTTAACATCTGAAAATCGATGTTAAGGAGGTAAGTCACCATATTAATAAAATAAGGGACTAAAACCATATGATCATATCAATGGATGTAGAAAAAAACATCCGACCATCTGACAAAATCCAACATCCATTAATGATAACAGCTTTTTTTTTTTTTTAAAAGATTGTGTTTATTTATTTGACAGAGAGAGACACAGCTAGAGAGGGTACACAAGTATGGGGAGTGGGGGAGGGAGAAGCAGGTTTCCTGCTGAGCAGAGAGCCCGATGTGGGGCTCTATCCAGGACCCTGGGATCATGACCTAAGCCAAAGGCAGCCGCTTAATGACTGAGTCACCCTGGCACCCCAATGATAACAGTTCTTAAGCTAGGAATGAAAGAGGACTTCCTCAATTTGATAAAATATGTCTAACCAAAACTTACAGTCAATATTATATATAATGGTGGAAGACTGAATGTTTCCCCATAGGAATAAGGCAAGGATGTCCACTTTTGCCACTTTTTTTTTTTTTTTAAAGATTTTTATTTATTTGACAGAGAGAAACACAGCTAGAGAGGGAACACAAGCAGAGGGAGTGGTAGCGGGAGAAGCAGGCTTCTTGCGGAGCAAGGAGCCCGATGCGGGGCTCGATCCTAGGACTCTGGGATCATGACCTGAGCCGAAGGCAGACGCTTAACGACTGAGCCACCCAGGCGCCCCTCACTTTTGCCACTTTTAATCAACATTGTAATGAAGGTTTTAGACAGTATGGCAAGGCCAAAAAGTGAAAAATTAAAAAAGGTATCTACATCGAAAAAGAAATAAAAAAACCTGTATTCACAGATGACGTGATCCTGTATATAGAAGATCCTAAGACATTCACAAAAAACTACAATTGTTAAGATGGTAATACTGCCCACATTGATCTACAAATTTAATGCACTCCCTACCCAAGTCCCAGCTGCCTTTTTTTGGTAGAAATTGTCAAACTAATTTTATAACTAGTGTGGAAATGCAACGGATTCAGAATAGCCAAAAAATTTTTGAAAAAGAACAAAGTTGGAGGACTCACATTTCTGAGTGCCAAACTTACTACAAAACTACAGTAATCAAAACAATGTGGTATAGGTAGTAAGATGGGCATATAGACCAGACCAATGGACTAGAACTGAGAGTCAGAAATAAGCCCTCACATGTAAGGTCAATTTATTTTTGGCAGTGGTTCCAAGGGTGTTCAGGGGGAAAAAGATATTCTGTACAAGTGCTGGAAAGGATGTGGAGAAACTGGATCCCTCATACATTCCTGATAGGAGTGTAAGTGGTACAGCCACTTTGGAGAACAGTTTGGCAGTTTCTTAAAAAGTTAAAAGTAAACCTACCCTTTGACCCAGCAATTCCATTCCTAGGTATCTGCTGAGAGAAATGAAAACAGGTCCACACAAAGACTTGTACATGAATATTCACAGCAGCATTATTCATCATACCAAAACCAGGAATCAATCCGAATGTCCATCAACAGGTTAATGGATAAACCAGATGTGGTATATTACTGAGCACTGATACACACATGACCTAGATGAACCTCAAAAACATTATACTAAATGAAAGCTAGACACAAAAGACTATATATCGTATGATTCCATTTATAGGAAGTATACAGAAAAGGTAAATCTATACAGATAGAGGAGGATCAACAGTTGCCTGATCTGGATCTGGGGGGTAGGGACTGACTGTAAATGAACACAAGGAAACTTTTAGGGATGATGGAAATGTTCTAAATCTGGATTATTGGATAATTGTACAACTCTATAAATTTACTAAAAATAATGGAATTGTATACTTGCAAAAGGTGACTATGTTATTTTATGATATATACATTAAACTCCAATAAAGTGGGCAGCCAGTTATATAAGCCAATTAATAACAAAATCAAAGAAACACATTGATATAATAGAATAATAATAGAGGACTTTAACAGTCCCCTCACTGCAATGGACAGATCATCTAAGCAGATGATCAACAAGGAAATAAGGGCTTTGAGTGACACACTGGGCAAGATGGACGTCACAGATGTATCCATCCCAAAGCAACGGAATACACATACACATACACATACACATACATATACATATACGTTTTTTTTTAGTGCATATGGAACATTCTCTAGAATAGATCACATCCTGGATCACAAATCAGGTTTCAACTGGGACCAAAAGATTTGAGACCTTTCCCTGCATATTTTCAGACTACAATACTTTGAAGCTGGAACTCCATCACAAGAGGAAAGTCGGAAAGAACTCAAATACATGGAGGCTAAAGAGCACCCTACTAAAAAATGAATGGGTCAATCAGGAAATTAACAACAAATTTAAAAAAAATTCATGGAAACAAGTGAAAATGAAAACGCAACTGTTCAAAATCTTTGGGATGTAGCAAAGGTGACCTAAGAGGGAAGTATATAGCACTACAAGCCTTTCCCAAGAAATGAGAAAGGTCTCAAATACACAACCTAATCTTACACCTAAAGGAGCTGGAGAAAGAACAGTAAATAAGGTCAAATCCAGCAGGAGAAGAGAAATAATAAAGATTAGAGAAGAAATCAATGAAACAGAAACCAAAACAACAGTAGAACAGATCAATTAAAGTAGGAGCTGGTTCTTTGAAAGAATTAATAATGATTAATTGATAAACCCCTGGTCAGACTTCTCAAAAAGAAAGAAAGGACCCAAATAAATAAAATCATAAACAGAAGAGATCACAACCAACACAGAAGAACAAATAATCCAGTTAAGAAATGGGCAGAAGACATAAACAGACATATCTGCAAAGAAAACATCCAAATGACCAATAGACACATGAAAAAATGCTCAATGTCATTTGGCATCGGGGAAATACAAATCAAAACCACAATGAGATACAACCTCACACCAGTCAGAATGGCTAAAATTAACAAGTCAGGAAATGACAGGTGTTAGTGAGAATGCGGAGAAAGGAGAACCCTCCTACACCATTGGTGGGAATGCAAGCTTGTGGAGCCACTCTGGAAAACAGTATGGAGGTTCCTCAAAAAGTTGAAAATAGTGCTACCCTACGATCTAGCAATTGCAGTACTGAGATTTACCCCAAAGATACAAATGTGACCCAAAGGGGTATGTGCACCCCAATGTTTATAGCAGCAGTGTCCACAATAGCCAAACTATGGGAAGAGCCCAGATGTCCACTGACAGATGAATGGATAAAGAAGATGTGGTATATATATAATGGAATACTACGCAGCCATCAAAAAAATGAAATCTTGCCATTTGCATTGATGTGGATGGAACCAGAGGGTATTATGCTAAGCAAAGTAAGTCAGTCAGAGAAAGACAATTATCATATGGTCTCACTGATATGTGGAATTTAAGAAACAAGGCAGAGAATCATAGGAGAAGAGATGAAAAAATGAAACAAGAAACCAGAGAGGGAGACAAAGCATAAGAGACTCTTAATCTTAGGAAACAAACAGGGTTGCTAGAGGGGTGGGTGGGGGCATAGGGTAACTGGGTGATGGACATTGGGGAGGGCATGTGTTACAATGAGCACTGAGTATTATATAAGACTGATGAATCATTTACAAAGATATTTTCTCCCCCTCCATCCCCAACAATTTAAAATATGTAAAGCTTCTTACTGTTTTGAACCTTTGTATTTAAAATAGGATGTTGGACATATCTATAATATTTGCCTAACCAAAAGGCCCAAGGTGTAAGTGTTTTTCTCAAAATAAAGGGGAAGTCAGTCAGCAGAGATGATGTCCAGGAACACAAAGAAAGTCCGGTGCTAGGAGACCACAGCTCCTTCCAGACAGGGACTGACGGGCTGAGTCCTCTGGGACTCTGAGGCCAAGGTCTCTGCAGAGGAGAGTTTTCCCCAGCACAGGGCCCAGGGTGGGGAGGCCGGCTCCAAGATGAGGGGCGCCGAACACGTAGCTCCCCTTTCCTCAGCAGCCCACAGAGTTCCTGGCCTTGTCTCATGTGCTGTGACCTTTTCATCTCTATTAGTGGATATTCAGGCTCCACCCCAAGTGGTTTGCTGCTTTAAATCATCCGGAAATGAACATCCTCATATGAAGATCTTTGAACACTTTTTTTTTTTTTTAAATTAATTTATTTTAGAGAGAGCGAGCAGAGGAGGGGCGCAGGGAGAGTGAGAGAGACTCTCAAGCTGACTGAGCTCACTGTGGAGCTGGACGAGGGACTTGATCTCACGACCCTGAGATCATGACCCCAGCCGAAACTGAGAGTCAGATGCTTAACCGACTGAGCCACCCGGGTGCCCCAGATCTTTGAACCCCTGTGTGAGGATTTCTAAAGGGTAAATTCCTAGAGATGGAATTGCCAGATTAAAGGACGACCCATTTGTTGATAGGTATTGCTGCGCTGACCTTCAAAACGGCCGTACCCGTTCAAATTCACTCCAGGGGTGTCCTTTGGCTCCCCACACTGGGTACCACTGTTGCGTTAATTTTTAATTTTAAACTAGTAGTGAGGTTAAGCATTTTTTCATATGTTTAATTGGCCTTTGTATTTCCTCCGCGAACTGTTTATTCAAATTCTTTGAGCAGTTCAAGTAGAGCCCTGAATATATGTATATAAAAAAATACTCCTATGTTTTAGTTACTCTATTACTTGAATGAGGTTTTAATATCCAGATCTTTAACCTATCAGGCATCATTTTTTTTATGAGTTGGAACTCTAACTTTGTGTTTATTCTTATTTTTTTTTAATTTTTTCCCCAAATATGTTTTTTTCAGTGTTACAAGATTAATTTTTTGTAAAGATTTTATTCATTTATTTGACAGAGAGAGCACAAGTAGAGGGAGTGGCTGGCAGAGGGAGAAGCAGACTCCCACTGAGCAGGGACTCCCCTCATCCCCCCATGAGGAACTCAATCCCAGGACTCTGGGATCATGACCTGAGCTGAAGGCAGACGCTTAACTGAGCCACCCAGGCATCCCTCTAACTTTGTGTTTAATATTTATTACTATTATTATTATTTTTTTAAAGATTTTATTTATTTGACAGAGAGAAACACAGCGCGAGAGGGAACACAAGCAGAGGGAGTGGCAGTGGGAGAAGCAGGCTTCCTGCCGAGCAGGGAGCCCAATGCCGGGTTCGATCCCAGGACCCTGGGATCATGACCTGAGCCGAAGGCAGCCGCTTAACGACTGAGCCACCCACGCACCCCTATTACTATTATTTTTTTTAAAGCTTGGCATTTATTTATTTATTTATTTTTAAGTGATCTCTATACCCAATGTGGGACTTGAACTCACAACCACAAGATCAAGATTTGCATACTTAACCGACTCAGCCAGCCAGCTACCCCTATTACTATGTTTTTTTAAAGTTAGAAATTAGGGGCTCCTGGGTGGCTCATTCGTTAAGCATCTGCCCTGGGCTCAGGTTATGATCCCAGGGTCCTGGGATCGAGCCCCACATTGGGCTCTCCCCGCCCAGTGGGAAGCCTGCCTCTCCCTCTCGCACTGTGTCTCTCTCTGTCAAATAAATAAAGCAATCTTAAAAAAATACATAGATAGAAATTAAAGTTGTTCTTTTCCTACATATTTGAGATACCATCTTTATCATAGTTTAAACTCTTACACAAGTGTGAGACTGTTTCCAGACTATTCTGTTCCTGCTGATGGTTTGCCTGCTTTGGGCTCCACCCTACATTATCTTTTTTTTCTTTTTTTTTTATTAACATATAATGTATTATTTGCCCCGGGGTACATGTCTGTGAATCATCAGGCTTACACATTTCACAGCACTTAACAGCACATACCCTCCCCAATGTCCACAACCCAGCCACCCTATCCCTACCCCCCTGCCTCCCAGCCACCCTTAGTTTCGTGAGTCCAGGAGTCTCTTATGGTTTGTCTCCCTCCCCATCCCTTCCTGTTTCATTTCTCTCCCCCACCCCCCCCAAACCCCCTCCTTGCCTCTCAAATTCTTCGTATCAGAGAGATCATGTGATACTTGTCTTTCTCTGACTGACTTATCACCCTACATTATCTTGATCATTGCAGCTTTGTAACACCCGCCTGGTACCTAGTAGGCTCTAGGTTCAAACACTTGTTACTCTACATCTATTCTGTTGAACATACTTTAGAGGCAATAATGTCAAGTTATTTTAAAACCCACTGAGATTTCCATTTCTTCTACTCTCAAACTCCTTGAGCAACTTTGTTTTGGATATATTTTTTATTGATAGCATATTTTTGCATTTTTAAAACATCTGAAAGTATTTTCTTTGAGTTGGCAAGTTTCTCCCATTCAGTTATTGTTATAAAGATAGATAGGTTTTCTCTCTATATATAGATAGATAGATAGATAGGTTTAATGATATTGTTGATTTCTGTTGGTGTCTTAGTTTGAACAAATGTATCTGTAAAATGTTAACATTAACAGAAGCTAGGTGACTGTATCATACCTCTGTGAATGTAAAATATCTTGTACCTGCTTTATGATATGTAATAGTGACCGTGCTTTATCAGAGCTGTTTTTAATGACGTTATTCTAGAATGTTTTCTTTCCAGATGATGATTGAGAAGCTAATAAAAAAATGGTGCCAGGTACCACAACAGTAACAGAACTTTGCTGTTTTCTGGGGTTTTGCTTTTTTACCCTTTTTTTTTTCTTTTTTATTAATGGAGTGTGCTGGATGTCTCTCTAATTTTGTTCAGATGACTGCAGAACCTGGAAAAGCTGTTGCTGCTATTGATGCATAACATACTGCTATTGGTCTTTTTATATAAATAAATAAACAAACAA
>CM053610.1:75034921-75090807 GCA_028646535.1 Procyon lotor | reverse complement strand
AGAGATGGATTAGACAATGGGGTCAGTGCTCTCAAGGACCTTATGGTCAAGCAGGAAGAGCTACATGAAAGCAAATAGCATTCATATTGCAAATTAGCATTGCCCCTGTGGACAATAATGAGAGCCTGTGGTAAGGAGATTCTACCCAGTTAGGGAGGCGAGGCAAGCCAGGCACAACTGGACTGACAGAGGGATGCTGGCATGATATCAACCGAAGAGTAAGGAGCTACCTTGGCAAAGAGGAGAGGAGAGTGTGCCAGGCAGAAGAAACAGCCGGTGCAAAGGTCCTGTGGCAGAAGGGAGCAAGGTAAACTATAAGAGACTGGAAGGAGGACAGCTTGACTAGACCACTGTGACGCAAGGAGAGGCTGTAGAGGTGGGTCATTTGGGTCTTGCTGGCCAGGCTGAGGATGGCTGCCCTTATTCCAAAAGCAATGAGAAACCATTACAATTTTGTTTTATTTTTAATTTGTTATTGTTAAATATAACACAAATTCTGAAAATCAAATAAAGCAAATGTACCCTTTAATGAATTACTATTAATTAAACATCATAGATAAGAGGAGATTAATGAAACATGAGCAAATGTAGTGTGGGATCCTGGACTGGAACCTGGGACAGAAAAAAATTATGTTAGTGGAAAAATTGGTGAGATCTGAATAAAGTTTGTAGCCTAGTTAATGATATTGTTGATTTCTGTTGGTATCTTAGTTTGAACAAATGTATCTGTAAAATGTTAACATTAACGGAAGCTAGGTGAAGGGTGTATGGGAACTCTGTACTATCTTTGCAACTTTTCTGTAAAATCCGATATTATCCCAAAATTTAAAACAAAATTTTAAACCATTGGCAGCCCAGGCTGAATTGAAGGCTTATTAACACACTCCAGCCTTCTCTGTTCCGTTTGGTTTCCTTCTTCTTTCCCACACTCTTCTGTGACTCCAAACAGGCCACCTGGTGCCCACATCCAAATTCCTACTATCTAGTCTGACCTCTCTAGCCAACAGGAGCTAGGAACGAACCCTAGAAATGTCTGCAGCAGGAGACCAAGGTGGTCAGAGGCTTCATTCCTGCTTGGCCACTTTCAAGCTATAGGACCTTGAACAAAATTCTTCCTTGCCTTGGTTTTAGTCATCTGTAAAATAAGCAAACTGTTCTCACACATGTCCACCTTCATGATTTTTAATTGCCCTAGTCCTGGAATCATATTTCTCAAAGGAGAACTGGTTCTTTTCCCTGAAGAATGATACTTAGAAACCATGATCTGGGTGGTGGATGTGCTCATTGCTTTTGGTGTGTTTATGAATTTTTAAAAAAGATGTTATTTGTTTATTTTTGAGAGAGAGAGAAAGAGAGAGAGATCGAGTAGAAGGAGGAGCAGAGGGAGAGGACAAGCAGACTCCATGCCGAGTGCAGAGCCTGACGAGGGGCTCTGTCTCACAACCCTGAGATCATGACCTGACCCGAAACCAAAAGTCAGATGCTTAAGTGACTGAGCCACCCAGGCACCCCAGGTTTACTTATTTTTTTAAAATGTATTTTACTTGTTTCTAGGTTCCTCTTCTAACTCTTTCTTTCCTTGCAATGTTCTTTTTTTGTTTTTTAAGATTTTATTTATTTGACAGAGAGATCATAAGTAGGCAGAGAGAGAGGAGGAAGCAGGCTCCCCACTGAGCAGAGAGCCCGATGCGGGGCTTGATCCCAGGACCCTGAGATCATGACCTGAGCCAAAGGCAGAGGCTTTAACCCACTGAGCCACCGAGGTGCCCTGCAATGTTCTTTTTGGAAAAAAAAAATGGATTGTTTATCCTGTGGTTTCCTACAGCCTGGTTTTTGTTGATTGTATCTCTGAGTTGTTCACATTTTTCTCTGTCCATATAGTTTCTGTAAAGAGGCTTGATCAGATTCCGGTTCGATTTTTTTGGACAAGACTACTACATAGTGGTGTGTTCTTCTATTAGAAGGCATATAATTCCTGGTTATCTCTTTCGATGTGATTCAACAGCCATTGATAATCACTGCCTAGATCTATTTATTCATTAGGGGCTGGACATGGTGATTCTTCAATTCGATCATTTCTTCCTCATTCATTTGGTGGAACCCTTCTATAAAGAGAGTCTTCTCATTTATTATTTTGTTATTTAGTGATACAGTTCCTAAAGATGTGGCAGGATTCTTTCCCTTTATTTACCAGCTTTCAAAATAAAGCAATGTCTGTCACCCCATTGATCGCCAAGGTTGATTTGTCTAATGTGGCCAGCTAGATGGGTGACCGCTTCTTCCCAACCACTCCATGTGTGTGCCTACTGAAGCCATGCACTTGGTCTCTCAGTAGAACAAGATGACCTTCCCTGACAGAGGAGGACCATCCTTCTGTCAAGGGTATATGAGTAGCTGTGCTAGAACCTCCAAATGAATTTTCTTAGCATTTTCTAATGATGAGAAATTTAACTTGTAAAAATCATTATAAAATCATGGACTTAAATATATTTAAGGTATTTCAACCCATTGATTATTATCCTTGGCCATTCTCTATTTGTTATACCTTTGGCCAGTGGGAGCGTCTCAAGTTGGCTTCTGAGTCCTTTCTGACAATCCCAGTAGTCTTTGATGGCTTTCTGCCAATATGGCGTCTGGAAAGCAGGCAAGAGGCAGATGCCGTCTGCAGCCTTTAGGTTTGGTGAGAGTGACTCTGTTTAGGCCCACCTTTGAAGAAGAAACCCTGTACCTTCTAGGTTTCTGGTTAGAGCCTTGAGAGGTTCATCAAAAGAGAGACTACAGAAGAAGAAGCTGATGGAGGTGGGGAAGATGATGAGTACAATTTATAACTTTGTTGTGGGCTGAATGGTGTTCCTCACAAATTCCTGTGTTGAAGTCCTTACTCCCAGTACCTCAGATGGTGACTGCATTTGGAGATAGGGCCTTTACAGAGGGAATTAAGGTAAGATGCAGTCATATGAGTGGGTCCTACCAAATCCAAAGTGCCTGGTGTCCTTTATGAGGACAGAAGATAACACATAGACCAAAGGACAGCTGCGTGAGAATGAAGCAAGAAAATGGCTACCTGCACGCCAAGGAGAGAGGCCTCGGGGGGAAACTAACTTGTTAGCACCTCGATCTTGGCCTTGTAGTCTCCAGAACTGTGAGAAAATAAGTTGTGTGGTTTAAGCCACCCAATACGAGGCATTTGGTTATGGCAGCCTTAGCAAATTTATATGAACTTGTTGAGTTTGAAGCATCTATGGGTGCTGTAAGTGTGGATCTGGGGTTCAGGAAAGAGGACGGGGCTGGAGGTAGACACGTGAGAGTTGGGAACACATACATCAGGGCAGATAAAGCCATGTGTGTAAAGGTGAATCTCTAGGGAGAGTCTGGAGAGTGAAAGGAAAGAGGCCTGAGGAATAAACCAGTGATAAGAAATGGGGAAGAGGAGCCCTTGAAGGAGACCCAGAGGTAGTGGGTTGAGGGAGAGGGAGCAAAAGTGTGGAAGAACGGAGCCCTGAGGCGGAGTGTGGTGTTAAGCGAGTTTGGAGAAGGCCGTGGTTAACTACTGAAAGCAGAAGAGAGGTCGAGTAAGATAAGGACTCAGGGAGGCCCTTGGAATTTTGCCGTTAGGAATGGGAGGAAGTGCAGAAAGCCAGGCTGCAGCGGTGTGGGGTGTGAATGGAGAAGTGAAGGGATAGAAACTAGGAGGGTAAATCATCTTCAGGAAACCTGATGGAAAGGGCGATATGGCAGAGGCTGATACTGAGAGGAAGTTTGATGTTTTCTCTGTTTTTCCTGGGAGGGATTTGATCATATATTTATATGATGAGCAGAAGGAGCCAGTGGATGAGAAATACCAAAAAGAAGAAGGAGATGGAAACTGGACTGCCCCAAGGCAAAGAGAGGGAAATTAAGCACATAGGAACACCTCTTCCTCTGAGATTGGAGAACTACAGGGGGTGATTTGTTTGTAGGTTTGGGGTAGGAACCTGGAAATGAGTATTCATGCACAACTCCTTATGTGGATGCCTGTTTTCATTTCTTTTGGGTGTACATGTGTGTATTTCCATTCTGATGAAATTGCTGGGTCATATGGTAACTCCCATATTTAACTATTTGAGGAACTGCCAAACTATTTTGCAAAGCAGCTGTACGCTTTTACATTCCCACCAGCAATGAACGAGGGCTCCAGTGTCTCCACATCCTGACAACACTTGTTATTATCTGTCTTTTTTGTTATATCCATTCTAGTGGGTGTGAAGTGGTCTCTCCTTGTGGTTTTGATTTACATTTCCTAATGGCTAATGTTGTTGTTGTTTTTTTTAAGATTTTATTTATTTATTTGACAGAGAGAGAGATCACAAGTAGGCAGAGAGGCAGGCAGAGGGAGAGAGGGGGAGGCAGGCTCCCTGCTGAGCAGAGAGCCCTATGCGGGGCTCGATCCCAGGACCCCGAGATCATGACCTGAGCCGAAGGCAGAGGCTTTAACCCACTGAGCCACCCAGGTGCCCCTGTTTTTGGTTTCTTTTAATGTGCATATTAGCCATTTGTCCATCTTCTTTAGGGAATATCTATTCAAATCATTTGCCCTTTTTTAAGTTGGGTTAACCTTTCTATTGTTGAATCGTGAGACTTATTTATATATTCCAGATACTAGTCTCTCATCAGATGTATGATTTACAAATATTTTCTCCCATCCTGCAAATTGTCTTTTTACTTTCTTCCTGATGTTCTTTGAAACACAAAAGCGTTTAGTTTTGATGAAGTCTAGTTTATCTCTTTTTTTCTATCTATTTTTCCCTTCGGTTGCCTGTGCTTTTGGTGTTCTATCTATGCAGGCTTTGCCTAACCCAAGGTCATGAAGATTTACTCCCTTTTCTTTTGTTTAAATTTATTTTTATTTTTTTATTTACTTCCTTTTCTTCTGAGGGTTTTATTGTGTTAGTGCTTCCATTTAGGTCTATGATCTATTTTGAGTTAATTTTTGTGTATAGTGTAAGGAAGGGGTTCAACTTAATTCTTTTGCATGTGAATTTCTAGCTCTCCCAGCACCAGTTGTTGAAAAAGCTCATCAAATGGTCTTGGCACTTTTGTTGAAAAATCAATCTACCATACATATAAGTGTTTATTTCTGGACTCTCAGTTCCATTCCATTGCTCTATATGACTACCCTTATGCCAGTACCATACTGTCCTGATGTATTGTTAAGTTTTGAAATCAGGAAGTATGAATCCCCCAACTTTTCCTTCTTTTTCAAGATTTATTTGCCAATTCTGGGTACCTTGCATTTCCATATGGTTTTTAAGACCAACTTGTCACTTTCTACAAAAGTAGGAACTGGGATTTTGTTGCAGAATGTGTTGAATCTGTAGATCAGTTGGAGGAGTATTGCCATTTTAACAATATTGCCTTCCATCCATGAACATGGAATGTCTTTCCATTTATTTAGGTCTTTGTTAATTCCTTTCAATGATGTATTATAGTTTCCAGTGTATAAGTTTTATACTTCTTTTGTTAAATTCATTTTTTAGGATTTTATTTTTTGATGCTCTTATAAATGGAATTTTTTTTTTTTTTTTTTTTTTTTTTTTTTAAGATTTAGAGAGAAAGTATGAGGTGGAGTGGGGGACAGAGGGAGAGAGGAGAGAGGAGAGAGGAGAGAGGAGAGAATCTCAAGCAGACTCCATGCAGAGTGTGGAGCACAATGCAGGGCTCAATCCCAGGACCCTGACATCACTACCTGAGCTGAAACCAAGAGTCGGAGGCTTAATTAACTATGCCACCCGGGCACCGCTGAAATTGTTTTCTTAGTTTTATTTTCAATTGTTTATTGCTAGTGTGTAGAAATACAATTGATTTTAGTATTTTCACCCTGTATCCTGTAACCTTGTTGAACCCATTTATTAGTTCTAATAGTTTCTTAGTGGAGTGCTTAAGATTTTCTATTTATAAGATTATCTGCAAATAGAGATAGTTCTGTCCTTCCTTTTCGATCTGGATAGGTTTTATTTATTTTTCTTGCCTAATTGCCCTCGCTACAACCTCTTAACATAATGTTGAATAGAAGGGAGAGAGGGCAACTTTGTCTTATTCCAAATTTTAGGGAGTATACCATGATTTTAAATTGCTATTGTTTGTAACAATGCCAGTCTTTTCCATAACAATTTCTCTTACAATTCCAAAAAGCATTAGATCTTAGGTAGAGGAATACACAGGTGAGAGTAACAATAAAATCTTTGAAAAAAAAGAAGCAAGTGAAGATTTGCTCTTCTATTGTAGTAATGCATTAAAAAGGCAATGACAATTAGAATGGCACTGGCAGCAAGACAGAAATCTCAGTGGAATAGAATACAAAGTTCAGACTCTGTCTACAGTATATATAAGATGTATATGAGAAAACTAATGGCAAAGGGACAGTGTTTTATAAGTATTGGGAAGCATGGACTGCTGTTCAGGGAGAGAGGATTCGATTTTCAAATCATTCACTAGAATAGTATGTAGAAAAACTTAAAGATAATGAAAGGACAAAGAAAGAGCCAAACAACTTAAAAGCCGGAGAAAATATGGGTGGATATTATTGGACCTGTGAGTGTGGAAGAACTTCACCTTGAAACAACAGAGGAAATTCAAGGATTTGACCACGTAGCTTATTTTTGTCAAACTTTTTGTCAAATTTGCAAAAAATATGAGAGACAAAGTGTTATTCTTTAAAAAAAAAAAGATATTTATTTATTTGAGAGAGAGAGCGAGCGTGAGTGGGGGGGGAGGGTTGGAAGCGCGGAGGCAGAGGGAGAGCAGGGAACCTGACAATGCAGGGCTTGATCCCAAGACCTCAAGACCACAACCTGAACCGAAGGCAGACACCACTGACTGAATCACCCAGGCGCCCAAGACAAAGTGTTATTCTTAAGATAGAAAGTGTTAATATAAATTAATAGGAAACTAAGACTTCAAAGAAAAATGAGCATAGAAGATAGACAATTCAAAGAATAGACAATTCAGTAAAAGGAAATATAAATGACTAATAACTGAAAAAGTGTTCAATCTCATTGGCAATCAGAGGAATGCAAAAGAAACAAGGACATAGGTATAAGCTTTTGCTTTCGGCCAAGATTTCTAAGTTGATAATACTCATTACTGCTTAGTGTGTGTTCAGATAGCTCTCATATTAACCCTATGAGCTGACTCCTCTTATTAAGGCCATTTTAGAGATGTGGAAACTGAGACTCAGTGGGGTTTAGTGATTTCCCTAAGCTGATAACGCTGGGGAGTGGTGGCATTAGAGTCTGAACTGGGTTGTGTGACTTTATTATGGTGAGGGGCCTAGAAAACGACGCTGGAAAGGGGAGATGAAGAACAGGAGAGAATGTAGCCTGAAGAGTGAGGCAAAGATATTTGAAGTATCTATGTGGAAGGGCAAATCGGTTTTTATATCATTGTGGAGAGAAGCAACAAGTGGAAATTACACAAAGGAGCACTTTTTTATAGGAAGAACTATCCCTAATGGGCTAGAGAGGCCCAGGAAAGATGAGCACACCCCCCCCTAGGGAGGCAGAGGAAGCCAGAGGGTCCTCTGACTAACCCTCATGGCAGGCTGCCGGGGATGGGGGTGTTGGTGGTCTCATTTTTTTGGAGGAGGAAACACCTCTGGGTGGTCAAGACTTCAGTGGTCTTCAGAGTTTCTGCTCCTTTCTCAATCACAGAGAGTTAAAAAGTTCGCTGAGGGTGAGCGCCTGGGTGATTGAGTCAGTGGGAAGATCCTAGGGCCCAGTGACTTTCAGGGGAGCCCTGCCTGGCTTCACTGCCCTCCTATGGCTCCAATCCCAGGCCAGCAGGAAGCCTGGGCTTGCCAAACTGAGTGACCCAGGGCAGGAGGAAGCAGAGTGGGAGTAGCCCATCTGAGTTCTCTTCTGCCCTTTCCTGCAACTTTGCTACTCCACGGGGGCAGAGGAGGAAGGGGGAAGGAGGCAGCTGCCTAGATGTGTTAGAGAAAAACACGGAAACAGGAGAAATGGAACCATTAAGGAAGGGTGACTAATATATGTTCGTTGCAGTTTGGTTAAGATGTCTTCATTTGCAAAGCCCTTGGGGAATCCGTTCTTAAAGTTGGGGCTTCATCCTGAGTGCAATCCTAGTTAAGTCTCTTAGCATTTTTTATACCTCAATTTCTTCGTCTGTGAAGTGCGTATGACAACATTTCCGGCTTTATCAACCCCAGATGATGTACTGCCTATATGACCAACAAGCTAGTGTGACAGCAGAGTGTCACAGGCAGCAGTCACTCAGACTTGAGTTCAAGTCCATTCTCTGCAATTTTCCAGTTAGAAACTTGGAGAAAATCACCCAAGCGCTCTCTGCTTTAGTTTCTTCGTCAGTGAAAATGAGGGTAGCAATAGCACTTGCCTTAAATGGTTGTCTTTAGGGGTAAATGAGATAATATATGTAAACGGTAGAACCAGGACTCCAAAGCCCACTCCACGGCTACATTCCAGTTGCCTCACAACCATAATGCATACAAATCAACAGCAGAATGTAGGGAAAAGATTCGACGGAAACACAACAAATTGCTAACAGTATTTATTTCATGGTGGCGAGGTTATGATCTATTTGTTTTTCCTTCTTTATATTTTTTGGCATTTTCCAAGCCACTTTTATAATCAAAAGAAAAGCTGTGTACATTCAGATGCCTTGAGATCATTGCGATGGTCTCCACTGCATTCAAATCTTTGACAATATTCTCACGCAATCTTTCAGCAACTGCTTGAAGTAGGCATCATTATCCCCATTTTCTAGATGAGGAAACCTGGTAGAGGTTAGAGAGCTGGTTTAATCTTCAGATCTTATTGCCTCTAAGTGGCAGACAGCCAAGGCCCATAGCAGATCTGGCTGTCTCAAAGATAGGTGCTGTGCACAGGCCTGCTGGACTTGGGGCTCAGTGCCCAGGACCCCTCCACCCCAGTTTTCAGGAAGCAGGGCAAGGTGGCAGGCTGTCAGGATTGGGCCTGTGGTGGGTGTGTTCCCAGGGACTGCTGTACTGGGTTCCCTCCATGCCTGTTCTGCTGGAGAACATGGCCGGCAGAGTTGGGATTTTTCCTCCTCTCCTGGTACAGGAAGTCAAGGGGGATACCTGAGAGTCTTCCCAAGAAGAAACACAAGTTTCCACCATAAAGGTATCCAACAGAGAAAAACTAAAAATAATCAGATAACCACACAGGACTGAGGGAGGGAAGTGGGTGTGAGACATACCATCTATCAGAGCCAGAAGGCAATAGATAATGATCTTCCTGCTAAATCCTTGTATGTAAGCATTTTAGGTAGAGAGATGGAGGTACGCACCAGTCTTGAGAACACCAATGGCCATGAGTGGATTTTCTTTGGATCCAGGGGTGAGAGGGAGACTTTTACTTTTCATCATAAGAGCTTCTGTCCTATTTGTTTTTGTTTTTCAGCTATATGTGTTATATACCTTATTTAAAAATTATAATTTTATAAGTACAGGCTGTGGGGTCATCTGTGCGGATTCACATCCCACCTTGGCCAATTATGGATTTCGGGCAGTTTAGCCTCTCTAAGCTGTAATTTAATCTTCTGGAAAACAGGAATAAAAACCACACTCACCCAGAGGGTTGCTCTGAGGATAAAATGAGGTAATGCGTTTGAAGTACATGGACCAGCACTGGCCGAAATTCAGCACCTATAATTACTAACCATTGCTATCATTATTAATAATAAACCAAGCGTTCAAATAAGACCCTGTGCTTTGCACACAGGCACATAGTAGGCACTTAATGGGTGGAAGTAATTGTTTCAAACCCTCTCCCGAGCCTATAATTTCCGCCAACCGGTGACGCAGGAGGCCCGGCTTAAATATTGATGTGGTTACTTATTCATCAGTCGGCTCTCCACCGCAGTGTCCGCTGAGGGCGAGCCCAGCCCTCCCGCCCCCCGCGGCGCGGTCTCGCGGCAGCAGTGGGATCCTGAAGCGGGCGGAGGTTGGAAGCGGCAGCTGCTCAAAGGCTTCCAGCTCGCTGATGCGGGACTGTCACGTGCCGGAGCGGGAAAGCAGCTCTGGTTTCACGCATCTTCCCCGGCAGGGGCGGGCTGGAGGACTGAGAGCGCGGCTCGAGACGAGGGGGGCCGCGGGGTCTCGCCCCGCACCCACTTGCCGGCGCCAAGGGGATGGCCATTCCTGGAGGGGCGGGCCGGGGCAGTTTTAGGGCAGGGCTTTCGGAGCAGGGACATCTCGGAGAAAGATTTGGGATTGGCCAGGAGACGCGGAGCGGGATTTTCATACCCGGCAGAGGGTTCCGAGTGCCCGCAAGCTAGGCGGGGTTCCGCGGGCACCCTCCCCAGCCCGGGGCGGGGCCAATGCGGGAGTCCCGCCCACCTCTCTGCGGAGGCCGCACGCCCCGCCCCTTGGTCCCGGTCGCCCTCTGCTACTCCAGGCGGGGGTGCGGAGGCTGGTGCCCGGGCGCGACAGCCAGCGCCCCCGCCGCACTGCCGCACCGCCTCGCGGGTCTCGGTCGCGGGGCGGGGCGGGGCGGGAGGCGGGGCGCTGACGTCGCGGCGCGGCCGGCGGCCGGGGAGGCGGGCAGGCGGCTGCCCGCTCGGCCCAGCCCAGCCCGCAGCTGCGGCGGCCCGGTGGCGGCGGCCCGGTGGCGGCGGCGGCGGCGCTCGGAGCCGGCTCTTGACCGCCCTCCGCCGCTGCCCGGCTCCTCTCGCGGTCCCCGTGTCTGTGGCCGCCTCTGCCGGCCTCGTCCGCCGCCGCCACCTCCGCCATGGCCCTGGTGCGGGGCGCCGAGCCCGCGGCGGGGCCCTCCCGCTGGCTACCCACGCACGTCCAGGTGACTGTGCTGCGGGCCCGCGGGCTGCGGGGCAAGAGCTCAGGAGCGGGCAGCACCAGCGACGCGTACACGGTGATCCAGGTGGGCCGCGAGAAGTACAGCACGTCGGTGGTGGAGAAGACGCAGGGCTGCCCGGAGTGGCGCGAGGAGTGCTCTTTCGAGCTGCCGCCCGGTGCCCTGGACGGCCTGCTGCGGGCGCAGGAGGCTGATGCGGGCCCGTCTCCCTGGGCCTCGGGCTCCGCCGCCGCCTGCGAGCTGGTGCTCACCACCATGCACCGTTCGCTCATCGGCGTCGACAAGTTCCTGGGCCAGGCCATCGTGGCGCTGGACGAGGTCTTTGGCGCAGGCCGCGCCCAGCACACGCAGTGAGTGAGGGGCGCGGAGGGCGCGGAAACGGTTAAAGGAGAGCTCGCTGGGCGGGGCTGGCGGGGAGCGGGACCCCGAACCTCCGCCGGGCAGTGCGCCCTTTGCCGCGAGCTCAAGGGCATAAACCGACCAGTTGCTCTTTTGCATTTTGGGTCCCCTTCTGATCCCCTTCCTTGCGACAACGGTCTGTGCTTGACTCCTGTTGTGTCCTTGCGAAGCCTAGGGGGAGGTATTATTGGTGGGCTAGCCTTACGAGTAGATTGCCAAGTAAAGTTAGGAGTAGGATCCAGGGGCCCTTGGACTGTGGGAACCTCAAGAAGGAAAATTTGGGGGCCTTTCTTAGGGCCTCCGGGCCTGTCTCCCTTTCCTGGAAGGGGAGGGGCACTGCAGCCGCCAGCCCCAAGCCAGGCCAGCAGGGGAGTGGAGAGGCGCTGCCTCGCCCTGTAGGGGAAGGAAGGTGCAGTGTTCTACTTGAGGGCGAGATTGACCCGAGATGCCCCACCAAATCTGGAGACTGCAGAGGGCATCTGCTTCTTGCCTGGTATTTGGATGCCCTCTGCCACCTAGAGACAGACGCCTCTGAGACCCCGGCCCTCTGTGTCCCTGTTCTGAAAGCCCAAGAGCCTCCTAACTGAAGGATGGAAATCCTTCAATTGGCTTTCAAGTGTCCTGCCTGTCCTGCTTGAGGTGAAGGCAGCATCATGGTTAATGCACAGCAGGGGATGATCACCCGGCCACTTCCACCTAGAAGGACCTGTGTCGTATTGAATCATTTGTCTTGGCCATGTTTAACCTTCCCGGTGTTAAGATCAAGGCTTCAGACTTGGAGCCCCATTTCCTGTTTGGACTTGGGCTGGATCTGAAAGCCAGTCCCCAGGGCTGACCACCTGCTGTGGATCCTTTAAGGGGTTAACTGGGGTGACACCTCCCAGGACTCTGTGGGCCCTGGATGGGGAGGGTAAGGAGATGGGGGCAGGGGTGTGCCCTAGGTGGGGACAGGTGCTGAAAAGGTTTGCCCATGTGGAATGGCATCTGAGTAAATTTAGGAAGGCTTATTGGAGGAGGAGGATGGGCCAGCGACGCGCACACGGTGATCCAGGTGGGCCGCAAGAAGTGCAGCACGTTGGTGGTGGAGAAGACGCCGGGCTGCCCGGAGTGGCGCAGACCCATATGAGAGCAGGATTTGGTTAGAAAGGATCTGACCTTGAACATTTTTCAAAACCTGTGTAGGAAAGGGCCTTGGTGGCTCTGCGGCCTGGAGTGGGAAGCTGGTTAGCATAGGGCAGGTTCCAGGCAGGGCTATGACCTGGCTCCATCTCCCCCACCCCTGGCCTTCTCCTCTCTTTTCCTCCTGACTTGCTGTTTGGCCCTGGAATTATGTGGTACAGTTTGGCTCTTGTTTGTTTGTTTTTTTTTTTTTTCCCTCCGCTTTTCTTTCCTCTACTTCCTTTCTGCTTGAGGAAGGCCAAGGGGCTGAGGGTGGGACAGAAAGCTCTCCTCTGGGTCTCTTAGCCCTTTCTTTTCCTGAAGCTGCTCCTGTCCCCAAATTCATTCCACCCCTTTCTTTCCTAGTCTTTCAGTTTCCACCACTCAGCTCATCTGACCAGACTGGTAGATGACACCCCTGGTGGCTAGGGGAGAGGGAGGACAAAGTCTCTGGGCTTGTGGGGAAAGGCCTCTGTGAAGTCAGTGACTTAGGGTTGGGGGAGCTTTGATTTTTTTCAGTTTCTGCCCTTGCTTTCTTCTTGGCCTCTGAATCTTCCTTAGCTGAACTGTCTATAGGCCCAGGTGGGCCTGTTTTCAACCAAGGACAGTCCCTCTTGGAGAATTTGACTTGCTACCCCTTGATCTGAACGGGAGCCTTAATGTACTTTATAGAAGTCATCTTTCCCACCAGGATCTTTCCACAACTACCCGCTGCTTTCCTCTGGTGCGTTAACCTGGGTTATTTATAGAACCTAGAGCGGGCAGAAGAGGAGAGGGGCACTCCTGGTGGGCAGAGGCAAAGTCTTGAAATCTGCCTGATCTTTCAGTACACTGGACCTAACAGGGCGAGGGCTGCTGCTCCCACCTGGGTCCCCACCTCCCATCTCTGATTTTAATGGCGATTTCTGGCAACATTTCCTGGGAGCACTCTGGTGTGAGTTACTAAGATAGTGAGTCTGCACATTGCCCAGCGGAGAGAGGGCAAGATGGAGAGGGTCAGGGTGTCCCCTCCTCAGCTTTGGATAATGATGGAAAAGAACAGTGTCCACTCTAATGCCAGGAGTCATTTGTGGTGGTCCCAGGGAAGACAGATGGCAGCCCTGTGTTGCCAAGACCGAACCTGACTGGGGAAGGGCAGCCTCATGGTTATGAGGAGGGGGCTGTGGAGTTGCAAGAAATAGATTATGGTCTCAAACTTGGCACCTTGTGGTGAGTCAAGTAAACTCTCGGTGCCTCAGTTTTCTCATCTGTCAAATGGGGCTAGTGTTACCAGACTGATGTAAAGCCCGGAATGAGAATGCAGTTAAAGCACCTAGGCGTGGCTGCTGGTCTGTGAACAGCCGTGATAGTGGAGGGAGGTTTTGCTAACAGTGTCTAGTAGCTCTGGTCTGGAAGATGTCCCCTGCCCTAGAAGAGCCTTTCATGTGATGGGGAGACAATACAGAGCTTAGAGTCTGAGTCTGGGAAAGCCCCAGGACCGAGGGTGGCAAAGTGCGTACAGGAGTAGGAGAGCTCCTGATGAAGTAGGCTGGCCCTTTGCAGGCCTCCATTCTTTTTGCTGCTAGAAGTTTGAGAAACTAGGGCTGGGCTTGGGAGGCAGTGCTCAGGCCAGGCTTGGCTCAGCTCGGAGCCCTCCCCAGCAGCCTGGACTGTGACTGCCCCTGCCCTCTAGGGAAGGCAGGACCGCCCAATGTCTCAGAACATGGAGATGGCTTTCATTCCTCGTTCTGTGACTTACCAGCAGGCAAGTTACTTAACCCATTTCCTCATTTCTACAAAGATCACAGTAATAACGGTGGAATGATAAGATTAACTAAGACCGTGTCTGAAAAGGCCTTAGTGTACTTCCAGACCTAGAGTAAGCCTTCCAAGGGTGGGGGTTGTGGTTACTCTGAGGACCCTGGTGGGGTGGGTGGGGTGGGACGCCTCAACGTTCCCTGATGTTCCTTTGTCAAGGGGTGCTCTTTGAGGTGAGGGATTTCACCAGAGGCTTCCAAAGAACTGAAGAGGAAGTTCTCAAAACAAATTTAATGTGATACATGAGGAAACTGATTATGACCTTCTCCCCTCAGTTAAGCCATGTATGGACCATCAAGGGTCTGAAAATCCCGAGATGGTTCTCCACTATTTCCTTTCTGGTTTTTAGCCCCAGTACCATTGGTGGGCACTATGTGCGGAGAGGGTGTTATGTGTGGAGTAAAAGAGTCCCTGCTCTAAAGAACCCCCATCTGGGTCCATCAGATCGATGGGTAGAGCCTGGCCGCTTGGGGAGCCTGAGGAGTCTGGACTTAATTTGGGTCGGAACCCATGCATTTTTTTTCCTTCCAAAGAGTAAAACTGTCACGCAGGCTGCTGACTGTGGCGCCCTGAGAGGTTTTGTTGGCCCTGGTCAGAACTGTGCCACTGATTTTATGGAGGGCTTCTGGGAGGCCTGTGGCCCGGGACTCCTGCAGTTTGAGACAATAGTCTTCTGCCTGCCTGATCACAGTGGCCTGAGATCCTCTCAGGGGTGGTGGGTTTGGGGTGCACTGGGAGGGGCACTTCTGGGAAAATACAGCCTGCTGGCCCAAGGTTGGGATGGTTTTTGAGGGCTTTCATTCATCTCTCAGCCTCCAGATGGCCTGTACCTTCCCATGCATGTGACCCCACACCCTCTCACCACTGGTTTCCAGATGTGACTGCTCCTCAGGAAGCAGCTGAGGCCCTAAGGGTCCTGGGCCCAACCCTAAGGTTCAGCTCCGGCTCCAGCCCCAGACCTGTGGGGCTGCTGGGGAAGTCTGCTTTGGGCTGGGAGTGGGGAAGGGTGTGGCCATATTTAAAAGCCAGTCATTAGGATGCAGGAGGCTCCAACTCCCTTAGTTATGGGGTAGTTTTTATTTGGGGTTGCTTGAGCAGCAGTGGCTGGGGGAGAGGGGAGGGGTAGGAAGTGACTCCTTCATCTGACTGGGCGGCTCCTGGTTGGCACAGCGGCCTTCCTCTTCCCTCTGCCTCTGTCCCTGGGCGGCAACCTGGTCTCTGTCCTGTTCTTCTCCCTGTAGCCAGCCGGGAATAGGCATAACTCAGCAGATCCTCTGCCTCGGCGGCCACGAGGGCCGTCCTTTCCTCTGATGGGGGCTGCCCGCTCCGCTTGTTACTGCTGCTTCCCTGGTGCTGTGACGCTCTTGCCCACGCCAAGTGACTAGTCTGGCCCCGTCCAGATGTTTCCCCTGCCCTCCCCACCCTGCGCTGGGACAGATAATTAACACAATGACAGGAGCTCTCTGTGCTCTCTGGGAATCAGTACTCTATTTTTTCCTCGCGCTGGGCCAGTCCTCTGTAAAATGGTATCGTTGTGTGAAGAAGCTTTGCCCTTTTCCACAGCCAAGTAAAAAAAAAAAGTCCACAATGTGGGTCCTTTCTACAGCTGGCAGTTCTGCTAGGGAAGAGGTAATGGTTTTGCTTTTACTGAACCAGCCAAGAAGCCCTTAGGTTACTTCTTTCCTCAGGAAGGATGGCAGCCAGTGAGGAGAGCTGAGCTTGGCAGACCCGGCGGAGGCCCCGTGTGGGGCTGGGCCCCCGTGTGGGGCTGGGCCTGGCCTCTCTTTAGCGAGTGGTAAGCCAGCAGGGCCTCCGCAAGTTCCAGAGGAGCTGCCCAGGGGAGCGGCTTTGTCCCAGGCCACCTTGACCTTCGGCTGACCCAGGGGCTGGGGGGGCTGGTAGGAAGGGGGAGCACAGCCCTGGCTCATGGAATTCTACTGTCAGAGCTAGCAGAGGGCTTAGCCCTGTGGGGACTGAGGCTGGGGAGGGGTGGGGCTCTGTGTGGTCCTGTTAGGGCCTGGGGGCCTGCAGAGCTGTGGGATTTAGGGTAAGGGAGAGATGACATTTGGGGCCCTGTGTGCCTCCCAGGGTTTCTGTGGAAGTGCCTGTGGGGTTTTAGAGAGAGGGGGCTACATTTCTGCTGGGCTAAGGGAGGGAGACTTGGGCTTATCTGTAGCCCTGGAGGGGCCGTCTCATGCAGAGGCTTTTCTGGAGATCCTGGGCAGAGGCCTGCAGGGGCCACTGGGTGGGGTGGGGTGGGTTCTGAGGAGGGGAGGACGTGGCTATCCTGGCCTGCATGCCCAGAAGGTACAGCTTTGTTAGGATGAACCCCACATTTAGAGGAAGGGCCAGAGGCAAGTGCTGTATTTTCAGGCCTTTCCGGGGAGCACTGGAGATGTTCAGAGCCAACAGGGCTGCCGGGCTTAGCCGTGGTCAGGAACACCTCCTTGAGGAAGAGACACACTCTGAAGACCTGTGAGGTCCACCCAGGCAGCATGTAGCACTCTGTCTTGGGGGGCTATTACCGCCTCATCAGCAAGGTGCGCCAATCCATAAAGCCCCTTCTGTGTGCTGCCATTGTCCTAAGGACTCCACTTGGCTCACAGGAACCCCTGGAGGTGTAGGTACTGTTACTGGTTAACAGATGGAGAAACAAAGGCATAGAGAGGTGAAGTGACTTTTCTAAAGGCACCCAGTACAAGGCAGAGTCAGGATTTGGACCCAGGCACTTCCCCACCACTCTGTACTGCCCAACCTCCATTTCCCTCCATATCTCCCATGAGCTAGCTCTGCAGAGGACTGGCTCGGCTGCTGCCCTCCTGAGGGTTTTGCTGACCTCCCCAGAGCCCGTCTTTGTGGTTAGCCCCACGGCTCTGTAAGCCTGGCCTGCTTCTCCTGTGTGAGGCCTCTGCCGACTGGGGTAAGCATGTTTGAGCTGCAGCTCCGAATCGGGTCGCGTCTGCCTCCCGGGGCAGGGGGTGTTGCAGGGCACTTTGGAAAGGAGGGTGTCGGTGCCACCAGAGTGTCTCTTGGGAGCTGAGGGGAGGCCTGGGAAGCTCTGCCTTGGCCCCGGGCACCCCCACCCTGGGCAGACTTGCTCCCATTGGCTTGTGCAGTAGAGCAGAGCTTGGGAGTATCAGCAGATACAGGACTTCCGGACCTTTCTCAAGAATCACATGCTTGTTTTACTGTGGCCGAATGCTCTGAGCCATCCAAGGCCTTACAGCAATGCCGTCATTTGCTTTTTTTTTTTTTTGATATCTAGGAAGCAATTACAAGGCAACCTCTGTGCCTAGGTCAGAGCTTTGGAGAAAACAAGAGAAAGAAATGTATAGCCCTTTCCCTAGAAGGGCAGAAAATATGTTTGAGACTAGACTTATCCAGGAAGGATAATTACCCTACAAAACAGCATATCCAAATGTGAGGGAAGGAAAGGGTCAGGAGAGGGGTGAACTCAGCAGGGTTGGAGCAATCAGGGTGGGCATCCTGGGGGAAGCAGGTCCTGCAATGACCGCTGAGGCTGTGATGGAGACTGGGACAGAGTTTCAGAGAGGGAGACTGCCCCGGGAAGGGGAGGTGAGTGTTTTGGGGCTGGGCCAGGAGAGGGAGTGGAGGAGAGCCAATCTTACTTTCCCCTGTGTCTCTCTCAGCAAAACAGCCTGACTTGACTTTTTTTTTTTTTTTTTAGTTCACCTGGTTCAAATTCTAAAGGTACAGAATGTATGCAATGAAAAATCTCCCTTGCCGTGACCTTGAGTCCTCCAGCTCCTCTCTTCAGAGGGAACCAACATTGCCAGTTCTTGGGTATCCATCCAAACTTATCTTATGCATCTAACATTGGTTTGCACGTTTGAAGTGTTCTCGGCACAGAGGTTACACCTATGCTCAGCTTGACTTTCCCACACGGGATGTTTGTTTATTATTTATCTCCACCTGTTGTGCATCTCAACTGAGACCCTGGCTGAGGGGCCAGGCACTACTTAGCTTTGTCCTTCATGGCTTGTTTTGGGTGAATATGGGGTTAGGAGCGAACTGGGGAGGGCATGCGAGTGATTCTTCCTATTCTCTTCCGCCCATCTGACCAAGACCACCTGGGAGAGGTCACCTTGCTGGTTCTGTCCTCCTCCCTCGGCAGGGTCATCACTGGCTGGTCCTGGGACACCTTGCTCCTGGGGGACTCATGACAGCTTATAAAAGGCCCTCGATAGAGAGTGAACCCAAATCTTTACGTGCGGTTTGGCCTATTTTTCAGAGTGCTTTCCTGGCATCACCTCATTTCATTCTTCCTTGAAGGCAGAGAAGGTGACCCCCATTTTTTCAGATGTGGAGACGGGGGGTCTCAGGTGGTGAAATGACCTGTCCAAGATCATGTGACTTGCGTGACCAGATTATGCAGCCAGATTTCTGACCCCAGGCACTGTGCTTTTTCCCCTACTTCGTGCTTTTTACATATTTACATATTTTCTGCTGCTGTCAGGGTGGTTAGACTTGTCTCTAGGCATTTTAATAGCTTTTCCTCTGCCGGGTGAGTATGGTCCGAGGCCAGCCGACAGCGGCAGGCCTTTGGAGCCCACGGCAGTTGGGGGCCCGAGGATGGAGGATCGGCTGAGATGTTTGCCCCTGGGAGGGAGGGAAGCGGGACCTGGCTGGCTTCTGAGGTGAGTTAAGCAGGCCATGCTCACAGAGGCTGGGGTGGCTCATGAAGTGAGGGGTCTGGGCTCTGAGGACCTTTGGTGCTAGAGTAGGTGATAAGAATCATCTCCGGGCCTGATAAGAGGCAATATCCTGTGGGATGACTCTGTCTGGCTTATGGTTTTGCTGTAGATACCAGATCAAAGGGTGGGTTTGATGGTGGGTGTGGGGGGCCAGAAGTTGGGCCCGAGGCCCTGCACACCTCCTGTCTGGTAGCATGTGAGGAGGAACACCTGTGTGGGGGATTTGGAGAGGAGTGAAGGCCGAGTGAAGGCATCCCCTGGAGGAGACTCTGGGGAAGAGGTTTTCCAGCTGTGCCCCCTGCCCCTCACTGGCTGGTCTTATCGCCCCACTTTTACAGGGGTGAAACGGCAGCTTTAAACCCTCTTAGTAAGTCAGATCCATGGACTAGAACCTGGGTCTCCTGCCTTCCTGCTATGCCCTTAATATAAAATTTTTCAACTTATTTTTGGGACTAGCTGAGCCCTTGCCAATTCCATCTCATTTATCCAGCAGGTATTGGAAGGTGTTCCATATATCGGGCCCCGCCCCTGGGTTTGGGGGATAAAAGGTGAGTGGCAGTCCCTGCTGTCACTAAGGACAGAGAGCTCAGGGCCAAGGCCTGCTGCCGCAGGAAAGGGGCCCCTCCCGCCTCCCCCATTGCTCCTGTCCTAGTTTAGGGTTCTTTTTTCTTACTTTTTTTTTAATTCCCATTCTAGACCATTATCATAGCTGCTGCTGCCTTTTTATAAACCAGAATGCAGTTTATTAATTTATGATGAGAAATTATTATGCCTGTGGAGGTATAAAGGAGTTGTTCAGGTCAGCCCAGCCCGGGGGCCTGCCCTGGCTTGTGTCAGCTCCTGCCGGTCACCCCTGCCCCGCCTGGGTGCTGTTCCTCACCCTGCTGTCCTGTACTCTTCCTACAGCGCAGCATCCAGCAGGCCTGTCCTTGTTTATACCCCGTAGCACTCTTCTGGGGCCAGGATGGAGTTCAGCCCTGTAGTGTGGTGTTCGGGGCAACCTCCTACCTGCCCCGGGGGCACCTTTCTGCCTCACTTTCCCTGTCAGCCCTGGCATCTGCCTGTTTTGTTCCTTCCTCCTGGAATGTCTGCCTACCCAGCTCCTTGCCTCTTCGCTCCCCTTTGCTCAAGGCCCGGGATCAATGGCATGTCCTTCACCGCCCCTCCTGAAATCATCTTACTACTTGTGCATTTTTGCAGCATCAGTCACTTTCCTGATTTGTGTGGCTATCTTATTTCCCCACCAGGATGTGAACCTCTCAAGGAGTCTCCCCTTTTATTCCTAGCAGACACTTGCGAAATATTTTGAGTGAAGGCCTACCTGAGGCCTCCCGTGGTTGGGTGGATTTCATGGGCGAGAGCCCTGTGCCTCTAAGAGGGATGGTGTTGGCCTCGAGTGCCAGGCCCTGTGCTGGGGTGTGGCCATGAGTGGGCAGGACTGAACTCACAGGGCAGCACAAGGCTCAGAGACCAGGGCTCAGTCACAGGACATGGAGAAAAAGCATGAGTCCCGGCCCAAGGCGACCCCCGACCTCTGGGGTCTGATGGAAACCGCACTGTTAGTCCCACATGGGACCAGAAGGAGAGTGTCAATGAGCCCGTGCTCCCTAACATAACTGTAATGTCCTTACCACACACAAAATCAGCAGTTCCGTAGTAATCATCCAGTGTCCAGTCCATATTCAGTTTCCCCTGATGTCAGAACTGTCTCTTCCTGGGTGGTTTGTTGAGTCAGGATCCAGACAGGGCTCCCATCCTGGGCCTGGTCTGGTCCCAGGATGACGACGTCTTTGTCTCAGACTTCTGCTGGATGGAGGAGCTGGGTCACTTGTCCATGAGGCTGTCTGACACGGTGGCCCGAGTTCTCCAGCCCCTGAGCCCTAGCTGCTGGGTCTGCTAGGCCGGGTCCCCACGCCCTGCCTACAGGCAGGAGTCCTTCCTTCGGTCCCTCCGTGGCCCTGCTGTCAGTGTCTCTCCATCAGCGAGGCAGCGGGTCCCATCAGCCCGACCCAGCCATCATGAAGGTGCCCGTCACCGTGGTTCTAGCATTCACAGAGGGGCACCGCCGTGGTCCCCGGCTCCCCTGCCTTTTCCTCTGTGTCTGTCAGGAGCCAGGCGGAAGGAAGAGCCCTCCTTCTCAACTCTGTTCCCTCTGTAGGAAGGGGCGGGGTGGGAGGAACACCGGGAATGGCCAGTGTTTGCCGTTATTTTTCAGTTAGTGATGACTTTCGGATGAAACCCCCTCCTGCCCCAGGATAGTGTGCACGATACTAGTGATTTACCCTGCAGGAGTTTCCTGCTGGGGCGGAGATTGCGGGGCCTCATGGGCCCGGGTGGGAATGAGGTCTCTGGGGCAGCAGGTAGCTTGAGGACCAATGTTTTACCCTGTACAGCATTGCTTGAAATGGCTGAGGGCTGGCCTGGAGTAGGAATACGGGGGCAGATAATGTGATGGACAGATATTTTGGTGTTTTCTCCTGCAGTTTTCACCAACATTGACTTTTTGGGTCGCATATCTTCCCCACTCCAGAGCCCTGCAGCACCCCATTTGTACTAACTCTCCAGAAGGGGAGAGTGAGGCCAGGAGGGGAGAACTGGGTCCGTGTATCTTTCTCTCCTTTGTGCCGGCTCCTCACTTTCCCTTCTGGAAGATTCTCCAGCCAGTACATCAGGCCTCTTAGCTTCATTTGCCTCGGGGTGGGTGGATTCTGATGCCAGCAACTGCCAGCTTTGGAAGACCCCCTGATCCTCTGCCTGGCGGTGGCCATTCGGTAGCCAGAGGTGAGACCTGTCTCTGGAGAGGCCGGGTTGGTATTCGGGGTGTCAGCGAGAAACTGCACCCTGAGGGGTTCTAGGTGGAGTAGGTGAGGATCAGGTGAGGAGCCCCCGCCCTGGGGTGGGAGAGATTGTGGTTTTGGGGTGGAGTATGAGCAAAATGCACTTGCCTGCTCCCTAGCTAGCAGGTGCACTTGGCTGTTTTTGTTTTTCTAGGGTCACCTTCAGCGGCATGCAGGGTATCCGAGGGTTAGACAGAGCACTGTAGCGTGACGCTGGCGAGACTCAGGGCCCTGAGCCAGCCTCTGGCCCTGGGCCAGGCCCTCCCATGCCCCGGGTGGGAAGGGGGGAGCAGTGCCTCTCCTCTGCTTTGAAATCTCAGCCTGGGTGCCCTGCTGTGGGGCAGGGGGAGGAGACCTGCCTTTCTGCTGCCTTGTTCCCTCCCTACTCTAGAGCAGATATTCTTTTCTTTTCTTTTCTTTTCTTTTTAATATTTAAGTATTTTAAATATTTTTAAAAATATTTTTTAAATATTCCATTTATTTATTTGTCAGAGAGAGAGAGCACAAGCAGGCAGAGTGGCAGGCAGAGGAGGCAGAGAGAGAAGCAGGCTCCCCGCTGAGCAAGGAGCCCGATGTGGAACTCGATCCCAGGACCCTGGGATCATGACCTAAGCCAAAGGCAGCCACTTAACAGACTGAGCCACCCAGGTGTCCCTAGAGCAGATATTCTTAGCCCTTTCTGTGCCAGGGACTGCTCTGGTCTCTGGTTGAAGCCTGTAGACCCCTTCTCAGAAGATCTTCAAATGTGTAGGATTACAAAGTACACCAATGATATTGACATTCATTTATCGGTATATGAAAACATTTGCTACAGTAACATGTCCTTTATCCCTGTGCTAAGTCATGTAGCCCAGTGGTTGTCTAATAATGTTAAAGTTCAGAGTACTGATGAGTAGGAACCATACTCCGTGATATCTGCCACAGCTGTAATGGGGTATGAGGCTGTCTGGTTTCTCTTGGTGACACACATGTAGGTCCTGCGGCCATACCATCACTGTTGCAGACTTGTGATGGGCAGAAATGCTAAATTTTAGGTAGAGGTTAGGAGAAATAAAGATGTAACTTGTCTTCCGTCTAACTCATACCCCTGGCCTAGAGAAATAAGGAGGTGACTTTGGATTCCTTGGTTGGGCAGGGACATGGGGTTTCTTGGCTGTGTGTGTGTGTGTGTGTGTGTGTGGTACCTGTAGAGAGGGGCAGTCCAGTGCAGTGATCAAGGTCAGGGAGCCCGAGTTCACATCCTGGCTCTCCTGCTTACTGACAGGAAGTGTGAGACTTACCCCAGCCGACTTCTCTGCGCCCCTGTGTCTGCATCGGCAAAACTATGTGAGCTGACACTTGTGCGGCGTGTCTCGTGTGCCGGGCCCCATACTCTGAGTGCTCCACAGATAGCCCGCTTCGTCCTCATGGTGGTCTTGTGAGGAGAGCGGACCTGCGTTACCTCCCGGAGTATAGAAAGGTGCAGAAACAGAGAGAGGTTAAGTGATCTGCCCAGGGTCGGAAAGGTGGTGGGGCTGGGGCTTAAAGCAGGCAGCCTGGTTCCCTCAAGGTCTGCCTCCCACACCCACATCACAGGGTTCTTAGGAGCATTAGTAAGGTACTGTCCAGTGTGGCAAGTGCTTAGTATAGTGCCCAGCACACAATAAACCATAAAGGAGAGGTGTAGCTGTTGATGGTGACAAGATTCGTGTCCCTAGGGATGGGCTGGAGTGGGGTCAACACCCGGCCTCCCCTCACAGATTGCCATTCACCGGGCTGGGCGCCTCCCAGATCTGGCGGGTGCCTTCTCTCTCAGGGAAGTGAATGAGACTCTCCACTCGGAGATGGGAGATGAGGCTCTCAGGATTATAAAGCAGGCCCCCTTTGGAACTGTCCCCTCTAAGCCTGGCACTCGGGGCTCCTGCCCTCCAAGGGCTGCTGTTGGGGATGGTGAGCAGGGAGCACCCTCTTCGCTTTTGGGGAGCTCCTGGGCTCCTGGGTGAGACCCATGGGTCTGCAATGAGAGAAACGTCACACAGTTGTTCAGCTGTGAACAGGGATGGACAAGTTCCTAAGTCAATTCACAGACTGATTTGTTAGCTCAGGGAACAAATGCTTGAAGTGCTGGCAACGCAGAGATGAGCAGAATACAGTTGCTGCCTGTGGAGCAGGAGAAGACGGACGTCACTCAGCCGTGTGTGCGTACATCGTTGTCCGTGTGGGACACACACACAGATGTTGGGTAGTGTTGAGTGCACTGAAGACCCAGAATAAGGCCAGGAGCACCGGCAGCAGAGGGACCCAGGGAAGACTGAGGAGGTTCAGATGAACTGAGGCCTGAGTGAGTGAGTGAACCGTGGCCTGAAGATCCGGGCCTGTGTCTCAGGCAGAGGGAGAAGCAAGTGCAGTGACTTTGCGGTGGGAGCAAGCCTGACAGGCTCAGGGACATCAAGAAGGCTGTCCTCAGAGAGTCAGAGGAGCCAGGACTCAAAAGCTGGGACCTTTCCACCATTCTGAGGGACGGGGTGTGACGTGTGTGTTGGCAGGAGGAGGAGAAAAGCGGGAGGACCATCACGTCCAGCATGGCGATGGGGGTGAAAGGGGGAGCATTCTGGCTACAATTTGCACATAGAGCCAGCAGAGTTCAAAGCTGAGATGTGGGGCGTGAGGGGGAAAAAAGAGATCAAGATGGTTCCTGGGTTTGGGGACTGAAACAAATGATGTGTGGGGGCTCAGGAGGGGCACCATGATTTGGATCATAAGCTGAATTTGGGACTGACAAGAACTGGGGATGAGTCAGGCGTGCCCGGACCTGTGTGTCACAGCCCTTGCTGCCCCTGGTCTCTGACAGGAGCCTCCCTGGCTCTGGCACGGGTGAGTCTGGCGTCCGTCCTAGGTCGCTCACTGTGTGTGGCAGCTGTTAGCACAGCTGCATCGTTCCCTGAGAGACAGGTGGAGGTGGCGGGCGGAGGAGTAACCAAGGCCATAATCCTGGAAACAGGTAGGTCCACTAGCCCCCCACCCCTTCCATCCCACCTTTGTCCTCTGCCCCCAGGGTGTGTGTGGGGGTCTCACAGGGGAAGAGGCTAAGGGCTGAGTCCTAAGTCCAAGCTGGGCCTGCTGAACTTTGGTCAGCCTCCTGGGGAATTTGGGAGGTTTGGCTGATGAGCAGGTGGCCATGAAGGCTTCTCCATGGTTCCGTGCCCCCCAGGAATTCTGGACTCTGATGGCCACTGGGAGAGGCTGGGCTGCCCTCAGACAAGGTTTTCAGGGCCTGGGAACAGGACAAAACCCCAGGGTTCCCTCAGTGACCTTCCAGGGCTGCATCCTCCTGGGGTTGTGTCCGCATCTGTGGTGCACACAGGCCCTTTTTCTAGCCTCTGTCCCCTCAGGCTGTCCAGAGGCCTGAGTGTTTGCATTCAGCTGTATGAGAAATGTTATGTCTTTTATTTTTTAAAGATTTTATTTATTTATTTATTTGTCAGAGAGAGAGAGAGAGCACACAAGCAGGGGGAGTGGCAGGCAGAGGGAGAAGGAGGCTCCCCACTGAGCAGGGAACTCCATGCGGGCCTCAATCCCAGGACCCTGGAATCGTGACCTGAGCCGAAGGCAGCTGCTTAACCAACTGAGCCACCCAGGTGTCACAAGAAATGCTACATCTTAAGGGTTAAGGGCATGGGCTGAGAGTTGGGCATCTTCATGATGGGGTTCCAGCTCTACTGCTTACTTGCTGGGTGACTTGGACAAGTGACAGAGCTTCTCCAAAGGTTAGTTTCCTCAAGCCCAGAACAGAGATAATGGGCCTGGCCTCCTAGACGGTGTGGATAGTACAGAGCCGGGACGCGAGCGTCCCAGAGGGCTAGCTCTGCCGGTCCTCTGATCTCATCACGTCTCCCCCTTCACATGTGGCCCCGGGGCAGGGCAGGCCTCCCCTGGAAGCTGGGTGGAAATGGAGCCTCTCCGATGCCCACGGCCACCATGGCGTGGCTGCCAGTGCGCCTGGGACAGGCCCCCTATGGGGATCCTCTTTGCCAAACCCTTGTCTCCTGAGTGCATGCTGCCTGGCCTTGGCACATTCAGGGCCCCACCTGGCATGACTCTCACACCATCTGAGAGTAGATGGGAAGCCTTGGCTCCATGCTGACCGGTGGCCCCAGGAGGAGGGTCTCCCACTGGAAGGCCACAGAAACAGAGCGTTAGAGAAGTAACCCGGTAAGTGAGGGGGCCGGGGTGCGCACTCAGGTTTCGGAGCCCTGCTCTTAGTCACCAGGCTTTGCTGCCCGGGGCGTCCAAGTAAGGCGTAGGCAGAGCGAGAGGGAAGCGAGAGGGAGCGCCTTGTAGCATCTCGAGATTTACCGCCGTGCACTGTTCATTGCCTTTGTAGCTCCGTACCCTGGGGGATACTCAGTAAGCTTCTGCAGGGAACCCAGTCCCACTAGGGAGACCCCGGGCACCCAAAAAATGACAGAACCAGCCAGCCATGGAGCAGAGCGCAGCCGGGCCTGGTTATAGAGTGAGTTTGGTTCAGAGTGTGTGTGCCTGGTCAGAAAGGAGGGACCGGGCCAGGCCAGGATGCTGTGGCTGAGGTCGTCCTAGAGGAAGTGGGACTTGGGCTGGGCCGTAGGACCCTGCAGTCATGTTCCCCGTGGGAGCCCCAGATTGTGCGGATGGAGTGCCCAGTGCCTGTTTGGTCTGGGATCTGCTGCGTGTGGGGCTCTGTACAGAGAAAGTCTCCATCGCTTCATGCAGGGATCATCAGCCCACACCGGCAATGTTTGTGGCCTTCTAACCTGCAGGGGACTGTGTGCCACAGGGGCTGGCAGGTCCAGGATCTCTTAGAGGGCCGTCTGGACAGGCAGGTGGAAGCAGGAGCAAGGGGATGAGGGGAGGGATGTCGCCTTTGTCGGGGAGCTGATGTTTGTGTGGCCTTGCTGTGCCTGTGTGGGTCACGCTCCGGGAGAAGGCCTGCTCTGGTTGAGTCCCAGAGCACCTGAGGTGCCTAGCAGGGTCCAGTTCAGTCCTGCCCTGGACTGGGAGGGAGGGAGGTGGGTGGTGGGTGACCGTGGCTGGGGTCCAGCTGCCATTCTGAGCCTAACTCTGCTCTGGATAGGAGAGTCTCAGAAAATGGTAAGGGAAGTCTTTTCTCTTCACTCTGGCCTTCCTGAAAAGCAGGTCAGAGAGAGACACATACAGACAGACCAACAGACCCAAATTCCCTGGGGAAGAGCAGGAGAGGCAGAGAAACAGAGGTGACCTTATGGGGGGGAAGGGCAGGAGGCAAGGATCCTCTGGGCAGAGGATGCGAGTGTCACCGTGGGCTAATGCTGCTTCCTCCCTTCCGCTGAGGGGGTGGGATGGAGAGGCCAGCAGCCTTTTCTGTGGCCTGAGCGACTGAGGAGATAGGAGCGGGTCTTTTCATTTGTCTCTTCCCTGTTGTGACAGAACGTGTTCTCCTTATAAAAAATTCAAACTGGACAAAAATATTAATGCTCTGTATTGGCAGTTATTGTTCCGCGCAGCTCCCTGCCCCTCCCCAGGTCAGGGACTGTTAATGCTGTGACGTGTGGAATGAGCAGCTGGGACTGTGAGGGCCCCTGACCTTTATGCCCCAGCAAAGGATGCGTGTGCTTGCCCATTCCAGTTACCCAGAGCCTAGTGGGCTGAGGGGGAGTCCAGACACTTCTCTTTTGCCCCACATCCTAGGATCTTCCTGTGCTACATAGGGCCCAGGCTAGGTTTGGGGACAGTGACTAGGGCTTGGCCTTTAAAGAGTTGAGCGTCAGGCCCAGGGTGGGCATTGGCTTGACAAAGTAGGGGTGTGAGGATGTCTATGCAAGCTGGTTCATTTTTTCTAGTAAGTCTCCCCCTTCCCCCACGTCCCCTTGCATGCGACATCCTCTCACCTGTGTCTTCAATCTGCATCTCTTAGCTCTCTGTCTTCTCCCTGCACTCCTCCCACCCTCCCCCCGCCCCTGCTTACCGTGAGAGCACAGGGATGCGCACCCACACCTGGAGCATGTCCACCCTCCCTGATTGTGCCGACTCTCCTGCCGCAGCCTGCCCAGGAGATGGTCTCTCAGGTCTAGGAGGGAAAACCAGCAATCCTGGCTCCCTCCACTCGGGCCGTGATGTTGGTCACCCAGGAGAGGCGAGGCGCATAGCCCGTGATGGGCACACGAGGGTGCAGCCTTGACGGACAGTCCTAAGTGGGCACAACTGCATGTGCCCCTAGGAAGAGCTTTTTTCATACAAAAGATCCCCCACTCCCAACCTGTTTATGCCTGAGAAGCTCAGGGAGCGGGTGCTGTGGGGTGGGGCGGATCTCAGGGTTGGGGGTGACCACCTGAGCACTGACTGAGGCAGTGGGGGGGTGTAGCGTGTGGTGTGTTGGGGGATAGTATAGTGTGCAGTGTGGGGGGGTGGTGGCGTGTGGGAGGGTGGGTAGGATGGGGTGCGTGTGGGTGTGGTGTGCGTATGTACTGAGTGTGTGTGACTTTGAGCCCTTCAGTGACCCATCTGCCCATCTCCACCAGGCCTCATGCTTCACTGGCTGGGTCTAGAATTCTAGGCCAGATAACTTTTCCCTCCAAATTTTGAAGGCACGACTCCATAGGGTACCCACTGTTGTGAGTGAGGACCCAGTGTTATTCTAATTCCTGAACATACAAACATGTGTGTCTGGTGTTTGGAAGCTTTCAGGGTCTCCTTCTTCTGCCTGGTGTTCTGAAACCTCACTGGGAGACCTGTTGGCCGGGTCTTTCTTTGTTCCTTGTGCTGCATGCATGTGACCCTTCTCTGCTGCTGCTCATGTCCTTCAGGTCAGGAAAACTTTCTTGTATTATTTCTTGCCTGTTTCTTTCTCCTTGTGCACTCTGTTCCCTCCCACTCCACTCTCCTCTGTCCTTTTTTTTTAATTAATAGAGGATTGATTGATTGATTTATGAACAGCTTCAGGTTTACAGAAAAACAGGGAACGTACCGAGAATTCACATACACTCCCTAGCTCTGGGCTCCCCCCTCATCATTCTGTCTTTTATTAACATCTCACATTAGTGTGGCACACTGGTTACTACTGATGAACCAATCCCAATGTATCATTATTAATTAGAGCCTGTAGTTTATATTACATATAAAACTCTGTCTTTTATATTTTGTGGGTAAGCCAAATAGATACATGTATTTACCATTATAGTATCTTACAGAATAGTTCCAGTGCCCTCAAAATCCCCAGTGAGTTGTTGATTTTCAGCTTGCCCAGCTTTTTCCTTGTTTTGTGGATGGGAGAGAGGACTCCCAAGTCCCTCATACATGGGAGCAGACTCCTTTTTCTTTCTTGACTCGCCCGTTACTTGGTCATGAACCTCCTTGGACTGACCTAGCATCACCTCATCGTTGCCCTTCTACTTTCCAGGAGATTTCCTCCAACTTATCTGGGACACCTCCTTTGAGTGTTGTATGAAGCTCTGATGTGCGAGGGAGGTTCTGCATTCTGGGTGCTGGTGTGAGAAAGGGGACCGATTTTCAGTCAGTCATGTTTTCAGCCCTGCACCTGAGCCCATCATTTGGGCTTGGCGTCCCTACGTCCAGAAAATTTCTGGTTCAGTTTCTCCATGCAGTCTCTGTGCTTGTATCTGTAGGAGTTGGGGTGGGGCGTGGCCTGCTGAGTAGATTGGGAGGGGACCTGGGTGGAGGGTGTCTAGCGGCTCCATGCGGATGCTGTATGCTGCCACTGGCCAGGAGTCTGGTTGGGCAAGAGGATTTGGGCAGCAGAGGAAGGAAGAGCTCCATGCAAACCCACCACCCCCTCCCTGCAGGGTGGGCTCCACCCACCCTGTGCAGTAGTCGTGTGTTAGGGGTCTCCCTGGGGTTCTGTAGTAGGAAGAACATGGCCTTTGAAGCGATGAAAACTGGCTCTCCATCTCCTCTTCCCTTCTAGGCTGCTTGCTCTCGGAGGAGTTACTTTGCCTCTGAGCCTTGACCTCCTGCTGTGTAAAATCAGAGTAGCGGCTCCGACCCCCCAGGCTTGTTGTAAGGTGTACGTGGGGGTGAGCTGAAGACCCTTGCAGTCCATGGTTACACACGCCAGATGCTCAGCGAGCGCCCTTGCCCTCCCCTGGGTGTCTTGCTTGAGGCCCCCGTATGCCATTGTGTGCAGAGGTGCTCCTGGTGGCGTGTGGAGGAGTCTGTGAGCGGGTGAGATGCGTGTCCGTGTGTGCACTGGTGTTCCTGGCCCTGGGCCTCGGGATGAGCTGTTCTTTCCTGGGCTCACTGATGCCTCAGAGCAGAGCTTTGGCTGGGACGAGCCCGAGGAGATGATGTGAACAGGGAAGAATGTGGGTAGGTCTGTCTACCCCAGGGGCCTAGCGGTTAAGAGCTCCTCCCACACCCAGCCTCAGCCCTTTGGGCCTCAGAATTTCAAATGGACTGGGGAGGGGCAGCGGGGAGATCTCTGGGCCCCTGGGAAGGGGGAGGGGAGGGCAGCATGGAGCGGTGACTGCAGCTCTGCCCAGTAGCCCCCAGAGAGTCCCCTACCTGGGATTGGTTCCCTCCGTCATAGACAAGTTGTAGACGCTTTCTCTCGACTCTGCCTGTGGCTCAGAAGGCTGGGCCTGGGGTGCCCGGCAGGGGAGGGCAGGCTCCCTGGGCCCGTGACCGGAGCTCCACCCCGCCCCCCTTCTCGCAGGTGGTACAAGCTGCACTCCAAGGCCGGCAAGAAGGAGAAGGAGCGCGGAGAGATCCAAGTCACAATCCAGTTCACTCGCAACAACCTGAGTGCCAGCATGTTTGACCTGTCCATGAAGGACAAGCCACGGTCCCCTTTCAGCAAGATCAAGGACAAGATGAAGGGCAAGAAGAAGTTTGAGCTGGAATCTGCTTCGGCCATCCTCCCAAGCAGCGCCCTGGAGGACCCCGAGCTGGGCAGCCTGGGCAAGATGGGCAAAGCCAAAGGCTTCTTCCTCCGCAACAAGCTGCGCAAGTCCTCCCTGACGCAGTCCAGCACCTCGCTGGGCTCGGACAGCACCCTGTCTTCAGCCAGCGGGAGCCTGGCCTACCAGGGCCCGGGTGCCGAGCTCCTCACCCGCTCACCCAGCCGCAGCAGCTGGCTGTCCAGTGAAGGGGGTGAGTGAGCGAGGGCCCTGCCCTGCCTGGGGTGGGGGTGGGGGTGGGGGGGCTCGGGCCAGGAACCAGGCTGCTCTTCCTGCTGCTCACCCTGTGGGTACTTCCTTTTCAGGCAGGGACGCCACCCAGTCCCCCAAGTTGCTCACCCACAAAAGGACCTACAGCGACGAGGCCAGCCAGATGCGAGCCACGCCGCCCCGATCCCTCCTGGACCTGCAGGGCCACCTGGAGACTGCCTCCCGCTCCTCGCTCTGCGTCAACGGGAGCCACATTTACAATGAGGAGCCCCAGGCCCTCCCGCGGCACCGCAGCTCCATCTCCGGCCCGTTTCCACCCTCCAGCTCCCTGCACAGCGTGTCTCCCCGGCCCGCCGATGAGGGGGCTCGGCCTGCAGATGACTCCGGGGGCAGAGGCGGCCGCAGCACCAGCATCTCAGAGGTGCTGCCCGGACAGGAGGAGCTGAGCTCTCAGGCCAAAGTGTTGGCCACCGGCGCCAGCCGCCCTGGAGAGGAGGAGGGGGCCCGGCTCCCCGAGGGAAAGCCGGTACAGGTCGCCATGCCCATGGTGGCCTCCTCTGAGGCTGTGGCCGAGAAGGAGGGAGCCCGGAAGGAGGAGCGGAAGCCCCGGATGGGCCTCTTCCACCACCACCACCACCAGGGGCTGAGTCGGAGCGAGCTGGGGCGCCGTGGCTCTCTGGGGGAGAAGGGGGGTCCCACCCTGGGGGCCTCCCCCCACCACCCATCCAGCGGGGAGGAAAAGGCCAAGAGTAGCTGGTTTGGCTTGAGAGAAGCCAAGGAACCAACTCAGAAACCCAGGTACGTCCTCGGCAAAACCAGCTTTGCTCCTCGGGGAGCGTGCTGGGGCGTTTGCAGCCTGGATCGTGGGGCAGGGAGGACGGAGCCGAGGGGGTCCTTGGGCAGGCTGCTGCGGCTCTGGCTTTGCATGGACGGATGGTGGGGGGTACACTTCCCCAAGCCGAGGCTCGTTGTTGGCACATGGACGCAGGTAAGTCGCAAGGGCACAGCGCTCTGGGGGCCCTGTGGAGTGAGGAGTCCCGTCTCTGCATGGGTGTCTCTTCGCCAGTTGGCCCACCTACTCCCAAGGGAGGGGAAGAAGGGGAGAAAAGCAGGGAAGGCCACTTGTGTGAATTCTTTGCTTCCCAGCCTCCACCCCTGCCCTCTGGCCTCAAGGTCAGGAAGCCTTGGCAGGCGGAGGGGTGGGACGGGGCCTGTACCTCAAACCTGCCACCCCCACCCCAGCTGCCCCAGCTGGCTCTGTGACCCCTTCCCCCTGCGAGATGGCTGTCAGGCCACTGATGCCCCCGCCCCTCTCTTCGTACCCTCACTCCCAGTTACGCCCCGGGCCTGGCAAGGGCTGTGGACAACTCCCTTAAAATCTGCGACCGACCTTCTGTTCTTGGACACTGCTGGGGCTCTGGCCCTCTCTGTTATCTCTCGCTCTTGGGGTGTGGCAAGCTGAGGATGGCCACTCTGTTCTGAATGTGCTGAGTCCCACCCACGGAAGGGATGCGGGAGTCCTTGAGCTCAGGCCCTGGCAGAGCTCTCAAGAGGGTCCCGGTACCAATTAGGATTCTGCACCCAGTTCCACTGTGGGGACTGGTTTCCCACACGCCCAGGCCGTTCTTGGACACCACCTGGATGCCCTGCAGTTCAACTCAGTGCTGACACTATTGACCCGGAGATGCCTCAGACCCCACATAGGCTCAGAGCTACGGGACTGACCGCCCCCAGCCCCCCACCGGCCCACCGGCCACTTCAGATACCTGTCAAAACTCCAGGTTGTCACCTGTGCTCTTGACCAGCCAGCTATAGATCGGAGGTCCCAGTGACCACCTCCTTCCTTGAGTTTGATTCACTTGCTGGCTTGGCTCAGAGAACTCAGAAACATTCTGCTTCCACTGGTTTATTATAAAGGCTGTAACTCGGGAGCAGCCTGGTGGAGGAGATGCACAGGACAAGGTCTGGGGAAAGGGCCCAGGGCTTCCGTGCTCTCTCCAGGCGCACTACTGCCCCTGCATCTCCACGTGTTGTTCATCCCTGAAGCACCCGAACCCCATCCCTGGGAGTACTTGCAGGGACCCCTCACACAGGTGCGGTGATTAAATCATTGCCATTAGTGACCAGTTGGCTTCCAGCCCGTCTCCTCTGCAGAGATCAGGGTGGGGCTGAGAGTTCCACCCTTCTATTCATGCTCCATTCCCCTGGCAACCAGCCTCCCGTCCTTAGGGTCCTCAGGAGCTTTTTAAAAAGTCACCTCATCAACGCAAACCCAGTTCTGTTAATGGGGCGTGTTACGAATCACAAGATGCCCATTTCACTCTTACTGCTCTGCAGCATTTCAGGAAGTGAGGACAAGAGACCAGACATTAAAAGATGCTCTTATTCAGGAAATTCCAAGGGTATTGGAAGCTGTGAGCCAGAAACCGTGGACGAAGGCCACATCCATATGACAGTGAGAGTATACATCTGGTCGTTCAGATGACCGCATCGCAGATTCCCAGCCCCAGCCCCTGGCCCGGCCCTTTGTCTCCTCCTAGCTCTGACCATCTGAGGCTGCTGCATTGTCCAGCAGGCTGCAGGGAGGGCCTCCAGACGTAGGTCCTAGGAGCAGATGTCCCTGTGTCTCAAGGGCCTGGGGCTGGCCCTGGACAGGCAGCGTCTGTGGCGGCTCCCGCCAGTGTGGCCGGGCAGCCGTTTCCGCTCTCAGTCAGCCTGCCCCTCCCCTGTTGACGGGGGCAGGAGGTGGGGCGCCAAGACTGGGCACGGCGGGGAAGGGGCCAGAGAGAGGCTCCTACGGCCACCCCCCAGGAGAGGGGAGAGGAAGGACTCCTGTGGTCCTGGTTCTTCTCTTTCCCTGTGCAATTCGAGTCCGCCGAGAGGGGTGGGGAGAGAAATGCCAGGCCTTTCTGGGTTCCGGCCTGCCCACCTGGCAGCCCCCCGTATAGCTCACGGCCAGTCAAGTGGAGTGGCTCAGTCTCTGGGTGATGCCGCCCTCCGGCTCCCCTGCTGGGTACGTCAGCTTCTGTCCCTGCGGCCCAGCCCCTCCTCACCAGACCCCAGGGGAACTGCTGGCCGCTTGTAGCCGAGGGAAGATGGGGAAGAAGGGGATGGGCCTGTGGCCCTGTGACAGCTTAGATTTGCGGGTGGACCCGCGGAGGCAGGTGGCAGGAGACCCAGATAGAGCATTTGCTGGGAGGAGCTGGGGGGCCTGGGTGCGATGGAAAATAGACCATGGGCTCAGGGCTATTGTCTGTGGGTCATCTCAGGGCCTTCTCCAGGACAGATGGATGCTGGGGGACACCTCTCGTGAGCTCCTTTCTGTGCATGTGCCCCGGCTCTGGGCTCAGACCCCTGCAGGCCAGCCTGGGAGTGGTGTTGAGGTTGTCCTCACTCCTGCTTACAGCCCTGTGTCTCCATGTTTCCCAGCTGCCCCTTCAGAGTCCGTTGGGTCCCTGATGGACATGAGGCAGCTGAGGTTTTTGCCCTTCTCCTTGATTTCTGAGCTCGTCCTCAGCAGGATGGAGGGCATCCAGGGATCCCTGCCCTCCCTGGGGCTCATTTGAGGGCAGAGGCTGCAGGGGCGAGGGTTCTTTAGGTAAACTGAGCTGGCCCAGACAGGCTTGAGACCTGGTCATTGAGCCCATCAGCATCACCCTGGCCCTGGGCCTTGACAGAGCCAGGAAAGCGGCCAGGAACAAACAACTGTTGGCCCTCGCCCAGAAGGCTTGCTCTGGGCTTTTGAGGAGAGAATAAGTGAGCTAATTCACTGCAGGAAGCTGTAGTCAGACACTGAAGGTTGCTGCAGGTCCCTGTTGGGGCTCCGGGGTCTGTCCATGGGCCAGAGGTGCGGGGTGCCTGTGCCTGCGCTCCACCCCCCCCTGCCCCCCATGGCTACCTGTACAGATTGCTGGGTGCTCCTCTCTGGAAAGGGCAGCGGCGCCCTCTAGTGCTCCCATGCGGCACTGGTGGCCTACGGAGAGGCCTGAAGCACTCTGTGTTGGGTGCCCCGTATCCAGGAAAAAACACCGGCTGCTTCTTTGGAGAAGCCAGTGACTGGGAGAAAAGGAATGAGGGTGTCGGGGCTGAAAAGATGGTCCTCATTTTTGTCCTGACCTGGCCCTGGTCTGCTGGGTCCCGTGACTCGGGTGTGCCTGGGTGGGGGAGGGGACGGTGGTCGTCATCTGAGCCATGGGACCGGCCCGGCTCACCCGCCCGGCCGTGAACCTTGCATCCTGAGCTGCAGCACGAACCACCACGAACCACTACGTACTGTGTGTCTAGGACTGTCAAGGCCAAGCGTGTTAAACCCACCAGGGCCAAGCAGGCTTATCTTTGTGTCAATCCCTCTCTGACCCTTTCGGAGTATAAGCTCCCTGTGGGCAGGCCACCAGAGCTCACCTGCCTGTCCTTGGCACATTAACCACAGAACCCTGTGTACAGTAGGGGATCAAGTGTGGGATGCAAATATTTTTAACTGGGGTAAGTGCGGTACAGCATGGGGGTGAGTGTATCGAGGTGGCCTTTGGTGGTCTGTGCGCCTGTCCCGGCCCCTCACCGGAAGTAGGACATCAAGGTCCCAGTGAGCCCAGAGTGCGTGGTGGCTGCTGCCAGCTCAGAGTCTCAGTGGCATTCCCCAGGGGGTAAATGAGGGCTGTGACATGTCCAGTGACTGCAAGCTAGTGTAGCCATCTATCCTGTTTGGGCCTCTTTTGCCACTGTGGTTAATATTGCCCTTTTACCGTGGTAAAAATGTCCTAGTTTGGAAGGTAAATTGGGTGGTGTTCCTACGTAGAGCTTCTTGGGCCCTTCTCTGTTACCTCCTTGTGGCCAGATGATGGGGGAGGGCGTGTCCCGTCTCCTGGACACCTTTCCTGGGCATCAGGCCCCTCTCAGGAGGGCCCCGGAGCTCCCGCCTCGGGAGGGAGGGAGGCAGGGCTGAGACACATGTTGGCTGGGGGGCGTATGCCTCGAAGTCTGGCTGTGGCGTCTTGGGCGACTGCCTGGTGGAGAGCCGCGGCACATCCACATTCCACCTCGGGAACCAGTGCATGGAAATGACGAGGACACACAGCGCCTCTCAGCCTGAGGAGGAGCTGGCCCAGTGATGCAGTCCGTCACCCAGCCACGGCGATGTTTAAGCAGAGGGGGCTGTCAGAGAGAAGGGGGATTCCTGCGTTAATCACCAGTTGTCCTAAGGTTCCCGCAGGCCCTAAAGTTTTATTCTCTCAGGTTCCGGGGCAGAGACATTTGGACTTCTCATTTCTTCCCAACTTTGTTCCTAAAAGAGAAGATGAGACTGCATATGTTGAAGTCCCCTCTGTGTGGCAGGGGGGTGGCGCTGTGCCAGCTGGCCGGGCGGGCCCTGTCCTCAGAGCACAACCTGCAGAGATAACCCCATAGGGGAATGGGTCTCCGGTCTGTGCCAGCTGGAGTGGCAGGGAGGGGACAAGTGTGCCCCTGGTGTGGAGTCAGGGCAGGGGAGGTGTTGGGGGGAAGCAGGGCAGGTGTCACCGGGTAGGAGGGATAGACGGGGCGCTCTTAGAGGTGCCGCCGGCTGTTGAGAGCCTGCCGGGCCTGGCTCCTGGAGTCTCTTCCTCTAGGGAGAGCCCTTCGCTGGTTCCATACCAACGGGTTTGTGTGTACCTCTGGGGAGCCAGTGGTGGGAGGGTGCATGCTAGCCTTGCCTGGGGCTCCCAGCCTACTTCCCTGCCGCTCTCCTGCGCTGCAGTCCTGACGGCCAGCCAGAGTCTCATCAGACCACAAGGGTGAGTGGGGCCAGGCCAAGGGTAAGCGGGGAAGGGGGAGTGTGCGGAGCTAGGCCTGGTGCTATTTAATGTTGATGGAGCTCTCTTCCTCCAGATCCCTGTGGTCACCTGTCACAAAGGGGGCTGGAGAGAGAGGTGGCTCCGAGTAGCCCTGTTCCTGGGGGCCGAGTCCTGCCGGCAGAATTGGGCTGTGTCCGGTGTGGATGCTGTATTCGGGGGGCAGACCAGAGGCAGGGCCTTGACCCACATGGTGGTGGTCCATTGCTCTCCTTGGTTCTTGAGGTGGGCACATATGCCTGGGTCTGCCTGTGGCCAGTTTGGATTCACGGAGGAAGAGATGTTTGTGGAGGTTGGGACTCTGGGCCCACGATTTGACCTCTTTCGGTGTCTTCACCAGGTCAGGACCACAGAGGCAGAGAGAAGTGCCGGGAAGCCTGGCGGGGTGGGCGTCAATGGGACTCTCTTACCTTCCTCCCCACCCCCATACCCCGATCTCTAGGTGGTAGTATGAGGCTGAGAAGGCACCCGGGGATGGGGAGTCACAGGGCAAAAGGGTCAGGAGAGTCTCTGGAAGCTGGATTCTTAAAGAGACAGCCAGGGTTGGGACCCGGCTGCGCCCTGCCCATGAGGCTGGAATCCCAGACTCCCACAGTGTCTTGGGAAGCCCACCTGCGCTGCTGGTTGAACTGGAGTCCTTCCCTTTGCCTTCCCCCCAGTGTTCGTAGACAAGCCCGCCCAGCCTCTGCCCAGCTCCGTGTGCAGCCTGCTCTGTCTGGGCCCGGTTCCCAGAAGAATCCTGGGGAGCTCCAGACTTCCTGGGCTCCTTCCATAGGTGCCCCCCTGACCCCAGCCCGTGTGCCTCACCGGCTGGCTGGTAAAGCCTGGCTTCTGCCACCCCCGGGCTTGCCCCCCAGTGTTTGAGTGGAGACGATGGAGGCACAGGAGTCCCTAGGATGTTCACCCGGGCAGGGATCAAGGAGTGGGGGTCTGGGGGCTGAGAGTGGGAAGCAGGCAGTAGGAGAGGCTCCCCAGGTCTGGGCCTGACAGGTGGGCTCAGCCGCAAGGCAGCTGCCAACCACTGTCAGCGCCAAAACTGGGGCGTGCACTGTCTTCCTGGCCTTCTGTCCGCCGGCGTCGTCCTGGGGCAGCCGAGAGCTCTGGTTTCTGAGTTTGCTCCTGCCCACGAGTCAGCTGGGCACCATCGGCAGGGTGCAGGTGCGGGGCCATGCTCCCTCCCTGAGAGGTCAGCGAGTGTTCTCTGGCTTCTGTGGGAGTGTAGGGCCACTGCCGCGGAATGGCTTTCCCAGGGCAGCCGCCAGTCTGTCTGTGTGGGGAGGACCCCAAGAGGCCCCGATGACCTCCAGAGTCACCGCTGCTGCTACATTCCAGCCTTCGGCTCTGGAGTGGGGCTGCTTTCAAAGCTGGCCCGTGGGTGCCCTTGGGGAGGGGCACCCCCAGGTGGGCGCCTGACAGGAGCTAGCCTCAGCAGTGTCTCGCTGTCCATCTGGGCAGGTGATGGTACCCCTCCAAGAAACGGGAGAGGCCGGTTCTCTTTGATGGACGTCTTGTCACGTCCGATGCCTGCTCCTGTTTCTGCAAGGGGTCAGTCGAACCTGTCTGTTCCAGCCACCAGAACCCTGAGGGCTTCTATTTGTGCTGGCTTCGCCCAACCAGATCTTGAGGCCTGGCCTTTCTCTGGCCTCTTTATCCCCTCCACGGAGCTAGTATTCCTTTCCTCTCTCAGTCCTTAAAGGGCTGTAAGACCTTCTGGTGGGTTTTGTGGGTGTGAGTCTGGTGTTGAGTAGACTCTTCAGCCTCTGGGCCCATTCAAGAACCCTTGGCTGAGGCTGGGATCCCGCCTGTAAATGGGATTAAATGAGCTCTGTCCAGCATGTTCCTCCTTAGGCAGCCCCTGATAATATCATGTGTTGGGGTCTTCCCTTTGTCCCCCAGCCCACTGGCCTGAACCCGGCCCGTGTGGGTGTGGCATGTGGGACCCGGCCCGAGGCAGGTGGGGGGAGGCAGGCGGGGGACGTTCAGCAAGGCCGTTTCCGGTCTTGGCATTAACCCGGAGGCTCACGGTTTTGTCTCCCTCCACAGCCTGGACGTGTCTCCTCAGGTAGAACCTGACCCAGCTGCTCTTCCTCACCACCTCCCCTGCTCCCCCTGTGCTCCGGCCCTCCCCACTCCTGCTCCCACTGCTGCTCCCATGCTAAGCACTAACCTTTTTGCAGCCGCCTCCCCCGCTGCTGCCGCTGCCGCCTCCGCCGCCCCTGAAGCCACCCCATCTGGATTCTCGGGTCTCACCAATCCGTTCCTCACCTCCATGCAGAGCAACCCTTTCTTCGAGGAGCTCCTAGCCGACATAGCACTAAACTGTCCTTCACCTGCTCCCTCTCTCCCCAGTGCCTCCAGGGCCAGCCCCACCCCCCTGGCCTCCCCTGGGAAAGCCCTGCCTGAGTGGGACGACACCTTCAACGTCTTTGCCGCCAGCAGGCTGCGTCCAGAGGCCAGGAGCAAGATCCTGGCCCCTGCAGGAGTGGGGCTGGAGGTGACTGGGCCGCAAGAGCAAGGCCGCGGGGCCGTGACAGTGAAGGCACCCGAGCCCCGGGGGGCCCCTGGGGGAGGAGGAAGAGGTGGGAGCAGCGTGTGGCTGGAGCCCAGGCTTCCTCTGGACTTGGGACTGGAGCGCCAGGGCAGCAGTGTGGCTGACCCGGGGCCCCTGGGGCCGGTTGGGGCCGGCCTGCCCTCTTCGTCAGCCCAGCTGCAGCCGAGAGCCGCGGACTCTGAAGCAGCCGGGGAGCCGCCAGCCCCCGGAGGGGAAGCCGGGCAGAGTCCGGCCGACAGCGCGACGTCTCTGTTTAGCTCCCCTGAAGTGATCAGTGTGTGGGAAAGGCTGCCGGGCCCCGACGACGGCCCTGAGGGCCAGGAGGCAGCCTCCCAAGGCGAAGGCCAGCTCTCGCAGGAGCTCAATACAGTCGACGATTCGTGGCCTTGGGATGTGGTCACCATCTCTCCTGCAGCCGAGACGTCCTCATCAGTCCTGCGGGGAGAGTCTGAGGGGCAGATGCAGCCAGAGTCACCAGAGCCTGTGAGCCCCGGGGGGAGCGAGGGGCCTGCCCCCCGGGAGCCGGAGCCGGAGCCCGAACCCAAACCGGAGCAGGTGTCGGACCAGGGGCTGCAGCCCAGCAGGCCACCTCCCAAGCCACCACGCCTCTTCACGCCCTCAGATTCCCAGGAGAAGGAGGAGGAGGCGGCAGCAGCAGCAGAGGCGGCAGCTGCAGGGGGGCTGGGAAGCAGGGGGGCAGAGACAGGAGGAGAAGACAACCTTCCAAGCCTGCTGGTTGCTGGTCCTCAGGAGGCCGAGGAGGAGGGCCAGACACCGGGGGCGGAGCCTGACAGCCATTCTTCTGGAACCCCGCTGGGTGGGCCAGGCCTGGAAGATGTAGTGGAGGGTGCCAGCCCTCCCATGCCTGGGCCCTCCTTATCCCTGCCCACCAGCCACTCCGAGGGTCCTGCCCCCGTACCCTGTTACTCAGAGAGTCAGCAGATCTGGGGGGCTCTGGAGAAAGGAGAAAGCCCTGAGGGTCCTGAGGCCCAGAGCCAGGGACCTGTAGGAGAGGGGCTTGGGCCCCTGCCAGATAGCTCCCAACACACTGACCTCTGGGCCTCGGAGGAGGACGCCTTGAACCCCTTCTTGTCTCAGGGGAGCCAAGACCCCCCCAGTCTCCCGTCCATATCCCCTCCAGGGTCCAGGGAACCGTCCATCCTCTCTGGTCCAGAAGAGCTGCCCACTCCCCCAGAGCCTGCTTTCCCACCACCCCCTCTTCCGCCCTGGGCCGGCCACCATCATGGGGGGCCCAGCCCTCCATGTTCCCCTCTGCCTGGAGCTCGGCCCCTGACTTCTTCCTCCCCAGCCCTTGGGGAGACAGCCTCTTCCCCTGAGGGCTCCCCTGCCCCACCTGGGGAGGACCACGCTGCAACTACCCCAGCCTCCCCGCTTGTGCTTCTGCCCTTGGAGACACGACCAGCTGAGGAGCCACAGTCCAGCGGCAGGTGAGCTGTCACCCTGAGAATACTCGCAGGAGGAGTGGGAGAAGCGGGGCAGAGCAGCCCAGGGGCCGAGGTGTTCACGTTCCTGCCTCAGCCCTTCCACGGACAGATGGAGGGCTCCTTCCCCCTGAGGCAGCAGAGGGGAGGTTTTGAAGAATGGGGCCCTTCGGTGGTACTGCCTTGGGAACTCTCCTCTCAGGGTCCCTGGACAAGGAAGAGTGCCCCACAGAGTTTGAGGTGCAGGGAGAGAGGAATGGAGTGGGCAGAGCCAGTGTGGGCTGGCAGGGGGAGGGGGAGGAGAGCTCAGGTCCTCAGCGGCAAGGGGTGCTGGGTGCCGGGGGCAGTGACGCTTGACAGATGGGTGCCACAGGGGAGCGGGCTGTGGGAGGCGGAGAGCTAGAGGAGGGACTGGTACTGAGGTCTGTGGGAGAGAAAGCCTAAGAGCTGTTTAGAGGACAAAAAGAAAAATGAAACGACCACGCCCTGGACCCCAGGAGAAAGGGTCTGTAGCCCCGTCAGGTGCCTCATCAGTTTGTGTCTGGGCCTTTTCAGGGGGTGGTCCTGAGGTGCTTAGGACGGTGTTGGGTGGCCCCTGGATGCCTCTGTGATTGTGGTCACCGTGGCAGTGGTCCGTTTGGGAGGAATGATGAAGCCGTGACCTCCCCACCAGGTTGACTGGTGAGGGAGGACCAGAGCTGAGGTCAGGAGACACAGGTCACTTGAGGTTGATGGGGGCAGTGAAGTCCAGAAAGACGCTAGTACCCGAGGAGCCCCAAGTGAAGACGTGGGGGGAGCAGAGGGGCCTGCTTTTTCTGCCGAGCAGGGCAGCGTGAGGGTCCCGGACCGGAGCCCCTGCCTGCCAGCTCATACACACAGTCACCCCAATTCACTGCGCCTCCGCTGTGTGTCAGACACCGCGTAGAGATGAAGAACGCTGTCCCCGCAGTGTGCCTGGACAGCTCCCAATCCAGCGAGGGAGACAGATGGGCACCCATGAGGAGCTGGCCCAGGGGTCCCTGCCGATACGTGAGAAGTGGGAGGGAAGGAGTCTGGGCTGCCCTGGGCTGCCGTGCCAGTGGTAGGCGGTGAAGCTGTCCCCAGAGGTGGGGGAGAGGAGGTGGTCACGGCTTCCTTGCTGTGATGAGAGCGTCCTCAGCTGGCCCTGCCATATTCTAGCTTCACTTCTGATTATACTCACTACCTACGGGAAGCTTTATTCCCTCCACAGTTGGCTTCATATCCGAATTCGGCATGGCCCTTCATCCTCAAGTAGAAGGGCCAAATAGAGCTGTCCCCATTTCTCAGAGACGGAAGGGGACTTCTTGACAGCTCTCGGGTCCAGGGTCCCTCAGATATATGGGGCCAATCCGATTGAGAGCCCGGGACCTGTTCAGGGTTTCCCTATGCCACCCAGCTATTCCTCCCCTCCCCAGGCATAGTCCGTGGGTCACATGAGAGCAGCTTTTAAGCTCCGATCCCTAATGCAGACTCCTGCGTGGGAAGAGAGACGTTTCCCCTGTTGTCTGCCCCCATCTGGCCTCTCCCGGGAATCCACGGCCCTATCCTGAGTAAAGAACTGACTTCTCTGGGTCTGGGCTGTCCCTCTTTTGATGAAGTTCAGGGCCTCGGGCTGAACCATTTTGCTTCCTACTTCTGAATGGTCCAAATCCTCTGTGACATAAGCGTAGATTTTGAGAGGTCCCTTGGGGAAAGGTTAATTGATTTGGGGGCCTGGTGCTTGCAGTTTGCGTACCTGTCACAGGTCCGGGGTGCTAAAGGATCCCAGACCAGGGTCACTGTCGTCAGCTTAGGGGAATCAGGGACGTTTCCTAGAGGAAGTGGCCTTGCGCGGCTTGGAAACACGAGTAGGAGTTAGCCGGCCAGCAGGCGAAAGGCCAGTGTTGTGCAGAGGGACCATTCCCGGGAGAGTCTGAAGGTGAGAAAGAGCTCTTTTCCTGGTTTGCTGCAGTGTGTGGAGTCGAGGCCCAGGAAGAAAGGGCAGGGCCCAGTTCTACTAGAGACTGTTTTCTTATCTGATAGGGAGCCAGTAAAGGCTGTTTAAACATTGAGAGGCTGAGCTCACCATCCCATAAGCAGAACAGAGGAGTGGTCGGAGGTGGGCAAGACTCCCTCTGAGGAGATGAGTGACCGCAGGTGTAGCTGAAGGTAGCCAGCACTGACGTGGAGAGAAGGGGCCGGTGCGAGAGAAGCTGAGGGGCAGCAGGTCGAGGTCCGTTAGCCCTGGAGCCGAGCCGTGGGAATCGGATTCCCAGGTGTCTGGCTGGAGCCATACGCTGCTGGCAGGGATGCAGGAGAGGACAGGTGTGGAGGCAAGTGCAGTGCGCCCAAGCTGGACCCGAAGTGCAGTGAGCCAGCCTCCAGCTCTGTGTGGGGCTAGAGCCTGGGGCTGAGTTCTGGACTGGAGATGGACATTAGGGGCGGTGGGAGCCGAAGTGGGGAAGGGAGGGATCCAAGGGCAGGCTAGCGGTTAAGACTGAGAAGAGACTGCCAGAGGTCAGAAAACCAGACGGAGGTCTTGGGGGGAAATGAGGGAGAACAGACCAAAGGAAGGAGTGGTCCAGGAGTCGAGTGCACAGAGAGGTCCGTGAGTGGAGAGCAGAGGGGTTGGTGGACTCAGCAGGAGCACTTATGCTGGGCTGGTGGGGCCGACGTCCCCGTTCTGACGGGTTGAGGAATCAATGAAAGGTAAGCACGTCTAGAGACAGAACGTCTAGAGACAGAACGCAGTCTGCGTGCTCTGGTGTGGCTGGGGAGGGGGAAGGGGAGCTGGGGCCCGACCGATGGCGGATAGCCGGGGGTTTCTCCGGCCAGTGTCAGTGCTCATGGGAAGCAGCCAGTTTAGAGATGACAGCAAAGTGTCCCGGTTTGCCCAGGTCTTTACTGGTTTTAGCACTGAAAGCCCGGAAGTCCCGGGAAAATGGGGGCCCTGGGAGGGTCGGTCAGTCCCCTAGGGCGAGGCTACAGTGTGGTAGAGGGAGGCAAGCAGGAGGGGGTGGCCCTTAGGTGCAGGGAAGGTAGTGGGCCGGCCTGTGCCGCTCCTATGAGGGGGAAGGCCTGCTGAGGGAGCAGAATGGCGAGGGGGCCACGCTGGGGCGAGAGGAGTGAGAGCAGTGAGGGATTGGGCACAAGGCCTGCCGAGGGGCACTGGTGGCAGCTGCCCCAAGGCCTTGCCAAGTGCTGGTGGCCCCCCCACTTCCGTTGGGCTGCTCCCCTCCCCATAACGCCTCTCCTTTATGTTTCGGCAGTCCCCACCCTGTGAAGCCGCTCAGTGCCACCCCGGTGGAGGGCAGCCCAGACAGGAAACAGCCCCGCTCCAGTCTGAGCACAGCTCTGAGCAGTGGGCTGGAGAAACTCAAGACAGTCACATCGGGCAGCGTTCATCCTGTGGCTCCAGCCCCCCACGCGGGCCAGACCGTGGACACCAAGAGGCTGAAGGTAAGGCCTGGCAGGATGCCAGGCATGTGGTGCTGTGGAGAGCGGCCAGGTGCCCTGAGGACAGGAGTGGGGGGCCCGCGCAGGATGGAGCGAAGAGCAGGCCCGGTCCCCCACACCGGGGCCCTAATGCCGGTTGGGCGGTCTCTTGCATTGGAGACAGAGGCCGCTCTGGGGGCCCGTAGGGGTGAAACCTGGGTGTTGGTGGGCGGGCAAGCCTGAGGCCGCCCTGCTCACTCTCCTCCCCGGCCTCAGGATTCAGGTGTGCTGGACCAGTCGGCCAAGTACTACCACCTGACCCACGACGAGCTCATCGGCCTGCTCCTGCAGCGGGAGCGGGAGCTGAGCCAGCGGGACGAGCACGTGCAAGAGCTGGAGAGCTACATCGACCGGCTGCTGGTGCGCATCATGGAGACCTCACCCACACTGCTGCAGATCCCTCCGGACCCCCCCAAGTAGCCCTTCCCACCCCTGCCCCTGGGAGGGTTGGCAGGGGCCCCCTGCCCAAACCGGGCCTGCGCTGCCCTCCCTCCTGCTGAAATCACGCTCACCTGGGCAGGCTGCCGTCTGTCCTCCCTTGTCACTCCTTGCTCCCCTCCTCCTGCCTCCGTGGGGTTGCTGGAAGGGGGCCCTAGGGCCCTAGGGACTCCCGTTGGAGGCATCAGGTTCCATGTACAACTCATGTGGCTTTGGGAGCCCTCCTTGGGGCTTTCCCACCTGCCTATTTTTGTCTCCCTTAGTTTTGGGGGCTCCAGGGAATTGGAACAAAGAATTCAGCCCTCAAGTCAGGGCAGGGGTTTGATGTGGTATCTGGGACACACTTTATTACCCCACAGCATTGGTCAGTCATTTCATCTGCTGCTAAACCCTTGTCCCCCTCATCTGTCTCCCGTCCCTAGAGGGCTCCTAGCATTACTGGGGCTGTGGCAGGAGCCAGGCTGCCCAGTTTGCAGTTCTGGGTGACTGGAGCCTCATGTCTGTTCCCTGGAGAGCAAGGAGCCTGTGTGGTCGGGTCTTGTCTCCGCCGTGTCCCGATTCTGTGTGTCTCCCCCAGTCGGCAGAGCGAGGGCCGTGTGGACAGAGGGAGGTGGAGATGCGGATTCTCCAGGCCCCCGCTGCCCTCCTCTGGTCTTCCCATTGAGCGCCACTCATGTGAATTCGTGGAAAGCTGGGGCAAAGGTGGGGGGAGCACCTCTGAGCTGTGGGCCCCTCCGCAGGCCTCGGGGCTTTGGGCTGCATACGTTTGGGGACCAAGCCTCCATCTTTGTTTTTGTTGCCTGTCCAGATGCCAAAACTCTGTGCTGCTGCGGGGTTTGAACTTTTGGAAACCAATTAAAATGTGCCTTTTGTGGGTGGGGTCAGGAGCCTTTGGATGTAGACCTCTCTCTCCGGTGTCCCCCCTCCCTCCCTGTTGAGCACATGGGCCCGGATCTGTCAGGCCCTGGGGATGGGAAAGGAGGGTGGCTCAGCCTTGCTGTGCCCTGGGCCCCTCCCTTATGGTTAGCTTCAGTTAAGGGTCTGGCGAAGCTGCCTCCGCTCCTTTAGCTTTCCTGCCACCTTCTCCTCGTCCCTCAACCCCAGTTGAGAAGGTTCCTGGGATAACAAATACATTCTGGAAGTAGGAGGTCCCATTCTACCTGTACTTAGGAAAAAGCCTGTGTTGCCCTCCCGCCATCCACTAGCTGCTCTCCCAGCCGGCCCTTCTGCCCCATGGCCTTGCCTGGCTTGGCTGCAGTGCACTTTGAAATGAAGTGTCTGTCCTTTGGCCCAGCTCCTGGTTTGCTTGCAGAAAACATAGTAGGCTTCCCATGGCACCTGCAGGAAACCTTCAGTGACTTGGGGTACCCTGCTCGAGCAAAGGTTTTGGGGTGAGGAGGTGCTGAAGGAGGATACTGTTGGCCCAGCAAGGAGGCAAGAGCTCCTCTGGGACCTCCTCTTCCTCCTGAGAGGGCCTGCGGGATCTCTCCAAAAGCCTTGAAAGGAGATGTGCTCTATGGGTGATGTCTTCTGCCAGGATGAAGCAGAGAACCCCCCCTCCCCACATGAGGGGAAAGCCCCTGTAATGTTATCTACCTTAAGGATCACTCATCAAAGCTGAGGAAAGTGTCCACAGGTATCCAGGTCTTGGGTCATGTATTTTGGGGGTCACTAGGGGTTGGGTAGGTATCTCTTTTGGGGGAAGGGGAGCACTCTTCTACTACATATTCTTCCGGGCTCTACTCATTATCAGCCCTGACCCTGATCTTCTGCTTGTCCTTGACCGTGGGCCTCCAAAATGCCCAGAGCAAGGATGTCTTCAGGAGAGTTTTGAGTTGAAGCCCAAGGTTCTTGTTGGACGTTTCTGCTCCTGGCCACAACTTGGAGAGTTGCAGGCGGGGTGGGCAGAGAGCAGGCACAGTTCTGCTTTGCTGTTTGTCTTCCTAGTTGTAACTCCTGTTTATAAAGAGCTTGTTCTTCATGTTTTGAGCACTTTATGAAGAATAAAAAGTTCCTATACTGCAGGTGGCTCTATGGTGTTCCTGTCTTGATAAATGTATGAAAGGAGGCTTCCTGGGGGAGAAGGCAGGTGATGGGATTTGGGGGTGTCACTGCCTCTGTCCTAACACCAGGGGTAGCAGCATGGAATTGCCCAGTGGCCTGGACTCCGTCTTGTCTTTGCCAAAAGACCCACATTTGTTGAATACTGTGGGAGAATACAGAGGGTAAAAGACCTGATTCTTATTCTGAAACCACTTAGTCTGTTGGGAAAGATACAAATCCAAGATACAAATGATTCTTCATGGCTAGTTAGCACCTCTTTCCAGCATTAGGAATAGTCTATTTCTCGTGGTTCTTGTTGATGGATGAGGAACGGACTGCTGTAGATCATGCATTGTCCAGAAAGACACGGGCAGGCATGAACCAACACTGCAGCTCACCGTGAGGCAGACAAAGGAGACCTAAAGTGGGGTTCCCTGAAGTCAAAATTATTTCTACTGTCCTCTTGGGTGAAACGGGCAGCTTCCCTCCCGTCCTCCCAGCTGGGCTCACTGACCACCTAATTCAGCTAGGAATTTTCTATTCTGTACTGTACAAGTGTGTTAATTATCCTTGCTGGTGTCTTGCTCTATGTTATGCGCTGCTCTCTCTTACCTAAAGTCCTTGTAGTGCTTAATAAACACTACTGAACCCCACTGCCCACTCCCAGTTCTCTTCGTGCTTGGGAATTAGACTGGGGAGGGATCTTCCTTAGTTGGACAAAGGAAGTGGAACTCGCCCAGGCTCTGAAGCTTCCACTGTTTAACTCACACGGTCAGTAAATATTTGAGTCCTTGTTGCAAGTCCTGCCAAGCGTGTCACTGAAGACTCAGCAGTAGAACACCTTCGTAGGTGGTGTTCCCCCGTGGACCTTACGGTAGGAAACACATACGCAAAACCATAAGTAACTATAAGTACGCAGGCTGCAAAAAAGTGCTGGGTACTATAGGAGCGTAAGTGGATCATGTGGAAGTAGGATGATGGATCGGGAAATGCAGTGTGTAGGCTGAGGTCAGGAGAGCCAAAGTCAGGCAAACATAAAAAGTTCCGGAGTTCTCTGGGTCCAGAATGTTCAAGGGTCAGGGGCGGGGAGCGACCAGCACGCTCCTGGAACTGAGTGTCAGGATGGCTGGAGAGCACAAGGGGAGGGGCAGGGTGGCCACAGAAGGACCTGCGTGAAGATTCCGCAGTGCAAGCCCTTGCAGAAAGCTTTCCGAGATTAACCCTACACGTCCTGGAGTCCTTGACCATCTGGTCCCAGGTTGGACCCGCTTGAGTAGGGCTTCTCTGGGCTAGCGCCCCAGGAGCGATACCCTCCGCAACAACTCAAACTTTTAGGGGCAGGTGACCGGCGAGGGCTAGCCCCATGGCCCCCTCTCGGGACCTTAGAGTCGTCTTCCCACGCTGCCGGGCCCTGCAGAGCTGGCGGCAGGAACAGAGACTGGGTCTGAGTCGTCCCACTCTCCGCAGTCGAGGGCTGTCAACCCCCAGTGACGAGAAAAACTACGCTCCCCACAACCCCTTGCGCCTCCAGCTCGCTGCGGTTGCTTATGGCCAATCGGGAGAAGCAGCTGTGGCGGGGGCCGAGGAGGGACATTTTAAAAGGGCCGGAGATTGCAGGCGTCAGTGGCCATGGCGGATACAGCGACTACAGCATCGGCGGCGGCGGCTAGTGCCGCTAACACCTCGACCGATGCACCTCCTTTCCAGCTGGGCAAACCCCGCTTTCAGCAGGTGAGGACCGGGCTATGGTCTGATGGTCGGCGGGTGGCACTGGGAGGGCGAGCCAACTCCTCTCCCAAATCCCCTTCAGTCCTAGGGTCTCCGACCCGCGGCCACCGGGGAGCCTGCAGCTATTGCCTCGGGGACCTCGGCCCCAGCCATCCCTTTCCCATTGGTGAGCAGGATGGGCGAGGACTCCCACCTTAGCTCCCTATTGGCCGCCAGTGCCGTCACTCCCCAGCTGCCCGCGCCCTCCAGCCTTTCCCGCCCGAGGCGCTCTGTGATTGGTCACTGCCGGTCGCGGCCGGGGTTCTGGGGCGTCCGGGTCCGAGCGGCTTCTGCAGGGTCGCTTTGGGCTGTGCAGCCAACCACTCCCGGCGGAAAGTTCGACTCCGGCTCTGGATGACAAGTTGGCGTGGCGGAGATGCCTTCTAACTTTCCCTGGGTGGGGACTGACATTCTTTGCGAGCTGCTGGCTGAGCTCCCGGGCAGCGTCCGCACCCCGCGGTCATTCCTCCCAGCCCTCGACCCCCAAGGGGTCCGCAGGGCGCGGTGGTTTAGGGCCACGAGCCGAGCGGTGCCCGCGGCCCGGCGACTCCTGTCCCTTCCAGCGGGGGCTTCGCTGATGCAGCGAGTCGGCCGGTTGGTGCCCTGCCGGGGATGGAACGAGGACATGCGGGGAGAGCCGGGGTGCGGAGGAAACGCTGTGTCATCCCCTGGGGCCGCGGGCTGTAGGGAGAGTCCGCGTCCCCGGGAGCCAGCCTCAGCCCCCTCCCCCGGTGCGACCTCCGAGGCGGGTCTCTGGCTCCCGGGGCCTGGCGCCGCCGAGCGCTCGGCTCTCTCCGACCCTGTTGGTCTCTTCGGAGCACGGTGACACTGGCCCTTTTACGCGGGGACCCCCCGACAGGGCGTCGCTAACTGGTCCTCGGTCACGGAGACCGGGATCGAACCCACAGCCCGGACGTGCGGCCAGAGCTGAAGGCTTGGAGGGGCCGTTCCCACGCCTCGGGCCGCCTGGTACCCTCTGTCTTCCACTGGCTCCAGCGCCGAGGAAGTGGACTTTATTAGGGAAAGGGCAGAGAGGCTCGGCTGAAGCGAGCGGGGCCTGCCTTGGGTGGGGGGCAGCGGAGGCGGACAGAAAGAAGTTTGCAGGAAGAAAGGAAATTGTACAAAGGTCGGTGCGGTGGTGTTGTGTGTTTTGTGTTTTTGTTTTCTTGGTGGTGGCGCTTGTGTGGGAGAGGGACCAGTGCCAGGAAAGTGGTGCACCGAGCTAAGCTGATAATGAAGGAACTGTCCCCCTGAGTCTTCCGAATGAGAAATGTCCTCACTTTTAAAGCAGGACTTTAAATTCCTTTAAAAAAATAAACTGTCTCAGCGTGTAGATGTTCGAGGCAAGACTGGCGTCTTCTTGCCGGTGTAGGAAAGCCACCTACCGTGAGACTGTTGGAAGCACCTCTCCCTGGACTCGAGGAACCCTTCATTGGCTGTTCCTCTTCCCCAGCCCTCTGCACACATTCTGCTCACTCCTCCAGGATCAGGCAGCCCCCCCTTCTCTGGGAGCACTTATGCCCTTCTTCCGTGTGATATTCCCTGTGGTGGGACCAGATCACCGACTCTGTGATCCCAAGTGGGATCCTTTTAGGTTCGCCTTCAGTGACGGGCTGTCCTGTTCCTCTAACACTCACGTGTGGTTACTTGTTCTCCTCAACCCTTGCCTGCAGCTTTTGAGAGAAGGGGCTGATTCTGCCCGTCCTTGTCTCCTTCTTACCCCGACGTGGGGCTCGACACATGACAATGTGCTTAATAAAGATTTGCGGGTTGTCTTTTTTCTGGTACCTGTTCTGGGACATTCAGTCACCCAACACACAGTTATTGAGGACTTCCCAGAGGCTTTAATGACTGAGGCCTTTGCTGTGATCACCACGGAGCCATAAATGCACATTTGAGATTATTCCATTCAGCCATTGCTGGTGGATCTTTTTTTGGCACCGATCTTGAGGGCACTGAAAGCATTTGTGATATTTGCTTGGGAAGCTCCCCTCCTCCAGCATGGTGACTTGCATAAAACACAGTGGAGGTGATTGTCCCTGTTAAGGAACTTCTTTCTGCTCCCTGCCCCACCCCCCATGCCTCCTGCTCCTCCCACACCACTCCCCGCTGTGCAGGCAGCCCGACTGCCACCCAGTTGACTCCCAAGAAACCTGCAAATCCCCTGCATACTTCCCTTGCTCTCCCTCACCCTCCAAACACAACCAGAGGCCCGGTGTTCTCTAAAACCACTCTCAGATGCACTGGTCTCCCCTGCTGGAATCCTAAAATGAGCCCCCATTATCTAAGTCCCCAGCTACTGTGGAAGCCTAACAGGTCTCCCTGCTTCCGCTCTGGCCCCCTTCCAATGCTTCCTTCTTCCCCTTGGCAGTCTCAACAGTGCAGGTCTGATCAGGTGACTCTCTGCCCTCCCCACCCCCACCTCACACTTGAACTCTCTCCAGTGGCTTCCTCTGCTTCTGAGATAAGGACCTCACTTTTGGAAGGGCCCCAAAGGTCAGCATGGCCCGCCCCCTGCTGACCTCTACTTTCTGAAATCAGACCCCCTCCTCTACCCACCCTCCTTTCCACCACACTAGCTGCTTTCAGCCGCTTGAACCCCGAGTGGCTCATAATCCAGGGTCCAATTCCCAGAGCCCATGCCAGTCCCCAGCTAGTCTGATCGCTTGCTGCAAGACTGGGTGCAGAGGTCTTTCCTTACTCCCCAGTGTTGCCCTAGAGCCCTTCTTCCATCCTTCAAGATCTCTGTGCAGGAGGGCCGGGGGACAAAGGATGTTGAGCAATGTCAGAGAGTGGAGAAAGATGACTTGCCTTGCTGGGCTTCGGTTTGTGACCATCTTTTTTCCCATAAGCTCATCATAATAGCTAAGTATTGCTCCAGCCTTTTGGCATATGGACTTACTGGATTTTTTTTTTTTTTAAGATTTTATTTATTTGACAGAGAGAGATCACAAGTAGGCAGAGAGGCAGGCAGAGAGAGAAGGGGAAGCAAGCTCCCCGCAGAGAATCTGATGCAGAGTTCGATCCCAGGACCCTGAGATCACGACCGGAGCTGAAGGCAGAGGCTTAACCCACTGAGCCACCCTGAAACCCTAAGGACTTACTGTAATTTTACAGCTCTGTGAGGCAGGTACAGTTATCCCTCATATGATAGGCAAGGACCTGCAGCACACGGACAGATTAATTCACTTCCTAGGCAGTCTCTCCCCCGGGTCCATGCTTGTTTGTTTTAGTAAGGCTTTAAGACATGCAGAAGTGGAGAGAGTTGTCAAAGAAAGACCCAGCTGTCACTGAGCATCAGTAATGGCCGTTGTGAGATCAGCCTCGTTTCATATATATGCCCCCAATCCCAACCAGTGAATTATTTTATTTATTTTTTTGAAGATTTTATTTATTTACTCGAGAGCAGGCAACCACATAGGTGGGGGGGGAGGGGCAGAGGAGGAGGGAGAAGCAGATTTCCCACTGAGCAGGTCACCCTGAGCAGGTCACCCGATACGGGGCTCCATCCCAGGAACCTGAGATCACGACCCCAGCCTAAAGCAGTTGCCTAACTGACTGAGCCACCTGGGTGCCCTCCAACTAAAGAATTATTTTATTTATTTTGAAATTTTATTTATTTTTTTCAAAGAATTAATTTAAAGCAATGGCCATCATTTTGTTGTACTTGCTAGTAGATATCTCTAGAAAATAAGGACTTTCTTAAAATAATTTTTTTTTACTTGAGAATAATTGTAGACTCACAGAAGACAAAAAGAGAACAGAATTCCTGTAAAACCCTTACCCTGTTTCCCCTAATAGTATCATCTCATGTGACTGGTACAGTCGTCAAAACTAAGAAACCAATGTTGGAACATTACTATTAACTATACTCCTAGACTTTATTGGATTTCCCTATTTTTTATATACTAATGTTCTTTTTCTGTTTCGGGATCCCATCCGTGATACCACATTACATTTAGGTGTCACATCTCCTTAGCCTCCTCTGGTCTGGGGCAGCTTCTTAGGCTTTCCTTGCTTTTGATGACCTTGATGGTTTTGAGGAGTACTGGTCTGGTATTTCATAGGATGTCTCTCAATTTCAGTTTGTTTAGTGTCTCTCATGGTTAGACTGGGGCTATGCGTTTTGGGGGAAGAATATCACAGAGGTGAAGTGCCTTCTTTCTCACATGTTATCAGAGGGTTTTTAAAATTTGTTTTAACCACAATGCCATTAATACACCTAAAATAATTATTCCTTAATATCATCAAACCAGTCACAATTTGTCTTAGTCTGTTTGGGTTGCTCTAACAGAGCACCATAGATGGGGTAGCAAACGAACAACAAAAGTTTACTTTTCACGGTTCTGGAAGCCAGAAGTTCAAGGTCAAGGTGCTGGCAACTGATGAAAGCCAGCTTTCTGGTTCATAGACTGTACCTTCTAGCTATAGCATCACATGGCAGAAGAGTGGAAGGATCTTTCTGGTGTCTCTTTTGTAAGGGCACTAATGCCATTCGTGAGGGCACCTCCCAAAGGCCCCACCACATAATACCATCACTTAACATCACACTGGAGGTTAAGAGTCAACATGTGACTTTGAGGGGGACACCAACATCCAGTCCATTGCACTATTCACATTTCCATGATTGTCACATCATTTAAAAAAAAAAAAAAAGATTGTATTTATTTGACAGAGAGAGAGAGAGAGAGAGAGATCACAAGTAGTCAGAGAGGCAGGCAGAGGCGGGGAGTGGGGGTGGGGTGGGGAAGCAGGCTCCCTGCTGAGCAGAGAGCCTGATGTGGGGCTTGATCCCAGGACCCCAAGATCATGACCTGAGCCAAAGGCAGAGGCTTTAACCCACTGAGCCATCCAGGCACCCCATCACATCATTTTTAAAAAATATTTTACTTATTCATTTGAGAGAGAATGAGATGGAGACAGAGAAAGCACAAGCAAGGGGAGAAGCAGAGGGAGAAGGAGAAGCAGACTCTCTGCTGAGCTGGGAGCTAGACATGGGGCACAGTCCCAGGACCTGGGGATCATGATCTGAGCCGAAGGCAGACACTTAACCATCTGGGCCACCCAGGGTCCCTGTCACATCATTTTTTAAATAATTGGTTTGTTTGAATCAGGAACCCAGAAGTCCCACACATTATATTTGACTGATAAGTCCCTTCTAATCTATTGGTCCTCCTTCTCTCTTTTTTTTTTTTTCTCTATTTGTTGAAAAAAACTGTGTCGTTTGTCTTGTAGGGTTTCCCTCATTCTGAATGTGGCTGATGGCAGTTCTGTGGTATTGTTTAACATGTTCTTCTGTCCCCTGTGCTTCCTATAAACCTTAAGTCCATACTTTAGGGTTTTTTTTTTTTTAAGATTGATTTATTTATTTGAGGGAGAGAGAAGAGGGACAAGGAGGGAGGAACGGGGAAGGGCAGAGGGAAAGAGAGAATCTTCAGCAGACTCCGTGCTCACAACCCAGAGATCACAACCTGAGCTAAAACCAAGGGCCCAATGATTAACTGACTGCACCAGCCAAGTGCCCCTAAATCCGTGCTTTTAACCACTGCCTTGTATTGTCTAGCAAAGGGGAGGAAGACAATAGGACAGCTCCTGGGGAAGCTCTGTGACATGACGGTGCTCCCTTTCCTCCTTGTCTGCTCATTTGCTCTCCTGAACTTGCTTTGGGCCCAGACTCCGTTTTTTGGCAAGTCAGGTCCGAGGACAGGGAGCAAACATGAAGCATGAGAAATGTGCTTCTTCCCACCTGTGTTTCAGTCTGCCCAGAAACAAGTTGTTTTTCGTTTTGTTTTTAAACTTCCTGGGTCCTCTAGGAGAGTCCCTTCCTTAGCTGCGAGGCTCACTGGGGGTGTGAGCGTGCTTCGTGTGTGCATGGGAAAATCGGAAACCAACCAAGGCAGCAGAGCCGGTGGGGTGTGCGGGGCTCCCCTGGGGGAGGAGATGCTGGCGGGAACAGGAAAGTGCACTCTCCACTCCCAGGGTGAGAGCTGTGTGTGGGCTGAGAGTTGGGCTACGGCAGGGAGGTTTCTTACATAGTTTGCCCAAACTCCAGTTCCAGAATGAAAATGCCGGGCCTTAGTTTTAGTTACGTGTTTTAATCATTTACATGCTATAGGCTGGACAGTGACTGTTTCCCAGGGTGGTCCTGGAGCTAGTTTGTGCCAGGGACAAGGTCAACACCTTCTGGTCCAGTGGCTCTCGGTCCCTGCTGCACATTAGAATCACTCGGGCAGGGTTTTCCATGGACACTGATGTCTGGAGCCCACCCCAGCCAATAGGACTTGAATCCCATGGGTGGAAGATCTCATCTCGGGGTGCCCGGGTGTTTCCTTGGGCAGCCTGGCTGAGGGTTACTGAGCCCGCCCAGCCTTTCTGCCTTTGGGCTATAGGTTCAGTGCCTATTTTATTCTTGATCCCAAAGAGTCGTGACTTAGAGGTCTGGTATAAGTATATATTTACTGGAGGGCTGCCGATTTCTTTCAGGCCTTGGCCCTCAGCTGCTGCTCCCAAGGCCTGCTCTCCCCAGGGGCTGTCAAGGTGGGACAGTCTGTCGCAGGTCCTTCTAAGAATGAGCTGACTCACCTTTCTTATGAAGGGAAGGCGAAGGAATCACTTGGCTGGCCCATTCTTCTGGTAAAGTAAAAGGCAAGGAAAAAATCCCCACTAGTTGATTGGGTAAAGATGGGGGCTGAATTTTGGAGGGGGGAAAAATGGCCATACACTTAAAACTTTTGAGAAAATAAAAATTAACCCAGACTGAGAAAGTGAAACCCTTCTTTGCCATTTTTCAGCCTGGAATGGCAGACAGAGAAGCCCCTTCCCTACAAAGAACCAGTGGTTCTCCCCGGGACCCCCTGCACCTGTGAAGTGTCCCAGTGACTTCTTCGAGCGACCCCTCCTCCATATTCACTGAGAAGTCACATTCTGTAAGACCATAAGCTGCCAGAAACTTTCCTGTTTAAAATAATATCAGTAGGAATGAAACATTCCCCTCTTGCAAGGTGGGTCTAAGTCACTTTGGCTCAGAGGTTAGCCCAAGTACAGTGCTTTAAATAAGCGGCTTCTGGACACAACCTTCCACATTTATCTTAATTTATAGCTTCTAAGGAAACAAGACCCTGTGGCCATTTCTCAGTCCAGACCCAGATGGACCCCTTTCCTCATCCCCTTTGCTTTGCTTTGAGCCTATGAAAGCCTATTACATGACCCCGTCATTTAAATTTTCCTCCATCTTTGCCCAGAACTCTATCCTAACTTGATGTGCCCCCCTGTTTGGTGAGGCACCCCACGGTTCCTCTGCTGTATGGCCTCCCTCACCGCAGTGAGTCAGTAGATGTAACTTGGTCCCGGGGGGGGGGTCCTTAGACTGACTGGATGAGTACATTATCAACTGTGCTTAGCATTTACGACTCAGAACCCCTTTCTTGAATCTCAGGTCTCTGTTTCCAGTATTTACTGC
>CM053610.1:74943997-75034421 GCA_028646535.1 Procyon lotor | reverse complement strand
ACTAGCACTGTGCAGAGGGAGGGCTGGATCCCTTCGGCTTCCAGAGGGACCTTTGCCTTCTCACCTGCTGGTGGGCAGGAGCGTCTCTTCCTGGCTGGGGCGTTGGCAAGGGCGGGGTATGGCAGCTTTGGACGCCCAGTGGGCCTGGAAATCGCTTTCTGCCTTCCAGCCTTCTCCTGCATCCAAGTTCATCCAGGGCTACCTGGGAGCTGTCATCAGTGCCGTCTCCATCGCTGTGAGTAACTCTGTCCCCACTTCTCTGTCCTGCTGCGCCATGGGTGCCCCCTCTCCCCAGCAGCTCTGGCCACACCTGTCTGAGGGCAGGGCCAGGCAAGGGTGTGGGAGACGGAGGGTCGGGTGGGTGGGCGGCCAGGGCAGACTTTCTAGGCAGAGAAGATTCTGGTGACACTTTAACAGAGACATGGACTTGAATAGAGAGCATGCTGCAGATTTTGGAGAGCACACGCGGAGGTGAGGCAGCGCCCACGAGTGCTGCAAAGGGCCACACACTCCAAGCTGAGTGTCACCAGAGGGGTCTGTGTTTACCCAGCCCCCTCCTCAGAGGAGCTGCTCTTCAGGAAGCAAGGAGCTCAGAAACAGTTGTAGGGCTGGGCCACATGCTGGCTCCCCTTTGCTCTCTGCCTGAGCTCCCAGGGCACTGCTGTCCCCTCTCGGTGGCCTGGGTCAAGCAGCCACACGTCCACTTCCTCCTGGAGGCCTATAAGCTCTTCAAGACAGGGGCGATAGGTTCATTTGAATCCCACGGGACTTTGAGAATCGAGCGGCTCAGTAGTAGGCTAGGTTTGTAAACTGACTATGTGAGCGTAAGGCTGGATCCCAGAGGAGGGCTGGCGCAGGTAACACAGCGAGGGGCCTGGGCCAGAGCCAGCGTGGAAGCTCCGGTTCCCAGGACGTTGGCTACACTCCTCCCACTCTTGAGCCCACCCTTGCTCCTCCATCTGTACTCTCTGTATCCTGGCTGGGGGGTCTCCTAGAGCTGACTCGGGAGGGTAAAAGTCACTTCACAACTCTGTTATTCTAGTCATCACACAATAAATACACGCACTTGGTAAGAAAACACTTAGAAAATGCAAATATAAAAATTCACCTGTAATGAGAGAATTCACATATCATCATCTTTTCGCAAATCCCACTTTCCTCATCTTTGCCACGTCATTAAACATAATAATTGTTCACAGCTATGTACTAACCTGCTGTACCATTGTTGATTTCACTGTTCTGGAAAAGTGGGGATTTGGGATTGTCTTCAGATGGCTTCATTTACTCTCTTCTCATGTACACCACTTCCTCTCCAAATGCCCCGTGGGGGAGTGATCCCCGTTTTGTGCCCAAGACCAAGCTCCCTCCCCGAATCCTTGTCTAACTCAGACCAAGAAGCAGACGTTGCCAAATCTCAGATGGCTTGCCGAGAGACCTCAAACCCCACGCTGCCAGTCCCCAACCCAGCGGAGACTTCTTTCAGGGTCATACAAATTGGCAGTTCCCGATTCTGGGAGGCTACTGGCAAAGGTCAGGGCTCTTGTGAGAGAGGGAAAGGGGCTTTGTTGCCTCCTCCTTGCTCTTTACCACAAGAAGAGCTGATGGCCCTACCTAGTTCAGCAGCTCGAAAATCCCATTTTCCTTCTTTGAGAGGAAAGGTGAGGTGGGGCGGAGCTGAGGGGAGGAAGCCCTGTCAGGGATAATACTGAGCAGCCCTGACCGGGAAGCGCTTGAGTGAAGGGGACCACTGTCCTGGTGGGACAGCCTCCCCCTGCAGGCAGGGCGCTCCAGGCTGTCTGCATCCCCACCCTTCACTGTCCTGTGCAAGGGGCCTGTGGTCATTCCATCCCTACCACTTCCTAGGATCCAACCCAGCCCAGACTGTGGGGTGGGGGCTCTGATGCGCAAGCCACAGTTACTGGGGACCAGGGACCTTCCAGGCTCTCGGAGCCAGGGTCTTACTTACCGTCAAGGCCTGGGGGCCTCGTGCCGGGCTGTCCCAGCCCTCAGGGACTATGCCTGTGCCGGGGACACCCTCCTTCCAGCTCCCTGCCTAGCTGCAGAGCGCTCAGAGGCTTTTCCTGACCATGCCAGCCCAAACTGTCCCCCCACCCCCAAGTCCTAGAAACTTCTGTCCTTCCCACACACTCAGCTACGCCCTGTGTCCCCCGTCCTGTCATTGCGCCACTGGATTATAAGTTAAGCAGGGACAGGCCCTGTATCTTCTCCCCCACAGAGGGGGCGCGAGCACTGCTCCATAAATACTTGTTAATTAGGTTGCTGATTGATTGCTGGGCTCAGGAGGCCCCTCTCCGCCTAGATCCCCGGTCTCAGCGGTGCCGGCGTCCCTCTGCCTGACGTCTTCACACAGTGAGGGTCTAACTCCGGCAGATGGAGCGGGAGTTTCTGACTTGGAAAATCTGCAGCTTGCTTGCTTTTCTTTTGTGTGTGTAAATCACAAAACCTCCAAAGAAAGAGGCTTTATTTTATTTTCCTTTCCCTTGTTCTCTGGAACCCTGGGCCCGCGGCCTCATTAACCGATCTCTGCTTCAATTAGTGACAAATCCCCTCCCAGGGAGAACCTGTTAGGAGGAGATGACCTGCAAACAAGTGTCACGGCCCCAGCGGTTGGCCTAGCTCTGACATTAATTAAAACGAGTCCCTACAAGCAGGCGGCGTGGATGGGGGGCTGACAGGCCGAAGGCAGATCCCAGGGACTGGGGACAAGCTGGAGTGGAGGCCAGGCCCCAAGAGGCCAGCCTCCTCCCTAGACCTTTCGTCTCCCTCAGAAGCGCCAGCACCCTGACCTTGGCCAGCCACCCCCAGAATCAAGGACCCCCAGTTTGCATGGCCCCCTGAATGAAGTCTCCCGGTGGCTGTGGGACCCCCGTGCAGGGGTAGCAGCCTTTTGGTGAACTCTCTAAATAGATTTGGCAATGTCTGGCTTCTTGCTCGAGAATAAAAAAGAAATTTTGTCTTAAGTTATTTTTGAAATCTAACAGTTTGCTGTCTTTTAACAAAGGAAGCCTCTGTCAGTCCTCAGTGTATTTGAGTTTGGGGTTCATTTGAGCACTTCTGTGGTCAGCTTTCCCACACGAGCCCGAGACCCACTCCCTCCCTTCAGGCGTGTGTTTGTCCCTTCAGGCATTTGGCATGTCCTGGGGTGGGGGGCACACAGATTGGTGTGTCCTTCAAGATGTGGAGAGGAAAAGCTGAGGATTCTCTGCGGTGGAGCCAGAATGATGATGAAGGCGACCTTTCGATGTGGTGGGACCTAGGGAAGGGGCCCCTCAGGCCCACGGGGCCGACCGTTCCAGGACAGAGCAGAGAGAGCCGAAGGCAGGGTTAGGGGGGTCCAGGTGGAGGGCACAGCATGGGAGAGGCACACAAGAGAACGTGACAGACTCCGGAGTGCTGGGGAGATGAGCGCCGCCACCATGGGACAAGTGATGAGGATGAGGTGATGGGGACCCAGGGAGGAGCAGGGCCCGCCTGGGAGTTAGGGGGCCACACCAGCCGCCCGCCTCGGCTCGGGGAGCTGGGGGGTCTCAGGGGGTGCAGGCAGAGAGGGCTGGAGGAGAAGTCGGGGGGGGTGGCAGGCCCAGCAGATGACCTCCCTCAGGGGCAACCAGGTCCTGGATGAGAATGGACCTGTGGCTGGAGAGGAAGGCTCGGGGCTAAAGTCCCACGTGCTAAAGTCAGGAGCTGGTTGCTGGAGCCAGAGTGTGAGGGACACTTCATGCCTAGTCCTCAGAGCCCTCACCTACAGCCAGGTCGAGGGCGGCTGAGGTCTTTCCCTGCTGGGGCCTTGCTGGTCTCCATTCCCAAAGGGTCTGGGCCCTGAGGCGTCCTTTCTGTATGGGGTACGGTGGTTGTCTGTTAACCTTTACTAGATACTGGAGTACAAGGAGGTGTCCCGGGGGGGGCTCCCTGGGCTGAACCCCACCCCTCCCACTTCCCATTGCCCACCGGCAGCTCCAAGTCCCAGTATTAAAATAGCAACTAATCACGATAACCGCAATGGCTAACATTTCTGGAGTGCCTTCATGTGCCAGGCCCTGCTTAGGTGCTCCTCCTGATTGCACAGACGAGGAAACTGGAACATAGAGGTGAGGCCAGTGGCAGAACTAGGACTCAAACACAGGCTTAGTCAAACCCTATTCTGCTAATACGAAGACCCCTTTTTCTTCCTGCTCCCACTGTGGCCTGCGAAGGAGGGAAAAGCCAAGCAGTGTTCTTGCCTGCCAGTTTAGAGGAACTGTTACCATGCCTCCTAGCAGTTAAGTCTGCCCCCAGGTACCCTGCAAACAGCAGGGACTGGAAGAAAAATTTCGAGAGGCTCTTCAGGTGTAATGGGGTTAGACTCTCTGTCCAACTTCATACTTGGTTTCTGCACCTGTGCTTTCCGGCTAAGGTTGAGTCAACAGCGTGTGTTTGTCCCTGGTCCAGAGCATGTCCTGTCTCCTGCAAGACCGTGTCTGGCTGGTTCTGTGGCCAAGGGTGGTTCTGTGGTGCCTCAGGGTGTTGTCTGTGATCCCAGGTGTACCTAAGAGTGTTCTCTGTGGTTGAAGGTGTACCTCAGAGTCCTCCCTGTGATCCAGGGTGTACCTCACAATCTTCCCTGGGATCCAAGGTGTACCTCACAGTGTTTTCTATGATCCAAGGAGTACCTCAGGGTGTTCTCTGTGATCCAGGGTGTACCTCAGAATGTTCTCTGTGGTTGAGGGTGTACCTCAGAGTGTTCCCTGTGACCCAAGGTGTACCTCAGGGTGTTCTCTGTGGCCAAGGGTGTACTTAGGATGTTCTCTGTGGTCAAGGGTGTACCTCAGGGTGCTCTCTGTGGTCCTGGGTGTACTTCCGGCCCTGATGTCCTTCTCTGGACCTAACAGAGGTAGGGGCCGTTAGCCTGAGAATCCCAGACCAGACTCTTATCTCACTGCTCTCACTATGATTGGCTTTCGGGTTGGAGGGCCCATCGCATGGACCCTGTAGCAGAATCTGAAGTTTTCCAGAAGCCTACAGATGGTGATATTGGCAGTGGTGAGTCCGACATGAATATCGGTTCTACATCTATTCTATTCTGGGGAGGACAAGTTGTTGTCCTCTCCTACATGTAAGGAGTCTGATGTAACTTGTTTTCTAGCAGGTGGCTCGCAGGTGGCTGCAGGACATGGTTCAGGGGTCAGGATCGGTCACTGTTGCTAGCAAACAAAACGCTCAGCTGCCTCTGAAGTTGACTGGCATTTTAGCTCGTGTATGACTCTGTCCCAGCCACCTTGGCCCTTTGCCTGTGGATGCCCATTGACCTCCATAGAGGGTCATGGGGTCCCCTCGGTTACCAAGAGTTTATGCTACAACAGGCGCCCTCTGCTGGGCATTTTTGGCACCTCCAAGATTCTTCGACCCGCCCCAGCCCTGGTCACACAAACCCCTAACCATCTGTTTGCAATATTATCCACCGCCCAAGAGTAGATCTAGTTCCGGGACCTCATGCCGTCTCTCCTTTCAGGCATGTCCTCTTCCTCATTGTTCTCCAGGGCCCCTCGGTCCTCTTAATACAGGTGCTAGTGGAGTCCACAGCTGGCTGGAGACCCCCTGGTAGTTCATGCCTTGGAAAATCTACCGAGCCTCCTCCCTTCTTATCTGGCTCTACCTCCCACTTACCCTTCAGGACTCAGTCAGGCTTCCCTTTTCTCAGAACCCTTCGAAGGCTTGGGGCCACCCCCTCAAGGGAGTGACGCTCCGTCCGCTCAGAAGGACTTTGCCCCGTGTGTGCGGCATCTAGCCCCCACAGAGCTGTGTTTGCTAAGGTGGGAGCACAGCAGGGAGTGCACAGGCCAGATGTCCTTTGTGGCTCTTTTTCTCCTGCCTCAGAAATCATCCCCTTGACTTATTCTAGAATAGGTATTAAACACCGACCCATGTCCCCAGGCACCAGGAATTCAGTGAGGAGTAAGAGAGACACAGGTCCTGCGCCCACCGCTTAGGGCCTACTGGGACAGATGGATATTTAGTAAAGAGACCACAGGTAAAAACATTTCTGTGCTATTCAGTTGGGTGTTTTTTTTTTTTAACGATATACATGTATTATTTTGATTTCCAACATTTTGAGGAGGTAAACAAATATATACCATGAGACTGTGATAGGGTTGGGGAAAGAAGAGGTCTGGGTTCTGTGAGAAGCGGTGAGGGGGGAACCCCGAGTGAAGAGGAGGCCTCTCTGACATTTAAGCTGAAAGGTGAGGAGGCCAAGGGGGGCAGCGCTTGAAGGCCCCAGGAGGAGAGGTGATGGCGGGGAGGGAGGGAGAGAGGGAGAAATAGAATTGGCTCGTGGGAGGAGCAGGGCAAGGCCAGGTGGCTGGGGCCTTGCAGGCAGGGCCCTGTGGGTCTCTAAGAGCAGTGAGAAGCCCCTGAAAGGCTAAAGCAAATGATACCTATCTTCAGAAGACGGTTCTGGCTGCTGTGTGGAGAGGGGACCGGAGGGAGCAAGAGCGGAATCGGGGGGCCAAGTTAGGGAGTGGGCGTTGTCCAGGGAGAAGAGATGGGTGCTTCAAGGGAAGCAGCTGGGGCAGAGAGAAGTCGTCACGTTCAGAATAGCTCTGCGCACCGGGCTGCATGTGGGGAGGGAGAGGCTCCTGTCCAGGAAGACTCCCGGGTTTCGGGCACGAGTTGCTGCTGGGAGTGGAAGAGGACAGAGGGTGGGTGATGAAGAGCAAGCAACCTTGATTTGGGGTGTGTGGAGGTGGGTGCCTGGAGCCTCTCCACATAAAGGCCTCCTGCAGAGGTGGGCAGCTTTGGGCTGAGGTTGAGGGCACAGCGGGCGTGTGTTGCTCCAGCCCCATCCCGTGTCTCCTTGCTGACCTCACAGAGAGGAGGCGGCTGTTGGCCTGGGCAGGCCCTTGGTGCCTAAGGGGGCAGCTGGCAGCCAACTGACGACACTGGAGATCTTGTGTCACTGAGCCGCCAGCCCAGCCTGGTTCTTGGTGCTGGTGGGCACTTACCCCACCTCGGGGATTCTCAGGAAGCTCTCTTCCCTCTTCTGCTCTTGTCCTCTGCCCCTGGCCAATTCACCAGCCTGGGAGCCAGAACTTGGAGAGAAGTGTCCTGAGAGGGTCCACGGCTTCCTCAGGCCACTGCTGATGTCCCACGGGTCCCAGGCTCTCGCTTCTCCCAGGGACCCCTGTCTGCTGACCACAAGGGGACTGTCGTGTGCAAAACCCACACCCTGTTTGTTTTCCTCTCCACCAAAATGGAGCCCCTGTTTGGTTAATTTCTATTTTGTGGCTTATTTGGAGGCTGTTAAAACAGACCCTGGGGGACCCTCAGCAGTGATTGTTCCATATCTCATTATCTTTCCCGAACCCGATTATTAGCTCAGATTTTTCTGATCGCTAGCTGCTGTTCGTGATGAGTTGTGTGCCATTAATGCCAGCTGGTTCCCTTAAACAGGACCTACCATGCCAGGGAAAATGAGCTGGCATTCAGAGGCACCAACCACTTGGCTTTTTAATTTTAATGGGCTCCACCAAATGTTCCAGGCCAAAGGGCCCCTGAGGAATCAGCACAGACGGGCTCCCAACCCCGCTGTGCAGCCCAGCCTGGTTCCTTCCCAGGCTGCGGCCATCCTAGCTGCTGGGACAGCAGGGCCTGAGTTGGGGGCTGTGGCAGGAGTGGGGGGAAGTGGCCCTTTGCCTCCCCTGTACTTGCATCTTCCCACGATCCGGCTCTCATCAGTTGGGTGAGCAGGGTGTCAGAGCGAGGGTCTCCTCACTTTGCTGGTCCCCTTCCCCTTCCCTGGCTCAGGCCTGCTGGCCATGCTCAGGGATGAGCATGTTGGGAAGACCCCAGTGGGCTTTGGGGAAGGGCAGGCCAAAAGAGATCTGGGATCCAGGCATTTGATTTCTCTTCTTTCCTCCCCTTCTACCAGGGTTTCCCGCCCAGAGCTGGGGAGACAGGCTGGGACACACTCTGGACTATGCCAGTCCTAGCCAGAGGGAAGAACAGCCAGGGAGGGAGGCTTGAGGACAAGTCTGAGAATTTGCTACAACCAGTGGCCACTATTCCTCACCCTTCCATTACACTCCAGCCCTGCTTGTCCCCAGGAGGCTACCAGGGGAATGTCCCAGTGGCCTGCCGGCCTCCTGGAGCGCTCCTGCTTCTTCTAAAAGAATGTAGGGGTTGGGGCTAGGGTTTGAACCCAGGCCTTTTGTTTTATAGCTGGGGTGGGGTGCAGGCAGGGCTGGATCAAGGACCCTATCTTCCCTGACTGCGGCTGCCCTCCTCTTTTCTGGGCTGCAGCCTCAAGCTGGTCTTTTCAGAGCCCCTTTTGCTATGCAAACACATCAGACATTTAAGCCTCCCTCATTGAGAAAGAGGGCACTTTAAAAGTAAAGAGCAACAGTTAAGAACAAACTTGAAATTAGCAGACCCCTAGGTTCAAATCCTAAGTTTACATGCCTCACAATAGCTGTGTGTTCTTATGTAAAGTTCCTTAACTTCTCTGAGCCTGTCTAAACTCCTCTGAATGTGTGAAAAGGAGCAACATACCCTATTTAGAAGTCTTGTAGTGGGGATGTAATTCAGACATTTAATGGGACGTGCTCATCTCTTGGCCTGGCACCTCCCCGTGCTCCTTTCCTCCTCTTCTCCCACCACCAACGCCTGCCTGTGTGTCCTCCTGCCTCCCTCTGTACTTGCCCTCTCTGCACTCTGTAGGGACGTGGGCCCTGGCACCTGGGAGAGGGGGATCACAGAAATAGTCACTGGCTGCCGATTGCTGGGGTGCTCTGGCCTCAATGAGCTCCACCTGCGAGGCAGGGCAGCCTGGAAGCAGGGCGGCAGGACCTAGTGTGGGTGGGCAGCCCCCTGGCCTGCCCTGCGGTCCCAGGGAAGCGTGTCCAAGCTGCCACACGTCTCCCTGCCTCCCAGCCTTCCCTTGAGCAAAGGAAAGCACAAGAATTGGACTCAGGATAGCAGCTCGAGGCTTCCAATCTAGACCAGACCCCCAGGAGCCCAAGCTGGGTTTGCTTGGCCCCATTCTGACTCCGTGGGGCGCTGGGCTTCCTGTCTGCCCAGGTCACTGCACCATTCTTGCTTTGACTGCTGCAGTCGCCCTGCTGCCCTGGAGGCCTTCCCCAGGTTCTGCATCTTCTCTAGGGACCCGGAAGGTCAAGGCCAGAGGCGGGGCCGCGGGTGCACGGTGGCCTGCTAGCTACCAGGTGAGCCTGAGCTGAGAGCTGGCGCCCCAGGCCTCCTTAGACCAGCAGTCCTGCAGCGGCCCCTGCTGCTCTTCCTTCTAGGAAACATCTACAGGGCAGGGGCTGGCTCTGGCCTCCGTTTGGGGAGCAGTGGCCTCTCTACATCCGTTTCTGGTCTAGCCGCGTACATCTCACTTTTTCTCTCTCTATACCACATGTGCTTGCGCTCTTTTCCCCACCACAATTCTCTTCCGTCTGCTCTGCCTAACCCCACCTTTCCCTCCTCCGCGCAACTCCACTCCCAGCCTTCGCTGATCTTTATCCATGCACCTGTTTGTTGGTTCATGCACGTATGCCTTGGTCCCCAATTTATTGAGCAAGTACTACATGCCAGCCACTGTTCTGAGTGCCAGTCGTACAAAGACGAGAAAGGCATGGCCCCCCCGTCCCAGTCCAGCAGGAGCATCAGGTCATGAGCAGTGAACTGTGTGCTGGGGAGGAGGGACTCAGGACACACGAGGAAGCAACTTCCTTGCCTGGGAGAGGTGGCCATCTTACACAGCTTCATTTATTGAGCTCTCTTATGCCTCAAGCTCATGCTAAACACCCGACATACACTCTTAGAGCAGCCCTGGGATGCTGTAGTTATTACCATCCCTTTTTACAGACAAGGAAACTGAGGCAGGGAAAGGGTCAGCGACTCCCACTGTTAGAAAGTCACTGGAGGGAGAGCTCAGAGGTGGGCCTTGTGGAACAGATGTGGACTGGGTAGAGAAGGAAGGTATTCGGGCATCAGGACCAGCGTGGGCAAAGGCCCCAAGGTGGGAGAGCTTGCAGAGCATCTGGCCAGCAGTAAGGTGGATTCCCGGAAGAAGGTAGGGGACCTGCATGAAGGAGGTTGCACGTTTTCACACAGGTCATGGGGAGAAGCTGGTCGTGGTAGATGTGGTTAGACCTGTGTTCTGGAAAGACAAAGGACAGCATGCGGGACGAATGGAGTGGGGAGTGCCCAAGGTGAGGGCAAGGGGGGCCCCAGTGTCCCTGGCTGAGGGAGGGGGGCTGGGGTCCAAGTGAAGAGGGCATGAGCCCAGGATGTGCACTGCGCCCTCTGTCCTGCATCGGGCTCGCCTCTGCTTAGCTCGGCTGTCACCTGTGGGCAGGTGTGTGGATCTCCTTCTCCTGAGCCCTGGTGGTTAGGCCCGTGCCTGAGCCCACAGTGGGGCCTGAGAAAGGGGGTGCTCAGAGGCTGAGGTGGAAGTGAGGGTTCCCACACTTAATGTACTTGCCGATTCTGTGCTCTTCTAACAGCAGCCTTTCCTTCTTCCCTCCTCCAAGAGATTGAGTGTGCGGCTGAGGCTTCCCCTTCAGCTTGCCTCACAGGCTGCTTAACTGGGATGACTGGGCCGTGCGACGCTGCATGGCGTCATCGGAGCCCGGCGGCGGCAGGCGACCCTGAGGATTTGGGGTCCAGAGCAGACAGTGCCGCTCACTCTCTGCTCCTGCCCCATCTGCCAGGCCCCTGCAGCACCACGCACGCACTTTCTCTTCTCTCTCTCTAAGGTGGGCCTTAATGTCCTGGTTCAGAAAGCCAACAAGTTCACCCCGGCCACCCGCCTTCTTGTCCAGAGATTTGTGCCATTCCCCGCTGTAGGTAAGAGCTGCACCTGCTCAGAGGCGCATGCGCGCGTGGGCGGGCCCGTGAGAGTCACACCTGGGTGGGCGGGGCTGCAGGGCTCCTGGGGCGCTTCTGACTTCAGGGGGCTCCTGGCGTGGGCGACTAGGGCAGAGAACATGGGTGGACTGAAGTCAGGGTGACGGGGGACCCGCTGACAAGCCCTGTGGCCGACATCCTGCTTTTAGCACGGGGATTAGTCCCCAGTCCCCCAAAGAGCTAGTAGATAGAATGCGATGGATCCTATGAACTTGGCGGGGGGGAAATGTCTACACTAGCCTCTAACTGAAGTTTAACATTTCCTTTCATTGTGACTGTAGGCAGCTCGCCCCAGTAATGAGAAAGTGGCTTTTTCACCCACAGAAATCACAGATCTTTTCAGGTCCCATTACAGTTGTTATAGGGATTCTAAAATACTGTTTTTGCACAACACTAACTCAGAATTAAGATATTTATTCAATCCACTGGTAGGGCTTGTTTGGTTTTTTTGTTTGTTTGTTTTGTTTTGGTAGGGCTTGTTTTTTAACTCAGTAATTAAAGAGCATACCTGTTACTATACCACAATGAAAGAATGTTTTGATACTGTATTCCAGTATAACCCCTTTATAATCCTGTGTGTTTTGTTTCACGCATTTGGGGACATTATTTGGAGGGGGCTGTGTGGGCTTCTCCTGGTCTGTGACCATCACGGGGATTCCTGGCACAAAAGAAGGCCCAAAGCTCCTTCTAGTCTAGTGTTCTGAGCCCGTGGGTATTGTGGACCATTGAGGTTCTGGAGGCCTCCATTCATAGTCAGGTAATTGTGGTGCCTGTGTGTGTGTTTGCGTGTGTGTGTGTGTGTAGGGTATTTTGCTGCCTTCAGCTAAGACTTGCTGGTATTGGAGCCTCTGCGCTCCCAGGAGGTGCCTTGGGCCATCCCACCAAGCCCAGCCTGGCTCTTGAAAATCCACACCTTGCTTGGAGAGAAGGCGCTGCAGTAGAAAGTTTTTTAAAAACTGGAAGGAATCAACAGTGACAGAAGCATGAGGCAGTGCGTGATTCATCATCAAAAGAGAAGTATACACTTGAACCATGATACCAGGTTCCCCATTTGGTGCCAGAGGACAAGGATGGGGGCCAGCCCAGGAGCAGCACGAGGTCCCATGACGTCTCAGGTGCCCAGGCTCGGTCTGAAGAGCCAGAGTCAGCTCCAGGTTCATGGTCCCAATCTCATGCTTCCCTTCCAGGGCTCAATTTCCCCACCTGTAAAGTGGGAGCGCTGGTACCTACCTTCCCATAGCCCAGAGCTGTAGGAGCATCAGACGAGACCACAGACCAGATTCTGTTCACAGGAAGGTGCTTGGGAGCACCTGCAAAGCCCTTGCGAGGAGGTGGGAGATCCATACCTCACAGCCCCACGTCCTTGCTGGCCAGAGGCTAATGAACTCCCAGGCCCAGCTGCCCGGGTGAGCCTCAGCTGACCCAGATAATTGCTATAGCAACTCCACACTTTTAATGAACTCTCAGCTATTTCTGGCGTGGGCCACTAATGGAATAACTCTTTAGATCTGACTTTGTTAAGAGGCCTAATTGAGCGAACAAGGCTGCCAATCTTGCGTTCCCCACTCTCCCGGGCTGGAGGGTCAGAGGCAGCCTCAGAAGGTGGGCGGCTCTGGGCTGCACTGGACTGGATCTAGGACTCGACTGAGATGTAATCTGTCCTTGAGCCAAGCTGCAGACAAGGACTTTGCCACGGGTCCGTTCTGGCCTGGCTTTGCTGGCCGTCTTGCTGGGTGACCTTGGGGATGGTCTTAACATCCGGAGCTCCTTCAGGAAGAAAGACCCTGCTTTCAGGTTTGATCCTGTCTGCCATCCCCACCGGAGACTTTCTGACCTGTCCTTCCTTGGGCTCCAGCCTCATTCTCCTCCTGGCTGATCTGAAAGGAACCTGCAGGTCCAGCCACTGTTGAGAGGTCTTGAGATCCCACATCTCCTAGACAGTTGCACAGGTTGCGCACAATGTGGTTTGCAGTCCTGATAGTCCTAGTTTGCCAGGATCCTGAGAGCAGCAGATCCTCTCTGGCTGCTTCTTCAGGCCTGCTGCCCGAGTCCTGGCTGTGTGCCTGCCTCCCTTCCACCCCTAGCCCTGGTTTCTCTTCCCCCACACAGAGGCATCCACCTCCCGGGCCCCCAGTGTCCTCCCAGGCCTGTCTACAAATGGCACCTGCTGAGTCCCGCCGGTAGACACCGACACAGTGGTGTGCAGGATAAACAAGCATGCCCCTCATTGGCTTTGGGGCCCCTTGTTCTCTCAGGCTGTCCTATAGCCCCTACACGTGGCTACCCTTCACCTCATTCGCAGGCTTAGACAGCTTCCCTACGCCTCACTGCGTGCTGGCAGGGCCTTGGTCCCTCCAGGTATTTACCCTGCTTTCCACTGCTGACTGGGCCAGGCCAGGCCATGTGAGCAGCAAGGCCACCAAGACTCTTGCCCAGGACTCGCTTTGCCTGGTAGAGGGTCTGTTGTCCCTTCAGACCCTTGGGGAGACAGGACTCACGGAGCCTTGCATGCCCACAGGAAGGAGATTGAAGTGATGGGATTAAGCCCTGGTTGTTGGAATGAGGGTGAGGGCGGGGAGTGTAGAGCAGAAGGGGACCTTGAGGGGGTAGGGTCCTGAAAGGGTCTGCCTGTGTGCCCTGTGCTCAAAGGTGACATCCCCACTCCCTCCCTCCTGGCCAGGCTGGGAACTCAGGCTCAGGGAAGGAGGAAGGTCCCAGGGTCTGTTAATTCTTCCCACTGCCCTACCTGGCGAGTTCTGCCCTGCTCCGGCCTGCAGTCGGGGAGACAGGAGGACACCTCCCTTCGCTGGGCCCCACATGCTGAGACTCTGGGCACAGATCCCCTCGTTCCCGCATCTGACTCTATTGCCCTTACTCCTCTGGCCTCGAACCAGACCCCACTTTAGCTCCTCCCCACTGGGAAGTCTGGGACAGACCGCAGGCCTCCCCTGGGTCCGCAGGGGCCCCACAGCTCTCTGTGTTGTCCGCAGCAGGCCTCCGTTCTCCCTCATTCCTCACATTGTCTCTCTGGGGGGACCCAAGGCAGGGCGAGCCATCCCCATTTTACAGAAGAACAAACACATTCCGACTCTGAAAGTTATCCTAAGTTGGCTACAGCCCGGACCTCAAAGGCCCAGCCCCGGCTACTTCCAGCCCCTTGGACAGCCCCTCACACATGTAGCTGAGAAACTGAGGGATCTGGCCCAGAGGCGCCCCACCGGGAGCACCCCACCTCCAGGCTGTCCCGGGATTTTCAGCTGGGGTTGTACGTGTGTGCGTGCACGCACGTGTGCCAAGTACGTGAGGAGCCTGGGGACGCCCACTGAGCCCTTCTCTCCCTCACGGGGGTTTCAGAGCCTTGCTGTGCCCTGGTCCAGAGCAGCCATCGTGTGGGAAATCTCGGTTTCTATTTATACACGGAGATGCTAGGAGAGCCGGTGAGCCCAGGAGCATGTGTGCTGGCATCGGAATCGATTGGGGACTGGTAATTAATTTGTTTAGACCTTAATTAATTCTCCAGTTCTTTCTTATTTGTGGACTGTCACGCTTAATTGTGTTCAGGAGCTCGAGCTCAGAGCAGGCCCTCCATTAATTGATGGTTGCTGTGAGGTGGGAGTTAATGGTTTGGGGAGCTGGGCAAACAGTGTAATTAAAGGTCAGTTGAGGAGGCATTGGAAAAACACCCCCTCTCCAAGGTCCAACTGCCAGTCTCGACGAGCAGAGTCCATTCCGGGAGAGGCAGGCCCTGCAGACAGCCTTCTCGGGAGGCCTTGGGCCGGGAGCTGGCAGGAGTGACCGGCGGGAGGAATGAGAGGTCGCAGGTGCCATGAGGGGGCACTGGCGAGTGGAAGAGGCAGGCGTGGGGCAGGGTGGCTAGCCAGGGCCGAGAGGTGGGGATCCCCAGGTGTCCCCAGGCCAACACATTTCTGTCTCAGCCTCTTCGTATGTGTATGCAGGGGTGAGAGGAGGAAGCCCGGAAGGTCACACTCCCCACCCCACCCCTGCCCACCCAGCTGCCTGGTCGGGTCCACTCCCAGCAGGGGGCTGTGGGCTTTGAGCTCCCTCAGGGTAGGCCTAAGCCTCAGCCCCAGCCAGCCGCCTCCCGGCACAGGGAGTAATCTTCCTGTCTGGGCCAAAATGCCGGCCTCATCAGCCCTTTGCAGGGATGTGACTCCTTCCTGCACTGTCCACAGCAGTCCGTGACGTTAAATGTCACTTCACATTCCACGCACCAGGGAGTCCATCCCTCGGGCTGACAGGGCAGTGTTTGGGAGAAGGTCTGCTGTCCACACATCTGGCCCACCCTATCTCCTCGCTTGGAGTTCAAGCCACTTTGCTTGCCTTGTCTGGGGGGTGGCCACGGCAGTGTGCCCAAGCCCGGAGGGTTGGTCCTGACCCCCGCCATCCCTCATCCCTGTGGTTAGAAGGCAGCAGGGCGCACCCATATCAGCTGAGCCTAGGACGTGCGTTCCTTCCATCCGGGTCAGTGACTATGTGGCGTCCACAGCCCTTAGGCTCTTCTGGTCCTTTCCCTGACCTGGCCTCTGCCCATACTCCTTTGGAGCTGCGGTGAACCTTTGACCTCCCATCTGCCTCTCTCAGGGGTCCCTTTGCACATGGCCCCGTTTGCCTGGAATCTCGACTCCTCCCATTCATTCAGCCCCATCTTCTGCCTTCTCTCGACTGCCAGGCCTTTGCTTCTCAGCTCAGACACCTCCTCCTCCGAGAAGCCCTCCCTGGTAGCCCCAGTTAGGGTGAGACCACAGCACCCTGTGTGTGCCTGTGTGTCTCCTGGAACTGCCCATTTTGTTCCCGAGTTTGCCTCCTTCATCAGACTGTGAGCTCCTCAAGACAGGGACTGGCTCTCATTCATCCCCAACCCCCAGGCTCACTGTATGCCTGGAACACGCTGTTCCGTGTGGGTTTCTTCAGAGATCAAATGAGTGCTGGGGCAGAAAGGCTTTTGAAATCAGGTACCCACTGTGGAAGCCCACCATGATGACATTGGTGACCACATTCTATGTCTGCTCGGACATTCATTCTGGAGTTGTTTTGTTTTGTTTTTCATTAAAAAAATTTTTTTTTGAATGTTTTGTTTTCTTATGTAAGTTTTCTCTAACACCATCAGTCATGCTTTCGGTTGACAAGCCTAGGGTGGGTGACCAATGAGCCACCTTACCAGATCATCCAGGTCACTCTCTCCAACCTTTCTGGGTTGGATCTGGAAGGAAGGGGGGCTGGGCTGGGTGCTGTAAGCATGAGCGGCCCTAGAGCTGACATGGGCCCCTAGTGCGCATCAGGGACCAAGGAGATACAGTGATACAGTAGGCAGGCCACGTTAGTGAGAGGGAAGTCTTTAGTGGGCTCTGTCTTCAGTCTCATCCCCTTCTGTTAGAACTGTCTTGGTCACATACAACTGTGGGTCGCATTCAAGGAACAGGCACAGCAACTTGGCAGTGACTGTGAATTCGTGGGCAAGAGGTACAGGATCTAAGATTGCAAGTTTTGATGTAAGGCTTGCTGTTCAAAAAAATGTAGCTACACAAGTGTAGGCTTGCCCAAGACCTGAGTTGGCCAGAGTGCTTAGGATAAAAATCCAGGGATTTTGTGGGCTGTATGCTCAGAATAGGTCTGAAGTGCGGTGTATGGCTCTGAGGAGGCTCACTCAGACTTCAGCTGCATTACTAGAGACAGAGAGCCCTGAACAAAGGAGGCTGTTTAGTTCTGGACCTCACCTGTCAAGAGATGCTCCACACATAAGTGGGAGCCCAATGACAGCAGCAGGATCTTCTGGAAAACTGACAGTCTGGTATTGCAGTGACTCCCTGAGTCACTGCCTGACTCCCCCAGTTAGGGAAGCGTCCAAGTAGCAGCCTGGCCCAAAAGGCTGTGGGGGCACTGTGATCAAGTCGCCTGCTCCTCGGCAGCTGGCCCCAGACCTGGCATACAGTAGGCGCTCAGTGAATGCTCTTTGAATGAATGGCCTTCCGGGTCAGGGATTTTGTAATGACTGAAATCCGGAGAGCAGAGAAATGCAGAAGCAGAGAAGGTGGGGAGCCCGAGGCAGGGGAGGGGGTTATGAATGTGGGAGGACCGAGGGGCCGGGGATGGGCGGGGCCTGTGGGGGAAGGTGTTAGCTGGGAGTTGGAGCTTTATCCTATGATTAATAGGGAACCGCTGAAGAATTTTCAGCTAGGGAGCAACTGGGATAAAAGGGAGTTTTCCAGAAGATGAATGTGTTAGCAGCAATCTTTGGTGAAGAGATCCTGAACTTCAGAGTTGGCCTACACCTAAATTCACAGGCTGATTTTTCAGTCCCGAAATTCCCAGGCCTGAGTCTGTGACACGTTGGGATGGGTTGTGAAACTCTCTCCAGATTCTCAAGCTATTTAAAAGAAAGTCTGTGTCCTACACCGCTGCCTTTCGGGTGGAATATTGGGGAATATCATGAAATCAGGCAAATGGTAGGGTGCACGTCCCTCTTTAATAATCATCCCTCCTTTAGAGGCAGGGCTGGGTCTGTATTCCGATGTGACTCGCGTGAGTGTGTGTGTGTGGGTGTGTGTGGGTGTGTTCTGGGTGGTGACGTCCGTCCGTGTCCACTTGGGAATACGCCAATTGTGTCTGGCAGGGACCCGAAAGCCTGGCCAGAGCGGTTACCTCTGAGGAGGGTGTGGGGGAAGCTAAGGGTCAAAGACTGGAAGGAGACTGGTTTCATTATTTACCCTTCTACAAAATTCAAATCATTTGCTGTGTGCACATATGACCCACAAACTAGGAGAGAGAGAGAGAGGAAGTAGAGTGGGGAGAACTTTGCCCAGGGACAGTCTGGACCCAAGATGGGAGCTCGTTTCCTTGTTGCCACTGGAAGTTTTTTGTTTTTGTTTTCATAAAAGCGGTTCTATTTTTTCCCCTGATAATATATGATTGTTTTCTAAAGTAAACAATCCTTTTCTTAAAAAAATGATTTTATTTATTTACTTGACAGAGGAGAGAGATTACGAGTAGGCAGAGAGGGAGGCAGAGAGGGGCGGGGAGCAGAGAGCCCAATGCAGGGCTCGATCCCAGGACCTTGAGATCATGACCTGAGCTGAAGGCAGAGGCTTTAACCCACTGAACCACCCAGGCGCCCTGAAGTAAACAATCCTACTTTGCTCTCCAGAGTAAGTCTGTGTGTATCACTCCAAATCTGAGTAAACATCTAAAAATGTAGCAATCTCTATTTATTGTATCTTTATGTAACATAAATATGCCTATATAAATATACATTTAATGTAAGTGAGATCATACCATGTGTACTGTTCTGTAAACTGCATTTTAACCTCAGTAAGTTTTAGACGCCTTTATAGAGCCATCCTAAAATCTCAGTGTACCCTAAGAGCCACGATAGTACCTTACTACACAGCCTTGTACGTGTGTCCCTGGGCACACAAGGAGCTTCTCCAGGGTGGAGATTTTCAAACAGCCACCTGGGGGGGGGGGGTTATAAAACATTCAGAGAACTGGGCCCTATCTCAGATTTAGTTTCAGGTGCGCAGCCAGTGCCGAGGGTCACCAGTGGAGGCTCGGTACCTAGAAATGGAATGGCCACGTCAGAGGGCACAAGCACTCCTAGCTTTGCTACGTGTTGCCAAATGAGCATACTGGCTTTTTACTCCGCCTTCAAGGATTACATTTTGGTTTCCCTGCATTTGGTGTTATCAATCTTGAAAATTTTTTGTCCATCTGAAATGTCTCTCTTCTCATTTTAATTTGCATTTTTCCAATTCCCAGAATCATTGAGAATTTTTTTTTTTTACTTTATTGGGTGTTGGGGTTTTCAAATAGGGATGAGAGAAAAGGGGCGCCTGGGTGGTTCAGTCGGTTAAGCGTCTGCCTTCAGCTCAGGTCATGATCCTGGGGTCCCCATGATCCTGGGGTCATGATCAAACCCCGCATCGGGCTCCTTGCTCAGCGGGGAGCCTGCTTCTCCCCTCTCTGCTATCCCCTCTGCTTGTGCTTGCTCTCTGTCTCTCTCTCGCTCGCTTTGTGTCAAATAAATAAAATCTTTTAAAATATATATATAATCTTAAAAAAGAGAGAGAAGATCCCTATTTCATACCATACACAAAAATTCCAGAGAAATTAAAGACCTAACTGTGAAAAGTGCAATGTTTAAAGCTTCTAGAAGAAAATATAGATGAACACTGGGGAGGGGCAGAGTTTCTTGATGCCACGAAAAGTGTATACCGGAGGGGAAAGGATTGCCTATTTGATGACATATTACACTATATGCCAGAAGTCAACAAAGTGAGAAAATGAGCCGCACACTATTCGTAAACCATTTAACTAATGTGGCTTAGTCTCCTGCACATCCAAAGAACACCTGCAGATAGATTTTTCTCTAGATTAAAAAATCTATTTTTGAGTTCATGTTCATTGAATTTTTACTATTTCTTTTATGAATTCTTACTCGAATATTTTTGGGTGATTTCGATGACTGTACCTTTTTCTTAATAGCTGTTAAAGCTCTTTATACATTTTATGGATATTTTTGGTGAAAGTACCAGACTCAAACTGGCTTAATTAATAAATGAATGTATTGGGCGCCTGGGTGGCTCAGTGGGTTAAAGCCTCTGCTTTTGGCTCAGGTCATGATCTCAGGGTCCTGGGATCGAGCCCCGCATCGGGCTCTCTGCTCAGCAGGGAGCCTGCTTCCTCCTCTCTCTCTGTCTGCCTCTTTGCCTGCTTGTGATCTTTCTCTCTCTCTCTCTGCCAAATAAATAAATAAAATCTTAAAAAAAAAATGAATGTATTATTTCACAAAGGTCCAGTGCCCAGTGAGGCACCCGGCCTTTCCTTCCACCTCTGCGCTCTGCCAGGGGCTTCTGCTGCAGACTAGCCCCTCTTGGGTCCTAAAATGGCAGCAGGAAATCCAAGCACCACATGCAGACCCTACCACAGCCCAGACCTCCAGAGGCTCTGCCTACCGCCGCTTCCTCAATGAAAGGAGACCTTTCCCCGAAGTGCCCCGCAGACATCCCTCATTGGCTGGGGCTGGTCACATGTCCCTTCCTCCATCCATCACTGGCAAGGGAGGGATTTACTACAGTTAGTTAAGACTCAACCTCTGGGAGTAGAATAGCTGCTGGAAGTCAGTCACCATGACCCTCCATTAACGAGTAGTGGCGGCTCTTTGTCACATGAAATAGACTTCCCCAGCTTCCTATTTCTTAAAATTCACAGATATCAGGGGCCATATTTCTCAATGCTCATATGCCTCAGTTATAAGGAGCAGTAATACAATAGCCTTTCAAAGAGAGGAGAGGACTGTATTCCCTGCTCACTCAAAGGAATAAACAAGCCTTCACTACACAACCAATCTGAGTCACTTTCTTCAAGATCACAGAGTTTGAATCTAAGTCTTGCTCACGTTCTCTACTTCTCTTTTGTACAATATTTTTTAAAAGATTTTATTTATGTATTAGAGAGAGAGAGAGATCACAGGTAGGCAGAGGCAGGCAGAGAGAGGGGGGAAAGTGGGCTCCCCACTGAGCAGAGAGCAGGATGCAGGGCTCGATCCCAGGACCCTGAGATTATGACCTGAGCCGAAGGCAGAGGCTTTAACCCTCTGAGCCACCCAGGCGCCCCTCCACTTCTCTTTTGGACTTGGGTTTTTAAACCTAACATCACCGCCACCGCTGCTTTCTGTCACCCTGCTTCTAGTCTGGCCCTTTGGGCCCCTTTAAAACCAACAGTATAATTTCAAAGCATAGAAAAGAATTTGCGGATTTTTTTTGTCTGCATTTCCTACTTGGTTATATGTGGGGTTTCATTTTTTTTTTTTTTCTTTACTTGAAGAAAAAACTATTCCTGCAGTTAATCAGCTCCTTTAGGAAGCTTCTCATCTATAGCCCCTGAAGTGTGGGAACCACGAGTAGGTCCCACCGATCCCTGCTGGCTTTCAAATGTTTATGATCTACTTTAGGAAGTTTGGCCCTTTCTTTTCACTTCTTAGACAAGGAAAGCACGGTTATATTCTCATTGCAAAAATTCAAATGGTATTTAGAAAAACAGGGTTAAAAAAAAAGGTGGAAGTCTTTCAACAACCCCTAATTCCTAAATTTAGTTCCCTTCCCAAGGGAATCACCGTGTGAGGTGTGAACCTTCCGAAACGTTACCTGTGGGTTTCCGGGCACACAGTAGGCGCATCCCAGTTATGGGGTTTTTACATAGATAAATCATCCTGTATATACTCGGTAGCTTTTTTCATATAAGTTTGTTTTGGAGATCTTCCCATGTGAGTTCCCTAATGGTGGACATTTAGGTTGTTTCTAATTATTTGCTCTTACAAACAGTGCTATAATTAACATCCTTGTAAATGTCTCTTTGTGCATATGGGCAAGCATTTCTTTAGGGTAGCTATCTATGGTTTGGCAATTTCTGCTGTCTTTAATTGCATTGCCTGGTATCTGGCAGACGATCTTCTGCATGTACAATAACTTTTCATGTCCGTGCTCCATTATAGTGTAAGTTCTAAAAAGATGTTTTAGGCAACAATTAGGAATCTAAGTTTAAGTTCAGATTCTGTGCAGACTGCTATGGGTAGCTGAGGTGACACTTGAATGAACCTCTACACGTGGCCAAGTTTACACATGCACGGGCCGCGGGTAAGTCTTCCTCTCCCCCCACCCCGACATCCGTTGTAAGGCACCTCGCCACTTTCAAAACATTAAAATGTGGGGAAATGCATCTTAGAACCAAGGAGTGGAGATATATTGTTGTCCCCAAAGAAGAGCCCAATAGCCACTGGGCTCTTTGTGGCTATTGGGCTTCCCCTTTGTATTTGAGTGGTCCTGTCCCAGGAGTTGTAACTGCTTTACCACAAACTCGTTTCCCCAAGGGTGGGCGTATTTCTGGACTCCTAGCCCCACCCCTGTCCGCGCGGCCGTTCCTGTGCTAGATCGGGGGGCAAGCTCCCCTGTTGTCTTCTTTTTGAGGACTTTTTTTTTTTTTTTGCACATTTGTCTTTCTTCTTCCCCGCACTGTCCCTTTTACATGGGGTGCTTCATTAGCTCTTCGCAATCTGCATGATTTTGCATCACGATGGGTCTGATGTGAGAACATCTGCAGCAGTCAAGAGCATATTTTCCTCAGGACTTGACACTGAGCTTGCCATCAGTGTGAAGCGATCTCCCTCTCTCTCCCTCTCTCATCTTGTGACATCTCTCAGCAGAGCTTCTCCAACATCAGTTATGCCTGAGTCTTGAATGGCGTCAATCCGAGTTGAAAATGTGCCAGCTTTCTTAACATGATCACTAACAGACTGCTTAATTAACCTGCTGATACTGTCAATAATAGATCTTGCTGGTGTGCTAGAAAGGAGACCCATGGCCCACGACCCGTCTCTCTTTCTCTCTTTTTCGTTTGCTTTGGCTCTCAGTGCTCGTGACTTGGGAGCTGGACTTGCCAGGAGTGGGATAGGAGGGCTCAGGGAGGCTCCAGTGGAATACGGCAGAAACGAATGTTCCGGATGAGATCATGGAAATGAAATCACTGAGACCGTCTTGTGTTCTCATTGCTCAAGGACAGGGATGGCTGGTCACCAGTGCATACAGCAGGTGCTCAATATAATGGACCACCAGCGTACGGTCATTTGAGTAGGTGGGAAGAATTGTGGGCATTCTGAGGGAGGGAGCCTGGGGTGCTATCATTTTAGGGTGGATCTTTAGGGTTCTCTCTGTCTCTTCTCCATCCAGGTAGCTTGGATGAGGAGAGGGCTTTCTCGTGCCTGAACTGTCTTGGAGGGGCTGAGGGGAAGGACACTGGGTTTTCACTTCTCTTCCTGCTGCAGTGTTTCATCCCAAGTGGTTTTGTGTTTGAACCAAAGTCCTACTCCGTCTGCGGTGGCTACATTCTACATTTGGAAATTGCAGAGAGCGAGCGAGATGCCACCATGAGTCTGGGATGGGTGGGCCACCACCTCTGGGTACCCTCTTCTTTGTCACCTGTACCTGTGCCCACACAGGCACGCGGACAAGCGCGCGTGCACAGCTCGGGGCTGGAGATGTTTCAGCTGTCCCTGGCTTCCCCTAACCTGGTGGGGGCTTAGGTGCAGAAGCTGATGTTCCATGTGAGCTCAGCCAGTGCCCAGAGATTCAACAGCGACGCTAAATGCAGCATGTCTGTTTATATCCAGGGAAGCCTGGTAAGGGTGGCGGCATCGGGGCACAGAATGAGCTGGTGGCTCCTGGCTTCAGGCAGATGCGCACCACCTGGACCACATGCCTTCAGCTTTGCCTTTCCTGCAGTGGTGGTGCTGGTGTGGCAGTGATGTAAGCGGTTCTCAGAGGGCAGAAAAGCCCAATATCCTCTCTAGTGGTTTTGTTGGGTCTCCTGGGAACCCAGGGCCTGGCCGCCCCAGAGGTGGGGGAGTGCAGAGTGGTCCTGCTGCCACTAGAGGGCGAGACGCTAACATGCAGGCCAGGTGTCCACTTCTCAAGGCCACCCTGGGGGCCCTGCTGGGCCCTAACCCCCTCGGGCGGGCTGGAGGCTCCCAGGGCCAGCAGGAGCTCACCCCTGGGAATGACGAGGGGGAGAGTCAGAGCTAGGACTGTCACTCAAGCCCCGCTGGCCCCAAATCCAGGCTCCTGACCTCTCCTTCCTTACCTCTGATTCACCTTCCGCCTTCCGTCCCTCTCTATGAAAGACAAGGGTTTCTCCATGTCAGCACTACTTACAATTTCGGACCAGATAAATCTTTGGGGGGGGGGGCTGTGCCTTGTAGGATGTTGAACAGCACCTCTGGTCTGTACAGCCTAGATGACTGTAGCTGCCCCCCACCCCAGGTTGGCATCATCAAAAATGTCTCCAAACCTTGCCAGATATCTCCCAAGCTCGCCCCTGGCTGTGTGAGGCAGGTGAGTGACACTGCGGGGAGGACAGGAGGGACCCGCTGCCGGAGAGGTCTGCCCATGGTTACCGCCGCGGCTGCGTGTCGTGTGGAAACACAAGAGCTGCTCAAGGACGGCATATGTGCTGTAAATACATTTTAGAACTGTATTTGGTCTCCTGCTTTGCTTCTCTAAAGACTGCAGAGCGTCTTGGTCCTCCCCTCTGTTTATTCCACCTCCCCACCGCACTGAAAGGGGAGACTGAGGCTCAGAGACCCTCAGGGTCTCAGGCCGCCCCTCACCTGCGGCACCGACCCCCAGCTGCAGGCACCCTCGCCGCCTGCTCCCCAGCCTTGGCTCAGGCACCAGGAGCATCTGCGGTCCTCCTCCCACTCCACCTGCCCACTAGGCCCTTCCAGCCCCGCAGCTCCCCAAACCCTCGTGCCCCCCCACTGGAGGGAGTGGGGAAGCAGCAGGTGTTGATGCTAATCAGCGTTCACAGCCCAGAACTGCAGTCGCTCCCAGGCTCACACACTCCCCAAAATTAAACACTCATTATACAAAATTAATTGACATTAATTAGCAAAAATTAAAACTTTAAACACAGCAAGGCGCTTTGGGGGGAGGAGTGAAGCAGGCGGCCTCCACATTTGTCACCCCCCCCACTCCCCACCCGCCCACCACCCTCAAGTCCCCCCACTTTTAGCCTGGAGCTGGGTTGGGGGAGGTCAGGCCAGGTCAGCCCTGGCCCGGCCCCACGAGTACCAGTTGAGAGGAGCAGAGGGAGACTCTTGGGGCTGGCCACCAGCTGACGAGTGGCCCCCAAACTCGGGCATCCAGCGTTTAACTAAGGATCCAGGATTCCCCGCTTCCCCACCCCCCACCCCTCTGCCTCAGCCCAGGTCTGTCATCATCTCGTGGCCCAGGGAGGGAACCTAGCCATCTGAAGTGAGACTATAGAAGGCTGGCCTTTAGCTCTGCCTGACCCCCCTTCCCAGACCCTCCTCTCTCCTGGGTCCTCAGGGGATTGTCCCACTTTGCTATGTGACCTCAGATAAGTCACCCCCCTCCCCTGAGCCTCACTTTTCCTTCCATATGATGAGGGGGCGGTGCTGGGAGAGCACTGAGGTTCCTGCCTGCTCCGACACCTGCTGTCAGAGAAGCAAATCTCTGGGAACTTGATTCGCTCTAAGGAGCAAAGGGCTGAATGTGGTGGGGGAGGGGAGCACCTCCTTAGGAAAAGACCCGGAAAGGCAGTCCCAGGGATGGAATTACTGATGACAGGACATGGGGCGCTGGCGAGGTGTCAAGCTGGGGAGCCCTTGCTGATGGGCGTTCTCTTTGCCTGCCTGCCAGGCCTACCTCCAGGGAAAGGCAAGCAACTCCCTTGATAACTGGTCGCTCTCTACCTCCTGAACCCTGTCCCCTTCCTCCCTCCCACTGGTTATTTTCTGCCTTCGCTCACCAGGTTCTCAAAGGCCCCCAAATCCCTCAGCAGACTGGGGGGAGGGTGGGCGACGAGCTGCAAAGCCATACCTTCACCCACAGCATCCGAACGCAACTCCACACTTCCTCAGGACCATCGCTGCCGGGGGCAGGGAGGCTTGGGTGCAGCCCAGTGGCTTTCTCCACCGGCTTGCACGGCATCCTCCCCTCTCACTCCTGCCCCCTGCTCCCCTCTCTCTCTCCAGCCAGTGCCAACATCTGCAACGTGGTCCTGATGCGGTATGGGGAGCTGGAGGAAGGCATCGATGTCCTGGATGGCGACGGCAACCTCGTGGGCTCCTCCAAGATTGCAGCCAGACACGTGGGTCATCTGGGGGGCTCGGGGCGCTGGTGGGGAGGCCAGTGACTGAGAGAGGGGTTCATTCCTCTGGGGCTTCTGTGCGTCCTCTGGATCTGCCATCCTTGGCCCACCCTGCCTCCCATCTGCCCAGCCGTCGGCCTCTAGGTCTGGCCCCAACCACGCCTGTACTCGCATGGTCCCTCCTTCTCTCCATTCGTCATCACCACTGTAAGACATCCCGTCTCTTGTCCCAGCCCCTCAGGACCTGGCTTCTCAAACCTGTTAATTGGAAAGGGCAGAGGAGATGCCCTAGAGCTTTCTTTCCCCCGCCCTCCAGGGTGCTGCTCCCTGGGCCTTCATGGCCAGAAGAGGAGGCATGGATGTGGGTGGCTTGCCATTCTGGGCTAACAGGGGCTTCTGCAGGTGTTGCTCATGAGGGAGCCCGTGCAGCTGAGGTGAGGGTCTGGGGAACAGCGGGCTACAAGAAGCCCTCTCTCACCTCTCATTTCACCGGCCTCACCCGCTCTGCCAACTGTAATTATTTTCGAAAATTCTAGCTTGTTTGTCTATCTCCCCGTGCTTTCCCAGCCTTGGCCTGAGTGGTGATGCGTGGCTTGTTGCTCTGGCCTCTGCGAGCTGGCGTGGGGGGTCAGCTGTGAGTAGCTGAGTGTTCACTGCTGCCCCAGCCGCTGTCCCTCATCGGCTCCCACGGTGGGCCCCAAGCCTCACCTGTCTGATCCCCCGATGGGAGAAGAACCTTCTCATGGCCCAGTGCTCCCCTCCCCACTGGTCTCAGAGAAAGCGAGTGCCCATCCAAGGCTTGTGAGGGGCAAAGGGCTCGCGGGCGCCAGGGCCCGCGCTGCACCCTCTGCTTCCTTGTGCTGGCTCTGGGCACCCCCAACATCCCCACCCCTGTCCGGGAAACCGGAGGGACCTTCTCCAGGCCCTCCAGAGGCTGATTATGAAGGACCCGGGCTCCTGGGAGAAATTTTCAGCCCTGAACCTCTCCATCCTTGAAGGGCATTTGGCCTCAGTTTCCAACCTGACCCAAACTTCCATCCAACCCTAGGGTTGCCCCAGATATGCTGAGAAGGAGGCCAGCCATGGTAACTCTTCTCATGGCGCAAACAGCAGGGAACACCTGGCTCTTCTGCAGCCCTCGGCTTCCCTCAGCTTGGCCGGGTCAGCCCCTTGCAGTGTAGGGGAAGGCTCCTGGCTGGGCCTGGATGGGCTATGAGCTATTCCTCGAGCCTGCTCTGAGGGCCAGGAGCCCATGGCCTTGGAGGACCTCCCCACATGACCATCGGGATGCAGAACGGCCTCTAAGCTGTGCCTTGATGGTACCCCCGCTCCCCAGGAATCCCGAGAGCAAGGGCCCCGGCAACCCCACGTGGAGACATAGCAAACACTCAGCACAAGCATTTCCTGCTTGCAAAGCCGACCTCTTGTCCCTGAGAAAGGCTCTCATCCGGAGCCTTTGGGAGATGTAAGATCTCCCAAATCGTTGTCTTTAAGGGGTGTCAAGAAGGAAAAAAAAAAAAAAGTAAATTGCAGAGTCTCTGTGCTCCGGCAGCGCCGAGAGCCTGACGCGGCTCGGGAGCCCCAGCTGTTTGCTCTGGTCCTTCCAGCGCCTGCTTTGTTTTCAGAGCATCTCGAGTCCTCCATATGCTTCCTCCCCGGCCCCTGCACCCGCCACCTGGGCACCTCCCTGGGCACAGGCCCCCTTCCTGGGGCCGCTTCTGTGTTGCCACCCCTCCCCCACACGTAGCAGGTGACAGGGGTGTGCTCTTTTCAAATCTGTGTGGTGGGAAGATGGGGGAGGCTCTTTTCTGGAGTCTGGAGCCAGGCTTCGTGAGCAACTCCGTGAATTATTCCATTCCGCCAGATGTGCTTAGCGACGGTGCGCACACCTAGGGGCTCCAGACAGGGCTTCGGCGCCAGGTGGCTGTCCCCCCAACCCGGGGAGCTCTGCTAACCACAGCCTCTGCTTGCCCCTCAGGCCCTGCTCGAGACGGCGCTGACGCGAGTAGTCCTCCCCATGCCCATCCTGGTGCTCCCCCCGATCGTCATGTCCATGCTGGAGAAGTGAGTCGGGGCAGCCAGGAGAGAGGAGCTACCACTGGGGAGGAGGGTGACAGGGAAGGGGAACCAGCTGGCCCAGGGCAGGGGGCAGGGGAGCCGCTGGCAGGTCGCCCTACCCGCGTTTGTTCGGGCACCTCCCAGGCAGTGCCACTGGGACTGGAAAGTAGGAGGATTATGGCAGGAAGACCGGATTTGGGTGAGGGCCACCCTGTTCAGGCATCCAGCCACGAGGCAACTCACCGCCTCACTGAGCCTCAGTTTCTCATTTATAACATCTGAGCAGTACTGACCTCCCTGCCTTCCCCCAAAGCATGCTCTGAGAACGCAGGGGGACACGATAATAAGGACGATAGCGTGATTTTTTTACTTAATGCGCGTGAGGTTGAATCACGAAGAAGAAATGCTGCCGGAAGGGCAGGTGAGGGGCCAAAGGGGGGCTCCAGAGCTGACCTTCACGTAGGTTTGGGCAAGCTCTGAGGGTCAGGGTGAGTCTAGGAGGATGGCGAGGGGCACAGAAGGGTTCTAGGTGGGGGCGCAAGATGAATACAGGCCCCGAGGTGTAGAGCCCGGGCTCACACAGGTAGAAGGGAGGCGGGGAGCCCTCCCTCTCCTGGAGGCCCAGCCTGGGAGGGGGCACCTCAAGGCATAAGGACAAGGTCAAGGGCGTTCTATCTGAGGCTCGGAAGCAGGACCTCCCTACTCCCATCCTGAACTGCCCCTCCCTGACCACCCCATCGAGATCACATTCCCACGATTCCCTCCTCCCCCTATTGCCTTATTTGTATTCGTAGCTCTTGGTAACATCAGAGACTCTTTACCTAGTTGTCCGTTACCCATCTGGTCCACTAGAATGCCATCTCCACGGAGGCAAGTGCATTCTTTTTATCTATGGCCCTGCGTGGCATCTAGCCCAATTCCTGGCACGTAGTACGGGCTTAGTGTTTGTTGGAGGATGAATGATCTCATTTAACCATCACGACAGTATGGCGAGGTATGTAGGATGGTCCCATTTCACAGATGAGGAAAGCAAGGCAAAAAGAGGTTATGTCATGTGCCTGTAGGAATCCAATAGGAAATGACAGAGCCAGGAGTGAGCTGGGAACGCAACCGCGAAGCTGGGCTCTTCCTACCCCTCGGGCGGCTTCGGGGCGTGGGTCACACCACGAGATCAGTGTGCCTTTGCCTCTTGCCCTGCCCGGAGACAGGACATGAGCAGACTTGGGGTCCTGGTCTCGGGAAGCCTCTATTTTGATAGGAGAGATGGGCATGACCCACACACAGGTGAGATTGGGCAGTATGTAAATGGGCCCAAGGTGACCTTGAGGGAGAGGAGCGCTAGACCGGTGAAGGGCTGCCGCTGACTCTGCGAGCAGGGGAGGAGTTCTGTGGAAGGCTGGCTTTCTGGGCAGGGTATGGGTCCGTTGTGTGGGGAATTGAGGAGTGTAGCCAGACAGAAGCAACGTGTGCTCCCTGGGGCCAGGGAGATGCTCCCTTCCTCCCCACGGAAGAGGGGGAGTCATGGGAGGGACCTGAGCAGCGGTGTGGCGTGCTGAGTGCCAGGATTCAAGAAAAGCAGTCTCGTGTGGGAGATCCCGGGAGAGGAATCGCTCTAGTGACCCAGCGCCTGTCCGTAGCTGCCTCGTGAACTGGGGCTTTCCCCAAACCCCAGTGACTGCGAGTGACCCCGAGCACACAAGAAGAGACCCCACTGGCCCGGCTGGGCTTCTGTCTTTAAGGCTACCGAGTCCTGGGCCTGGAGTTTTCTGGGGGAACACCTGTGATGCTTTTCCAGTTGGCATCTGAGTTGGGTTTGCCGGAAGTGGCATGGGGGGATGGTCAGTTTGGGGGCGTAAATAGCTTGGGGAAGTTGGCTGGGATTGTTCTAGTTCTGAACCTCCCGGCCTGGGTTCTGCCTGGAGTCCACGCAGCCACTTGTCTGGCTCAGCTCGGAGTCTGACGAAGGCCCTCGGGTAGGTGGAGATGGGTTGGGCATTTGGTTCTGGCAGCCCTGTCTTGGGTCAGTCCTTCTCTGTCGTGCCTGAGAGGGTCCCTGAGGAAGAGAAGAAGCTGAGCTCAGGATCCCTGAGCAGTATCGAGACCCGGGCTGTGCCCTTGAGGACTTAGGAACGACACATCCGTCCAGTGACGCACGACTGGGTGACAGGGCGGGCGAGGCTGTGTAACGCCTCCAGCTGAGGCTCCTGGTAGGAGCACGAAACCGGGGTTCCCGCTCCAGCACGCTGAGGCCAGGCTAGTCGAGGAGATGCCCTCAGCCTCAGTTTCCCCCCTGGGAAACAGAGATGCCTTGCTCCTCCCCTCTGGGAGCCCGGTGGGGTGAGAGAGTCAGGACAGACAGGGGAAGAAGACAAAAGAACACTTACAAAGCAGCCTACTTGCAAATTAATGGAGTGCAAACTAAGATTGCTCCAAGTGCTGAGGGAGCTCGCGCGGCCGTGGGGAGACAAGCTGTCGTGTGGTATAGGGGCCGCCTTGCTCTGCCTCTGGCCTCAGCTCCCCCTCGCTGGGAGGAGCACGCTGCCGAGACAAGGTCCCTGGGGCTCCTGCTGGCAGAAGAGAGGTGGGAGGGAGCCCAGCATGTCCAGGTGTCCCTGTCCCCGAGACCCAGAGGGAAAGAGTCTCAAGTCAGAGAGAGAGGAGCCTCCACCCCTAGCCCAGAGCCCTGGGGGAGCATGGAGGGTGTGCCCCCCTCCAGCACACACGCTGCCCCTTCCCTTGGGATGAGGGCGCCCACTCCAGCCTTACTCTCCTGAGGAGGAAGCTGGTGTTCCTTCAGGGCCTGGGAGACCTATCCTCCCCGTGATGCCTCGGACTCAGAGGCAGGTGCCTCCGCTCTCTCCCCCCAGCCCTGCATCCCTCGCCCTGGAGTTGGCCTTCCAGCCAGGTGGGGTCTCCGTGGGGCCGGGGTTGCGGCCCCCGTCCTCCACTGTGGTTCCTGAGGCCGCTCCCCAGCCTCCTTCATTCCCTGGGCTCCGGGTCTTTCCTCTCTCCAGGCTTTTGCACACAACCACATCTCTCCATCTGCATATTTCAACTCCCCCAGCTGCCTTTCCGATCCCTCCCTGCCATTTCCCTCTCCTCCCCTCCCCCGTCCTGCTGTGTTCACTCTCCCTGCTCAGGGCTGGGACTTCAGGGGTTCCTGTTGGGATGAAGTCCCGGGGCTGCCTGCTTTCTGAGTCAGGAGCACAGGCCTGGGGCTTCCTGGATTCTTTTTCCAGTGCAGAGTTCAGCCAGCCACCCCTGAGAGAGGGGTCACAGCCCCATGTGGAAGGAGCTGTCCGGGGGTCCCCTGCCAGGAGTGCCTGAGGGGGGAGCCCATGGCCCGCCCCTCACCTGCCGGGGAGGAAGCCTCCCTCTTTCTCCCTGCCACCCTCTTTGCCCTTGGTGCCCCTCCAGTCTCTGCTGCCCAGGACTTCCACACCCTCCTCTCCCATTCCCCCTGCTCTGATCCCCCACCAGGGACTGAGGTCCAGGTCACTGCCACAACCAGCCAGGAGAGTAGCCCTGCCATCCACAGACTCTTCTGGGGAGGGGGCCCTCCTATGTAAGTCTGGTGAGTGAGCCTGGGTCCCACCTCCATGTCCTGCCGGAGAAGTTGATCTCAGCTGAAAAGGTCTCAGAGCCCATATCAGCCATCTGTGACTCCCAGGGAAGCCTGGAGGCCCCGGCGCTGAGTCAGTGCGGGGTGAGAGGCCCACCTGGAGGAGGGGAGAGGCTAGGGGCACTAGACAAGGCTGAGGGGAAGGTCAGATGGGTTAGAGCTTTGCCCTTTGCTGTGCTGCTCTTAATCTTGTGACACTGCCCTCTCCAGTCGCTCATTTCAGGCTGAATTCAACAGCCAGGCAGGTCTTGGGGTCTGGGCCAACAGGAAGGAATAGGGGACAGCATCGCCAGGATCCTCCCTCCTCCTTGCACTAACAAGTGCAAAAACAGCAACAATAAGCCACAATTACTGAGCACTTACTGTTTCCAGGCCTTTTATTTGCATAGGATTGACAAGTGATTGGAGTTTTATTGGTACCTTAGCAGGAATATCAGGGGCCAGGCTTTCCCAGAAGTGTGGTCTGGGGATCACCTGTTTTAGACTCAGAAAAAGTTGTTAGAAATGCAGATTCCAAGTCATAGCACTAACCGAACGGGGAACGGGGATCTCATCGGGGTAAGGGGTCCTTGGGGATCTGCGTGGTGAAGCAGGTGCCTAGACACCCAAGTTTGAGGACGGTGGCTCTCAATTTTGCTGTCTGCTTGTGGTCGGGTGCTCTTAGGATTCCTGTCCCAGGAAGTGAAGGTGGAGTGGGGTTCGCCTGCCCCCCCACACTGAGGCCCTGTCCCCTAGAGGGCCTCTTGCCTGCCTGTGGCCACAGCCAGTCCTGTTCCAGCAAGACAGGGGCCAGAGCCTGGTTATATCCCCTTTATCCCAGGAGCCAGTCCCAGGCAGAGGAGGCCAACACAGTTACTGAGGTCGGATGCAGTGCCCTGGCAAGGGCATCCCCTGGCAAAGAGTCCATCACCCGTTCTGCTGGCACAGCTACTCCAGGGCCTGGAGGGGGCTTTTCATATACTCTTCCCACCCGGGAATCCTGTCGTGGGGGGTGGGTGCCTGCTGCGACATGCTGGCCATGACCTTGGCGAAGGGTTCTAAGGGCAGGCCTGGGGGGCGGCGCGGACAGCTAGCACTTGCAGGGAGTTAAGAGCCCAGGCAGCATCCCGGCCTGCCTCCTGCAGACGGAGCCGTGACCTTGGGCAAGTCACTGCCCTTCTCTGCGGCTCTTAGATCAAAGCAGACCGGGTGGTCAGTGGGGTGTGTTCTGTTCCCGTACTCGGCTGTGTGTGTGCATGCACGCGTGTCCCTGTGTGTGTATGTACGTGCAGGCATGTGGGTGCCCGTTTGTATCCTCCCCCTGGACCTGGCTTCTACTCTGGCTTGTTCAGTATTTTCTTGTGCATTGCCTTTGAGGACCATCTTTCTCTGCTGTGTGTCCCCCCAGGGGCGGGGCTGGCAGGCTCCCCTCGTGTCTCCCCCACATGTGGTCTTCTTTGCACAGGGCTGGACACGGGGTGCAATGGGTGCCCCCCAAGTACTCACTTACGACGTGTGATTGAGAGTTCAAGCAGCAGTGTCCTTCGGGGCAGGGCCTGGGGAAAGGGTGCCAACTGGGGAAGGCCCCAAAGACTGAATTCCACAACTATTTAGCTACGGATAGGCTGGCACCGGCCCAGGACCACGCTGCCCGAGCCCTAGGACTCTGAGTGGGACCCTGCATGGTGGCCGGCAGCCAGCTCAGCCTGTCTTCCGGTCTCAGGGAGCTCCCTCCTCTCTCCCCCACAGGACGGCTCTCCTGCAGGCACGCCCCCGGCTCCTCCTCCCCGTGCAAAGCCTTGTGTGCCTGGCGGCCTTCGGCCTGGCCCTGCCGCTGGCCATCAGCCTCTTCCCGCAGATGTCAGAGGTCAGTGCGGGGAGGGTCGGCATGGGGAGGGGAGGGCGGGGAGGGGTGCGGTGATTATTAACAGGCATTTATTCAGAGCCAGCTCCTTCGCCCGGAGCTAGGCACTGGGGTTAGAACCATGAATGAGACAGGTCCAGGCCCTGACCTTTCCCGAGCTCAGGGCTGAGCAGTGAACCTGACGATTAAAACAGGGACTAGCAAGTGAAGGGCAAGGGCAAGGAGGGGATGAGTCCAGCTGGATGTGGGAGGAGACAGTAGAGGGCTCCAGACCCAGCCTGGAGGGAAGTGGCATTTCACGGGGCCTGGAGGATGAGCTGTCCCCAGAGGGGACACATCGGGATGGGGTCACCTGGGGTAAAGGTTCTTAAGAGAGGCAGCACAGAGCCGAGGAAAATCGGCATCGCAAGCAGAGTGAGCAGAGTGAGTTGGGCCTGGGCAGGTGGGGCTGGGCATGGGGCGAGGGGGTTGGGGGGGTGGAGCCAAGAGGACAGGTGTCCTCTGAAGGGCTAGGCGACGGAGGACTGCAGATCCTGACTGGGAGCCTGGCTGGAGCTCTGGAGGAGAAGGAGTCATCAGGAGGCGCTGGCGGGTGTCCAGCAAGAGCTGGTGGCAGTGGGCACAGAGAAGTGGGTCCTTGAAGGGAGGGGAAGGACGGTGAGGAGCTGCAGGTCGGGGGGCGGGGGGGGCCGGCAGGGCCTGGGCCCAGCGTGCTGCTTTTGAGCAACCGGGCAGATGTAGGCCCTGCTGAGGGAGATGGAGACTCGAGGAGGGGCGGTTTACGGGAGGATGGCGCGTCCAGTTGGACAGAGGCTCCGAGGGGCCCGTGGGATGTGCAAATGGGGCCATCCTGTGGGAAGTCGGCTCTGCGTTTGGAATCCAGGAGAGAGGCCTGGGCTGGAGCGAGGAGAGCAAGGCCAGGGGCGTAAAAACAGTTATGGAAGCCTGGCAGCTCGGGAGAGAAGAGGCCCCCTCTGGGCCCGGGTGGTGAAGCCAGAGCTAAGGGGGGCCAGGAGGAGGTGGGCCGCGCACAGGAGACACTCCTGATGGGCTGAACTCCACCAAGCTGAAGAGTATCCTTTGGGGCCGGGGCGATGAAGGCAAACCCCCTCCCCCTGGGTGGGCCCAGCTTCGGGGTGAGGAAACGGGGTGGCAGGACTGACCCCTCTGGCCAGAGGCTTGGTGCCCCAACGGAAAACAGAGAAACAGACCTGCAGAGGCGATGAGAAGTGGGATCAAGAGAGGCTTTTATTTGCTTATTTTTGCCTTTTTTAAACGAGAGGCTGGAGCTTGTGTAAATGCAAAAGGGAAGGCACCAGGGGAAAAAGAGAGGACAGAAGGAGGAGGAAGACCGAGACAGCAAAGTCGGTGAAGTGGGGGCAAGCAGAGCACAGACTGGGGATTCTAGGGCCTTGCCTTGGCCAAGGAGAACCTGCTCCTTCGGGAGACGCAGATGCCAAGTTGTGGACAGAGGGCTATGGGTGTGGCCGGGCCTGTCTCTCTAGAGGTGCTGGGGCCGCGAGAGTCCTAGGGCTCACCTAGCAGGTTTCGTCCAGCCAGATGGGGCATTCGGGGTGTAAGCCATCAGGAGGAGCGGTGCTGCCCCGGAATCTTAGGTGGGTGGGGGTGAAGACGGGCAAGTAAGCTGAGCAGGGAAAGCCAGGTTTGATGGGGGGCAGGTTCCTGGAGGGAAATGGGAAAGGTGAAAACGAGGGACCTGGACTGTGGGGGCTGAAGACCCAGGCTCCTAAGGAGGAGGTCCTGAGCCAGCCTCCAGGCCCCGAGGTCCTGGGAAGGTGAGGACTGGAGTCGCTTCCCTCCACTGGGCCCCAGGGATTTAGCTGGAAACTGACACCAGGCCAAGGCACCCTGAGGGGAGGGGGGACCCCGGGGTGTGATATGGGCCCAGACAGTCTGCAGGCCCACAGCGCCCAGCCTTCCCTGGAAGCCAGGGTACCTCTCCCCCTACGAAAGCTGAAGAGCAATTACCTGATGTCTGGGGGGCTCTCAATGGAGCCAAGGGATGCCAAGGAATGCGGCATCTGTTTGTTCTACAGGATTTTCTCTCTTCCCTCAACGCTCTGCCTGCCCTGGGCTAGTGGAGAGAGGAGGGAGCTGGGGGCCACCCTCCGGGGCGGCTGGGGGTGGGGGGGCGGAAGATTCTCGGAGCGCTGTGGGCCTTTAGCAGGTGTTCCTCTGGCGCGAACAATGGAGAGATGGCCCCAGCCGCCCCCCGCCCGAGCCTCTGGCTGGAGCCGCAGGACGGGTCTCTCTCCATGAGAAGGCCTGGCCTCACAGAGGCTCCCTGTCAAGGTCCAGGCTCCTCTCTTCCCTCAGGCTGGCCTCAACTAGGCATAGAAATTAGTTTCTCTGAGTGTCCAACCGGAGCCCCTCTCGTTGAAACCCAAGCCTTTTCTCTGGGCTGGGAGGAATGTCATCATTGCCTTAGATGTGCGTTCTCTGAGAAAGGGGGGCAGGGTCGTGAGCCCCTTCCTTACCTGCATCAGCTCTACCGGGATGCAGGCCGGCCTGGGCCGTATGGGTATTTTGAGGCCTGTGACCTATGGCACCAAGGCCATCAGCCTATCGGCCAAGAGGATCTCATTCCCCCCATTCATCCTCCCAATTAATTCTCTCTAACAAGGTACCGCTCCTGCCTTATGGGGATCATGTCTCACATCCCAGAAGCCGGTGGGATTTGCCACGATACGTCTAGACTTGCTTGGGCTGACCCACCCTTGCCAAGAGCCACCAAGGTTGTCAACAGGAGTAATAGCTGGAACGCTAATTAATTAATTAGGGGACTTGGAGATAGAGTTTAGGAACTTGTTTCTAGAATGGCTGGCCTGCAATGATTGGTGTGGAGTTTCCAACCCGTTAACCCCAGAGGCTGAGGAAAGAACTTCAATCCTCCCTTCAGTCCCTGGGAGAGAGTTTTGCCTGCTCTTTGCAAACTCGTATTTCTGCCTATTAAGATGGTGCTAATTTTAAAATGAAAATTGCAAATAATAATACTAGTGGCCACTTGCCAAGCGTCTCCTAGGCGGGGCAGCCTGCTGGTGACTGTGCTTACCTTGTTGTATTAAGTCCTCCCGAGCCCTTGACGTCCGAGATATTAGTGACTCTTAAAGGATGTTACCTAAACTGTTAGATGTCCGCGTCTCAGACTCTGGGGGAGAGGTTTTGGCTGGAGATGTGGAACCTTTGGTGCATGGGGGGAGCTGAAGCCAAGGAGGGGATGAGGTCATTGTGGGAGGAAGGAAAGGCATCAGGAAAAGGCAGGAGCAGACAGGGGCCCGGGGGAGGACGCTGATGGAGTGCCTTCATGGATCCTGGGGACAAGGGCGTTTCAAGGACGAGGGCCTCTCCGCAGAGTAAGGGGGACAGGAGCTGACAAGCTCAGCGGCTGGGGGGCGGGTGTAGGAGGCAAAGCCGTCTAGGAGGCGTATGGTAGTCCGGTTTCTCTGTGTTCAGAGAAGTGAGCTCATGGATGGGAAAGCACTGGAGAACAGCAAAGAAAGTTCCACTCCCTGGGTGTTCCAGTGGTTGGGGATGGGAGCCTGGAGAGGGGCCGTATGGGGAGGAATGCGCAGGAAGGAATGCACGGAACCCAGGACAGAGAGGCATGGCCCTGGGTCGGGTCAGCAGAGCAGCCTGCTGGCTGGGGAAAGGAAACGAGGGTCCAGAACACATCTGTCCTATGAAACAGGCACCAGTATTATTCCCTTTTACAAATGAGGAAACAAATGAGGCGTGCTTTGCCCAAGGTCCAAGGTTGGTAATGACGGCATTGCCTCTGTACTCACAGAAGGATTTTAGAACCCTCCCCGGCCCTCCTCCACCTCACTATAAAATGGCCCGAGTCAGAGCCCCAGATGGCTCCCTGCTAATGTATCCGTAGGAACATTCCGGCACCTTCAGCCAGCCCTCCTACCCTTCAGAGAGACCACGTTCACGGGGACCTTCTGGAGTGGGTGTTTGTGCCCTTAATCTGTAACCCAGAGCTGGGGGCGGGGTGGGGGTGTGGTCCAGTGGCCGGCAGGTGGTACAGGAACCTCCTTAGGAAGGGGGTGTGAGGACAGGGGTAGAAGGGCTGGCCTTCCTTCCAGGCGCCAGGCCTGTCACCATGCAGGGAGTGTCGGGAGTGCCCCAGCAGACCCTGGGAACTGCAGGTTAAGGCTGTGGGGCATGGCCAAGGCCGGCTCAGTTCAGGCTGTACCCAGCCATGGACCCATCCCCAGCTAGATTCTGTTCCCCACCCCAGAGGTGCTGGGTCGATTTCCCCTTCTTCTTGTACCTGGGAGGGCCGTGTCATACCCCTGGTCTCAGAGAGCCTCCGTTCTGAGGGGATGGACAGAAACGAGACAAACAGGGAATGTCAGGTGTTGGCATCGTAACACGAAAATAAAGCAGAGGGCTATGCGGGGGTTTGCCCAGGGGTGATTTGTGGATTGCGGAGGCCTCCGTGGTACGTGGGGCCTGATTCATGGTGGCCTTTCTGGCCATGCCCTCTGTGGAGATTGGGGCCCTGGGTTCCAGCAAATGTGGTCATCTCTGTCTTCTCCCAGACGCACACACACACACACACACACACACACACACACACACACACACACTCACACACACACACAGTGCCCAGGTCCCTGGAGGGAGATGTCCAGGGTCCTGTCTTCCTGGAGAACCAGGCTTGGCCGCCACAGGAGGCTGGACCAGGGGATGGCGAATGTCCCTCCGACTCTGACAGCAGCGTTCCCCACCTGGGAGCGCTTCCAATCCCATTTAACGAACCTCATGTCTCCTTGGAGCAAGAAGCAGTACCTTGGCCAAGTCCTCTCCCCGTGGCCCTGCCTGTCTTCGTGTCTCCGTCTTTGTGCCTCTTTCTCCCTTCCTTGGTTCCTCTCGGGCTTCCCCCACCTCCCCAACCCCACTCCCCTCTCTTTTCACCGCAACTCCCCCGGGAGCTCAGGGGCTGGGGGACGGGGCTGCACATACAAGCCAGAGCTATTGTTTGACAATCTGTTTTTGTCTTCATCTTGTTGGCAGGCGGCAGGAGAGGAGCAAAAGGTTAATGAGGCACTGTGCAGCGGGATTACTGCGCGGACGGGCGGGCGGCGGGCGGGCGAGCCAGCCGCGGTAACAGGGAACTAATTAGGAGCAGTTTAACAGGAGGAAAAAGTGAAATCTCCTCTTCACCAACTGTCAATAATTAGCTGATTTGGTGAGGCTGAAATGTGTCCACAGGAAAAGGTGGGGCTTTTCTGGGGATGAGTGAGGCGTGTGGGAGAGAGAGAATGGGCCACGGGGGGCTCTGCCCGTCCGTAGGTGGGGTTGGGGCTGGGGAGTCACCCCACATGCCCCAGGCCCACCCTCCTCCCCTCTGGCTGGCGTCCCTCGGCCTCAACTCTCCATATGACCTTGGTCTGAACCTCAGAGACCTCAGTTTCCCCCGCCATAGGGTGGCAGACTGTTTCTTCCTGGCTGTGCCCGTTAGGATTCTAGAAGTGAGCCCCAAGACCAGGGCCGAGGTCTAGAGTTGGAAGGGCTGACAGCAGGCTGTGTGATCTTAAGTCCGAGGCTGCTTCCTTCGGGCGTCTTGTCTGCGGCGTGGGTATGCCCTCAGCGGTGCCTCCTGGGGCCTGGTGTGACTGGAGAATGCCGTCACACTGTTGGTGGGCAGAGCCTTGCCGTCCTGGGGACATGCCTGGTGGCCCCTGGACCCTCCCTCAGCTCCAGCAGCAAGAAGGACTGGAATGGGGGTGCAGGAAAGATAGGCTCTGCACTCTGGCTGGCGGCAGGTGGTGGACAGAGCTCTGGGTTGCTTCTGAGAGCTAGGGGCCCCCTGAGTGTGTGTGTGTGTGTGTGTCCCTCCTCCCTGTACCGGCTTTTTGGGTGCCAAGGTGGAGGCAGGGAGTCAGGGTCACCAGTGGCTTGGCCTGTATCCTGTCGGGCCCGTTCGTGCCGTTGGCCGCCCTGCCATTGGTTTGGTGGCCTTTGCCCTTTGGCCTTTCCTTCCCTGACAGCTCAGCAGGCGACCCCCTCCCTCACCCTCCCTCTGCCCCTCCAGCCTCTGCCAAACACCTTGACTGGAAGAAAAGACATCGTCAGAGGCCCCCGGGGCTTCCTGCCCAGAGCCAACCACGTCAACCCTGCCAGCCCCACCCCTCCCTCAGCCTAGCCTCTCCTCACCTCAGCCTTTCAGGGTCCAGGGCACGAAAAGGCAGGGTCTGAAGAAGGTGAAGGCCCTCATCACGTCCTCATACCACTCACGAGCCACAGCTCACCCCGGCCCCAGAGGGTGGCTCTTCGAGGCCACCGCCTGCTGTAGGTGAGGTACTTGGGGGTCAAGTTCGACCAGCCCCTGCTCATTCCGCACCCTCTACCCATCCTTGCTCCCCCTTCCAGCTTTAAGAGTAAGAAACAAACAAACAAACAAACAAACAAACAAGAGTAAGAAACAAAGAGGCATATCCTCCCTAGGTGGGAAAAGAATATGGGTGACCCTGGTGGGCACCAGAACCTCTTCCATCTCTCTCCCCATCACTAGCTCTGAGGAAAATGGTAGCTCTGGTGAACCAGCTTGGCTAGAAGCTGACTCACAAGAAGCAAATGTCTCCCCCAGCTTGCCTCACTGTCTCTGAGAAGGCATTTGAACTCCCCATCAGGAATGAGGGAGAGTTGGGAATGAGCTTGGTTCTATACTCAAGCGGTTCTAGAAATGATTCCTCCTCCAGGAAGTCCTCTCTGATGAGCCCCACTAGGATCTGTCTCTCCTCGCACATGTAGACTCTGGTGACATGTGTTTCCTGTGTCCCATCTAGCTCCTCAGGTGAATAGTCCTTTCTCCCTCCCTCGACACATAGGTGGCCCTAATGCTGAGAATTAGCACTCTATCAAAACCTAATATAGAGCGTGTTGGTTGTATTTGTTGGTTCCTGCTTCTCCTGCTCTTCCAGTCCTGATGTGAGGCCAGAGGCAAAGTCTAGAGGGCATTGTGTCCCCTCTGAGTCCACAGACTTTCACCTTCTCCCAGAGCAGGGGCCTCTTCCCCTCTAATCTCAAATCCATCCCCCACTTTGCTTGGAGATGTTTGTTTGGGGTTTTTCTCATTTACTGGTTTAATCAGTCTCTACTGAACTCCAAAGCGGGCTATTTTTGCCGTCAGAAATCTGCCGCCTCCCCGCCCGCTGCTTTCTTGGAGTTTGCCCACAGGACCCCCCAGGAGGGACGAATGGGAATGGCAGAGGCACTCAGAGCCCAGGGACGCCAACGCCACCTGTCATGTTGCCTGTTCCCCACACCCCCGGCCCAAACCGGTGCGTGCACACAGGCCCACACACGAACGTGCACACACATGCCCTAGTGACAGGCCTCAGCGGAGCCACCTCTCAGCCTTGCCCTCCTGGTTCTTTCTAGGGCCTTCTAGAAAGCCTCACTGAATTCGGGACAGGGAGGGAGGAGGCTTGGTTTTGTAAAGCTCCTGCTGAGAGGATTAAAGGCATCAATAGGTGTGAAGCAGTGTAGGACACGCCCGACCCACAAGCCGGGGCTCAGCCTTGTGAACCACAAGGGGACTTCAGTGAGCAAGACTGGGCCTGGGCTCTCGGAGAGCCATGGGGTTCCGGCCTTCCTCATGCGGCACCACACAGATTTTCTAGGCTTCCACAGGGCTCTCTCACCTGTTTCTTGATATTTTCTTCATCTCAGTCCCTGGAAGGAGAAAATGTTACCACCGCACATACAGGGAAACTGAGGCCTCGAAGCCCAAAAGATGGAAGACAGAGAATGATTCTGAAATTGGTCCACTAGGGGGCACCCAGGAGCAGTACAAATCTCCAAAATGGGGAGGGGGTCTGAGCCTTCCCTGGGTGCACATTGCACAGGTGAGATGGAAGGTGTAAGATGGGATTCCTGCGCTTGGGGAGCGAGCTTTGGTTCAATTGGATTAGACTTATTAAGGACCTACTCGCTTGAACTGGGGGGAGGTGGGGGACTACTGTATTCACAGACGGTGAGTGAACAAATTGCCTGGGACTAAGGATGTGAAGGAGATGGAAATCAGCCCAGGGCACCATGGGTAGCAGCAGTGGATTTGGTCTGAGAAAGTCAGGGGAGACTTCCTGGAGGAGGCAGCCTTAGAGAAAGGGTATCTCTGAACTCGGGCCTCAAAGGCTAAATATACAATGTGCTGTAAATGGAGAGCAGCCAGTAGGTAAGGAACCTGGAGAAGGTCCCAGAAGGCCTTTAGTGTCCAGCCAAGGAATCTGACATTCATTGGGAAGGCAAGGGGAGGCCAGAGGCAGCATCAGAGGCCTGACCCGCGGGGTCCGGGCTCAGGCCTCAGCTGCTTCCCAGCCCCATCCTAACACCCCTGCCCTCCAGGACACTTGGGACAGCTTCACCAAAGATGGGGCCTGGACTTTTGTGTGTGAGCAGGACCTAAGGCTGGCTCAGCCCCAGAGAGAGAGAGCATGGGCTGTGCTGCACAGTAGGTTCCAGGCCTGAGAGAGGCCTCGGGCACAGAGTCCGTCAGGTGCTGGCCTGGGCACCAGACCCCATGTCAATGTCACCGCCACCTGCAGATGCTCAGGAGCCCAGAACCCTGGCCAGGGGCAGGAGGTGGCTTTGAGCCGTGTCACAGGGTCACACTGCACAGCCCACCCCCCTGCCCTGTGCCTTTCAAAAGGAGGCAGAAAAGCCACCAGAAGAAAGGCAAGGAGGAGGAAGTTCTTTGTAGTAGGTAAAAGCCCCTGAGAATGGGGCACAGGCCAGGGATCCAGTTTCCTGTTTATGTCTCGGCACCTTAGCTCCAGGTTCAAATATGTAAACTATCCGCTGGCCGGGGGCTGCAGGTGTGTGTGCTCCCAGGCTGGGAGGCAGAGGTGGCCCCACACGCATTCCTGACTCTGGCCCCCCACCCTAACGAGCCCAGCCGGGAGACAGAGGCAGCTAGCTCAGGGTTAACCCTTCCTGCACCACCAAGGAAGGCCCTATGAGGCTGCTCTCAGGGACTCTGGGGCCAGGCGGGCCTTGGGGTGCTCAGGGGAGGCTGGGGTCCCTGGACACACGGCACTTCGTCTTTTCTGCCACTGACTCGAGATGCAACCAGAAGTTGGGGGCTCTCTGCTGTGTCTGGCTGAGTGTGGAGGACAGGGCAAGGGGCAGGAAATGCTAGCTGGGCGACACTGCTTTTCTCATGGCAGGGGGACATGTCCCTGGCAGGCCCACAGCTTCCTGGCACTGCTAGGCCTGGGGCTGGGGGGACGATCACACAGCGCCCAGAACTTGCGCTTCCTCCCTGGGCTCCCTGGGCTCCCTGGGCTCCGCAGCCCCCACCCACCCTCCGGGGCTCGGCTCCCAGTCCTCTGCTGAATGTCCGTCAGTTCCTTGGGGAGGTGTCTGCCAGATGAGTGGAGGGACCTATGGGTTCGCTGCCTGCCTGGGGCTGGGTCACCCCTTCCCCATGTAGCCACTCCTTGCCCAGCCCCTTCTCTCCTCATTACTTTCTTCCTGGAGGAGGCCCTTCAGAGCTGGTCTGTCGTCAGAGCCATGCCCCTGCCCTCAGCCCATGACCCTGGGGCCTCGAGCCTTTACTGGGCCACTACTGGTGTCCCCCCACCTCGCTGCACCCACCGGGCCTTGGCACCTCCCTCATATCCTAAGCTACCCATGAGCCTCTGTGACCACCACACCTTTGGTTCTGTTGCCTACGTGGCACATAAAGCCAGCTTCTGCTGCTTGTCCATCAGCCCCCTAGCAGCAGGGGCACCCCAAGACCACAGCACAGCCGTTGGTCTCTATCCCTGGTTGAGGCAGCCGCAGGGAGCTCTGGTGCCCTCATCCCGTAGCTGAACCATAGCCGTTCATCAGCAGAGCCCTGGCTGTGATTTCTGTGGGGGAGACCCAGCACCCCCACACCTCAGAGAGGTGACCGGGGTCCTCCGGCAATGATCCTGACACCTGTGAGAGCCGCCATTGCCCGAGCCCCAGCCAAGGCTAGAAGAGTCTAAAGGAACAGCCATTTGAGTTGACCTGGGATGGAGGCGGGAGTCTGGGCCTGGGGCCGGCACTGAGCTGGGGGTAGGAAATCTGGACTCCGGAGGTCACCACATCCCGTCGCGAAGGCCGAAGCCTTTCAGGCCTCACTGGGACCACTCAGGAAACTGTTTGCCTGGTACCCCTGTTGCCTGGTGCCATGTGGCACCCTCTGTCACTGCTTCTGCTCCCTGGGCTGGTCCCTCAAGGCCACCATCATGGGCTTGTTCCCTTCACCCGCCCCTCAGATGTGCCTGTTCTCTGGGCCTGGCGCCCTCCCCTTCCATCTGCTCTCCTGGGCAAGCTCCCCCACTCCGGGGCCTCCGGCTGTGCTCACACGTCCCGGCTCGCTCTCCCACCCAGACCCCTGTCCCAAGCTTCAGAACCCACGCCCGGTCTGCCTCCCAGGCCTCTGCACCCGGGGGTCTCAACACGGCCCAGCCTGAGCCTGGCGCCCTCCCCCCCGACCCGTCCCCCTCTCGCGTTCCCTGCCTCAGAACGGCGTCACCAGCCACCCCGGCTCCTGAGCTAGAATTAGGAGTCATCCAACGCACAGTCATCCTCGACACCTCCCTCTCACCCCCACATGGGATTGGTCATCAACTCCTATGGATTTCTCTTCAGAGAGGATCCCAGTGCCACCCACCTCTGGCAGCAGCACAGGGCAGGACCTGGCGCCTCTCATTCCCACAGCTGCCCTCCGGCTTACCCCTCATCCATCCCCCGCATCCACGGCCACCAGGGCAGCATTTCTAAAATACAGTCTGGATCGCGGCTGGCCCCTGCTCAGAATCCCCCCACGGCTCCCCATGGCCCCCCACTGACACACTCATGTGGCCTCTAAGGGCCTGTCCTAACCCCACCCCCATTTCCTGCCACATTCCCTATCTCACAATGTTGCCCACACCAAACAGGCCGTGGTGGCCGGCCAATACTCCTCCCTTCATCCACCAAGCTTTGCCTGCCCTTTTGTATCAAAATCCTCCATTTTCTTCCTGGCCTACCTCCTCTGAGAAGCCTTTCTTCCTTGTTCCTTCATCAATACATGGTAACCCCCACCCCCTCCCCAGTTTCCATGGCACCTCGTGTCTCTGGGATCCATGTGCTCTCCTGTGTGACTCCTCCCCTAGACTTTGAGCTTCTCAAGGGCACGGAGGAGATCCCTGGTCCATCTCTGTGTGTCCGGCCCTGGAGGGTGGCGTTGGCCACCAGAGACCTCTGACTGGAGGGCTGATTACATTGAAAGGAGAGAAAAAGCCTTGAATGGCGCTCTGTCCCTGAGTACCTCAGCCACCTTCCCCTCCCCACGAACCTCCCCCCTTCATCCCTCCTGGTCCCTCCTATCGGCTGCCCTCCGCCCAGTGGGGGGCCTGGGGGGGGCGCTGGGCCTGTGACGGCACTCTGCTGGGGGGATGAGGCCTCAGTCTCCACCCCGCCCCCCAGGGCCAGGGCTCTCTGGAGAAGCGGGTCGAGGGGGTCAAGCGGGCCGTGGCCCCAGCCCGTGGTCCTCCACCGTGGTGGTGAGCAGCCTCTCGGGTTTTAATGCGGGCCTCAGTGCTTCGGTGAAAGCCGGCATGGGAAGTTGCTAATAATGGCACTAAAATAAAATATGCTACATCTGTTATGGGTAGCAGAACAAAATTAGCTGCTCACACCTCTGACATCCAAGATGTCTTAACTTAAAATACTCCTTGGCTTACTTTACATCATTTACTGATTATATTTAAAAGAAATACAATTTTGCAATTACTGTTCTTTCCAGTGTGATATCTGTGCATCATTTTCCTTTTATGTTTATATATTTCTCCTTCATTAGTGCAGTCTGAAGGGTGATTAGGATTCTTCAAACATTTTACAGAGGTTAAACGTTGATTAAGATTTAATTATTACTGTAAATAGCTTGGAATGACATATGGTGCAAAAGCCTGACATATGTGCATTTGAATAAATGAAGTGCTATTTCCCAGGATGCCTCAGTAGCTGTTTAACAGCTTTCCCGAAGGGTTATGTTACACCTCATGGTAAGATTGCTGGGATGTTATATTTTGTTGGTTTTTGCAGCTGAAAGCTAAGAACAGTTTTCCAGTTTTTTAAAAACATTGAATATTTTAAATACCTAAATTGTTTTGCACAAATTTTTGCTAATTTGTCTAACTAGGTTAAACATTTTCAAAAGCATTTAGATTTTTAAGCGTGGGCGCTGTGCATTGTGTCAGTGGCAGCATGGGGCCGAGGGGAACTGGTGGGGTGGAGGGGACTCGGAGGCCGGCAGGGGTGGGGAGGGAAGAGGTGGCTCGAGGAGAGGGGGTGGGGAAGAGGCCCGGGCCCTGAGCCTCGCTCTCGTCTCTTTGGCCCTCTCTAACGGCCCGAGTCTGGGTAGCAGGGTACCATGGACTGCAGGGGAAGGGTCCCCCCTCCCCAGGAACTCCACCGTGCCCAGCAGCTCCAGTCCGCCCTGAGCTCCCTCCTGCCTGTCCTCCGACGGGCCTGGCCCCCGGCGTGACTGTGTTCTTTGAAGGCAGGGCTGGTCTATGGAACCTTCTGCCTGCTCTTCAGGGCTGCCATGCCTTTTGACATAGAGCAGGTACCTGGGAGCAGGTTCGGCCGAGCTAAGCCACAAAGGCCTCGAGCTTCCTTGACTCTACCCAGGGTGGAGATGAGGGCCAGGGGTGCCCCCCCTCACTCGGGTAGCACCTCCCTCTCCGGCCCCCTCAGGCTGGGGGCTCAGACATCCCTACTGGCTTAGTCCCCAAAGCTGCAGACCAACCCCTGGGCTGCCGTAGAGCCTCCAGGGGAACCCTCTCCTCACGGGGCCTTCTGCCTCCCTTCCTCCCGTTCATTTATTCAACACTTACTGAATACCTCCTGTGTATTGGCACTAGGCCTTGAGGTTGCTGGGATGAACACCATCGCAGCTCACATTTGCTGCCTCATGGAGCTTTCGATCTAAAGTGGAGAGGGGGCAGACGAGTGGACAGTCAACCTCAGCAGCAAGTGATACAACTGGGATGTGAGAAATACCAGGAGCTGCTGGGGCCGGGAAGTGGCCACTTCCAGGCAGGGGGAGGGATGATGTCTAAAGCTTTCCCATGGGGGGAGAGTGGGAAGGGGGAGGGGGAGGAGAGGTAGGGACAGAGGAGCCAGCTCAGGCAGAGTCAGGCTGGGGAAAGCCCAGGGGATCTGAGGCCCTGAAATAAATAGGTATGTGTGGTGCCTCCGATCCAAAGGGCAGGGTAGAGCTGGGCAGGGGCTGGACAGCACAGGAGTCTAGACTGGGTGCCATTTTATAAGGCACAGATGGCTGGCCCACCTTGAGGTTGAGAAGGCTTATGCTCTCTGAGGTGGGGGTGGACTGGGGTGGCTGGGACTCAAGAGGAAGGGAGCAAAGAGGAGGCGAGGCAGTCCCAGGGCACCATTGGGTGGTGGTGTGGGGAGCCGGGGTGGGGCAGGAGGAGATGGTGACCTCAGTTGTGATTTAGATCTTAGGGTTGAGTTCGAGTTCCCGTGAGATATCCATGAGAAGTTCGGGTAGGCTGTCTCCATGAGCCCAGGATTCAGGGCAGGAATAATGGCGGGAGACCCCTCAGATCTAGGAGTCACCAGAGGGGTTGACTCACCCTCAGGGGTTGTGCAGGGAAGAGGGCCCCGCTAGGCCGAGCCCCAGCGACCCTGACAAGGGTCCAGGGGATGTCACAAAGTGTGGGGGTGGCCAGTGAACTTGGAGAGAAGGATTTTTGTGGAGTATGGTGGGAAGAGAAGCCAGATTTGCTGTGCGTTGAGAAGTCAGTGGGAGGTGAGGAGGTGGAAAAGGCCAGCGGAGACAGTGCCTTAAAGAAACGTGGTTGCTGGGGAGGAGAGAGACCAGGCAGTAGATGGAGCGTGACACGGGGTTAACGGGATGTTTTATCAGATGGGAGGTTTTTGTCAGTGTTGAAATGCTGATGGTCAAGAGTCAGTGGGCTGCAAAGGTGGGAGACGGGGAGGACAGTCTGGGAGGGGGCTTCCAGAGGGGGGGTGGGGGAGGTGGGCCCCAGAAGGTTCTGCCTTCTGCGGGGAGGGGTGGCAGGAGGGCAGGCGTGGAGCAGTGGGGACGGGTAGTTCACGGGTTTGGTGGTGGGATGCTGAGGGGTTCCTTCCATCGCCTTCTGCTTTTTCTCTGAGGTAGAAAGAAGGCTCTGGTGCTCAGGATGAGTGGGGAGCTGAGGAGGGCGGGGATGGTTTAAGGCGCTTCTCTGTGGAGAATGGGAGGCCAAGCTGACTGCGTGAGGGGGTTGGCAGGGGGAGGCTTGCCGGTCACTGGGGGGTCCAGGCCCAGGCTGTGGTGCAGCACAGGCCCTTGGAGATGAGGAGGACGCAACTCGGAGGTCAGAGTGTAGAACGCTCACCCACACAGACGTGCTGCCAGAGGAAGAGACAAGACCTAGACGGGAAGGGATACTGTGAGCCCCTCGGCAGGAGGGTGATGAAGAAGGACATGTCAGTAGGTGGCAGAGGGGGACAACTGTGGGCACCAGCGTGCTCCTAATGCTCTCCCAGCTTCCGAGCTCACCCCTTCCCTCCTGGCTGCCCCCCTCACCTTTCTTCTGTTCTCCCTCTCTCCTCAGATCGAGACATCCCAGTTAGAACCTGAGATCGCCCGGGCCACGAGTAGTCGGACAGTGGTCTACAACAAGGGGCTGTGAGTGGGGGGCAGCCGGCCTGGGCCCGGAACGCGATCCAGGCCGGGGGAGCTGGGGGCGGGGACGGAGGCTCTCGGGCTGCACCTGCAGGGAGGGGGGCAAGCTCACCCCACCGATCCCTAGCCACCTGGGGGAGCACTGGACCCCTGCAGAGGTAGGGAGACTAATCCATTCACATGTTAACACAAGAGAGAGGAATTCTGACACATTTCCTATCAGAAAATTAATCAAGTGCATTTCTGGGCCTTACGTGGGGTTGTCAAAACTCTACTCAGCACAATTATGTGTGAAGCTGAAAATTTGTAGAGTGCCCACGGGGTAGAATTAGGATCCTTTTATACTTTGGTTTTCTTTTTTTCTTTTTCTTTTTTATCAGAATCAAGTCTGAGCCTTGGTGGCCGCTGCCCGGACGCAGCAGCTGGCCAGCGGTGGCCATGGGAGAAGGCCTGGGGGCTGGTTGGTTTGGCGGTGGGGCTGGTAGATTCAGGATATTCGGGGGGCCAGGCCCAGTGGCTCCCTGGGCTGGGCTGGGCTGGGGAGGGGAGGGGTGGGGAGGAGGTCTACCCCTCACAGGATGAACCAGCAGTGGTGGTTGAGGGCACTGGAGGCCTCTGAAAGACTTTGTGGGCGGTTGGCTCTGAGCATGGCTGGCCCTCATCCACGCCACAACCTGCAGAACCAATCCCTCTGCATGAAGCCCCCGTGCCAGGGGCTGGGGTCACTCTTCATAGAACTCTGCTGATCCATTCGAGGCCTCTGAAATGACCCCAGCTCTAGGCAAGAAGCCCCAAGGAAGGATGTTTGGCGGGAATTGTGGGCCTGCCCTTCGACCTCTGCGGAAAGATCCTCCTTGTAGTCACCAGGCTAGAAGTTGGGCTGAGCTGGGGGTGGGGGGAGCTGAGCTGGAGTCCAGCTGACTGCCATCTGGGGGGCCTCTCCAGCCCCCACCCCCAGGCTGTCTGCCCCCTCCCACTGCTTCCTGAGCAGGGGGGTCTTCTGCTTGAGGGCAGAGGCCAGGTTTCTAGGCACCTTTCTGAGAGTCAGCCTCAAGCCAGTAACGGCAGGCCCTGGTTGTGGCACGAATGGGCTGCGTGACCTTGGAGAAGTCCACTCCCCTCTCTGAGCCTCTACTTCCCCGGCTGGAACCAGACGACTGGATCAAGGGGTTGCCACCGGCTCTTCCAGCTGGACCTCGTCTTCGCCGGTCCCGATCAGATGCTGGTCATCCCAGGCACATCCCCAGTGTGGACACTGGACTGGGACAGGGGCAGGCCCCTTCGGGAATGGCCAGGAGTTGGCCTCAGAACCTGGACCTTCACTTTCTGTACGTGAGCCCACATCCTGGGAACACTTGACCTCTGCTAAACACTTTTCCGTCCTGAAGGAGGAGCTAGTGTGGGTGGCTGTGCCTCCGTGTGACTCCACACCCACGTGCCGCCTCTCACCCTGCCCTGGCCCCCGAGGCCACTTGCTGCTGGCTCCTGTCTCCTCCCACTGGTGGGCCTGAAGAAGCGAGGTCTGCAGGGGCTCTGTAGAAGGAAGCGGGGCCGATGTGGGGGTGGACAGGACAAACAAAGGAAGCGGGGGGGCCCCTTGGACCCCTCACCTGACCCTAGCTAGAACGGAGCCCTCAACATGGCAGCCCCCGGTGACTCCGCCTGGGGAGACACATGGCTGGCAGTGAACACGGGCAGGAAAAGTCTAGTGTGGGCTGCAAGGGTGTGGCCCTGGGCGGCTCTCACCATCCTCAGTGCAGGGGTGACACCAGGCACCCCCTCAGAAGCCCCTGCTGCCCTCACTTCCCAACCAGGCCCTGTTCCTTCTGCAGGATGCTGCCTTGAGGGTGCCCCCCAGTGTCCTCAGGAGCAGCACTCCCCCTTCCCACCCCCACCCCTGCCCAATCAGGAAAAGGTGAAAGCAGAACCAGTAGGGAGAACAAAAAGTAGAGGGAAAGGTTGCGCTGTGTCAGAGGGACTAGAATTTTTGAGCTACTCCTGCCGTGATATGACTGGGCCAGTAACAGGCCAGGCAGGTCTGAGTCCCCTTTTGAAAAGCTCTCCTCTAGCTCACCCGCTGCTCCCCCCCCCCATAGGTCTTCTTCTTGTGCACTTTACCTTGAGACCAAAACTGCACACCCCACCCAACTCCCTCTGGAGGCCTGGAAGAGATGGGGGTCTCTCCGACCCCCTCCAGTGCTGGCTGCCCTGGCCCGGCCTCACCCCAGCCCGCACCCTGTGGCCTTGGCATCTCATAACCCACTTACTCTGTCTCCCGGATCATTTCCGGTCATGTCCCAATTGCAGTTTCAGGTGAGCTAAGGGGACTCCTCTTTGGGGAGGGGATTGGCAAAAGATCTGCATAGCTCAGGATGATGGTGGAGGTCTGGAGAGCCGTGCTGCTCAGATGAGCGTTGGCTTGGCCGTGGAAAACACCGCGAGGGAGAACTTTCGGCCAATGTCCATGCCCCACTTGGCCGAGGCCAGAGGAAGGGAGGCGTCGCAGGCAGACTGGCTCATGACTGGGGAGGAGGCTGAGGCGAGCCCCAGAGCTAGGGGTCGCCTGCCCCTGCTGTGTCAGAATATAGGGCACCCCCTGCCACCCTGCTTCTCTAGGCCAGGTGTACCAGCCTGCCTTCTCCCGGTCGCTTCAGACATGCCCTCAGGCTCGGGGACGCCCTTCTCCCATTTCCAGAGAACAATCCGATGGTGCAAGGACCAGGAGCCCAAGATGTCTAGAAGGCGGCTGGGGCAAGGTGGCGGGCAGCCCCCTTTTCTACTTCCTGATCGTGAGCTGGCTTGTTTTGGGTCCTGAGCCCCTGCTGGCCTGGGAGCAGGGTGGGGTCCTGAGGCCGGAGGCCAGAGGCAAGGTGGTTCTCCTGCCCTGTGGCCGGGTGTGAGTGAGGCACCAGCACAGTGCTTTAGCCACACCAGGGAGACTCTGCAGTGTCTTTTTAACCTTCTCAGAACATATCTCAGTCTCTGATTTATGTAATACTAATGAGCTGTGGGCAATAAATGATGGATTTAAAGCCTCAGGCCTTGGCTTTGTGGCTTGTGGGTGGGAGCGAGAGGGGGATACGGGAAGCCCAGTGAGGACAAGCCAGGGCTGCCTGAGGATTTTGTGGGAAGGCCCTGGAGCGAGGGGCAGACCCAGGCCCTGGAAGGGGTCAGGCCCACCAGGAGGCCCCGAGGAAAGGGGAAAAAGGATGGAAGAGCATGTGAGGGCAGCAAGCGGGACAGAGGGGGTGGGCTGAACTCTGCAGAAGGACCCCCTTTTACAGAACGGGTGCTGAGGATTCTAAGGGCCCCACTGTGAGGAACTTGGGCAGACGGGGATTTGGGTAGCTTCTCTTACTGTTGATCTCCAGGGGTCTGGGAGGGGGAGTGCAGGGATGAGGGTAGTTCTGGGCCTCCCGGGAGTCCAGAGAGGCTTCACAGGGAGGCAATGTTTGAGCCAAGTGGCAAGGTTGCAATGTCTGCAGCGTGCGTGGGAACTCTGGCCCTTCCTGGCCGCTCCACAGCCCCTCAGGACCAGGCCTTAGCCGCCTCCTCACTGCTGGCTGCTGTTCCTTTAGGCAGCCCTCAGAATTCCTGCAGGACTGAGACCTGAACTGTTCTCCGGGACCTCCAAGCCCCTTCTACCCCTGCAGGGAGCAGCTGATGGCCTCCCACACCAGGGGGACCATATAGGAGAGGTGAAGTCCATGGTCAGGGTCAGGCTGACCCAGGCTCCAGCCCCAGCTTGGCCCCAGCTGGACTCTATGATTTCCAGCATGTCTATTCCTTTCTTCACCCATCAATTCCATCAGACGTTCACAGATCATCTTCTCTAGCCAAAGGTGTCTTTAGCCATAAAATGTCAAGAACGGCATCACTTGCTGGGCTGGTGTAAGGACTGGAGAGACCAGGTGAGGAAGGCACCCAGACTCTTCTCTCATGCTTCCCAAGTTTCAGGAGGGCAGCTGCCTCCCCTTACCTGGGCACTGGGCCTCCCAAGGAGAGTGGGAGGAGGGAAAGGGCTGGGGGTGGGGTCTGTTCTCTAAGCGATACTTCGAGGTCATGGGGCTTCTGGTCTCTGGGGAATTTCTTTGTGGAAGAGCCCCACTGGCCACAGCCCCCATTCGGGCGGCAGCGGAAATCCTTGACTCTCAGGATAGACATAAATCCCTCCTGGGAGCTGTTTGTTGTTTTTAGCTGGTTTGGGGGCTCAGCTCCTGCCCAGCCCGGAGATCATTAACACTCCAGGAATGTGGTTTCCCCTGGCCCCATCCCCACCCACTGGCCCCTAAGGCCTCCCTCCTCCCACTCAGGCCATGGTTAGAAAAGAGGGTCAGAATGCTAGGGGATGAAGACAGTGATGAGTGACCCTTTCTCAAGGCCCGGGGTCATTTTCAGAATGGAGCGCCCTCAGCCCCCCACAGCTGCTGCTGCTCCTGCCATCTCACCCATACCCCCGCCACTGATTAGCCCCTTAAACAGGAAAATCTGTCACTCCCAAAAGGACTAACCCCCATGTGCCCTTGCTTCCCTGTGGTACCAGGTGTCTCTCAGGGCTGTGGCTGAAAAATATTCGTTCACTTCTCATGCCTCGCTTCAAGGTAGCTGCTGGCAACGTTGTCTAAGCTCAGAGCCTGGCTCCTTCCTGATAAGGACATCTTCTCAGAATCTGGGGCCCCACTTCACCCCAGTTCCCTGGGCCTTGTGGGAGAGTAAAGAGAAGGAAGGAGAAAGAGATGGTAGACAAATGGCTGGCAGACAGAGGCACCAGGTGCCCCTCCTTGAGAACACCATACAAATCCAGTGAGGAAGTGAGGGAAGGAGGCTCTTCCTCTTCACAGGTGAGCGTGGTAGAGGGAGGAAAAGTACTCCAAGGTCCTCACTCAGTCCAGGGCTGAGCTGCAAGAAGCTCCGTGTTGGGGGATAGGGGGCAAGACGAGACACTGGAAATAGAAGCGGGCCAGCTGGCAGCCACTGGAGGCTTTGAGTAGGGAAGTGGATTTGCCTGGAAACAGAGTAGCGTGTATCGTGGGCACAGGCAAGACTGCTGGGGAGACCAGGAGAGGGTCACGGGGTGGGGGGCGGGGAGATGGAGCCTAGATCAGGTGGTGGAATGGGGATGGAGAGAATGAAGAGCTCAGCTCAGCTCTTGGTGACTGATGGCGGAGAGCGTGGCAGAGAGGAGTCAGAGATGGCCCCAGCTTCCCAGCTCAGACGGCTGAGACATAGACGGTGGTGCCGTTTCTCAGAGCCAAGGGACAGAAAAGAAAGAACAAATCTATGCATTTGTTTTACAGGTTATTAGAGGCTCCTGTGAGAGACGCAAGTCGAGACGTCAGGACACAATTGGGTGTGCTTGTTGGGAGCTCAGGAGCCAGGTGGCAGTTAGATACGTAGCTGGCGTGTTGGCCATTTATTGAGAGCGCCTGGAGCTAAAGGACCAGCAGCAGCCCCCCAGGGGGAGTGTGTGGAGTGAGAAGAGGGAGAACTGGGATGAAACCTCTGGAGCCCCCACCTCCGAGGCCTGGCCAGAGACCGGAGGCTGCTAAGCAGCTCAGCCACGAGAAGGGTGTTATGGGCTGAATTGTGTCCCCCTAAATTCAAATGTTGACGCCCCAGCCCCAAGTATCTCAGAATGTGACTGGATTCAGAGGTCGGGTCTCTAAAGAGGTCATTAAGGTAAAACAAGCTCGTGACGGTGGGTCCTAATCCACGTAAGAAGTGGAAGTCCAGACACAGACATCCGTAGAGGGGAACCTCCGTGTGAACATGAGGACGGCCATCTTCAAGCCAAGAAGAGAAGCTTCAGGAGAAATCAACTCTGCTGGCACTCTGAGCACGGACGTCTAGCCTCTGGAACTGGGAGAAAATAAATTCCTGTGGTTTAAGCCGCCCCATCTGTGGTGTTTGTCCTGACAGCCCCAGTCCACTAATAACGCCGGGGGTAAGAGGAAGTGTGAGGAGACCGTGGGATCCCAGAGGACAAGAGACGAGGATGCTTCCAGTAGGGGAGCTTGTCCGCCTGCCGAACAGGTGCCGGGAGAGGAAGGAAGATGGACACCCAGCGTGTCCCCTGGAAGGGCCTGAAGAGAACAGTCTCAGTGGAGCGTGGTCAGGCGAAAGCCAGGTCTCTGTGGGCTGAGAAGTTAGTAGGGCTCCGACTGGCTGCCCGTGGGCCATAACTTGTAAAACAAAGACTTTCCGAGAAATTGGGTTGCGAGCTGGGCGTTGAGACGTGACAATGGCTGCAGCACCGTGTGGGGCTGAGGGAAGGCATCAGAAGGAAGACTTGGGCATGTGGACAGTAACGGGTGAGAGAGGAGGAGCCTGGGGAGGCAGGAAAGAGAAGGGAGGTCCCGGGAGGAGAGCAGGGTTTCAGGGGTAACGGGAAGGAGGTGGAGAGGATGGGCTGGGAGGTTGGGGGCTGAGCGGCTAGCTTGCCGGGCCCCTCCAGACCCAGCCTGCACCTTTCTCCACCTGCTCTCTGTCCCGGGAGGCTGACCCGGATGGACGTGCCGCCTGGCTCCTGTGACTGGGAGTCCCCAGGGAAGGACTGGAGGAGAGTGACCCTGGGGGATCCATTCCCCTGGTCTCCCCTGCCTCCTTGGGCCCCCCGCTACTGCCTGGGGCCGTCTCCCTCCATCTGTCCTCTCGGGTTCTGGTAACTGCTCCTGCCCCTGCCTTTTCGGGCCCCAGGGCTGTGGGCCACTGTCCTTAGCCCTCGGGCCCTACAACATCCCTTGTTCGGTTCCCAAAATTTGTGAATTGTTCCTTTATCCAACTCTCCTCAGACCGCTCCATTTGAAGAGAACACCTCTCTCTTCCCGGCCCCCACTTGATATGAAGGTATGAAGCTCTTCTGGAGCTTCTCATTTCCCTTCGGAGATGGAAATGAGGTCTTCTGTTGAGGGTAAGCAGGGGAAGAGGTTTGGGTAGAAGGGTGACCGTTTGAGACATCCCCTGTGGAGAAGAGGAGTGGATTTATCAACAGGGGAGAGGCCTAAACTGAGGCTGGACCTTGGGCTTCAAGGGGTGCCATCCAGCCTGCTTGTCTGATGTCCTCACAGACTCGGCTGCAAGGGCAGATGGGGAAACGGGTTCCAGGAAGTTTGTGACTTTGCCAGGCTGGTGCAGCCACGGAACAGGGGGACCGGGGTTGCGGGAGAGAGAACAGAGGGGCCCACGGCCAGGAGCGGCCTGTGAGGAGGTCAAAGCACTGATGTAGAAGAAAATTGAGCAAGTGAGCAGGAAGAACGTGTGGTCTGATAGGAAAAGGACGTCCGAATATTCGATTTCAGAGAAGGCGTGATTCTGGGCTCTCATAAGCCCTGGGAGCCAGAGTGCTGATGAGGGGAGCAGGGAGTGAGGGCCTGGGCCGCTGGGTGGGTCGTTTGTGGCGATCCCCGCCCCCCCCCCGCTCTTGGGGAGACAGGAAGACCAGAAGCCGGTGGCCACAGCCTGACAAATGAGGGGTACGCCTGGGACAGGCGGCACACCCCGCCCACGGGCACCGGCGCGCCCACACACACCCACACAGTCACACTCTCAGACACCCTCACATGCACTCACCCTCACACACACCCCAGACAGCAGATGGGGCGCTCGGGTAATTGGTTAAACCTGTTCCCGATGTCTGGCTCCGCATTGGCAGCGCCTGTCTGACAGGAAAGCTGGCTGGGCCTGCACCGCTCAGCCTGCTGGCCTCCCTGCCCCTCCCCCTGCTGGGCTGCCCCGGAGCAGGGGCTCCCGCAGAGGCCGGTGGGCCCCCGCCTGGCCGCCTCGTGGGCAGAACCCAGCTCACCAGGCCCGGGTCCTGGGGAGCCCCACCAGGCGGTCACGGCACCCCTGAGGAGGAGCTGGTGAAAACCAAGTGCAGAGACGCCAAGAGCACAAGCCATGCGGCTGCAGAGCTGTGGGGACTGATCTCGGAAAGTTCCATGGACACGAGGAGCATGAAGACCGTTCCCAGGAGTGGAGGCACGTGGCTGGAGCCACGAGGATTAAGAACAGCTGCCCCGTGTTCCCTCTACTCAGGCCACATGCAGCGTGGGCTTGTCTCTTGTCATCGGTACCTTAGCCATCTGACCCTGCAGGGCCTAGGAGGCCAGCTGAGGGGACGTGACAACACCAGGCTCATTCGGGGAAAGCCTGGCCAAGCAGCCCCTGTCCTCCGGTCCCCCTGTCCCCTTGTCCACCTGCAGGGCCCTGATCTCCAAGAGGAAGGAGCAGTCGAGGGAGGGACGGGAGCATCATTCCTCGGCTTCTTCTCCCCTTCCCGGCTGCATCTGTGTCTCTTTGAGAGAAACTTTGGTTTGTTCCCTGGAGAAGGCCCAAAAACTCCCAAATTAGCAAACCTGGCAAGCCGGCAGCTCAGAAAATAGTTCATCCTGATTCCATGTTTTTCAGGCTCACAGAAGCCTTTATTAATGAAGTCACAACACCAATATTTACCGTCTGCAGGGAGAGGCACAACACGGGGGATGGATGGGAGTGCGGTGGGGACTCCCGCCCCGCCCCTCGCGGGCCTGGCCTAGGAAGAGTGGCAGGTTTCCTTGGGTCCTTTCCAGCCCTTTATCTGGATGACAGGGGCGGCTCTGCTGTGATCCTCATGCACCCCCTCCCCCACCAAGTGCGAGAATCTTGAGAGGAACGGTTCTCCCACTCCTCTGCCCCCACCGGTGCCAAAAGGACGCCTTCCCTTCTCCACCTCACCCCACTGGGGTGTACATACTCCCCAGAGGTTATCCACCTGCTTGGCAGTGAGAGAACGCACCTCGAGGTTAGGACGTTTAAGATGGGAGGAGTGTGTTTCCTGGTGCGGGGGGTGGGCAGGGGCACCGGGACGGGAGAAAGCCCTTTCTTTGGTTCCTAGCATTGACCGGACCCAAGTGAGATGCCGAAGCCCCAGCAAAAGGACCTTCTGTGCTTGGATCCTTGCATGTGCCCCAGGCAGCAGGTCTTCGACATTGATGTCAATATTGATCAAGCCCCCAGCACATTCCAGGAGCCCAGAGAAACACGAGTAAACACAAAGCACAGGCGAAACCCACGGCTCACTAGGGACAGGGATGACATGCGTGAGACTCAAGCAGAGGGCACCAAGAGTGAGGTAGGAGAGGCCAAGGCTGGGAAAGAAGTGGGGGGGGCACTTAGGATGGGCGTGACACAGTCCTGTGTGGGCTCGAGGACAAGAACCCTGGCCACAGTATGGAGAGGCCTCCTCTCTGACATCCGCACAAACCACTCCTTCCCTTCCCTCCCCTCCCCACCCCCGGGAGCCATGGACACTGCTTCCCAAGGTAGAAGAAACCTTGGTTGTTTGCCAAGGTGGGCAGTCCTGGAGGAGAGCCGGTGGGGAGATGAGTCAGCTGTGAATGTGTTGGGTTCGAGGTGCCGGGGGGCCTGGAGGCAGCAGACGTGGGCGGCGGGCTCAGTGGGTCTGCAGCTCGGCAGAGGTCAGCTAGGGGGAGTCTGGGGAGCCAGGAGAAGTCCGGATGTGGATGTGAAGCCCCAGGGGCTGGGCACAGTGAAGAGGCAGGAGGCGCAGGGACTGGCCCTGCTGAGGACGGGGGTGACAAGGCAGGACTCGGGGAGGCAGGTGACGGTGTCAGAGGCACCGGAATGAAGGCAGGGAAGGGTGTGGGAGTCGAGGAGGGAATGGCCGGAAGAGCAGGGTGTAGGTGAGGCTGAACGGGGGCGGCTGAGTTTGGCCCCCAGGGGTGGTGGTAATCGGTGACTGGTGATGTCACCAGCAAGAGCAGAGGGGTGGGGAGCACACGGGAGGCGAAGAAGTGGAGACAGGTCTGGACGTCGTAAGGGAAGGGTTGTCAGGAATACAGGTCTTGCTTTTTAAGGATGAAGGATGTATGACGGCAGGAAAGGCAAGTGGACAAACAGCTCAGTACTGGATTGAAGAGCTCAGTCAGGTTCTGCCTTGTTGCTCTTTCCTGGCTAGTGGCCCTGCGTCCTTGGGGACCTGTTTTGGGCTCAGCCCTATGCCTCATCTCGGAAGCTTTTCTCTGCACGGGGAGGGGCTTCTCCCGGGACAGATGAGCATCCCGGCAGGGCCAGGAGCTGGGGCTGGGATGGCCAACTTCTGTGAATGCCCCCAGCTCCCAGTTCTCCCTTTTACTTCTGGTTTCTCCTCACTTGGAGGAGCCCCCGGCGTCTCTCAGCACGCAGAGGTGGGCATGTTCTGTCTTCCCACCCCAAGCCACATGGGCCTGCTTCCCACCACTCGATAAGCTTGGAAAGGCCAAAGCATAGATAGTCTCTCTTAAGACACAGGGTGGTCCTTCGTCATGTCTAGCCTCAGTTTCCCTTGCTCTAGAGCTGAAGCTCGAGACCAGGGTGAACCACCAACAGAGGAGAAAAGTTAATGGGATGAGTCTCCCAGGCCCCACCGCAGGCTCCCAGGCGCTGTACGAGCTTGCTTGGCCCGTCCCCACTGGTCCCCAGAGCCGGAGTCCAGCCCCCAGGCTCCCAGGCGCTGTACAAGCTTGCTTGGCTGGTCCCCACTGGTCCCCAGAGCCGGAATCCAGCCCCCAGGCTCCCAGGCTCCGGGGGGTGGAGCTGGATGCCCATGTCATTAAGAGAGAGACTTTTATTATTCCCATAGGGAAGGGAGATACAAGGGGCTCAATAAGAACTACAGCAGGTGCCTGGAAAATAAATTAAAACAGAAACGCATCAAAACAAACAGGCGATCAGAGAAGTGGAGAGTGGCTGGAGGCTGCTGCGGCCGGCGGCCTGCCCGGGCAGGCGGCTCTCTGAGGAGAAGGTGGAGGAGTCCCAGGCCTCAGCCAGCCCATTTCTTGTCCCTCCGTCAGCGGTGGCCCCGGGCTCCAAGCCCTGCGGGGCCGTGACTCGAGGCCTCCCCGAAGCCTGGCGGGGGAGCGGCCAGAGTCCAGCTGGGCCCACCCAGGGGGCCCTGGCCAGCAGCGAGCAGGTCCTCTGCCCTCGTGGATCCGTGGCTGCCCACCCTAGTCATTGGAGGTGACGTCGATGTCCTCCCCGTTGGCCTGCTTTGTGGCGATGCGCCACCGGTTGATGTGGTGGGAGCCCTTCTTCTTCTGCTCAGACTCAGGCCCCTCTTCCTCCAGCTTCTGCCGCTTGTACTTTGTCCTCCGGTTCTGGAACCACACCTTCACCTGGGCCAGGGAGGGAGGGGCAGAAGTGAGAAACACCCAGGAGGCCCCTAGAGCAGCTCCTGGGGTCTCAGCGCCCAGGCTGAGCTGGGAGCCGGACGGGGAAACCAGGGCCAGGGTCCTCTTCCCTGGCCAGGCGCTACTTGCTGGGTCTGAAAGACCACGCTTCCAGACGTGAATGAGGTGGGGCGGGGAGGGGGCCAGCTTCCAGCCCCTGTGGCGGAGGGCAGGGAGCAGTCCCGGAGCTGCTGCGCGTCTTGTGGCCACAGCGCAGTACAGGGCAGGAAGCCAGGCTCTGGAGCCCCACAAACCTGGGTCCCTACCCATCTCTAAGGAAGAGATCATAATCACTCCTTCACGAGATGGAGGTAAACAGTGAGTAGGTGAACGTACGAAAAGCCATCGCATGAGTCCTGGTGAGCGCCCTGTGCGCCTGATGTGCCCTCCACCCCCGGCCACCTTATGCTCTTTGCAGCACAAAGAGGCAGAGTGGCCATGGCTAATAACCAGGAGGTGATGTCCACTCCAAGAGCGGTGCCCAGGGCAGCCAGAGCACTCCTAGGGTCACAGACCCCGCCACGCAAGGTTCCAACTCACTCACGGTCTAGGTCCGTCTCCCCAGGGGACCCTGTCAGCAACGTCAGGTGGAGTTGCCCCCATCCCACATCAGAGGTCGAGGTGGGAAGGCTGCTCCCTCGGGGGGCCGCTACTCAGGGTGCTCTGAGACCCACCAATGAGGCCTCCTCCTCCTTAGACATAGGGGTGTCGGCAGCCCCATCTAGGCCGGTGCTCTACACTTCCTGCCCCCAAAGCACTGGCCTCCCCAGCCCATCCAAATATGGGAACAGGTTACATAGGAGAAATCGCAGGGTACAGAAGTGAGCTCCTCTTTAAATAGGGAAGGCTCCCCGCTTCTGTGCCAGGCAGTGAGAATCCTGACAAGGGGGGGTGTTCAAAAGCCGACAGCTGTCTTCTGTGATCATTGGGTGGGGGGGGGCTTGGAGGGACAGGTCAACAATGCTAAGCTCACCTCTTCCAGGAAGCTGCCCCGGATTTAGCTGTATCTCTCATCACCCGTCACTTCTCCCACCTCCCCTAGCATTTGCTCAGTGTTCGGGATACAGCCTTTAACATCCTCCTGTGCATGATCAAGGAGGGCTATCCCAGCTCCCTAACTAGACTTGGTGCTTGAGGACTGTGGAGGAAGCCTCGCTCAGTCTGCTCCTCCTGACCTTGCAGTTCTCAACATGGCCTTACAGAGCCCCCCTCTAACCCCCCGCCAGTCTTCACAGTTGGCGAAAGCAGGCCTGAGCGCTGATCCTTCGCTAAGTCCCTTCCTTGCTCTGGGTTTAAGTCCCTCATCTGTAGGAGAGATGTCCCTGGGGGCCTTGCAGCTCCAGGGCACCTCCTGGGCTTTTGCTCCTGAGGGTCCCTGGGGGGAGGTGACACAGAGATGGCAGGGTTATGAGACATGGACGGTTTCCTGAAAATGACAGCCAGTAGGTGCTGTGGACAGGCTGCCGCTGGGTAACCCCTGGTGTCCTTGGCGATGGGGAGTGGGAAGTTATGTGTGTGGAATGGTGGTGAGCACCTTGGTTTTGGCAGCAGCAGTGCTCGCTGAGGGAAGATCCTAGAACCCTGGTTGGGGCCGGGGGCAGTCCTCAGAAGACGACCCACTCCAAGAATGGCGGAAAAGCCCAGGCTATAGCCATAAAGCGAGGCAGTGGCAGCCAAGAGCAGGCCTGACATCAGGGCCCAGGGAGCAGTTTCCTGCCCAGGATACTCTACCTTTGTGCTTCCCAGATACCGCCCCCTGTCCGCTTCGTGGAGCCCACCCGGTCCAAGGCTTCCCCTAACAGCACCCCGTCCCCAGGGTCTGCCCTGCCCTTTAATTTTAGAGCACTGGGTGGGGGTGGGGGCAGCCGGCTGGGGACAGGAAGAAATGAGGCCCCTGGCCTCAGTGGATGGTATAAGGGAGGGAGGATCTTCTTCCCTCGTCTCTAAGGATGCAACCCATCGCCTGCCTGTCTCACCTCAGACAGACAAAGGAAAACGGTAGACGCTCTGGGGGCAAGACTTCTAGATCCCATACCACCTTTCTGGGGTCCAGGGCGGGCTGGGCTCTGGGTGGTTCTCAGCACAGCTGCATCTGGCCCCTGCCTGGTCCCTGTCCCCCATCCGAGAGCCCACGCCAACCAGTAGGTGGGTGAGCGCCTGACAGGCCTGGCTGCGGGGCCGAGTGGCATTCTCGAGGGCGCGTGGGGCTGGCTGAGGGCTAAGGGAGCCCAGCCCAGGGACGGGGCAATCCGGGGAAGCTCTGGGCCACACCAGGACGGTTGGCCCCTTTCTGCACCTTCTCCCTCCCACACACACTCCGAGGCTCCTTTCGGGGATGAGACTTGTCTGCAGTGGGATGGACCCAGCCTGCTCGCCTCGCCCCACAACACTGGCCCGGAGAAGGAAGGTCATCAGTGGCGGAGCTCCAGGCACACGGTGCGTTTTCGGGCAAGGGCCAGCTTTCCCGGCCCACCCAAATGAAAGGGGATCCTGCATATTTTCTCCATGAAAACGACCAGGGTCAAGGAGGCAGCTTTCTAGAAACAGGGAGGTAAACTGTCTCCTGAGGCAGACTGGCTATCTTCTGAACAGCCTTAGGCTGAGTGACCAGATGCTGTTTACAAAGACGGTAATAACAGGGGGCTGCTTACGACTTAATAATATCAGTGGAAAGGGCAGGATACAATCTGGGCACAGTATGATCGCAACCACCGGAAAACAAAATCTACGCGTGGCGAAAAAAGACTAGAAGGAAATGTACTTAAAGTGCGGGTGACATTTCTTTCCTCTTTCCACTTTTTGTCTTTTCCTTAATGCATTACTGATAACAATTAAGACTTATCTTTTTCTTAGAAAAAAGAAAAAGAATTGGGCTCTGAGTGTAGTAGGAGGCCAGAGTGACACCCCATCACCTCTGTAACACAGCGGGGCAATCTGGGGTCACCCCAGAGCCCTTTCCCTGGAGGACAGAGGCCTTAGAAAGGACCCAGCTCATGCAGTGTGGGTCCCGCTCTATGGGGGCCAGCTTTTCGAAGCTGTGTTTATTCTGCACCCACCTTCCCACCACATCCACATACTGGTCCCCAAAGGCATAGTCGGCACGTTGGCTGAAGGAGCCCCTCCCCCATCTGCGACTCCTCTGGGTTTGGAGAGAGGTTCCTTGGCTTGGAGGTGGCCTCCCAAGCCCCCAGCTCACTGAATGTCTCAGTTTTTCGGAGAAGCCAGATCCTTCCAAGCTTCTCCACTTTTACCTGAGTTACCCTGCCTGGAGCACTCTTACTTAGCCTTCAAGAGGCTGCTCAGATGTGTCTGGGCCGGACCCGCCCCACTGCCCGTCTGTGCTTCCTTAGTAACTTTCCCCATCTCAGCAACGGTGACTCGAGCAGTGCGTTCATTTGCTTGCTCGAACCTCTGTCCTTATCAGGCCGTGGGAACCTGGGAACCAAAGCAGTGCAGTAATCTGTGGGGGAGTCCCTGTGGGTACACTCCAATCTGTTCAGCAAGCTGGGCACTGGGGAAGTACCTGGCCCTGTGCTCTTGGCAAGAGGTGCGTAGGCCAGAACTGGAGAACCCGAGAAAATCAACGGTGGAAGGATTGAGGTCTAATCAGAAAAGCGGTTTGGGAAGGGCGATGTCTGGAGAGACGGGATTCTTTTTGGGCAGAGTTCAGTGGGCACTTCTACCACAGGGTCAATTCTTAATTCTCCATGTTGTGGACTGGATTAAGCACTTCTAGGGACAATCCAGGGCAGGGAGGCACAGGGGTCAGCATGAATTGAACAGGATGAGGAAGGTGCTGTGGAGGAATGAATGAACCCGTGTGTGCATCAATGTAGAGAGGACTGACTGACGTCTGCAATATTAATGAATGAAGGTGTGCATGTATTAATGGGCAAATGAATGGACAAAGGAACTAACACGCAAGCAAACTACCGCTCCAGGCAATTATTTCACTTTACTTTTGAATAACCTGCTATTTGAATGGCCCAGATTTGGATCCCTTCATTTCCACCGGTCCCCCAACTTCAGCCCCTCCCAAATGGAAGAGTCTGTGGCTCCTGCCTGCCTACTTTCAGGAGAATACTTGTCCCCAAGGAGTTCAAGCACCCTGTCAAGGTAACAGCCCTCTCTGCTGGGGATCCATTTCCTATTGTTTGATCATATGAGCTACTCCCACTCTCAGGGTCAAGCCCAATGCCATGCTAGGCCCACCAAACTGAGGGAGGCCACCTCTGACTCCCCGTCAACCACAGCCCAACCTGTCCTAAGCCTTCTTGTGCATCCTGGATGCTTCCCCTCTCTCTCAGAGAGACATCACAGAGTCGTCGGCCTCCTCAAGACTAGGCCCTAGGGACCCACTCCGGTCTCCCTTACCTCCCCTGCCCTGCCCTGCCTCCCACTGGACTCTAGAACTTGAGTGATGCAGAAATTCTTGGAAAAGAGCCAAGACCTGGAGAAGAGATAGGTCCGCCTCAGAACCTCTTGACCTTCTCCTAAAATTCCAGTCATCTGGATATCTCCTCCTCACCCATCTCCTCCAAAGCAGAGGTTTTCAGAGCAGGCATGGACCCCAAGAAGTCTCCTCACCAATGCCCCTGGGGGGAAAACCCAAGGGCAGGTGAGCCGTGCACTCTTTCCTTCTAAGACCTCCCCACCTGTTCTTGGGCCCCAAGGTGGTGGCCAGACTTGACGCCTCCTGCTCCATCTTAACCCACCCAAGCGCCTTCCTTCCCAGCAGCCTAGAATCCTATGCGTCCCTCCGGGGTTTCCGGGCCCGAGGTCTCCTGGGAAACTTCTGCCCATGCAGGTCTTCCGTCACTTCCTTCAGCCCACAGCTGTGACTTCAAGAAGACTCTACCCATTCCTTGTGCATATTCCTCAAATGCGCACACTTTACATTTCGCCCATCACTAAACGAGGACCCTCCGAGGCTAAGGACTCCCATTTCCGCACCCCGTTCCGTCACAGCTCAACTGAAGTCAAAGCCAGAGAAGGTGAAGAAACACCTGCTCAACTGTTCAGAGCAGGAGGGGCAGCTGGAAACACTGACCAGCTGACCGGCCTGGACTCGCTCCCCATAAAGCTGACGGGCCACCCCCACGCGTGCACATAGCACCCGAGCTGCCTTCCGCGCCATGTGAATATGTGATATCACCTGACCTTTGGGCATCCGTCGCACTGCCGATCCCACACAACATCCCACACTGTAGCAAATACATGTTACACACAGCCATTACACACACACACACACACACTCACTTCTACTCGCAGCTCTGATCTGACCCCAACCCGGGACCGCCCCACCAGGACTAAAGCTCAGGGGGGCATCGCCCAATCACCCGGGTCAGACTCCGAGGCAGCGCCATAGCAGTGAGGAGCAAGAAATCAGAGCCAGAAAGGAGAACTAGCCCTTTCCCGGGACCACTCCCCCCACTTCCCGGATTGACCCGTGGCCATCCCAGCACAGATACCCAGCTCTCCACCAAACGTACAAACCTGCCCCGACAAAGAAGTTCGGGTTGCCCACCTCCCAACACTCCGTACTAATGAGCATACAGAGACCCCTGAGCCCCGGATTAAGACCCACACATTGATTTCCTTAACCCTGCCAGGAGTTTTATCCATGAACAGCTGGATAAAACTAGAACATCTAAAATAAAGAAAACAGAGGCACAGAGAGGGCTCAGAGACTACAGAAAGCAAGGGAAATGCTGATAAAGTTAACACATGGAGAGGTGTACAATCCGGAGGAGAAATTTGCCTCTTCATCCAATACATGTTTGTGGAGCGTTGACTCCTTGCTCATCATAGAGCTGGACCCTATAGGGTATAGAGAGAAACAGGAAGCCTCGACCTCTGGCTCCCAAAGCTGGCCTGTTGTTCATCGGAATCACCCAGAGAGCTGTTTTAAAAACACTTCCTGGATCCTACCCTGGAACTCCTAAGAGAATCCCCTGAATGGGGCCTGGGAATCTGTGTGTTGAGATTTCCTTGCGAGATGGGACTAGCCAGTCTACAGAGTGACATTTGGACATGGTAGACAGCAGCAAAGTCCTGTGCGTATTATGGTATATGGGAGATGTACCGTGAGCTCTGAGAACTCGAAGGGAGCGTTATATAGAAATACAGAGAAGTAGAATATAGATGAGGCAGGAACTCAGGGCTGGAAAGAACTGTGGAGCTCATTTCATTAAATGTTACAGATATAGCAACTGAGGCCCAAAAAGAGGACAAAGGCAGAGCTGATGGCAGGACAGGTAAGCAGTAGCAGGTATATGAATATGCTATCCGTCAGCAGCTAACCGATCTACAGAGACGAAAGCTCGAGAAGATGGTAGATACACAGAAGATAAAACAGAATAGATGATAAGCAAATAATCAACAGTTGGGCAAGTGAGAGCTAGTGTTAGGAAGAAGAAGAATGTAGTTAATAGAAAATAGGAAGTATAAATTAACCAGCTTTGGAGAGGCAGTTTAATGAGGTCAGACAGAGAAGTACATGGCTAGATATAAAACAGCTATCTGTGCAGGACAGATTGAAGGGCTCCTAGAGACAAATGTAGATACTGACAGGGGGACTGACAGCAGAGACGGACGTTTGACAAATAGCCAATAGTTGGAAATGACAGGTCGGCTTGCCCAGTAAATACTGAAAGATGGACAATTAATTAAATAGCCTAAGTCAAAATGATAAGTTACAAGAGGGACAGAAAGACAGCTATGATGGTGAAGGAGACTGGATATGGCAGAAGAAACACGAGACTAAGTCAGGAAGCCCAGGTTAGGGGCTTACTGTAACACTAACCAACTTGATATATATCCTACTTTATACAGAGGGAAGGGAAGGACTGGGGATGAGGATTCACATTATTTGAGTTCCTATCAGGTGCCTTTAATCCTCAAACAATCTATTTTCCAGATGACAACACCAGAGCTCAGAGAGGTTGAGAAACTCACACAAGATCACACAATCAATTAGCAAGGAGGCAGATAATGAACTCCAATCTGCCTGCCTAGGGAGCTCTGCCCAGCCCCTCTCTCTATCTCCGGGTCCTCACCTGAAAAGAGGAACCTTTACAGGATGGTTTCTCAGGCTCAAACCGCCCAGAGTTCTACTGTTTTTTTGTTGTCCGTTCCATATGCTAAAACCAGCTCATCTATAGATAGAACGAGATTAAACACGAGTTTTGACAGTTAAGCTGGATATGCTGTATTCTTCTACCTGGTTTTGTTTTAAATATGTTTGAAACATATAAAAATGAAGGAAACAATCATTACATTTACTAACTGGCATTGCGGGGAGCTAACAGGCAGCTAGACTCCATTTGAAGGAAAGTTAATTAAAAATGCCCTCACTGAGCTAAAAAATTAAAAGTTTAAAAACAATGACATTATCTCAACAAGTGTTAATCTGTGGGTGGGAGGATTATAAACCGTTTTGTTTTCTTACACTTCTGCAATTAAGATTTAATAACTAATACTTTTAAAATCATGTTATAAACACCATTCTTAAATTGACACCTGGTTTTAGACAACAATTTTAAAACACTGTTTGCCAGGAGGGAACGGGGTTCTCATTTTATTAACTTGTTTTTTTTTAGCATATATTTCTCTTAAACATTTTAAAAATTAACTCTCTTGTTTCGTAAGCTTTAGCTCTGCAGTTAGAACAACCCAACCAGCAAATCTGAAAAAGCCCTGGGTCCTGCAGTGGAGACGAGCGCAACGTGTGATTAAATGGAGCACCAGACAGATGAGCCGTCTTGACAATAGAAACGGAAATAGGACCATAGGACCGGAGGACCAGCCAGTGATGTCTGCCAGGGGGGCTGGGGAGGCACTTAAGAGTCTGGATTTCCCCACTGGGTCCCCTTCCTATTTTCACTACTTCCCAGAGACCCCAGGCTGTCCCCCTTCCCACAAGACGCCTCCTTCCAGGACTAGGATGGAAAGTAGTAGGGGCCAGATCAGCAAGAAAGGGGAGAGTGTGATAAAAAGCCTGCGGGGCCGGGCCGCTGGGTGAGTAAGCGGCCTACTCGCATTTGCACATCTGGGAGCTGGGATGGAGGGAAGGGAGTTCGGGCTCCGGGGGCCCATCCGGACACTGACATTGGCCTCCAGGGCAGCGGCAGCTCCTATAGCACCGTGGACTCCCAGAGACCAAGAGCTCAGGCGGTGCCTCCAGGCAGTGTGTACTTATGGAAAAGTCTTCACTGACAATAAACCCAAATCTGCCTCCCTAGGACTCCAATCTAGTTCCTTAATTTTTTTCCTTTTCTTAATTATCAATTACAAAAAAACTCTGCCTTTCCTGTGATTTCAACCAGTTCAAAACCTCTCCAGCGCCACTGGAGTTTGTTCCCTCCCCAACTCAACAGCCCTTCGCGTGTTTGAACGCAGTCCCTGAGTCCCCGAAATCTACTTTTCCACCATTCCCACGTTCCTCCCAAGTCTGCGCGCCCCAAACACCAGTTTCCAGAGCCCCGCCAGCCCGCCTGCGCAGAGATCAGCGCCCCCCTCCGACCCCAAACGGGGCGGGCCCCTTCCTGGCTGATTCCTCGGCTTCTGAAGCTTATGGCCTGAGGACGCGTGGGCTTTCTCCCCACACCACGGCCGCTGGTGGGCAGCCGAGGCCTCCGCCAGTTCTGCCCATGAACAGCAGCAAAGCCGGGGCAGGCGGGCGGGCGGTTAGGCCCGGGCCTCCCACAAAACCGTGAGCACCCCAGAGGAGCGGCGGGAGACGAGCCGCAGTAACCACAGGGCTGAGACGGCTCCAGGGGACACTGGGACAGCTCAGGAGTGATTGCGGCTTGGGCTCCACGCCCTGCCTCCTCCTGAGAACCTGGCACCTCCTATGGGCTTTGAGAACGGGCTGGGCTGTACTTTGAGTCCAACCTCCCGGTGGGTCCTTAGAACTCGACAGAGGTCCTGCGGCCTCGGCCACAGCACTGGGAGGGAAGGGGCTCTAGAGATAGGCTTTGCGGGAGGGCCGCTGGGGGTGGGGGGGGTGTCTTTTGGAACCGGGTAGGACCGAGCTCCGGGGAAGGCGGGGGCGTGAGCCTCGGGCCCCTCCTGCACCTGCCCGCCCCCACCTCCACCTGGGCCCGCGGGCCGAGCGCGGGCCGGCGGGGTGATGATTACCTGCGTCTCCGAGAGGCTGAGGCTGCCGGCCAGCTGCTTCCGCTCGGCGCCCACCACGTAGTGGTTCTTCTCGAAGGCGCGCTCCAGCCGCAGGAGCTGCGAGGGCGAGAAGGCCGTGCGGATCCGCTTGGGCTTGCGCGCGAAGGGGCCGTGTAGAAGCAGCCCGTCCTGGGGCACGTCGCTCGCTGCGGCCGCGCCGCCGACGGCAACACAGCAGGTACAGACAGAGAGAAGGGGCGCCGTGAGCCGCAGCCCGGCCGCCCGGCCGCCCGCGGGAGCCGGCCAAGCCCGGCCCTCTGGCCCCGTTCGCAAATGCCCTTGGTGCTCCTTTGCCCTCTCCAATCCTTGACTCCCGCCCCTACTTCTCCCTCTTTCCCTTGTGCCGCCCCTTCTTTAAGTCCACTCCTCTCTCCTCCCCTGATACTTCCCGAGGGTTCGAGAAGCTACCCCGTCGGTCGATGGAGGCCTGGAGGAGCAGAGCAGCGGATCACTCTTGCACCAGGAGGAGGGCCCAGGCCTAGCGAGGCGCCAGGCGGCCCCAAATCCACGGCGCCTGGAGCAGCGGAAGAGGCGGGGGTGGGGTGGGGAGAGAAAAATCCCTTAGCTCTTTGTCCCGGGGCCCTGCTACTCGCGGAGGGACAGGGATGAGTCAGGAAGGTGATATGGGGAACAGTGAGGCTGCTAAGCACCCTCATGTCAAACACGTTTTCAGGAACTAGAAAGGACTCCCAAGGCACTTTCTTTTCACACCTGTTTAAACCACCCTTGCAGCTAAAGGCTCAGGCCTCTAGCCCTCCCAAAATTCCTGCCAACAGGCCCAGGCCCAGCCTTGCAAGTGGTAAAAAAATAGGCCGCTGCTAGGTCAATGTCCAGGCAACACCTGAAGGTCTAAGGTCAGGCTTCTTCCTCCCCCTTCCCCACCTCTCTCCCACAGGCCTTCAGGTAAAGCTTACTCCCCCCAGGAGACTCCTAATACTCTCCGGTGGGGAAAGGCCTTGCTTCATCCCTGAATAGTCCCGTGCTGAAGAAACACGTGTATAAATATCTAGATGTCATCTTTCTCTCTAATATATATAGATATAGATATATTGGTTTCTGCATGGGCGTGTGTAAATATATGCTCCAGCCTCCCTACTGTCTTTTTCTCCCATCTACCATGCAGGATTTTCAGAGTGTGATTGGCCCTTGGCAAGTGTTGGCCATCATGGGAACTCAGCTCCTACGTGCAGGAGGAGGGGCTGACCCTGGGTGGGACAAGGCCGGGGTGGTGAGGTCAGGAACTACAAAAGCCAAAATAAGCTTACACCCACTGCCCCACGCTCAGTAGACCCCCCACTAGGCCTTCACACAACCTCTGGCTTGGTTGCACATGCTCTCAGACTTAAAACAGGCCTTGACATCATCCGTGGGTTCTCATGCAAGGGCAAATATCGGTACCCCTGACCCACTGACAATGAAGAGCCCTAAATGGAATGTTTTCACACAGTTAGCCTCTGAGATTGACTGAGCCAATTAATTTCTTCAGCAATGGCCCACTGGTTTTACCCCATTTGACCTGTTGTTTTGTTTAAGGCAGTTGTTTGGATCTCAGCTGAGATTTCCCATCTCTGGGAATACCTCTGTAAGGGAAGCAAGGGCTCGTCATTGAGATGCTATTGCTAAAACGCTCCAGGTAACTGTTCATGTCCCTCTGCTGGTGGGAACTGACTGGTGTCACTTTCTCCAAGTCCTTGGGCTTTGGACACTTCCACAGGTGAATTTTATTGCTGGGTTTTTTTTTTCCCTCTGGAACAAGGTTGCCAGAGGGGAGATGAAGTCGCCTGACAATCATTTTTCCATTTCAAGTGGCTGGATCTGCGCAGCTACAAAAGGGAGTGGCATCACCCCCTGCAGAGATGGAGGGCGACACTCTGCCCAGTGGGCCCCTCAAGGTGGAGGCAGGCCCGTGGCTGTTAGGCCTCAATGAAGGGGGTTTAACTGGTGGTGGTGGAGGGGATAGGTTGCCAAGGGAAGTGGCCTGGCAGAGAGGGGTAAGGAGGAATGAAAGGAGGAGCCTGATCCAAGTAGGAATAAGAATTAAAGCCTTAAGTGGGTATCAGTGTGAGAGACCAGAGAATGGTCAAGAAGCAAACCCTTCTTGCTAATGTGAAACTGCTTCAGAATACGGCGTTGTTCAGAGCCTGGGTGAAGTCCCAACAGTGGTTTTGCCTCTGGGCAAATGAGCTGGACAGGGAGAGGGCCTCGCTCACCCCAGAGTCCCAGGGTTGCCCTCAGCAGCTCACCTGGCCCAGGCTGGTCGAAAGTGAGGTGGCAGCCTGGGGGGACCCTGTGGATGGGAGGGATCGGGGTGCAGGGGGTGTCAAGGACAGTCTGGCTGAGAGAGCAAGACTGCAGTCTGCCTCTGCGTGTATGGTTTGATGGCTGTTTTGTAATTCCGGGGCTGTGTGTTGGTCCCTTGTATGGTGGACTTCTCTGTGTTTGTCTTTATAAACCCAGAGTGGAGGATGGAAGCAACAAGCTTACTCTGTCTATGTGACATACGCACATCCCTTTGCCTCAAGTCTGGCTATTTTAGGAAAAGCTAGGCTTGGTTTACTGTCATGTCCTGTTGGGACAGATAGAACGTGTCCTTCAGTCTATGTCCACACGGACGGGCAGAAACATAGGGGTGCTTCTGACCCAACCACGAAGAAGCAAGGAGCAGGAAAATGACTCAAGATACTGAAAAATGATGACAGACTGGATTTCAAAAGAAGGAAGGCTTTTTTTCCTGTAAGAAAGAGGGGGTTTAGTGCAAAACTAACTACCTGGACAAACTGATCAAATAGGTCTGTTTCTGTAAGGACAGAGTGATGGCTTAGGTGCCTAAGTTCCCGGGCCCCTGTCATTATGGGTAGGGGGCCTCAACAGTCCCTACCACAGCTTCGGTTTCCTTTAACTGGACCACAAGAGCAGAACAAGCTTGGGGCTGGGGCCAGTATGGCGCGTTTCCCTGCAGTAGTTGTCGCCTCTGGCAGTGGGCTGTCAGTTTCAGGCAAGGAGAGGTGGAAAAGTGGAAGGAGGATGACTTAGCCTTCCCTGGAGCCAGGAGGAACTGAACCCCACCCTGTTTTCCTCCGGCCTCTCAATGCAGGCAGGGCAAAGACTGGCAGGAGAGACTCCCAGGACTGAGGTGGCCGGAGATGGGAGCTAGGGATCCGAAGTGCCCGCGCTGTCCAATGCACTCCCTTCGGGAGAGGCCACGGCCGGCCAGGAGCTCTGGGCCGGCTGGCTGGGCGGAGGAGCCCGGGGCGACGAGTGGGAGAGGCTGGCCAAGCTGCGGAGATAACCTCATTCCCCCTCCTCCTGCCAGAACAAAGGCGCCCTTTGAAGCACCGGCCCATTACCAACACGGATCCCAGAGGGTTGGGGCTTCCCAGGCCCCCTCCAGACGCCGTTCCGGCCTGGAAAGTTCCTGAGTCTGGGAAATGGCACCGAAGTGCGGCCAATTCCCGGTCTCCGCCGGCTCCTCCCCTTCAGGCCTCGAAGGCTATCGGCTTCAGGATCCCGCCGCCTGATCCAGGCCATCCCGCGTGGGCTCTTCCTCTTCCACCGCCTCGCTCAGCCGAGAAGCCGCTTCCCCGCGCGCTGGCCCGCGCTGCGCACGGAGCGCAGACATGTTCCTTTTCGTTCGTGTAGGGTTTCGTTTCTTGCATTAAAACGGGGCTGAAATGAGCATCGCAGAGACCCGGTTCTCTAGAAAACGCGGCGCCGGAGGGCCTGGGACGCAGGCCCAGCCCCGCAGCCCCGAGGCCCCGCTGGGACCGCCAGGCTCACAGCTGCCGGGCCGCGCACCCCGAAGACCGGACCCAAATCCGAAACGTCTCAGGGTCGGCAAAGTCCTTCCGTGTCCAACGGATTTCCGAGTTCAAAAATGCGGCCACACAAGGCTCCGTCTCCGCGTCCAGACACGGTGCTTGAGAGAAAAATCCAACCGTTTTTGCAACTCGACAACGTGCCCGCCGGGACTGATGGCTCAGGGAGCCGCGGCAATTTCTGAGAAGGTTTTCCGGAGAATTCATCTGGCCTCGATTGGCTGGGAATGCTCAGAGCCAGAGCTGGATCTGTCGCGAGCTGTCCCCGGCCTTTGGTGCCCCGCGCCCGCAGGGACGAGGCCAGAGGCGGGAAAAGCAGCAAGGAGGGCGTGGGGCGCCGGGTCCAAAGCCGAGGGCGCCGCCGGGGAGGCCATCCCCGGACGACCATAGACCCCAGGGTTTAGGACCGACTCTGCCCTCTCCTCAGAGCCCCTGTCCTTGCACCAGCCTCCTAACCACGGGTCCTTCTACTGCCCCGGCCCGACAGTTCAAAAATAGCCGCGACTCTCAGATCGGCCCATGGGTGCCAGATTTTAAGACCCAGGCCAGGCTGGGCTCAAGGAGCACCGAGATGGTTTACTCAGTTTTAAATAAAACGTCATTCATTTATAGCAGTAAACAATGATTGTAATTGACAGGTTTCATGCCCAAAACGGCTGACACCATAGGCTCCCTCCCCCCACCCCATGATTTGGGCAAATCTTTGAAATCGTAGTGGAGACAAGTCTGCCCACAAAAATTCTCGTTCAAGTAATTACAGCCTTTTATATTGTTGGGATCTGCTGGGTCAGTATCTACTGGTCAGATCGGAGTAAGCAAATTGACAAATTGGACCAGGAAAGCAGCTTCCTGTGAAAGAGTTCAGCAGCTATAGCTAAAGCTTCAAAAGATAAATTTTCTTCTGTTATCTAGATAATGGTACAAAGCATCTGGTTTACTTTGACTGTGTAGACGGCGGTTTATCCTCAGATTAGGTTGGCAGCCGAAGCTCTAGCCATATCCTTTCCATTTGTTTTACTAAAAGCCCGGTTACCTAGCTCTGAGTCATGGAACCTCAAAGGGCTGAGGTCCAGTCCTGTCTACACTAACAAAATAAAACTGGAAACTAAAGCAATTACTGCACAAATTAAGGCCATTCTTTAAAAAGGAAAAAAAAAAGGCAAAAAAAGAGAAACAAACTTTAACAAATTCAAGGAAGAAAACGAACTCCAACAATTGCAACTCTCTTTCCTTCGGGAAAGTCAGATAATGGAAACGTGTGTGTGCGTTTGTAAGGCCAGTGGGGGATCTTCATTAGCAAACCCATTGCCCGGTGAAGAGGTGGGAGCTCGGCTAGCCTACGACCTTAAAAGCCTTCTGCCCCCGCCCCCTGCCAGGGAGGACTGCGGTCGGTCCCGCAGCCGCGGGGTGGACTCCCAGAGTCCGCGCAAGGCGAAGGAAGCCAGTTGCTATTGCAACCCTTCCCGACCCTGGGTCCGAGAGGCACTTGGTGACTTGAAGAAGTCGGGTCGAGGTTGTTGAGAAACATCCCAAGACAGTGGAACACTCCACACGGAACATTAACTCTCCGGTCTGCCCTCCCTGCTGCCCCTTCTCTCCGCAGACCCGGGGCACGCGCGTGGACTTTGCCCTGCTCGCACGCGCCAGCGAGGCGGATATCTGGGAATTGGTGGTGGATGTGCGAGTGAAGTAGGGTCCCGGGTCCAGCCCGCGCAGAGGGAGGGGGCGGCGGGCGCTGCACTCTCTGGGCTGGGACTGGCTCAGCACGGAGAGATTCTGGCAGGCCGCGGGGAGGATCAGGAGAGGCTCCAGGGATGCGCCCGGGCTTGGCGTCCGAACCCGCACCGTTTTCTGGGCAAGCCTGGAGGTCCCAATCTGGCTCTCTGGGAGGGAACCCAACGCCGCAGAAGCGCGAACGGATCCGGCGCAGCTCTTCCCCGTTTGGGAATCGGCCTCTGCGAACCCCACAGCGTTGTTTCAACAACTTCTGAACAGCCCCGTACGCCCCCGAGCCTCCCCCGCGCCACCGCAGCGCCGGCGCTGGCCGGCCGCCTAAGAGGGCACAGCATGGGCACTCACCCTGGAAGCGGTGGCCGAAGAAGCGGTTCCGCAGGACCCAGGGGTAGAAGTGCAGAGGGTCCCGGTGCTGGGCGCCGAAGAAGGAGTGCGGGGGCTGCAGCGGGGAGGCGCCCAGCTGGTGCGCCGGGTGCACGGTCAGCGCGGGGTGGTTCATGGCCTCGGGGAACACAAGCTCGGGCCCACCGTACAGCGAGCGACCGGCGCCCGCGGCGGCGGCGGCGGCGGCGGCGGCGGGGAAGCCGCTCACGAAGGCCGCCTCGGCCGCGCCGGGGTGAGGGTAATTGAGCGCCGTGGGCCGGAGCGGCTCCTCCGAGGCGGCCGCCGCCAGGGAATGGGAGCCGGCGCCCCCGCCGCCAGTGCCCCCGCCGGTGCCGCCGTCCTTGGCTACCAAGGACTCGATGGTAAAGCCGCGCTTGGCTGTGGGCTGGAACATGGTCGCGGTCGCCAGAGCCGAGCGAGGCAGCCGGGCTCTGGGGAGCGCTCCGCGTCCTGGCGCCGCCGCCGTGCGGGGTGTGCACCCAGCCAGGCACATGCACACACACCAGCACCCCTCACCTCCCCCGCCCGCCCGCCCGCGCTCAGACCCTGCCGGCGAGCCAGGCGCGGAGAGGCGAGGGGCGTGAGAGCGAACGAACGCGGAGTCGGGCCACCGCGCGCAGCTAGGCGCGCCGGCCTCTGGGGCCGAGCGGGCAGCTCCCGGCGCGGGCACTGGCGCGGGTTCCGTGCGATGCTGCGAGCTGCCTCTACGGCCTGGGGGCTGAGCCCGGCCCCCTCCCTTCCGAGTCCAGCCAGGACAGACCCCCCGCCCCTGGTCCTCCCAGCACTGCCCAGCTCAGCTTCGGCCGCGGCGCCGCGAGGCGCGAGTTAGCCGGCACCTGCCCCGCGCTCGCCCATTGGCCGCCGCTCACCTGCCCCAAGGTGGGGGGCGGGGCGGGGCGGGGCGAGGGACGGCGGGTGGGGAAGGAGCCAGCAGTCGGAGGCAAAAAGCGGACTGGAGCCTCTGTCGGGCTATCTAGGCGTCCCCCCAGCCCCCATCCTCCCCTTGCCACGGGCTTCTCTTCGCGTCTCTGCCCTTTTATCTGAGTCTGGCGACCGCCCCAACCGTCTCAGTCCACGCGGGAGCCCAAGAAGGCGTCCGAGGGGCCTGGTGCTTGGGAGAAACTCCAACCCCACTTCCCGATGTGTAACTCAGTTGAACCCTCTCCGATTCATCCTGGGATGTCGTTTCAGTTCTCATGCAACTTGGATCCGAGTGGAGGGAGTGTTTTTTGCCCGATAAATACATTCTCCGATAACCAGGTCACTGCTCCCCGGGCCTCCGGGACCCTCCCGCTCACCCACCGTCTGTCTCCTGGGCCGCGTTTTGAAAGCCAAGGCCTTGCTCGTGAGGTTTCGCGTTTTCTGAGGGTCGCGGGGGACAGCTCCAGAAAAGGGGACGTCCAATTCCTTTCACAAGGGGCTAGGCCAGGGACAGCGCGAGAGGAGCCGCCGGAGTGGTCACTTTGCAGACCTCAAGCCGCAAATCCGGGTTCGGAAGCACCTCCTTGGGCCAGCCACGGCGGCCGCGCTCTGCTCGCACCGGGGCGGCCGGCCTCAGCACTGGGCGATCTGCTGCTTTCCTCGCCTTCTCTGGTGGTGGGGCTCAGGTGCAGGCGGGCCGGGCCAGGCCCGGGCCTCGGGCCTTAACTTGGAGCTGGCCCAGCAAGTCGACCCTGTCTCCAGGAATACACACCAGCCATCCCAGGAACGCAGCGGCCTCCTGGCCTCCCCTGACCCTCACCTTCCACCTGCGACCGCGGAGCCGCGGACGACTCTGCTCCGTCAGGTTTCCATTTCTTGCAATAATTTCCTGGGGTTGAGTGGGAGAGGAGAACCAGTACTCCGCAAACTTTTTCACCTGGGCCTTCCAGGCCGCAGGAAACACCTCCTCGAGGCCTAGGAGGGCTCCGGGCGGTGGTGGGGAGGCTGGGACCCGGACCCTGCCAGCGCACAGCGAGGAGGGGACCGCAGCGCGCTCCGCTTCCTCGCCGCCGCCGGGGTCACTCGGGGCGGCCTGGCCACGGCCGGGTGGGCAGATCTGGGCCTGGCCTGCCGGCGCCCCGAAGCGGGGGTTTCCGCGTGCCGCGTGACTCGGCAGGGACTCCAGGCCGGGTCTTGGGAGTGGCCCGCCTGAGCGCCTGGAGCCCTGGTCCGGGAGAGCGCTTCGGGCGCCCTTGTAGCCACAAAGCGGGTTAAAGTCTATTTTCCACTCGACTGCTCCGAAAAGCCCCCGCGCGCCGACGCCGTTCCGGCCCCCTTGGGCGAGGTGGGGAGAGGGCGGCGAGAGGGGGGAGGTGAGGCGACCGCACCCTGCAGCCCTTCGCGTCCGGGGCAGCCCGGGGCCGAGTGCTGCGGAGCCGCGGCAGAAAAGCCTGCGGAAGGAATCGTTACCGAATCCGCAGCGAGTGCCTGTGCCTCTTTTGCGACCTCTCCGGCTCTTTTTGGCTCTCTATACTGGTCTCTCTCTCCGGTTTCCGTCTTCCCCTCCCTGTCTCGCTGCTCCACCCTCCACCCCGACTTTTCATTTATTTCTTCCCCCTCCTCCTTTGCTCCAGCCTCAGCCCTGGGAAGGGGAAGCTCCTCCGAGTGGAGACCGAAGCAGGCCACAGCGCGAAGAGGGCGAGGGTGCGGAGCTGGGAAAAGGCACAGCTCGAGTTTTTCGCTTTATATAGAAGGAGATAACTGGGTATTTTGTTGGCGCAAGATCCCCGCGGGGACGCGGGTTCAGTTGAATAAGCATTGCCTGGGCCTGTGCTCTGCGGTGACTGGGGGCTGCCACGGAGAAGACAGGAGCCTGAGCAAGTTTAACCCTGCCCGGGGCCTTGCGCCCCTAGCGGGAGATGAACCCCATCTGTCCAGCCGCAGGCCCTCACCTCCTACCCCACCGCGAGGCTGGACGTTGGCCGAGAACTCGCTGAACTAGGCAGGTAGAAGAGCTTGCTTGCAATCGACCAGGCCGTTTCTAGACTTGCATCTACACCGACCACATCTGTTTTCATCTGTATGGTTCTGGGGGTACATATGCGTATTAACTTGATAGATCTTTATAATATCACCTTCCCTTGTGGTGGTGCTTGCGAAATACTTTGACATCTAGCCTTCTGTCATTAACCCCATTTTACACATGGAGAAACAGAGTCCGCGGGACCGGTGGCTCCGGTCTGGTCGCAGTCTGGATGAAGTTGGGACAGCTCAGTGACCCTGGTCTGGCTCGGGTTTCATCCTCATCCCATCCGCACCCCCTGCAGCTGCAGCCGACTCCCCAGGCGGCCACAGGTTAGGGTGCTGGGTGCACTGGGTGCTCTGGGTGATGGCAGTTCTACCTTCATCCTCCCTCCCCTTTCCCTCTCCCCAGCCACCTTTCTCTGGCTTTCCTCTCCGGTAACTCTAACCTCCCTCCATCCTTTTACTCCCTCTGCAGACATTTACTCCTTACCAGGTTTCCTCTATTTCCACTCTTCTTAAGGCCTCTTCCTCTATTGTCGCTTTTTCTGCAGTAGGTGAAGAGAAGAACCTGTCACCTTCAGGGGGGGTCTCTAAGCCTGCCACTGTGTTCTGGATCTAGCATCCGTGCTCCTCACCTGGCCCCCATCTCTTCCTGTGCCTTTTCCCGTGCCCAGTCTCTGCTTCTGACGCCCCCCAACTGACTGGGTACAAAAATGCCCCCTCTTCTCACCAGTGGACAGCAGCCCGCCTTAAACCAAACCTGCTGCCCCCTCTCCCACGTCTGTTCCCCACCCCTGCCTTTCCACCTCCCAAGTTGCTCAGTTCTGCCCAAAGACTGATCTGATCGTGCCGGCCTTCCTCAGGCTAGTGGGGCCCTCCCATCCCACACAGCTGCTTCCCTTTCATACCTCACCCGCCTGCACCCCATCCTCCACCCCCCTGGACCACTGGTCCCAGGTCTGGACCCTTGTCATTTTTCTCCTCCTTCCCTCCATCTCTGGAATAACCTGGGCTCCAATCCTGACTCTTTCACTTACTAATGTGAGACATGGGGCCAATAACCTTGCCTTAGCTTGCACGTCTGCGGAAGGGGAGCATGATGTGTGTTCTCTGAATGAATGAGATTCGTATGTAGTGCACAGGACCAATGTGTGACTCCAGGGACACTCTTGGTAAACCTTACTGTCTCTGCCTTTGCCCATGCAGGGAACTTGGGAATTGTCCTCAGATCCTCACTCTCCCATCTTCCCCATCTAGTCACCTGGTCTTGGGGTCAAGTACTTCTCAAGCCTCTATCTCCTCCCTTTTGGCTTCTTTGCCGGCCAACTTCATTCTTTACCTCTCAGTTGAACTACCCCTTCCCCCAGGGAAGACCTGCCCCCACTCTGACCCAGCAGTCAGCTGCAGGTTGGAGTCTGTGGAGTCTGCCCCCAGACTCCCAGGCTGTGACCCCCACCTCCACCCCCAGCTGGGGAGTGGTGGCCTCCATCACAACCCCCAGCACTGGCCAGGTAAAGTTTATCCAACAGAGTCCTGGGTCTGAAGACATCCCTGGCCATTTCCCTTTTACCTCTCATCCCCCTCCCTCCTCCTCAGCCCACTTCACCTTCAGGTCTCTCCTCCCCACAAAAAGCCTTCTGTCCTCCGGCTTCTGCTAACTGCTCTTCACCATCAAACTTTTTGAATAAGTTTTAGTCTCTCTAACTCCCTCGGTTCCCCTTGACTCAATAAGCCTTTGCAACCTTGCTTCCACCCCCACCCCATTGGGGAGATGCTTGCAAAAAAGCTCCAAAACTTTGGCCATGGTGTTATCACAATAGCAACGTGTGCTTATGGAGGCAATAATGATCATAACAACCTTAAAGACTTATCATGAAATTGAGTGAGTTATACTCCCCATCCAATGGGCTCATAGCAGTGCCTAGCGCCTAGTAAGCGCTCGATAAATGTTAGCTATTAATTTTATACAGCTTTGCTGTCCAGTATGGAAGCCATAGGGCCACTGGGTGCTTAAAATGTAGATGGCCCAAATTGAAATATTCTGTAAATGTAAAATACATACCGGATTTGGAAGGCTGAGTGTTTTGAAAAATCTAAGGTATCATTAATATTTTCTTGTGTTGGTTGCATGTTATAATGATAACATTGATATATTGGGGTTAAAAATATATCATTAAGGTTATTTTTATCTGTTTCTTTTTATTTTTTAAATGTAGTTGCTAGAATGTTTAAAATTATATATGTGGCTCACATTATTTTTCTGTTGGACAGGGTTGTTATAGAAGACACAGGTAATCCAAAGGAGGGAGGGAGGGTAAATGTGCAGAGAGATCTTATAATTGTCATATCCTACCACCCAGAAACAACCCTCATGAGGTTCTTGAAGTATATTCTTCCAGTTCTTTCTCTCTATATTGTTTTCCTTTAAAAGGGGTGGGGCGGGGTGGGAAAACGTACAGTTTTTATAACCTGCTTCTTTATTACCAATCACAGTCCTCTTTGTACACATTAAATATTCTCTATGGTTGGACATCTGTGCTGTTGACATATTTGCACTACTTTATTTTTTAATATTTTATTTATTTATTTATTTGAGGGCAAGAGCATGAACAGGGTGAGGGGAAGGGGCAGAGGGAGAGGTAGACTTCCCGCTGAGCAGGGAGCCTGACACAGCCCACAGGATCACCACCTGCCTTGAGCCCACGGCGGATGCTTAACTGACTGAGCCACCCAGGTGCCCCTCCACTATCTTAAACAAAATTTTGACCAACAACCCCATAGCTCCATCTTCCTAAGTCTTCAAGAGTATTGTTTTTCTGTATACATTTCTAAAGGTATAATTTCAGGAAGTATAATTTCCAGATGTGCAGTATTGATCCATACAGATCCTCTTTTGATCCATATTGTCAATTTGGTCTCCGAAAATGTAGCCATGTGTCCCCCATGAGCGGAGTTTAAGGGGTTCCCTTCATTCTCCGAAATGCTCATCTGGACTCTAGTTCCAAATTCCTGTCTTTTTTAGTCATAATTGTCTGTGGGCTTTTCAGCATTTGACTTCAACTCCCTTTTCTTTTGGAAACTCTTTCTTCCCTTTATTTTCCCAACAAGGTACCTCCCTGGTCCTGCCACCTCTGAGAATTCCTCCTCCATGGGCTCCCCTTTCTTCTCCTGTGGAGGTCTACGAGGTGCCTTTGTCTAGTCTATCCTTCTCATCTATCTGTCTTCTAATCATCCATCATCTATTTTTACTCCCCCAGTTTCAAGCGATACCTAGATGCAAACTCTTTACAGGTTTGTAAACCCAACTCTAATTTTCCCCAGGTCAAGTCACTAGTTTTCAGTACTTGTGAGATAACCTTCTTGGGAGGGGTCCCACAGGTTCCTTGGGCATTCACTGTACCCCAAAACCGAGCTCCGCCTCTTTCCCACCAAATCTGTGCCTCTCCCTGTCTCTGCCTCTCCTGATGGCAGACCTACAGACTCAGGACATCTAGTGTCAGCCCCTGAGAGGCATCTGTGATATCTTCCTCTCTACCACCGCCCAGCACATCCACTCAGTCCTCTTGGCATTCCCCCTGCTACTGTTTGACTTCAGGCCCTCCTCACCTTTCTCTGGTGACCCTCCTGATGATAACCATTTGCTGTCTCTCCTCTCTGCAATTCATCTGACTTGTGGCTGCCAGATTTCTACGACACAACTCCACATAAAAATGTTTTCACACAACTGTGGGACCCAGGGGCAGCTTCTTCACCTCTCTGTGACTCAGTTTGTCACCTGTAATCTGGAGATAATAATAGTACCTAGAGAGTTGTCAAGAGAACTGAAATGAGGCAATTCATGTATAGCTTTTAGCGCATAGAGAACTCTAATAGAGTCACTATTTTTAATGAAGTTCGAATTCCCATCTTGAAATTGGAGGATTTCCATGATCAAGTGCCTACCTTTCTAGCCTCATGTCCTCTACTCACCCGTGGGTGACCCTCACTGTAGCCATGCTGCACCACCCAGGTCACAGAAGGAGAATTGGATCTAGACCTCACCTTGAAAGATTTCTCCAGCAGAGCCTCTGATTGATGGGAAAGGAAACCCACACATTTTGAAATTGAACCCTGTCCAGTAATTGGCCAAACTCTTGGGTGGAGAGAATGCTGAATTAAAACTTTCCACCGTCTGTCTCTCTATATGGGAAGATGTGTGACCTGGAGCAAATATCTTTCCTCTGGATCAATGGACGCCTTGTATTTGCAAAGATAAACCAAAGACTTAATTCCTAAATGGAGCATTAAAGAGCCCCTGGCTCAGTGTCTCTGTGTTTTGCATAACAATATAAATGTCCTCTCTATAATGAGATGTTATCTTTGCAGATTATTATTACTTGAAGGAAATATTTCTTTTCAACATATGGGTCTAGGCTGCTCTGTCCCTGAAAATTGGAACTCTTTCTTGACAGTGCAGATGTGTCCTTATTCAAATAGTTGTCCATAGAAGTAGAAAATGAAGGGATGGGTGCCTCTGTCTTCATCTCCCACTGGTCAAGGGGTCTTGACTAGAGTTGCCAAAGCCACTCTGAGATGTTTATTCGGCTGAATGCTCACTTAGGGTTTCAGTCCAGAATGAGTTCCCTGGGCTGTGGGAAATGTACTAGTGCCGGATGGTCGTGTAGTAGTGGATTGTCCCAGTGGGGCTCTAGACAAAACCAGCCCCTGGGAGTTTGGGAATGGACATGATGATTCACAGGCATCCTGTAAGGCAGAAGAATGGGCTAGAATGGAGGCACTTAGAGAGCAAGTGAGATTTGGGCTGGAGCTGGGTGACAGTCCCTCCTTCCCCCAAGCCAGGGAGGCTAGAACCAAGGGAAGGGTAAGCTAGACCCTGCTATTACTTGGATGGGGCTATCAACTGGCAGATAACTAATGAAAACTAAGCCCTGTGGTATAGCCCGATGTGAAGACATGTTGGCAGGCCCATCCCTACTCATTGGTGTTCTGCCAGCCCATTCACCTTCCTGCTTCCCCAGCTGTCCTCTCACACAAGTCTGTTTGTTCAAATCTGGATCTTCGGCAACACTGCACATACATTTCTTCCTTTCCTTCAGTTGTTCAACAATTTGGCCGGGGTCATTTGTGGGTTCTTTCTTTGTAAGTACAATCATTGATAGGATGTCATATTTGTTTCTAATAATGTGGTCGACATGTGGTCCGGAGACCCCTCCCAGCACAGAACACCTAAGAATCCTTTTGATCATATTTTCACTTTTTATTATAAAAATTTCTAAGCATGATTAGAAGTAGACAAAATAGTTTGATGAACACCCATATACCCTGTCACACCTGTCACCATATCACCAAAACCCTTGTAAGTATTAACATTTTTCCATTTTATCTTATTCCTTTCCTTCTGAAGTATTTTAAAGTAAACTACAGCCATTGTGATATTTTTTTACCCATGAGTATCTCATTTGGAATCTCTACGGAGAATTCTTTTTTTAAAAAACAGGACTTTGGGGGGGCACCTGGATGGCTCAGTAGGTTAAGCGATTGACCTCAGCTCAGGTCATGATCTCAGGGTCCTGGGATCAGCCTGCGATGGGCTCTGTACTCAGTGGGGAGTCAGCTTGTCCCTCTCCCTCTGCCCTTCCCCCAGCTCCTCTCTCTCTTTCTCTCACACACACATGCAAATAAATAAAACCTTAAAAAAAAAAACCCAGGACTTTTTATTATGTGAAATTCCAAACATGCTTTGCAGAGAGAATGGTATAATGCATCTCCACATGTTTATCACTCAACTTCAATTATCAATCTTTTGCCAGTCTTAAAAACATCTCTTTGAATGATGGCTGAGCTGGCACAAAAATAAGGAAAAATCCTCAAATGCCCAGAAATCATAGAAAGCTTGAACTGAGACGTGGAAGTGGATTGTGAAGCTGGAGTTGTGTTGGAACAAACCCCAGTTCAGTGGTGGCGCAGAGCTTGGGTTTTAAAGGGCCACGAGCGAGAGGGACAGGGGACAAAGTTTGAGGCAGGAAGGCCCTTCAGAGACCCCTGCAAAGTGACATCTTTACTGAGTGAATGAGAGAAAAATACCAACCCTACAAAGGGAGGTGGTGGACATATGTGTCTGGCTTAGCTTTGGCTCTGTGTGGAAGGGAAAAAAAGAAAACATATTTTCTTGAGAGTTCCTAACCACAGCCTCACTTTACTTGGATTTAGGGCCAGAAATTTCGGGAGGCCCTAAAAGATTCCAAGCTGAGAATTTAGTATCCACTGGCAGAAGCAAATAAGTATATTTATCCTCCTTTTGAGAAGAATGTACTTGAAAGCCAAACTTCAAATAACTTCCCCAGACAAAGTTCCAAGGAAGATGAACTCACAATCAAAAATCATAAAATTCACAGGGATATAAGACACCCTGAGAATTAGTAGAAACTATAAACTGCAGAAGCAGACCTGCAGAGACAGTATATATTAGAATTATTACATGTAGAATATAGAATACTTATCTTTACTGTATTTTAAAACCAAAGAAATAGTATTTAAAAGAACCTAGCATGCACAGAGAAAGTGGTACAACTTTAGAAAATTATTTGCCAGGTTTTGTTTTTGTTTTTGTTTATTTTGAAGATTTTATTTATTTATTTGACAGAGAGAGAGATCACAAGTAGGCAGAGAGGCAGACAGAGAGGGAGAGGGAGAAGCAGGGCAGAGACCTGCTGAGCAGAGAGCCCCCCCCATGCGGGGCTTGATCCCAGGACCCTGAGATCATGACCTGAGCCGAAGGCAGAGGCTTTAACCCATTGAGCCACCCAGGCGCCCCTATTTGGCAGTTTTAAATAAAGTTAAAATATACCCATTCAGCCATTCTACTCTTGAGTATATACTCAAGAGGAATGAGTGCATATGTCCACACAAAGACTTTATTCATAATCACCAAACCTTGAGACAATATGCATGCCCATCAACCATAGGATGAATAAGTAAATTATTAGATTCATACAATGGAAAGCAATAAAAATGAATAATGGATGAATGTAACACCATGAGTAGATATCAGATACATTATTGGGTTGATAGAAGTTAGAATAATCATCACCTCTGAGGGATTATTGACTGGAAGGTGGCACAATGGAAGTTCTGAAGTCGTAGAGATGTTCTATATTTTGACCTGGGTGGTGTTATCACAGATGTACATATATGTCAAAATTCATCGTGATGTACACTTAAGATCGATGCATTTTATAATATGTAAAAAAAAAATATATATATGTATATGTGTGTGTGTGTATATATAGAGAGAGACCCAGCCAATTTGGAAAGGTACCAAAGAGAAATATAAACTATAATCACTAAAATTAGAAACTCAATTCGTAAGAAATTATCAGATTAGACGTAGCAGTGCCCGCTTCGGCAGCACATATACAGATTAGACATAGCAGAAGACAGAACTCATGAACTGAAAGATCTCAAGAATGAAAGAAACGCAGCACAAAGAGAGACACAGACGTAAAAATGATGGAGAGGCTTAGCAAGTGATATGGAGGGTTGCGTATAAAAGATTATATCTAAGGGCACCTGGGTGGCTCAGTCCATTAAATGACCAACTCTTGATCTCAGCTCAGTTCTTGATCTCAGGGTTGTGAGTTCAAGCTCCTAATTCGGCCCCATATTGGGCATGGAGCCTACTAAAAAAAAAAAAAAGATTATATCTGATCAGGATTCTAGAAATAGGGAATGGTGGTAATGGCACAGAGGTTTTATTTGAAAAGCTAATGGCTAAGAATTTTTTAAAACTGATGAGTAGCACCAATCCTTAGATTAGGGATGCCCATCAAATTCCAACATGATCAATAAGAGAAATCTGCAGATGGACAATGGAATTGCAGAAAATCTAAGGAAAGGGGATCTTAAAAGTAGCCAGACAGGGGGTGCCTGGGTGGCTCAGTGGGTTAAAGCCTCTGCCTTCAGCTCAGGTCATGATCTTAGGGTCCTGGGATCGAGCCCCGCATCGGGCTCTCTGCTCAGCAGGGAGCCTGCCTCTCTCTCTCTGCCTGCCTCTCTGCCTACTTGTGATCTCTCTCTATCAAATAAATAAATAAAGTCTTAAAAAAAAAAAAAAGTAACCAGACAGAGAAGACAGATTAGACAAAAAAGTCATACGCAAACTGGTGACTGTAGGCTCTTAACAATGGATGCCAGGCGAGAACGGGATAGAGCTTCAAAGCACTGAGAGAAACTCACTTACAACCCAGAACTGTATCTCTAGCAAAAATGGCCTTTCAAGAGTAAGAGTGGAATAACGATAGAATCAGGCAAGCAAAAAATGAACACTTCTACCAACCACTCACTGAAGGAATTTCAGGCCGAAGAAAAATGATTGTGGAAGGAAAGTCTGAGATGAAAGGATGAATGGTGGGTAAAGTTGATAAGTTCTGACTGATTCCAAATGGGCAGAGACTCAGATGGACACTTCTTCAGAGAAGATACAGAAACGGCCAATGAGCACAGGAACAGATGCTTAATGTCACTAATCACTGGGAAAAGGCACAGCAAAAGCATAATGAGACGCCCCTCACACCCATTACTATGGCCACTATCAGCAAAACAGAAAATAACAAGTATTGGCAAGGATGTGAAGAAGCTGTAGCCCTTGTGCACTGTTGGCGAGAAAGTAAAATGGCGCTGCTCCTGTGGAAAATAGCATAGGAATGCCTCAAAAACTTCAAACTAGAAGTACCACTTGATCTAGCAATTCCTCTTCTGATCTCCACTCAAAAGAATTGAAAGCAGAGTTTTGAGGCGATTTTTGTACACTCATGTTATGGTCATTGCAGCATTTTCCACAACAGCTAAAATATGGAAGCAATCCAAGTATCCATCAACAGACGACTGGATAAGCAGAACATGGTATATGCGTACAGTGGAATTTTATTCAGCCTTAAAAAGGAAGGGAATTTTGCACTTTGCTACAACATGGATGAACCTTGAGGACATTGTGCTAAACAAACCAATCACAAAAAGACAGATACTGTATGATTCCACTTACATGATGTACTTAGAATAGTGAAAATCATAAAGGTAGAAAATAGAGGGGCGTCTGGGCGGCTCAGTAGGTTAAAGCCTCTGCCTTCGGCTCAGGTCACGATCCTGGGGTCCTGGGATCGAGCTCCGCATCGGGCTCTCTGCTCAGCAAGGATCCTGCTTCCCCCTCTCTCTCTGCCTGCCTCTCTGCCTACTCGTGATCTCTCTCTGTCTAATTAATTAATTAATCGATTAATTAATTAATTCTTTAAAAAAAAAAAGAAAGAAAGAAAATAGAATGGTGGTCGCCCGGGGCTGTGGGGGAAGGGGAAATAGGGACTTACTGTTTAGTGGTTATAGAGTTTTAGTTTTGCAAGATGAAAAGAATTCTCGGCGCACCTGGGTGGCTCAGTCGTTGTGTCTGCCTTCAGCTCAGGTCATGATCCCAGGACCCTGGGATCTACCCCCACATCGGGCTCCTTGCTTGGCAGGGAGCCTGCTTTCCCTCTCCCACTTCCCTTGCTCGTGTTCCTGCTCTCTCTGTCTCTCTCTCTGTCAAATAAATAAATAAAATCTTTAAAAAAAAAAGATGAAAAGAATTCTCGAGCTGTGTAGGTGATGGTTGCTTAACAATATGAATGTACTTAATACTGCTGAACTGGATGCTTAAAAAATCATTCAGACAGGGGCGCCTGGGTGGCTCAGTCACTCAAACTTCTGCTCGGCTCAGGTCATGATCCCAGCGTCCTGGGATCAAGCCCCCCATCAGGCTCCCTGCTCTGCAGAGTCTGCTTCTCACTCTTCCTCTGCCCCTCCCCTGGCTCATGCTCTCTCTAATAAATAAATAAAATCTTTAAAAAAATTTTTTAAGAATCATTAAGATGGTAAATTTTATGTTATGTATATTTTACCATAATAAATAATAACTTAAAATATAAACAAGTACATAAATAAATAAACCAAACACTGACAGTAGCAAGTAGTGTGTGTCTCTTAAAATATATCTTTTTGGCAAAATATAAACAGTGACACCCCTTCTCCCAAATATAAATATTGACTGTATAACACCTTAAGCTTCCCATATACTTTGTAGGACTAAAAACATAGAATTAAATATTGAACAACAGTAGCACATAGTTGGGGCAGAGTGACGACCAAGTTAAAGCATATTTGGATGATGTATTTTTCTAAAGGAAGGTAAAGATAGTGATTAACTTTAGGTTTTGGAAATTAAATATGCCCGATAAAAAGTCTAGGGTTATCACCAAAGGAATAGAAACAGAGTATTACTTCCAAATTAGCAAAAGAGGAAAAAATAGAATTTTTAAAAATCCAAGATGAAAGGTAATTAAATAACAATAAAACAGTTTCTTTTTTCTCTTTAAAGGTTTTATTTATTTATTTGACAGAGAGAGAGAGAGATATCACAAGTAGGCAGAGAGGCAGCGGGGGGTGAGGGGGGGAGCAGGAAGCAGACTTCCCACTGAGCAGAGAGCCCGATGTGGGGGCTCGATCCCAGGACCCTGAGATCATGACCTGAGCTGAAGGCAGAGGCTTAACCCACTGAGCTACCCAAGTGCCCCAATAAAATAGTTTTCTTAATAAGAACTGTAGTCAGTGGAAAAGTCTGAAATCTGGGGTTTCTAGGCTCTAACGGTGGTATGCCATGAGGCTGAAAGAGCCCAGCTTTGGGACATTAATCCTGTTGGAAAATAACTGAGAGAACATGGAAAGTGTCATAACAAGAAGTGTTAGAGAATCTGTCACTGGCATTCTCTTCTTGGAGATGGAGCACAATCACTGAGCAATTCTAAATAAATACTGAAATCACAGGAATTCAAAAAGTGATGTCAAAACAAAAGTTTGAGTTTCTGTTTTTCACAAAAATTTCTAAGAGTTTACCATCAAATTATGATGCCAATAGTATTGTGAGGGGTAATCGAGTATTTCAGCGTCAAGAGTTAATCAGGGTTGATGAGTTGATACAGACAGTAACACTTTTCAAGCCAAGATTCTGTATATGGTTTGAAATTTATGAAAGAAAGCAAGAGGCCTTATGGATCCAAAACTACCCTCAAAGTATGAAAACTTCAAAGGACTTAAAATATTCTTTTAAAACCTTTGCAGTCGGATTGTCGATGGATGGGAACAGAGCATTATAAAAGATGTTTTATTCTGGTGCCCGTCCCAGCTGTTCTGCTAGCAAAAAATTCAGGAATGAAAGAACAATTAAAACTTGAAAAAATTACTGGAAACCAGTACTTGAACTTGAAAAATGAACTTGAAAAAAAAACTTGAAAAAAAATGTCAGGAAATCAGAAAAATGGAAAATGCCTGCATTCGTATTGGTGTAGTTGCATCATAAATATCTACGTTTCGGTGTCATTGTCTTTTTATAAACTATTATCTGATTACTTGAATCCTCACGCGAAAAGTAGAATGTATCTAAAGTTGAAAATATTTTCTTTCTGGAAAAATCTTGTCTACAGAGGACATAGGGAATCCAACTTGTGAACAAGGGTACGTATTTCGAATTGGAACTCAAAGAGAACTAGAAAGAGAACTTAAAACTAATTTTAAATTGCTTTCTACAAATAATACGAACGTACTGTGAAACTTTGGCCAGTTACTTAACCTTTCAGTGCCAGTTTCCTTTTCTGAAAAATAGGAATAAATCAGAACTTGCTGTATAGTTGGTTGAGAGGACTCAATGAGTATATGAACGTAAGGCACTTAAAATAGTGCTAGGCGCAGAGGAATCATTTAGAATTATTATTATTTTTTTCTTAAATTTTTTGTATTTATTTGACAGAGATCACAAGTAGGCAGAGACGCAGGCAGAGAGAGAGCGCGGGAAGCAGGCTCCCTGCTGAGCAGAGAGCCCAACTCAGGGCTCGATCCCAGGATGCTGGGATCATGACCTGAGCCAAAGGCAGATGCTTAACAACTAAGCCACCCAGGTGCCCCTCATTTAGAATCCTTAACAAAATCATAAAGATGGACAGTGTTTCCATAAATGACTCATGAGATACAACACGATGATGGTGTTCTCAACCTGTGCAAGGTTCCTACAGAAAACGTCCCAGCCTGTCTTGATGAAGCAAACACTCGTGGGGGCCATGGGTATGCTTAAGATCACCGGGAGGCTCTCTTACCGAATTATTCCAAAAGCTGATTTGAATAAAATGCAGAGCAATGTCTACGCAAGAACTTGACACAAGTGAAAGATTTAATGTTGTTGCTACAACGTTTACAGAGGATGAGCCAAGGGCTTTATACACACGTTGTCGCGCATGTCTTGGGGTTTAATGGTGTTGGGATTTGGGATATAAAAGAGCTCCACAGTGATCTGAGTCCTGTCAATTCTTTGTATGACACTATTCAGGCATCTCTGAAAAGCTGGCAAATTTTCAAAACATTTGTAAGCGGAATGAAGGCATAACATACAGGAGGCTCCAAGGTTGTTGAGAACATGTTGGATTGTTGGTTGCAATTGGGGAACTTCTGCAAATTCTTCAAACATGGGAAGTTGTGTCAAGCTATTCCTGGTGCAGGAATATGGTGCACGGAGGTCTTGGCTGACTCTGGTTTCCAGGTTGGAATTCACCTTTTGTTTACAAATTTTCATGAATTTTAAACAATGGGCCAAGCATTACGGCCTTTTTTTTCCCCCCTTAAAGATCTTTTAACTGGAGCTATAGACATTTTTCTCTCTGCCATCAAAATTAGAAGCAAAATTTCATGGTTTATCATTCTAGAGAAGTGATAGTTATTTCAAAGCTGTTTGGGACAGAATAGAGAAATTATGCCAAAAAGTAATCCCTGAAGGTTCTGAAGTAGAAAAAAAAATGGCTTGGGGCGCCTGGGTGGCTCAATCCGTTGAGCAGCTGCCTTCAGCTCAGGTCCTGATCCCAGGCTCCCGGGATCTAGCCCCACCTCGGGCTCCCTGCTCAGTGAGGAGTCTGCTTCTCCCTCTGCCCTTCACTCCCACTCGTGTTCTCTCTCTTTCACTCTCTCTGTCTCTCTCTCAAACAAATAAGTAAAATCTTTAAAGAAAAAAAGAAAAAAAAATTGAAAAAAAGTTCACGGTAATTCAGGTAGTATCTTTCCCCTACTCCATCAGAAAAACCATTTATAAGACACGTTTGTTTCCAATAAATAGTAGCCATTTTACTAAATTTGTGTTTTTTTCAAAAGCCAGTCACAGCAACATGCGAGAAGTTTCAGAAACACTATTTTGTGGAACAATATATTCCTTGAAGAAGCAGCGGAACGCGTGCCGGAATTTTCGGTGTGCCTGCCGGCCACGCCCACCCCCCCACTCCCCCC
>CM053610.1:74923394-74943897 GCA_028646535.1 Procyon lotor | reverse complement strand
GGGCCAGGGACCCCCACTGCCCCCCGCCCCTGCCCCCGAGGGCTGGGCCTCAGTGGAGCCCTGGGCTCAGCCCCTGAGGAGAGGCCACCCTGGTGTCAAGCCAAAGGCCTGTCGTGCTGAAAGTCGGGCACACAGCCTTTGGTTGTGGAGCTGGTTGACTCAGGTCTGTCTCCCTTGAGCAGCTCTTAAGTGCTTGAGAGCTGTCCTTATGTCTCTTATGTCCCTTTTCCTCAGAGTGCATGTTCACCAGGTTCCTCAAGAAATGGATTCATTAGGATAAAAGGACAGGTAGGAAATGCAGCCAGATGAAGGAGTAACGAGTGTGAGAGGCAGTGCAAGAGGGGACCTTTGGCTTCTTACTGGACCCCCTGGAAGGTGTCAGTTGCTGGGGAGACAGCTGGAGGAAGAGCTCGGGAGAGCCCAGGGAAGTCTCAGGAGCCTGAATTTGAGATTGGGGACTGATAATGTGGACACTCATCCCCAGGAGGGCAGCTCATGTAAGCCCCAAATCCTCAGCCAGGGTTCCTCGAAGACATCTGTCACCTGGCCTCATCCACTCCCCTCTAATAGACCATGGGCCACCCAGCGAGTTTGTGTCCTTGTCCCACATGCCATGCTCATTCTCCGCCCCTCCCCCCTCCACCGTGCTTTTGCTAACAAGACTTCTGCCACATAGCATGACTTCTTCCTCACCACCAATGCCAGTCCTGTGCAAACTTCAAGGCCTGTTTGGTCTCGCTTCTTCCAGGCAGCCCTCCCGGGCATTCCCTCCCCTAAAGATTGCCCTTTGGCCTTTTCAGACCATCACTTACAGTTTGCATTTGTGTAGCTCAGAGAAGGCAGGCAGCAGGAGCCTAGGACTCTCTGGGACTGTGGCAGGACAAGAACAAGGCACTCTCTGCCCTTGGTTCCCACACCAGAAATTCAGGCCCCCTCTCACCCCCGTTTTGCTTCCTTCCATGGCCCCTAAGAGAAAGGAGAGCTAGAAGAGGTTCCTGTCTCCCACACCCTGTCCAGCTTTCCAGAACTCCTCTTCTCGTGCCCAGGGGGCCTCTGCTGTGGGCTGTTCTTTCCAGCCTCCACAAAGGCACAGAGATGCTTCTCCCAGGCTGCACCCCCTACCCAGCTGAGGGAGACCCCTGACTCTGCCCCATGCTGCAGCATCAGCCGGGGTCCCCAGGCCCTGGTAGCCAACTTTAATGAGCACATTAGTGCTCAGGTGTGGGGAGCCCAGGATTCTGGTAAGCTGGGGTGAGCCTCTCGTTACACTAATGAGCTGCCTGGCAGCTCTTGTTGAGATCCTCTTCTTTCTCCAGAGATCAGACTTCGTCCCCTCCGTTGCACCAGTGGATTTGCTTCGCCCTTCCCACCCTGCTGTCGACTGCAGCTCAGGCCTCAGTCTTGCTGCTCCCGTTCCCTGTTTTCGGGGAGCCCGACGCCTGGCCCTGACCTGTCGCATGCCCTCATGACACCGTGATTGGCAGTTCAGACATGAATCACAGAAAAGGCCCGAGCATGCTTAGCCAAGCTTTCTCTTGCATCAGTGCAATTTGCTTTTCCTCCAGGAAGCCTTCCCTGACTACTCTAAATCAAAATTCCCTGGCCCTGCCAAGTCTCTCCAGAGACATCTAAAGCTTACAAGTGATTCTATAAGTGTTCACCTTCTGCATTTCTGTAAGACCTTTATAAATATATAGAATGGTGTGATTATATGATGTGTTTTGCCAACATTCAACAGGTATTTACTGAACACTTACTGTGTGCCAAGCATTGTACTCAGTGCTGAGGACAAAGCAGTGAGGTGACAGACCGGCGTGGCTGCCCATCTCATGGAGCTTAGCATGGGGTGCGCTGCAGTAGAACAAGCCACCAGACATTGATGGTATCGTGTGAACGGTGTCATGTGGGTGGCAGGAGGCACTTTGGGGGCCCACAGCGGGAGCACAGTGTCAGACGCCAACCGTCTCTTGTTCCACCCAGACCCCCATCTTAGGAGCCTCTGGGCCAAACAGATGTACTCTGGCAGAACCCACTGCCCTGGGCCCCACCACTGCACAGTTTGTCGGATCGAGGATGGACATGCGATCCACAGGGCCCAATCCATGTCCTGGCCAGTGACCTGTAAAGGGGCTCACTCTCCGAAAAGTAAGAGATGCAGAGGGAGTCGACAGCACGCACACTGCTGAAGTCCCAAGCGAACCAAGAGGAAGTGTGCGGGGAGACAGAGAGAAGGGAGGCGGCCCGCAGACCTCTTTCCTACAGGGAAGGCCAGGGGCTCCCGTTCCTGCTCGCCAGGCCCCTGCACCGTGACCCACGCGATCCCCAAACAAAGGAGATCCAATCCGACAGGCCGTTGGGTCAGGCTTGAGCAAGAAGAGCGATAGGCCAAGCGAGGCTCCCGGGTATGTGAGGATGAGGAAGACTTAGCTACGCAGGAGACGAGAAGGAGGGCATGTCCTGGAGGAAAGGGTTTGTCACAGTGTGAGTGAGACCTCCAGGGGACATAGGCCACACAGCTGTACTCACCATAGCATGAGTCAGACAGGAGAAATTTAATAGAAATTTAAAATAGCAGAACTAGGGGCACCTGGGTGGCTCAGTCGTTAAGCGTCTGCCTTCGGCTCAGGTCATGATCCCGGAGTCCTGGGATCGAGCCCCGCATCGGGCTCCTTGCTCGGCGGGAAGCCTGCTTCTCCCGCTACCATTCCCTCTGCTTGTGTTCCCTCTCTGGCTGTGTTTCTCGCTGTCAAATAAATAAAATCTTTAAAAAAAAAAATAAAATAAAATAGCAGAACTATATTTGCTTTGAGCCCAATAAATACATCTGCCTTCCAGGCCTCCCTCCCTCCCTCCCTTCCTTCCTTCCTTCCCTCCCCCTTTCCTTCCTTCTCTCTCTTTTTCTTACTACTTTCTTCTTATTGCCAAAGTAATGTGACTTCACTACAGAGAAATTTCAAAATGCAGAAAAGCAAAAAGGGCAAAAAAAAAAAATTCTTCAAAATCCCACTCCGCAGATATCATGTTTAAAAATTATACTGTTATTAACAATAGCTGATATTGGGGCGCCTGGGTGGCTCAGTCGTTAAGCGTCTGCCTTTGGCTCAGGTCATGATCCCAGGGTCCTGGGATCGAGCCCCGCATCGGGCTCCTTGCCTGCTTCTCCTGCTACCATTCCCTCTGCTTGTGTTCCCTCTCTCGCTGTGTTTCTCTGTCAAAAAAATAAAATCTTTAAAAAAAAAATAATAGGTGATATTTACTGAGCTCTTTCTAGTCACAACACAGCGTTCTAAGATTTTCCATGCATGATTCTGTTTAATCCTCTCCACCCTTTGAGAAGGGTACTCATTTTACTCCACCTGACAGATGAGGAAACGGAAACTTAAAAACAGTTTAAGCAGAACTGCAACTTGAATCCAGGCAAGTGGTAACTAACTCAAGTTCATCCAGTGTTTAAGTTTTGGTGTATAATATATATGGTCTTTTAAAGAAGATCATAAAGGAACACGGGCTCTTTTTTTACTTCTTTCTACAAATATATTTTGGGGAAATTTCAAGTAACATGTAGTCATGCTTTATATGCTTAATATTGTTCAAATGATATATCTGGGCTAGGGCAAGTGAAAAGTACAGATGAGTTTAAAGAGAGCCAAAAAAAAAAAAAAAAAAAAAAAAAGCCATTTGTAATCCTACCACCCAAAAGGCCAGTGTTCACATTTAGGAGTCTGTCCTCCATTCCTGGAATGAATTTAGGATTAGGAACCTAGCCATGGCTCTTAAACTCAGCCTCATCACCCAGGAGGTGTTTTAATGAGCTGGGAAACCACATGAGCATTCAGCAGTTGGGTGCACACTGGAGGATGTGAGTTATGTTTGCGACCTTGAAGAACGCTTCTGTCTGATGCAGGGAGAATGTTCCAGATGGTAGCATTAGACATTAGAGTCTTCATGAACACCCTGGTTGCCACAGAATGAGAACGGGGCTGGGGGTCAGCAGAGCTGGGCCTTCCTGCAGAGATGCATGCGTTGAGGGTCATTTCCTGTCCAGCCTCAGTTTCCTCATCTGTACAATGAGCGGCTACCATTCTAGGAATGGGTGATTGCCAGCAGAGCCTCGCTTTTGGATCCTCTGCTGTGTTTTAGACGATTCCTGACTTAGTTCCCACCCAGCTCTGGCACGAAAGACAAGAGGGCTGGGATTATGAAAGGGGCTGGGGTCAGGGAACACCAAAGGCTCCGGGACGCCCCCAACAAGGGTGTGAGCTCTATTTTCCTGGAGGGCTGGGCCAGCCAAGCCGATTAGGGGCCCGGAGCAGCTGTGGGCCGAGGGAGGCCGCTGGGAGTGGGGGGATTCAAACAGCTCTTTCCCACCCTCTCCCCAGCAGCCTGCTCTGTGTAAAAATCCCAGACTCCAATCAAACCCCTTCTCTTTTCTCCTTTCATTCACCTGCCCATCTTCTCTCCTCTTCTCTCCCTTTCTATCCAAACTCATAATTAATCGCTCAAGGCAAAAGTAATGAATGTTAATTGGCCATCTGTAGGAAGACTAATTAAAATCTACCACGCTGGGGTTTCAAACATACCTATAGCAACCGAGTGAATCGGGAATGAGGCGAGGAGGGACCGAGGTAACAGCTGAAAGACTGCAAAACACCACTGGGCTTAGGTGTGAGGGAAGGACGCCAGCGCCAGCGAGGGGCGAGAAGCCGGCGAGGGAGGGAGAGGGAGAGAGACTTCCCGATCCACCATTCACTCCCACCACGCCGGGACCTGGCCTTCTGTGGCCGTTCTGTCTTGTGTTTAACACGCACGTTTACACGTTTCCTTCTCACTGGACGTGGCTTAAGGGGTGGCTGGAGTTTGTCAACACAGGATCGTCGCCCCTCGGTCGCAGGCCCGAACCCACCCACATGTCCGGGACCGCAGGCACCGCGTCGGATTCACAGCCAGGCACGCGCACGCACACGCACGTGCGGGCAAGATCTCACCCCCGGCTTTGCACAGGTCGGTGCCGGCAAGGTCACCGGCCCTGCCGCCTGTGGACGGCGGGGACAGCGGGGCATGCGCACCCGCTGATCCGCGGGGACCACCCGGGGGACACAACAGGCGCTCTCCCAGGATCCCATGGAACCGCATGTGCGCGCACATGTGCCTATGTGTGCGTGCACACCACAGTACGCACGCCTGCTTTAAACCTACAAACCCACTGTCCTTCAGTTAAGAAGGCCAGTAGTTTACACGGACACTTGCAGTCACCTTACAGGTGTGTGCCCAGGGTCCCGCACCCGAACCCACATTTGGGTGCACGCGCTGTTCTCTGGCAAGTTTTATATCAAAGCGCTTATAGACAGGTACGCACACAATTATACAACCCCCCCAGCAGGCATAAGCAAAGCCAAATGTTCAAGCACCTGGACTACTCATAGTAACACTAAGGTGGCAAATAGTTACACATACACGTGGCCGGGGCCCAGAGCTGGCCCACGCGCGTTCAGGTACCTCCAGATACACACAGAGACCCTGGCCCCAGGAGAGAACATAGCCCAGGTTATGGTCTCTGGCCTTCCGGAAAAACAGGGCCGGAGCTACAGATACAAGGCCTTAGTCCTCATCTTCTCTCTCAGAACCCCCAGCTTGAGCAACGTGAGCTCCCACAGCCTACTTAGAACGTTCCATCCAACCTTTGGGCAGAAGGGATGGTGGATCTGAGGAATGAGGGAGATAGGGCCCCGGAGGTCAGACACTTTGACGGGTCTCGTCAGTGGAAAGCCGGTCAGCCCGTGGGATGAGGGGCTGGGCTGTGTATTCTCTCTCCCCACATTCAAAGTGTCAGTTCTGTGGGACTGGGGAGGCCGGCACCGAGTGGGCCTCGCACTGTGGAAGAGCTCTGACACAGGGACTGGGCCCTTCAACCAGGGACCCTGTTTTCTTGTACAAAGACTGAAAAGGCTGGGGTGCTGGGGCTCAGTTGGTTAAGCGTCTGCCTTCGGGTTCTGGGATTGAGCCCTGCATCTGGCTCCCTGTCAGCAGGGAGCCTGCTTCTCCCTCTCCCTCTGCAGCTTTCCCCTGCTTGTGCTCTCTCTCTCTCTGTCGACTAAATAAATACAATCTTTAAAAAAAAAAAAAAAGAATGAAAAGGCTTCCTTCCCTTCTGGATGGTGTCTGGGGCCTCTTTCTCATTGCTGTAAGATCCCTTTATGATAAGCTTAGCTCAAAGCAGGACAGAGTGCAGACACAGAAAAGAACTTCCTGACACTTGAGAACAGGATGGGGGGGGGGCGGGTTTGCGAAAACCTGGAAAGCGCGTCTAGAGAGAAAGAGCACACGGTTCTGCCCAAGGATCGTTATAAGAAAGGGTTAAGAATCCCCGTGTCCGTGGGTTTTGTGGCAACCCCCTCTGTTCCTGGAGGCTCCGGGTCAGAGGTTCTCAGTCCTCTGCAGTCAAGACTCGGTGCTCTAGGCGCAACCTCGGGCCTGAGCATGGAAAACGGCTGGGAGAAGAGTGGGCCAGAGGGGGGCAATGTCCTTGGTGCCCCCTGAGGAACCTGCGTGCTAGGTACATCCCTGGAAGTTGGAAATCAGCCACTAAAGGAATTTCCAGTTATAACAAAAGGGCCAAAAAGAATCCCTGATGTCCCAGGAGTGACCATGACCGTGAGGCCAGGGGCCCATCACCACCCCTCGGGGATCCAGAGGGCTTGGCTACTTTACAGGCCCACCCGACGAGGCAGGAGTCCCAGCTGCTTTGATTCCCGGGACCTCATGGCTGCAAGTGGCCAGACCCGGCCACAGAAGCCAAGTCTAGGAGTCTATGGCTTAAAGCTGGGCGGCCCACGGGCCTCTCCCTGAGCAGGATGGGAAAGAACACGGGCTGCTTCCTGCGGTGTGGCCCTGCTGGAGAGCCTCTGGGCCCTTGGGGATCTCCCTCTGCCAGGGTAAGTAAGCCCCCGAAGTCTCTGGGAGAAACAGGCATGCATACATGCTCTCTTTCTCTCTCTCTCTCTCTCTCTCTCTCTCACACACACACACACCCCTATGACAGCTTCTACATTTGGAGCTGACAGATGTGCAAGGTAACAGCTCGGCACCGCCTGTGCAGCTGAGGCCCCGGCGTCGAGAGTGGGATTATTTCCAGTAAGACTCCGGGTGGCTACGTGAGCACACGCCCCAGTGCATGTGAGTGTGTGAGTGTGTGTATGAGAGTGAGCATAGGAGTGTGTGTGAGTGTGTGGCTTCTCTCAATCTCTCTCCCTCCATCTAAATCTGTTTTACTACATTTTCAAGTCTGTCTCTGTCTGTGTTCCCCCTGTGTTGCTCAGCTTCCCCTCGAGGTCCTGCTCACCCTCCCTCTGTCTCCCTGTGCCCTGCTCTGTGTGTCCTTGTGGCCTGGATGCCCCTGGGAGGAGAGGAGACTCCCTACTTCTCAACCTCTTCACTTTGCCCCAGCTCCTTTTCCCGTCCCAAGCAGGCTGGCCACAAGGATGGGCTCTTGAAGCCCCTTTTGTTCCACATAATGTCCCTGCCCTGTGCACAGGGCTCCCTCCCAGTGGGACGGGGTGGGCAGCTCTGGGGCCATCCTGGCCTGGAGAGAGCAGCCCCCCAACCTTGGTCTTCAGGCCTGGCCTTCTTTTCCTAATGAGCCGGCTCACCCTGAAGCTCATCATTTATATGCAAATTAATATTTTCAAAGCCAGGAGCACAGACCTCTTCCGCCTCCCCAAATATTCCAAAATTGTCTCCCTCTCTATATTCCCAACCCCTAACACGGACTGAACCTAGGCCCGCCCTGTGCTGACCCCAAATCTGAACTCACAGTGACCCTGACCCTGGCCATATACTGATCCTTAATTCTGACCTCAGACTAGCCCCAACCCCTAACACTGAGACTCTGTCCCCTAAACTTCCTTTTGCTGAGCAGCTGCCTTCTTTGATCTCTGCTAATACCACCTGGGTTTGCAAGGTTCACAGCTCGCTTTCTAAATTAATGAATTAATCATTTCTCACAGCTCACTTTTCAGTGTTCTAGCACACGTGGGGACACACCCAGGTCCAGTGGATTGGAATGTGGGGTGAAGCAGGAGCAATAGGAAAGTCATTTTTTTTTTTAAACCGCCCGGGGGATTCTGACCTAGGACGGCCCCACCCACTTCCGTAGTACACGCATTTGGGCTTTCCTTTAGGGATTCCAAGGAGGAATCCAAGGTGGCTTCGAACCCCCACAAAGGGCTGCCTGGGCTGGTTGGAGTTTGTCTGCAGACCTGACTCTCTCGGGCAAGGTCATTACACTCGAGCCATGTCAAGGGCTTCACTATACACTTGGCAGTGAGCCATTCCGGCATTCACTGGCTAGCTCTCTTCACTCATTCATTCATTCTTTCCTCACTCTACGGGGCCTCACTGGGTTAGGTCTGGGTAAGTTCTGCGGGATACACACAGCCTTTGGGGCCTGATCCTTGGGGTCAAGCTGGGGTTTGGAAGAGCAGGGTGGGGGCAGGAAAGGCCTCTGCAACGGTGGGACTAAGACCTGAACCAGACTGTGGGCCAGATAGGTTGCTGCACCTCCAAGAGGAGACACCAAATTTGGGGAGTTGGGGGGCAGGCCCTTCTCTTCCCTTGCCCTTGGGTTGGGGACAGGGGACACGGGCCCGGGGGCTGAGACACCGCCGGGTAGCCTCTGGGTTGGAAACATGCTGAGCCTCTGGGGTCAGCTGGTGGGTGGGCCTGAGATGTGGGTCCCCAGAGAAAAAGAAGGAACTTCCTTCTGCCTCCTTTCCTCTGTGCCTTTTCCCCCCAATTTCTCCCTGAAAATAGGAATCCAGGGCTCTCTCAGTTCCCAGTTAGGGTCATTAGGGCCGAAGGGGAGTGCATGATGGATGAAATGGGAGAAAAAGGGTGAGGTAAGGGAGTCTGGCTGGGAGGGAACAAGCATTCCAGGGTGAGAATGAGGAGGGGGCTCTATTTAAAAGTATGAGGAAACATCTAGCCCTTGACCCTGCCTCCCAGCCCTGCAGGCAGGAGAGTTCAGGACTGGGCTAGGGGGGCACGAACGGCTCCTCAGCCACCCTTTAATCCTCCCCCTAGCCAGCCCCAGGGCCTCAGAAGGCACCTCAGCTCCCTTCCCTGCCTGCTGCCTAGTGGCTCCTCCAGGAAACGCGGAGAGGGGAGATCACCGGGATCACAGAGAGATGCTGTGGGATCTCCGCTCCAGGGACTGGAAGGACTCTCCACCCACCCCTCTGTCACCACATAGAACCCCGATGGTGAGGGAACACAGCCGGTCACCCTGGTAAGCAGGGGTGTGTACCCGCGTCCGTGACTGAATTACGCAAACCCATGTTGGTCTAAGAGGCCACATTCCGTGGGGAAAGACCACGGGTGGAGGAGGCCAGACACAGTATCCCCAAGCCCAGCCCCCGACAGGAGACATGGGGAGATGCTGGGAAGGAGCATGTCCCCCAGCTGCTGTTCTGAGTGAGGGGGTAGGAGCCACCGGGCGCCTCCAGGCTTGGTTAACAGTGGACACAGGCACCAGCCCTCCTTATTCAGGGGAGGAAGGACAAGAATTGGGGGTGGGGCGGGGAGGATGCTCCTGAACACCCTAGTCCCAGCTGGTCATGTTCATGGGCAGAGGTGCTGGATGTCCCTGGGGGTGGGCCTGGGATAGTCCCCACCCCTGCTCCTCAGCTGCTGGCCTCCAGCTCAGGGTATTAAATACAAACCCCCAAAACTGCCCAGCTCGTTCACATCCAAGACAAAGAGAAACCTTGTTTGTCTTTTGGCTAATCTGAGGCCCCGCTCGACCCTGCGGCTGGACGCTGGGGATGTGCAGGCATGTATTGGGTATGCGCCTGCGTGTGCTCACGTGTGTGGTGGCCAATGCCTGGGAACACAGATGGTTAGCCCCCAGAGGCTGCCAAGGAAATCTCCCTGGCCTGGTGGTGGGGGACTGAGGAGCAAGGTCTGGAAAATCCTTGCCGCCGGAGCCCAGAGGTCACTAAGGAGGCCTTGGGCCTGCCAGGAAGAGCGATCCCCGATCCCAGCCTTTGGGTCCTCCCCAGTTCCCTAGAGATCCCTGAGAGTTCTCAATCCTAGAGTAGGGGGAGAAAGAAAGATGGGGGTTGTTTCCAAGGTTCTTAAATCCCCGGTCTCTGAGAGGACAAGTGTCAGGCATGGGAGGCCCTCGCCCCCTGGTGGGCACATGTGGTACTGCTCACTAAGTCCCGGCCAGCCTGGTGGGGAGAGGGAACAATCCTGACCCGCCATCCTGGGGTTGTGCCGGGCGCTGATGGCTCTCACACTCCCGCTGTGAGCTGGAGCAGGGGCTGGAAGAAGAAATCCACCCAACACTCACCAGACAGGGGCAGCCCAGGCTGGCCCAGCCCCACTGTGGGAAGGAATCTCAGAGCTCCTCTGTTCTAAGGAAACGGAGCCCAGAAGGAAGAAGACCCTGGGCAAAGACCCCACAACAGCCTTTACAGAGGGAAGTGGGACCAAGGGTCCTGACTTCGAGGCACATGCATTTTCCCATGGGTCTGGAGAGTCCAGAACAAGCTGTCCGGCATGAACTCCAGCCCCCCTGAGGCCCCAAGCAGGGGGAGCAGAGTGAGAGTTCTTGCTATAGGTCAGCAAGGGGGAGGGCCTCCCGGATAAGAGTGGGGCTCCAGGTTGAGCTGGATCTTGATATTAAAAGGCAATACTATCCGAATCTCTGGGCACCTACCGCAATGCCAGCACTGTGCTAAACATTTGCAAACATTGGGTCTCTTAAGGCTCCCAAAGACCCTCTGAAGGAGGTACCGTATCTCAGATAAGGAAACCGCAATACTACAGAAAAGCAGTTTACGCAATTTACGCTGGGTTACGAGCCGGCAAATGGCAGAGCAGGGATAGGAGTGCAGGACTTTTGACTCCAGTGAAGGCAAATGCTCTGCTGGGCAATAGAAGAGCGTGAATTACTGGCTCCCTCCTAGGGAACCTGCCTCTGGACCTGAGCTGCCACGGGGTCTTCCTGGAGGAATGGCCTCAGTGCGCCCTCTGCTGGTTATGAGATGGAACAGACGGTTTCCTCCTACACGCTCAGAGGCAGGGTTGAGTCCTGGGAGTTGGCTAGCAGGGACCATGGTCTCTCCTCCTAAATAAGGGCCAGGGGCAAGGGGCTGGTGGACTGGCTGTAGACCCCCATCACTGTGGAGCTCTCAGCTCTGCCGAATCTGCTGATGGGAGGAAGGATGGGTTTGTTTACACACCTGGTTTCTTAGGGCTTCCCTCTCTTGGAATATTGCCTACCTCCCCCAAGGGCATTTTGGTCCTAAGCCCACCCGACTGAGGACCAGGACCATGTGCCAGATGGACTTTACCAGGAGGGCCCATGACAGCCCCCTGAGGAGATCCATTCGGAACACTGCCGTGTGGGCAAAGGGTAAAATTGGGAATCTAAGAGGGCCCGGGAGGCTGGGAGTCAGGCCCTGAAGCCTAAATACTCTTTGAATAGGTCAAGGATGAATAAAGGGTAGGGGCGCCCAGGTGGCTCAGTGGGTTAAGCCTCTGCCTTCAGCTTGCGTCATGATCTCAGGGTCCTGGGATCGAGCCCCGCATCGGGCTCTCTGCTCAGCAAGGAGCCTGCTTCCCCCTCTCTCTCTGCCTGCCTCTCTGCCTACTTGTGATCTCTCTTTCCGTGTCAAATAAAAAAGTCTTTAAAAAAAAAAAAAGGATGAATAAAGGGTAATAAAGATTGGGGTCAGCACAGACATCTGGGCATGTCTATCTTGGCCAACTCTGAACCCAAGCTTGCCATGGGTAGGGCTCTGAGAAGAAGCAGGCAATCTCAAGTTCCCGGAAATAAGGGTAACTCCCCAAGTTTGAGTTAATTGCATTTAAGGAACACCTCTGGATCCAGCAAGCCCAGAGTCAGTCACGGCCCCTGTATCAGAGAAGGCAGGGGTAAATAAAAGGACAATCCACATTTTATTTGTATCTGCTTTTTATTTGTACATAAACTCTCAGGGGCCCTTTTCCCCCATCTGGGGGATAGAGGTAGGTTCCGGAGGGAGAAGGCATCAGAATGAGGACACGAAGTTCAACACAAGGTCCTGCTACCATGAGCATGGGGCATCCCTGTGCGATGAACTCATGCCATCCTCCCTCCCCCGTGGGCTGTGAATCTACTTGGGCCCTCCCATTTGACACCAGCCCAGCCAGGGACTGGCCATGAGACCCCCCACCTCTTCTCTTCAGGGCTGCAGCATTTTGTTCTGCTTTTCCCATCCCTAAAATATTTTTTCTGGGGAGACAGAATATCAACCACCATAACTTCTCTCTCTCTCCTAAGCTCCCCCTAACTCAGGGCAGCCAACAGACTCCTGAGAACTGGGATTCCAGAGACTCGAGGTCCTCACTGCCGGCTGGATCAGAGGGCAGGACAATAGGTATGAGTGGGCAAGGCAGGGTTGGCGGGGCCTCTGTGGCAGGATGCAGGGGGGAGTGGCACAGGGCTCCTGGGTGTGCCTGAGAGAGGGGGAAGAAGGCCCCAGGAAGCCAAGGTCATTGGCTTATTTATCGTAGAAGTCAACGTGGGCTCCAGACTTGAACGTGTCCCTTTGCAGCAAGCTTAGCAGTTTCTGGGCTGACATCTTACAATCCACAAGCTCCCCTTTTGTCTTCAGGTCCTGCAGCCTACTGCGTAAGTCTGGGTCCATCGAGGTCTCCCGGGCCAACTGCTGCATGTCTGTGTCCAGGGGACCTAGGGCGTGAAGAGCAGAAGTTGAAGGGACATGGTCGAGGCAGGGGCCCCTGCTGTGTGCATGGAGTACGGGGAGTCAGGTCTGGCCGCCGGCAAGACCTCAGCCTGGCTGACAAGTGTGGTCAGGGTCATTCTGTCACTATTGAGCTCCAGACCCTAATCCTGATGGCCCAACACACATGGTATCTCCAGACCACTGTGTCTACAATCAAGCTTATCACCTCCTGTCCAATCAGCACCTCCTCCTCCTGACTTGCCCGTCTTTATTAATGAAGTCCTCTTCTCTCAAGCTCAAAACTTCCATCCCCGCCTCCTCCCTCTCTACCCTGTCCCCACAGCTGACCAGTCACCAAGCAGGATGGACCCTTCTGCTTCTACACACCCTGACAATCCGGCCCTTTATCCGGCCCTGGTTCTCTCTGCTTCAGCTCCTTCTGTAGCCCTCTGCTAAATGCATCTTGCTAAAATATCACTGGGGTCGGCCAAGTGTGGCATAGGAATTTCTAGCACTTTTCTGCTAAGTGCTGTTATTCAGAAATAACAATATGAACTAGTAGCTGCCCAGGAAATTACCTTCACAAAAGCCAAGGATTCCAGATAAGGGATTATACTACCTGGGTGAAGCACAGAAATAAGAAAGGATGCGTTAAGGTAGGAAATATAGATTCGTACTAGCCTTATCATCTGCCCCCAAGCCCGGGCTTCCTAGTGTAGACACATCCTCTCTATGGGAAAAGAGTGAAGTAAGCACCCAACTTCACGGGGGATCCCAGAGCCAGCCACCCTGGCACCAGGCCAACTCCCATGGCCCTAGGTGGCTCCCTCTGGGCTCCCATGAACCCAGGCCCCCAGCGAACCCCACTGTCTCAGCAGCCCCAAATGGCTCCCACAGCCCCAGGCAGCTCCTATGGCACAGGTTCCCACAAACCTAGGCCCCAAGTTCACTCTGGTACCTGCTGGTTCCAACCAGCTCCAGGCTCCCAGAAAACCCAGGCTCCCAATCCATTCCAGCATTAGCTGGCGCCTGTGGCCTGGGCTTGCTCCCGTGGCATCAGGCTCCTGACAAGCTCGCATGAACATTCCAGCCAGCTCCTGTGGCCTGAGATGCCTCCAAACTTGCAAATCAGTGCCTGTCAACCCAGGCTCCCTACCGGGCCCAGCACCAGACTGACAACCATGGGCCCAGGCATCCAACCTAGCCCAGCAACAGGCTGCCCGAAGACTCCAGCAGCAAGCCTGCTGCAGGCGTCACCAGATGGTTCACCCGAATCACTGGGTGGGCTGGCTGGTAAAGGGCTTTGTCTACGGAAACCAGCCTATAAGGACGGGGAGAGGTGCCTGCTTCCTCAAATGCACAGACACTAACATGGGGCCACAAGGATCATGAGAAATCAAGGACATGTGACATCACCAAAGAAACCTCTAACTGTAACCTATAACCTGTAAAACTCCAACCCTAAAGAAATAACATCTATGAACAAATAATTTCAAAATAATCTTCTTAAAGAAATTCAACTAATTTTTTTGGAAATCAGTTCTGTGATTTGAACTACAAGAAACTGAACTATAAGAAAATGCAGACAGGTGGGTGGCTCAGGTGGCTCAGAGGGTTAAGCATCTGACTCTGGATTTCAGCTCAGGTCATGTTCTCAGGGTCATGGGACTGAGCCCCATGTTGGGCTCTGTGATCGGTGTGGATTCTGTTGGATGTTCTCTTTCCCCCTCTCTCTGCCTCTGCCCTTTCCCACTTTTCCTGCTCAGGTGTGCTCTCTCTCTAAAATAAATACATAATATTAAAAAAAAAAAAAAGAAAGAAAATGCAGATAGACAACTAAATGAAATTAGGAAAACAATGCATGAACAAAATGAGAAGTTCAGCAAAGAAATAGAAACCACTGGGGCGCCTAGGTGGCTTAGTCGTTAAGCGTCTGCCTTCAGCTCAGGTCGTGATCCCAGAATCCTGGGATCGAGCCCTACATCGGGCTCCTTGCTCAGCAGGAAGCCTGCTTCTCCCGCTACCATTTCCTCTGCTTGTGTTCCCTCTCTTGCTGTGTTTCTCTCTGTCAAATAAATAAAATCTTTAAAAAAAGAAAAAGAAATAGAAACCACTAAAAATAAATAAATAAAATCTCAACAAACCAAAATCCTAGAGTTGAAGAATAAAATGACAAGAATTAAAAAAAAATAATAAAAAAAAATAAAATAAAATGACAAGAATTCTAGAAAAGTCAACAACAGATTCAATCAAGCAGAAGAAAGAAATTAGTGAATCAGAAGATAGCTCATTAGAAATTATCCAGTCAGAACAGCAAAAAGAAAAAAGAGCAAAAGAGTAAAGATGACTTGGGGTCTATCATCAGAAAAGACAATCCATACATTATTGGAATCTCAGAGAAATAATGGCTGAGAACTTCCCAAATCTGGGGAAAGATTTGTACATCCAAGTTCAGGGAGCTAATAGGTCACCACAAAATTTCTACCCAAAGTTATCTTCTTCAAGACACCAGGCCTACATGATTCCACTGGTAAGTTGTGTTTTTAGGCCAGTACCACAGTGTTTTCATTACCATTCCTTTGTAGTAGGTTGAAATTAGGGAGTGTGAGGTTTCCAGGTTTGTTTTCCTTTCTCAAGATTACTTTGATTATTTGGGGTCTGCAGTGGTTCCATAGAAATTTTAGGATTGTTTATCCTATTTCTATGAAAGATGCCATTGGAGTTGTGAAAGGGATTGCAGTGAATCCGTAGATCAATTTGGGTAGTATGGAAAGTTCAGTAATATTAATTCTTTCAATCCATGAACACAGAATATCTTTTCATTTATTTGTATCTTCATTTCTTTCATCAATGTTTTATGGTTGTCAGTGTACAGGTCTTTCACCTCCTTGGTTCAATTTATTTGTATTTTATTCTTTTTGACGCAGTTGTAAATGGGACTGTTGTCTTAATTTCTCTGATAAGCTTATTATTAGTGTATAGCAGTGCAGCTGATTTTTGTATATTATTTTGTATCCTACAACCTTACTGAATTTATTAGTCGTAATATTTTTTTGGTGGAGTTTTTTGGGTTTCCTATATAGGTCATCTGCAAATAGACAGTTTTACATCTTCCCTTCCAATCTCGATGTCTTTTATTTCTTTTTCTTGCCTAATTGCTCTGGCTAGGACTTCCAGTACTATGTTAAATAAAAGTGGTGAGAGTGGTTCCCTTCTCTTGTTGCTGATCCCGTGCAGGGAAAGGTTTTGTTTTTTTAAGCTTTTCATCACTGGGTATGCTGTTAGCTGTGGGCTTCTCATCTATGGTCTTTATTATGTTGAACACATTCCCTCTATACCCACTTTCTTGAGTTTTTTGTTTTATCATAAATGGACCTTAAATTTTGTCAAATACTTTTTCTATTGAGATGATCAATCTAAAGATCATCTACTGAGATGATATGATTTTTATAGTTCATTTTATTTTATTTTATTTTTTTTATTTTTTATTTTTTTTTTATAGTTCATTTTATTAATGTGGTTTATTATATTGATTGATTTGCAGATGTTGAGTCATCTCAGGACTCCCTAAGACCCAACCCAACCAAAGGACCTTCTGGAGTTGGCTCCACACCTGGCTGTGGTTTCCATTGGCCCACTTGATTGCCTGGGTCCTAGGCTGAGCTCAGAGGGGTGCTGAGTGCAACGATGACTACAAGAATCACAGTGTCTGTGTTAGGGAGGAAGGGAGGATTGGGTACTAGAGAGCATGAGGAAGTAAATGGCTCTGTCACATTGGGCTTTGGTCATGTCTCTCTACCTCTTTGCCCCCAGGTTTCAAGGGGAACAGACCATTGGATCTCCGCCTAAATCACTCAGACATTACACAACAGCTTTGTGACCACTTTCTAATTCCACCAGCCTCAAGCCAGTATAGAAGCCTCACTTTCCAGAAAGGGATGGTGGCATCATGGCAGGGTGGTGAGAAACCAGACCAAGGGTCACAAGACCCCTTACTGATCTTCCTTCAACTAACATTTACTGAAGACTGACATGATGGGGCGCTTTGCTAGGTGCTGGGGACATACAGGTGCAAAGTTCCTCCCTTCAAGGCGTTCCTATCAGGAGAAAGAAGTATGGATATGAAGAGAATACGGTGTGATAAGTTCTATCTAATATTTAGAAGTGCTAACACTAGATAACACTTCACACTAGGGATCATTTTCATATATGGTACCTCAACCAGTAATCCAAACTGCCCTGTAGGCAGGTAGCACCTTCTCCGTCTCACATAAGGAAATAGGGTACAGGGCTGAAGCTCAAACCCTCATTGTCTCTCCAGTCTAGTATCTCACACTTTTAGGCCCCGCCCTCCAGGCTGGGCTACTCCCCAGTCTCTCCCCTTATCTCTTAACTACACTCCCTATGGCCGCCAGCTCTAACTTCCGGAGCCTGTATTTCCCTAAAGGAGTGATGGTTAAGGATACAGGGACAGTATACTCTGTAGGTTCTTTCTTGGAGGGGACAGACTAGGAGGCCCCTTTGCCCATCCCCCGACCCCGCCAGAGGGGAACCAGCCGGTTCTGAGTGACAGCGATAGCAGTAAGTCCCACCTACCTGGGGCATAGCTCAGCACCCTCACACCAGGTTCCTCTGCCGCGAGAACCTGGAACATCATGTCACGGGCGGCCTTCCCCGCACAGTACAATCCCCAGCCCTTGAAGGGCTGCAGAGCACAGAGGGATGAGATGTTAACCACGGTCCTGCTGAGGCCAGGGCCCTCCGGAAAGGCCTTCAGGATGCTGGAAGTCAGGCAGAGCATGGAGGTCAAGTTGAGAGCCCAGTAGTTGTTCACTTCAGCTGGGTCAGCCGAGTCCACAAGGCCTTTGGACACGTCCCCAAGAGTACCTGAAAAACCAGACCTGAAGAATGACTCCGTGCAGGTGGCTTTTCTCTTCCCCAAGCCCTCTCCAAATTCTAGCCACCTCCTTCCCATCCAAACCTAGAGGGGTCTCTCTAGTGCTTCTGAAGACGCCTTCCTCTTCCCAGCTCTGCGGACAGAAACAGCTGGGCTTGCACACTCATCCCAAGTTGGAAAAACTTAAAGTGTGCATGCCCTGCTCTGGGCCTGCGGGGAGAACTCAGAAGGCCATTTGGAAAAGAGGGTAATTTATTTCTGCTGGAAGACCTCATGCCCTGACTCAGGCCTCCGCCAGAGGGCGCGGAGCAAGGCGATCGGGAAAGTTCTACAGGCATTACAGAAAATTAGCCCAGAGATAGGAAGAGGGTGGGGGAAGGGGGTGGCGGAGGAAGGAGCCACAGCGATGGTCGCGAGTCTCCCTCCACACCTTGCTGAAACAACTCGGATTTTCAGGCATCTTTTCTGACTCCTAAAAGAGTCACCTTCAAAGTTCCTAGCGGTGGGGAAAGTGAGAAGGAGGAAGAAAAGATGGGGCGCTGAGCAGTATTCCCGGGGCTCCCACGGGGAGTCCTCCGCCGCCGGCGGGCGCCTTACCCGCATTGTTGATAAGCAGCACCCGCTGCAGCCCCTCGGGCCTGGGGAGTTCGCGCAGGGCGCCGAGCAGCTGCTGCAAACCGGCCTGGACGCCCAGGTCGGCGGGCACCCGCACCACGCGCAGGCCGGGCCGCGCGGCGTCCAGCTCCGCCTCCAGCTGCCGGAGCGCCTCGTCGTTGCGGGCGTTTAGGACCAGCACGGAGCCGGGCGACAGCAGCCCGGCCAGGAGCGGGGCCAAGGCCCGGCCGAAGCCACGGGAGGCCCCGGTCAGCACGCACACGGCGCGGCCCAGGCCGCCGTCCTTGCCGCTGCCACCCTGCATGCCGGCGACCCGCTACCGCTCGCGCTGGGACCCGAGACTGGCGCGGGGCGGGGCGGCCGCGAAGCGAGTAGGCGGAGGCCCGGCCGGAGGGGGCGGGAACCGAAAGCTTCGGCAGCGATTGCCCGGCGCCACTTTCCTTGGCGGCCGGGGGGCGGGAAGGTCTGCGGGAAGGGGCTGCACCTAGGGGGTCGGGGGGCACGGCCTCCACCGGGAATCCCAGCCCACTTCTGGGCCTGGCGTCATTCTACTACCACCACCACCCGCACCCCTCCCCGCACCGCCGCCCGTCCATTCCCCAGCATGGTCGCCTCCGCCTCCCAAGTTCACACCACTCCTTGCCCGAGGGCCCTTCTCCAGCTCAGTCCGTCCGGCTCCGTACTGGGCACCCCTCTAAGTACCCAGCAAGAGCCCCGAATGCAGCACATGCCAGTTTAGGGCTCTCGAAACTCATCGCTCTCAGCTTAACGGGGAGCTATCCTCTGGGAGCACCGCAGTGGCACCTCCAAGAGTGTAAAACCTCTTCTCTCTTTCTAGACGCAGGGCGACCCTGTGCTCCAGCCAGTTCCCCTTCCTCTGAGCTTTCGGGTTCCTCCTGCCTTAACAGGTCTGTCTTACCCCGATTTCTGCACCCACGGAGGTGCAGATATACTTATCTGCATATAGTATCGCGCTATACTTTTCCCAGCGGTGAATTTCACCTACTCTCAACTTCTGAAAGAGGACCGCAACTACTTCCATTTGCCTTTCAACTTTCTGATTAAGTTCTTTCTAGCTTATCTCTGAACTCAGGCCACCGAACCTATCCCCTCAAGCAATAGGGATTGGCCCACGCCAGCAAGACCTTGACCTCAACACAATGGCTCGTTTGACCTTCACTGCGCATCTGCAGTACCCACCGACCTTTGTCCCACATTTCCCTTATACAAACCTGAAGTATTTTTTGGCACTTTGAAGACAGTCTTTGAGACATTAGTCTGCTATCTTCCGGTGTTGGTCTCACTGAAATAAATTCCTTTCTGGCTTCACCACCGCTCCGCTCTCTGCCTTTGGATTTTGCCCGCTGTGAATGGCCAACCCTGGTCTGTTTGGGATCCTCTGAGCCAAGTGTCCTTGCACTCCTGTGCCCTGGCTACACTTCAACTTTACCTAATCAGCTGAATCTGTAAAGCCAGACCTGTACTTCAGAAAACCCACATTTCCGGTTTATTTTTCAAGGAGAGAGGGAAGATGAGAAGGTCGGGAGACAGCTACAAATCTTAACAAGGAGACCCGTCAGAGTTTAGCGTGGGTGGTAAGTAACCTCTGATAACTCAACCCAAGTCCTCACAAAGCTGTTCTCTCTCTGAGGACAGACAGCAGAGTTGCGTTTCAAGGCTCCAAAAAAAAATGCATTTTGCTTGCTTGTGCTGTGTGGGCTATTTTATCAGCACCAAAACAACTTGGGGGAAGGTTTTTACTGGTCAGCATGGTGCCTGTATTGCAAACTTTTTGTAAAATGTGCAATTCAGATTGCACTGTGGAGCATACTCTAACAACAAATGAAACTACAAAGAAATCTTTTTTAAAAAGATTTTATTTATTGGGGCGCCTGGGTGGCTCAGTCGTTAAGCGTCTGCCTTCGGCTCGGGTCATGATCCCGGGGTCTTGGGATCGAGCCCGCATTGGGCTCTCCGCTCAGCGGGAGCCTGCTTCTCCCGCTACCATTCCCTCTGCTTGTGTTCCCTCTCTCGCTGTGTTTCCCTCTGTCAAATAAATAAAATCTTAAAAAAAAAAAAAAAAAAGATTTTATTTATTTATTTGACAGAGAGAAAGAGATCACAAGTAAGGGGAGAGGCAGGCAGAGGGAGAGGGGGAAGCAGGCTCCCCGCTGAGCAGAGAGCCCGATGTGGGGCTCCATCCCAGGACCCCGAGATCATGACCCGAGCGGAAGGCAGAGGCTTGACCCCCTGAGCCATC
>CM053610.1:74904218-74922894 GCA_028646535.1 Procyon lotor | reverse complement strand
GGCTTATTCAACATACAATGGAGCTATTAACTGGATCCAAACATTAGGTCATCTCAACACGGTAGGAACATCCATATTGAGGCCTGAGAGTTGCTAAACTGTGAACAAACACATCAAAAATAAAAATCCAAAACACTTTCATACAAATCCCCTTAAGAGCTCATTTCCCCAAGGGGGGGGGGGGGGGGGGGGGTGCCAGGGAACACTGTCAGTATTAAGGAAAATTTGAGAGAAATAATAAACACAAGAAACAGAAGATAAATATATGGTTTATGCACTTAAAATTACAGCATCTATAAATACAATTTTAAAAAGAATTCTGTTTTTGTAGGGTCTACACTTGCTCATATAGTATCTCTCCCCTCTTAAAGATACTTGCCTGCCATCTGCTGGAAAATTGCCCCTAACAAATATATAAATCTACCTTATCTCTGCTATCCATAAATGGTAACCACCTTAAATAAGGCCCAGCTATGCACTGTACAACCTGTACAACTGCAAAGCAACCATATTCAAGAATTAACCTAATTTGGGGGCGCCTGGGTGGCTCAGTGGGTTAAAGCCTCTGCCTTCAGCTCAGGTCATGATCTCAGGATCCTGGGATTGAGCCCCGCATCGGGCTCTCTACTCAGCAGGGAGCCTGCCTCCCCCGCTCTCTCTGCCTGCCTCTCTGCCTACTTGTGATCTCTCTCTCTCTCTCTGTCAAATAAATAAATAAATAATTTTTTAAATAAATATATAAATTATAATTCTTTTTCCAGCATTCTTTTTTTTAAAGATTTTATTTATTTATTTGACACAGAGAAAGAGCGCACAAGCAAGGAGAGCGGGAGAGGGAAGAGCCCGACATGGGGCTCAATCCCAGGACCCTGGGATCATGACCAGAGCCAAAGGCAAACGCTTAACCAAGTGAACCACCCAGGCGCCCCAGAAGTCTTTTAAGATGTCAGACTATATAAAGTTCATAGAGGTTAGGCTGACAGGAGCCTCCCAGCTATGTACATAACTTATAACCTACTCTTTCCAAGTAATTAATGATAAAGCTCTATCTGGCTCTGGGGCTTCAACTTCAAGTAGATAAAGAATAGCAGGTTGTTCTCTGACCCTTGGCTTTCCATCAAACAGGATGAAGCTGCTTTGACTCTGAATTCTTACAGGAAAACAAAACTTGAGAATTCTGCTGGACTCATTCTCTCCATTTGCTTGAGTCATTTTTTTTTCCTTGTTTTCATAAGGTTTGGCTGCCTGTGTTTGTTATAACTCTGAGAATAAGAACGCTACGATACACAGCATTCTGACACAGCCCATCCTAGAGCCACGGAGAAATGAGCAGTGTGATGACTAGCAAAGAATTATTTTGGTGACAACATACTGATCTGAATGAAAGATTCTTTAAAACTTGTATTTGTGAACAGAACCTAATAATGCAGAATGGCAGCATCTGAAATAAATCTGGTCAGTTACACAGCAACCTGGATATGCAGCCCTTCTTCACTTCTGGACCAGATGATCATTCCTCCTTCATTTAACTCGTAAAAAGAGCTGTTCTTAAAAATTGAAGAGGAAAAGAAGCGCTATTCTAGAGGCAATCTCCATGCATGATCACCTCTAGGAGACCAGCAAACTTGGGAAAACAAGGTGGAATGAGGAATTTCCAAGTCTTTCTTGTAACTTCTTGTAATAAAATGAAACCTTTATAACTCTGCTTCAAGTAACGAGAAATTTCTCTCTGCTTCTCCCATCAGCAAACTGCTGTAATTTAGAACTGATTCTGAATTACACAGGACTTGTCCTCCTCGTCTGTAAAAGACTGCCAGGAGCCAAAACTAAAACTCCTGACCAACTTTGTGTAGTGACATGGGAAACAAAACCACACAAAAAACACCTGAGTTTCTAGCTTTGTGGAGGAGTTTTGGGTTTTTGGTTTGGTTTTTGTTTTTTTTAGAATTAACTTATTATAAGCTTCTGACTTTTTAAAGTCTGGTTAACAAGGGCAAATTCTGGGTCGTGCTGTCCAAAATTGGTAACTAAGACGAGCACAATTTAAAGCTGGTGTACCTTTGGGAGACTGTTTTCCCAGCTTTTTACACTGCCGGGACTTGGTATATTGAAAAGAGGCCACTTTGTAAGTTACGGTCACAGGCTCCCATTGTACATACCTGATTTAAAAGTTCAAGCTAATAAAGCCCTAGGAAAGATTTTCTTCCTCCAGAACTATTTAAGAACCACTTTGCTGGGGCACCTGGGTGGCTCAGTGGGTTAAAGCCTCTGCCTTCAGCTCAGGTCATGATCTCAGGGTCCTTCCTGGAATCAAGCCCCACATCCGGCTCTCTGCTCAGCAGGGAGCCTGCTTCCCCCTTTCTCTCTGCCTGCCTCTCTGCCTCCTTGGGATCTCTCTCTCTCTCTCTCACTCTGTCAAATAAATAAATAAAATCTTTAAAAAAAAAAAAGAACCACTTTGCCAAATTATCTACTTCACATGAATGGTCTTTTCTGATTGCACAGAAGAACCTGAGTCATTATTTTAAAGGACAACATTTTGCTCACCATCAAAAAAAAAGAAGTGGTACCTTATCAAATAATCCATCACAATTACACACTAGCATCCTCAATAAATGCAATCTAGGGCTTCGCCAGACAACATCGCTCACGGAGCTGTCAAACCTGAGCCATAGGTAGTCTAACACTAATCATAAGAAATAATTAGAAAGAATATCAATTGCATGAGGCTTTTATTGAGCTTCATTCAGCTGAAGACTCTAGGTAAAAATTGTGTAAGCTTAGGGGTGCCTTAGTGGCCTGGTCAGTTAAGCATCAGACTCTTGGTTTCAGCTCAGTTCATGATCTCAGGGTCCTAAGATTGAGCCCCATTTGGGGCTCTGCACTCAGCACGGAATTCACTTAAGACTCTCTCTCCCTCTCCTTCTGCCCTTCCCCCATGTTCTTTAAATAAATAAGTATTTTTTTAAAAACACTGTATAAGCTTTAAAAAAAAAAAAAAAAAAAAGCTTCTTCCTGATACTTAGGGCCTATTCCTTAAATTTGGCACAGAAGTTGGGAACTGTAGGCAGTTTTCTGAAAGATCAGATGATCATTTTCAGTGAGACAAACAAGGATTTTTGTTGTTGTTCTTTGGTCTTATACCCTACAGATTTGATAACTATTCAGTTGAGCTGAGTACCTGCCCTTCTTTCCCTCCTTTTTGCCTCCCTCCCACCATCCCCAGACAGAATGGAGAGAATAGCCATATATCCTATATGCTGATTACATGTATGACCTTCAAAAACTGGTCTTACTGCCTTATTATTGCCTAAATGAGTAATTTCAAACCAACTACAGATAGTCCTTGATTCACTCATTGAACAAGTTCCAGGGAGCCTGTGTATGAAGCAAAAATTTGTAAGTCAAAGCAAAATCTCTCAAAAGTAATACAGGTAATATTGAAGTGTCTATGGATGAATTGATATGCTTAGAACATACTTCAAAATTAGCAAAGGTAGGCATGGCAGGAAATGGGTAGGCAGTGAGAGAATTAGATGAAACAAGATTTGCTATATGTTTATAACTGCAAAAACTATAAGAAGGGTACGTGGGGATTTATTATACTATTTTCTCAACTTCCATGTTTTAAATTTTCCACAGAAACTAGCTTGGAAAGAAAAAAGAATGGGATGGGAATTAGTTTTACTTATCAAAGTTTTAAATTTACAAAACTCATTCTTAGCAATCCCACATTTAAGTATCTATCCTACAGAAATACCAGTATCAATATGTAAAGGAACATTTATCAGAATATGAAATTGTTTGTAAGAACAATGTGGGAAGGGAAAAGACCATCTAAATGTCCATCAACAGAGAAGCATGTAATTCCATATAACAGAATACTAGAAGTTTCAACTTATAAAGATATGACATACTTACATATTGTTAAGCAGAAAAAACCAGACATGTAACAAAATGTATATGATAATACCCATTTAAAAAGAAAACTTGGGGGATCCCTGGGTGGCTCAGTTGGTTAAGCATCTACCTTCTGCTCGGGTCACGATCCTAGGATCCTGGGACCGAGTCCCCGTTAGACTCCTTGCTCAGTAGGCAGCCTGCTCTTCCCTCTGCCTGCTACTCCCCCTGCTTGTGTTCTCTCTCTCTGACAAATAAATAAATTAAATCTTAAAAAAAAAAAGAAAGAAAACTTGGGGTGCCTGGGTGGCTCAGTTGGTTAAGCATTCAACTCTTGATTTCGGCTCAGGTCATGGTCTCAGGGTCATGAGATCGAGCCCCAAATAGGGCCTCTGTGCTGGGCATGGAGCTTGCTTAATATTCTTTCTCTCCTTCTCCCTCCGCCCCTCCCCCTTTTTCCTCTGTGTGTGTGTGTGTATCTCTCAAAAATAAATAAGAAAATGAAGAAAGAACAAAAGAAAAAGGAAACTATAGACAGTATATGTATATAAGAATGTGAGGGGCACCTGGATGGCTCAGTTGGTTAAGTGTCTGTCTTTGGCTTCAAAATTAGCAAAGGTAGGCATGGTGGGAAATGGGTCCTGGGATGGAGCCCCATACCGGGCTCCCTGCTCTTCGGGGAGCCTGCTTCTCCCTCTCCCATTGCCTGCTACTCCTCCTGCTTGTGCTGTCTCTCTCTCTCTTTGTGAAATAAATTAATTAATTAAAAAAAAAAGAATGTGAGTATGTATATAAACATGCTTATATAAGCAAAGGAAAAAAGCCTAGAAAATTACACATCAAACACTAATAATGCTTTGAAGAGGTACATTTAGAGCAGGAAAGAGAAGGAATGTTACTCATAAACTTTAAGTTTTTCTTTTTTTACAATAAACTTATAAAACTTTGAAGTATTTAAAAACCATTATAGTTTAAAAATAAAGTACCTGGTACATCAAGGTTACTCAATGAAAAAAAAGAAATATTAAATGAAATCGGCTAGGAACCGTCACGGGCTCAAAGGTATGACAAAGAAATTTCACATAAAATAGAAAATATTAAGGTTTAAAGGCAAATCATGTAAACCAATATACTTCTTACAAAATATGAAAGAAAAAAAAGACATACAAACAGGGACAAGTGTATAAATGAGTGCGTAGGACAGCTGCTCCAGGAGGCTCAGAGAGAACAGCAGACCCAGTGAGAAACGACTAGATGGGTACAAGCGCGGGGAGAGAGACACCCAGAAAAAACATGTGGGAGAAAAGTGAGGCGAAAGTGACAGAGCCACATAAATGGGAGAAGTCCTCACACTGTACGAGACTAGTGAAAAATGGGGGATAGGAAATGGGCAGGACAGTTAGTGGCTATGGAAAATTCTCAGTTTTCCTTCATATAAAAAAAAAAAAAATCTAGTGACTATCTACTATTTACTGTATACTGCCTTCAACCTAGAGTGCAACAGCAAGCCAGCATGAGTAATTCTGGTTTCCAGGCTTCCATGTCAATGCAATGGGTCAACCATGTGCATTCATCTTCCTCTCTCCTGAGATCCCATTAAAGGAAAAGGCACAAACCCATTACTCCAAGAACAAAAAAAGAGCCCGCAGATAACAAGAAATAGCAACAAATTTCTGGAACACAAAAGCTGATAAACAGCAGTAAGGATGAAGTAGAGTAGTACAAAAAAGAGCCTAGTGTTTGCCAAAGGAATGAAATCCAAAAGGGAGTCCAAGTACCAGCCATAAACCATGGAGAAGGTCACAATTCAGAATGCCAAGAATAGCAGAAGCACTGAAAACAGATTAATTGAAAGAACGAATACAGAATAGTCAAACCCTTACACGTTCACCCCATAAATGGATATTCCAGCAGCCAAATACTTATCCCAAGGCAAGGTATCAGGAGACTTTTCTCTGGTGAAATTTTGTAGCCTGAGAATATACTAAAAACCCTGGAATTGTACACCTGAAGTGGGTGAATTTTACCATATGTGAATTATTATCTCAATAAAGCTGTTCTGAAAAAAAGAAAGCACTAATTTTCCTTTTTTTCTACAGTGGGAAGTCAATTAATATTGCCTAAAATTGAAGGTGAGGTGTTTTGTGGGGTTTTTTTTTGAAGATTTTATTTATTTGTTTGTTTGTTTGTTTGTTTGTTTGTTTGTTTAAGAGACGGGGGGGGGGAGCATGAGCAAGAAAGAGAGAGAGAAGCTGCAGGAGGAAGGGCAGAAACAGACTCCCCACAGAGCAAAGAGCCCAACGTGGACTCACTCCCAAGACTTCATGATCTGAGCTGAAGGCAGCCACTTGACCCAGTGAGCCATCCAAGTGCCCCTGAATGTGAGGTTTTTTTAATTACAAAGATAGAAACTGACTCTTTACCTTCTTAAGAAATCTTAAAAAATGAACATCATTTATTAAAAAAAAATTTACCTGAAATTCAGTAATTTCATAAGTTGCATTTCAGTATCGTCTTCAAGTAAAATTACATTTAATACTTTTTGTTAGAAGTAGCATTATGGTATATCCAATTTTTTATGAAAATTATTTTCTTCTACTCACCCTCCTCTTTGGATATTCGTGTGAAGTGATGTTGATCTGGGAGGATAATTACCTGAAGTTAATGACAGTTAGTTCTCAGAAACAGATTTTTGCCTATTATATCTGCATCATCTTCCTACTCTTCTATACTGCCTGATTTTATTTTTACTAATAAATATATACCATATTTATAAAAAGAAAAACAATTTGAAAATTTAAAAACCTAATGGACCTTTCCCATCCTGGAAGATGGAGCAAACCCATTTTTTCCTAATGGAAATTAGGAAAAAATCCCATTTTTTCTCCCGCTAAGCAGAACTAAAAACTCCAGACATTATACATAAAACAAACATGAAAGAATCTTAAAGATGGGAAGGAAAAGACAGACTGGGTTGGAACCTCAGGACCAAAGGAACAACAGTGGTAAGTTTCCTGGGTTTTCTTTTTGGCCTCATACCCCAAACTTCAAACTAAACAGACTGGCAATCCAGAAACACAAGCAGATGCAAACAAAACAGGACCCCAACCAAAGCCCACTCTCCCTGGCCCAAGGGGTAGCCTACCGAGACAGAAAAAGTTCACACAGTCACGATTCTATTCCAGATAAACACCACAGAAAAGAACTGTGGCCACATGCACACCAACCAGCACAAACAGACGGAGTCTAGACTTGCACCTTCATGAGTGCGAGTGCCTGTGTGGGAGGGGGGGTGTTCTGCAGCACCTCTGTTTGGGTAACAAACAGAGAAGTAAGGCCACAAGAATAGCAGAAGCACTGAAAACAGGTTAATTGAAAGAACGAATGCAAAACAGTCAAACCCTTACACATTCACCCCACAAATGGATATTCCAGCGGCCAAATACTTAGCCCGAGGCAAGGTATCAGGAGACTTTCCTCTGGTGAAATTTTGTAGCCTGAGAATATACTAAAAACCCTGGAATTGCACACTTGAAGTGGGTGAAAACTAAACTAAACTCCTAAAAACTAAAGACAAAGAAAGAATACTCTAAGTAGCCACAGAAAAATGACACCTTTGCTATAGAGAACAAACAACTTGAATGATAGCAAATTCTCATCAGAAACCATGGAGGCCAGAAAAAAGTCACACAATGTTTGCTGTAATAAAAGAACTGTCAAACCAGAATCCCATACCCAGCAGAAACATCCTCAAGACATTTTCATGTGATGGAAAACTAAGCCATTCTCATGTAAAGGCAATTTGTTGCCAGCAGGCCTACTCCAAAGGAATGTTCATAGGAAGTGCTCTAAACAGAAAGGAAATGATTTTTTTAAAAATCTCAGAACATCAGAAAGGAAAAAATAACACAGTAAGCAAAAGTATGGGTAAATACAATAGGCTTTACTTTTCTAAATTAGGTTTGCTGCTTGATGCAAAAATTAAAACACTGATGTAGTTCTAAATGTTTGTAGAGGAAATACTGCAGAGAATTATAAATAAAGAAGAAAAAAAGACATAAAGGGAGGTAGGATTTCTACACTTAAACTAGTAACACGATGTCACTAGTGAACTATGATAAGTTATATATATAAATAATGTTAACACCTAGAGAAGCCACCAAAGAAACTATACAAAAGGTACACACATTTATAAATCAAAATGGAATTCTATAAAAATATTCAAATAACTTGAAGGCATGAAAAACACAAACAAAAAAACAAAAAAGGAGAAAATAAACAGGAAACAACAAATAAAACAATAGTTAAGCCTTGTCATATTAATACACAAAATGTAAATGTTCTAAATATACCAGGCAGAAACTGATAAAATTAAAAAACACAACACAACTGTATGTTATCAACATGAAAATAGCTTCAAATATAATGATAGAGGCCAGTTAAAAATAAAAGGATGAAAAATAATATATCATTCAAACATTAATTGTAACTATATTATCAAAAGATAAAGTAGGCTTCATAGCAAAGGTCATTATATAATGAAATACTCAACCCAGTAAGACTGGGGTGCCTGGATAGCTCGGTCAGTTAAGTGTCTGACTCTTGATTTTAGCTCAGATCATGGTCTTAGGGTCATGGGATTGAGCCTCATGTCAGGCTTCAAGCTCAGTGTGGAGTCTCCTTGTCCCTCTCCCTCTGCTCCTCCCCTACTGCTCACTTGCGCACATGCGCTCTATCTCTCTCTCAAATAAATAAATAAAATCTTTGAGGGAAAAAAAAGGAAAAGAAAAGAAATGCTCAATCTACTAAGATAGAGCACTCCTAAATGTGTATCAAACAACAGAGCTGCTAAACATGTGAGGGAAAAACTGACAGATTTCAAATGAGAAACAGACAATTCACAATTACACTTAGAGACTTCAACATCCCTCTCAACAACTGACAGAAACAGACAAAAAATTAGCAATGCTATAGAACATAATAACACCACCAACCAATGGGATCTAATGAAAGTTTGTAAAACACTCTATCATATATACCAAGAAAGACCATACTGCGGGCCATAAAACAAACCCAACAAATTCAAAAGAATTGAAATCAAAAAAAAAAAAAAAGAACTGAAATCAAACACTGTATGTTCTCCAACCAAAATGGAATCAATCTGGAAATCAATAATAACAGGATAACAGGAAATGTTTAAATGCTTGGAAAGTAAACAACACACTTCTAAATAATTCATGGGTCAAAAAGGAAATCTAAAGAGAAATCAAAAAATACACTAAACTGAATGAACATGAAAATACAACATACCAAGATTTACAGGACACGGGTAAAGCAATGCTGAGAGAGAAATTTACAGCTTTAAATGCACACATTAGAGATTACTCACATGAGTAATCTAAACTTCTACTACCTCAAGAATCTAAAGAGTAAAAATAAATTTAAAAAATAAGCAGCAGGAAGGAAATAATAAAGATAAGGGCAGAAATTTAAAAAATTAAAAACAGAAAAATAGAAAAAAATCAATGAAAAAAATCTGGCTCTTTGAAAAGATAAAATTGACAAGATACAAATTACCAATATAAGGAATGAAAACGGAGATATCACACACACCTTGCAGCATCAAAAAGATAATAAAAGAGAACTCTTTTTTTAACATCTTAATTTTATTTTTTTCATGTTCCAAAATTCATTGTTTATGCACCACACCCAGTGCTCCATGCAATATGTGCCCTCCTTAATACCCACCACCAGGCTCACCCAACCCTCCACCTCCCTCCCCTCCATAACTCTCAGTTTGTTTCTCAGAATCCAGTCTCTCATCTTTCATCTCCCCCTCCGATTTACTGCAATTCACTTTTCCTTCCCTTCTCCTAATGTCGAGATGCCCTTCCAACAGACAAATGGATAAAGATGTGGTCCATATATACAATGGAATATTACACCGCCATCAGAAAGAATGAATACCCAACTTTTGTATAAACATGGACGGACTAGAGATTATGCTGAGTGAAATTAGTCAAGCAGAGAAAGTCAATTATCATATGGTTTCTCTTACTTGTAGAGCATAACGAATAACATGGAGGACATAAAGAGAACTCTTTTAACATAAATTTAACAACTTAGATAAAATAAAACAATTCCTAGAAAATCACAAACTATCACAATTCACTCAATACAAAATAGCAATTTATATAGCCCTAGAACTACAAAGAAAGATGAATTTGTAATTATAACTATCCCAAAAAAGGAACCTTCAGACCTAGATGGTTTCACTGGAGAATTCCACAAAATGTTTAAAGCAGAATTAACATTAATTCTAAAATCTCTTCCAGAAAATTTTAGGAGGCCAGTATTGCCCTGTCATCAAAACCGGAAGACAGTAAATACATACATACATACATATATACATACATAAAACTACAGCCCAATAGCCCTCATAAACACAAAAATCCCTAAGAAATACAGACAGTCCCCAACTTACGATGGTTTGACTTACCATTTTTCAGTTTTTACTCAAAGTGCAAAACAATATGCATTGGGTAGAAACCATACTTTAATTTTTGAATTGTGATCTTTTTGCAGGCTAGTGATACACAGTACAATACCGATGCTGGGCAGAAACTGTGAGCTGCAGCTCCCAGTCAGCCACACAATCATGAATATAAACAACCAATACATTTACGACCACTCTCAACCCACAGGTGGGCTGAACTGAAATACTGAATTGAATACAGTATTGAATAAATTACATGAGAAATTCAATACTTTATTATAAAATAGACTGTGAATTAGATGGCATTGCCCCATTGGAAGCTCATGTTAGGTTTCCTGAGCATATTTAAGGTAGGTTAACCTAAGCTATGATGTTAGGTAGGTTAGGTGTTTTAAATGGATTTTCAATTTGTGATATTTTCAACTTAAGATGGGTTTATCAGGACATAACCCCATCATAAGTCAAGGAAGATCTGTACTGGCAAATAGAACTCAGCAGTACATAAAAAGAAATACACATGTGGCGCCTGGGTGGCTCAATCGGTTAAGTGTCTGCCTTCAGCTCCAGTCATAATCCCAGGGTCCTGGGGTTGGGCCCCACATCAGGCTCCCCACTCAGCAGGGAGCCTGCCTCTCCCTCTCCTTTTGCCTCTCCCCCTGCTCCTGCTCTTTCTCTCTCTCTCAAATAAATAAATAAAATCTTAAAAAAAAAAAAAAAAAAGAAATATACACAAAGACTAAGTTAGATTTCTTTCAGAGAGGCAGGCTCTTTCAGTATTCAAAAATCAGTCAATGTAATCCACCAAGGTAAAGATGAAAAATCACATGAACGAATAATCAATGCAGTAAAGCACCAGACAGAATTCAACATTCTTTTATGATAAAATTCTCAGAAAAGAGGAATAGAAGGGAACTTTCTCAACTTCATAAAAAGCACCTGCAAAACCTTAAAACACTACATTTACTGGGAGAAAAACCTGAATGATTTCTAAGATCAGGAAAAAGGCAGAGATGTCCACTTTTACCAGCCTCATTCAACATAGTTCTAGAAGTTCTAGCCATTGAAAGAAAATGAAAGAAAAGGTATACAGATCAAAAAAGAAAAACTAAACTGTCCCTATTTGTAGATGACACTACTATCTACATAGAAAACTCCAAGGAATCTACAAAAAACTCCTATAGTAAGTTAAGCAGTCACAAAGATACAAGATAAACATACAAAAAAAAATCATATATCTATATACTAGCAATGAACACAATAACATCAAAATTCTAAATATAACACCATTTACAATCACTTTTCTAACAAAACACATACTCACTTTGTATGTTAATCACCACAGAAAGCTGAAGAGAAGAAGCCTAAAGAGAGCTAAAAACATTGAGAGACACTTCATGCTTATGGATTGAAAGACTCAATGAAATAAAGATGGCAATTCTCTATAAAGGGATGTAGAGGCTTAATCTAATTCCTATCAAAATCTCAGGAAGATATTTTTATAGATATAGACAAGGGTATTCTAAGTTTTACATGGAAAAACAAAGGAACTAAATTAGCTAAAACTTTTGAAAAATAAGATTAAAGTGAGAGGAATTAGTCTACCCAATATCAAGACAGTAATCAAGACTGATATTAGCAGAAGGACAGACACAGGTCAACATGAAAGAGAGAACCTAGAAATAGACCCACACCAATACCCAAGAAATTTGTTGTTGTTGTTGTTGTTGTTTGAGAGAGAGAGCAAGCACAAGTTGGGGGGTGGGGGTGCTGAGGGAAAGGAAGAGAGAGAATCTTAGCAGGCTCCATGCCCAGAGCAGAGCCTCATGCAGGGCTCGATCTCACGACCTTGAGATCATGACCTGAGCCGAAATCAAGAGTGGAATGCTTAAGGGCACCTGGGTGGTGCAGTCAGTTAAGCAGAAGACTCTTGATTTCAGCTCAGGTCCCGATCTCATGGGTCATGATATCAAACCCCATGCTGGACTCTGAGCTCAGCACAAAGTCCACTTGGGATTCTCTCTCCCTCTCCCTCTGCCCCTCCCACTCATGCTCTCTCTCTAAAAATAGATAAATCTTAAAAAAAAAAAAAAAGTCAGATGTTTAACCCACTGAGCCACCCAGGTGCCCCCCAAGAAATTTTGACAAAGATACAAAAGCCACTCAATTGGGGAAAAAGTCTTTTCAATAAATGGTACTAGAGCATCTGGCCATCCATAGGCAAAATCAAAAACAAAATCCTTGAAGTCTCACTTCTTACACAAAAATTACAAAATTACAAAAATCAACCAAAATGGATCACAAATATTACATTTTAGTAAAACTATAAAACTTTTATGGGACGCCTGGGTGGCTCAGTGGGTTAAAGCCTCTGCCTTCGGCTCAGGTCACGATCCTGGGGTCCTGGGATCAAGCCCCACATCGGGCTCTCTGCTCAGCAGGGAGCCTGCTTCCCCTCTCTCTCTGCCTGCCTCTCTGCCTACTTGCGATCTCTCTCTCTCAGTCAAATAAATAAATAAAATCTTTAAAAAAAAAAAAAACAGGAGAAAATCATCAAGACTTAGGGTTAGGCAAAGTCATCAGAATTTACACCAAAAGCTTGATTCATACAAGGAAAAATTGATTAGACCTCATCAAAACTTCATTAAAAACTAACTTCATTAAAAACTCATTAAAAACTTCAGATCTGCAAGAGATCCTGTTAAAAGAGTAAAAAGACAAGGTATAGAGTAGAATAAACTACCTGCATACCACATATCAACAAAAGACTAGTATCTACAATACTTCAAGAATTTTCAAAAACTCAACATTTAAAACATCTAATTAGAAAATGGGCAAAAGACATGAAAAGGCAATTCAATAAAGTGGATATACATATGGCAAATAAGCATATGAAAATATGTTCAACATAATTAGCAATTAGGGAAATGCAAATTAAAACCAACCACAATGAGATATTACTATATATGTTATCAGAATAACTAAAATACAACAGTGACAATACCAAATGCTAGCAAGGATCTGAAGAAACTGGAACCTTCACACAGTGCTGGTAGGAATGTAAAATGGTAAAGACAGTTTGGAAAATAAGTTTGGCAGTTCCTCAAAAAGTTAAACATAGAGTTACCATATGCCCCAGCAATTCCACGCCTAGGTATACACCCAAAAGAAATGAAAACATATGTGCACACAAAAGCCTTTACACAAATGTTTATAACAGCTTTACTTTTAATAGTCAAAAACTGGAAACAGCCCAGATCTTCTTCAATGGGTGAATAACTAAACAGACTGTGGCACAGCTATCCCGTGGACTACTACTCAGCAATAAAAAGGAACAAACTATGGATACACCAGCTGGGATGAATCTCCAGGGAATTAATGCTGAGCTAGAAGCACCAATTCCAAACAGTTACATACTGTATGATTCCATTTATATAACATTCTTGAAAAGACAAAATTATAGAAATAGAGGACAGATTAATGGTTGTCAGGGGCCAAAGAAAGGATGGAGACAAAAAGAAAGTGGCTGTGTCTGTAAAAAGGCAATGTAAGGGATCCCCATAGTGACGGGAATATTCTAAACCTTGACCTTGAAGACACAATGTCAATATCTTGGTCATAATATAGTGTACTACAGTTTTCATTGTAGGAAACTGGGTTAAAGTACAAGGGATCTGTGTATTATTTCTTACAACTGCACATGAATCTACAATTATCTCAAAATGAAAATTTTAATTCTTAAAAAAGCAAATAATGTATATAGTCATAACCACATTTACCATTTAAAAGACATGTTAGAACAGGGGAGCCTGGGTGGCTCAGCAGGTTAAAGCCTCTGCCATCGGCTCAGGTCATGATCTCAGGGTCTTGGGATCAAGCCCCACATCGAGCTCTCTGCTCAGGAGGGAGCCTACTTCCTCCTCTCTCTCTGCCTGCCTCTCTGCCTACTTGTGATCTCTCTCTGTCAAATAAATAAATAAATGATCTTTTATGAATGAATGAATGAATGAATGAATGAATGAATGAATGAATAAAATGCTTATAGCAGCCTATTTTTCTTTGGATTTCAAGAGTTCTTCTCATTTCACTTTCCTCTTACTTTTGCTACTCCAATCCCAAAAGATCGTCATTATACACTTCTTCTTAAAAACGTCAAGAATTCTTCTACCTCATCAAAAACAAATTGGCTAATTCCCTTATTTCTTTCCTTTTTTTTAAATATGTTACACAAACATGTCTTTCCCCAAATCAAACTCCATACCAAAAATGTTTCATAACATAGATTCAGTCAACTTCGATGTCTGCTGTTTTAACTCATTCTTATTTCTTGATAAGATCACATTTTAGAATTGTATTGTTTATTGGCAGTAGAGCTATCCCAGTAAGTGGAAGTTAGCTGCACTGTGGTAATTCTTGTCTGCTTAGATGTTTCACTGAATAATATATGTTTTAAAGTTCTAAATTACAGGTAATAGAGGAGGGGACAAAAACAAAAAGCAAGCACAAATATGAAGAAAGAAACAAAGGTACAATTTGTAAAGAGAAAAACAAAGAAGCAAGTTTCAAAAATAGAGTTTGAGGGGCGCCTGGGTGGCTCAGTCGTTGAGCGTCTGCCTTCAGCCCAGATCAGATCCCAGGGGCCTGGGATCGAGCCCCGCATCGGGCTCTCTGCTCTGCGGGAAGCCTGCTTCTCCCGCTACCATTCCCTCTGCTTGTGTTCCCTCTCTCGCCGTGTTTCTCTCTGTCAAATAAATAAAATCTTAAAAAAAAAAAAAAAAATAGAGTTTGAGATACTAAGAATAGGAGTAAAGACACCTGGCTTACAACACACTACAAGATGTCTGTGTTCCGTTACACAATATAAGTGCCAAAAGATGTACTTTTGTCACAGAGTTTGTCATGTTCCAAGTATATAAAAGCACAATCAAAATTAGAAGACTGTGTTACTCCACACCTTCTTAAATCAAAAATAATCAAAAATAAAAAAGCCAAAAATAATTTGGCTTATATTATTAAGCCAAATCATCATTTTTGGCAAATGGCCTTCATTATGTATCTAACATACAAAAGAACATTTATCTAGCATTCTTAACACTGGAAGCCATCTAAAAACCCAAAAAAGTATAGTATTTAAAACAAAAAAAGTTATTGTTGCCATTGTTTTTACTTTTGCTTTAATCCACTGATCAATCTGGATTACCAAACCTCAGTAGTGGCTAAAGGTAAATTCACTACAATGCAAGGTATCTGTTACTGTGATTATCTTCAAGACTGAAAGGCAGGCAGGTATTTGTAACAGAGTTCCAATCCTTATGTATCATCATAAATCACATTAAGGTAATCTAGTTGGTCCCACTGTGAGAGATCTTGTTCACTTGGATAGTTCACCAGACAATGTGTATTTCAAAGTTCTAAATTGTAGTTATACAAATATATATCACGTGCTTAAATTTCTTTTATCAATCAGGCACCTGGGTGGCTCAGTCGGTTAAGCATCTGCCTTCAGCTCAGATCATGATCCCAGGGTCCTGGGATTGAGGGATGCATTGGGCTCCCTGCTCAGTGGGGAGTGTGCTTCGCCCTCTCCCTCTGCCCCTGCCCCCAGCTTCTGCGCGCTCTCTCTCTCTCTCTCACTCACTCTCTCTCAAATAAATAAAATCTTTTTCTAAATTTATTTTATCATTCATTATGCTCTTGGAGTTACTTATTTCAATTCTTCTTAATTTATAAACCGAGAGCAGGGTAGGTTCCAGGTAAATAACCTCCTTAGTGAGGCACACATTTTCCAGACAGTATATACCAAATTGTATAGCTTAAAGCAAACATCTATTGTTACTTTATTCATTGGCAATTTTTTAAGATTTTATTTCTTTATTTGACAGAGAGAAAGAGATCACAAGCAGGCAGAGAGGTAGGCAGAGGAGGGGGGGAAGCAGGCTCCCCGCTGAGCAGAGAGCCCGATGCGGGGCTCGATCCCAGGATCCTGAGATCATGACCTGAGCCGAAGGCAGAGGCTTTAATCCACTCAGCCCCCCAGGCGCCCCTCATTGGCAATTTTTTAAATAGCCAAACTGGGTTGGTTATCTTTTTAACATCAAATTTAAGATTATTCCATATAAAATCATTGTGGATTTAACAGCATTTATTTCAGTGCTAGAACACATCCCAAATTACGTCTAAGGAAGAATCTTAGCCCTATCATTGGATACTCTAACTCCACTTCTTCTGGAGAAATAAGGTGGCTTGTATCAGCCTCTTCAACTTTCATAAAAAGGTATTAATCCAACCCACAGCTGGTTTATTTACTTTTAAAGCATATATAGCTAGGTGCTTAATTAAAAATATAGGCAAGTAATACATTCAGAAAAACAGACCAAAAAATACATAACCTTGAACTTACTGATACTCTTTAACTATCAAAAACCCTATTAAAAGTAGTACTTCTGAAGAATTAACAGGCATACATGCAATGCATACACTCTTCCACATCAGAAATCAGGGAGACTAGATACACATGCATTTTACTAATCTCTAAGGGAGATAGAGTTCATAAGATACTCAAAATGATCGATGATCAAAGAAATAAAAGGGCAGGGGGATGATGCACTTTCAACTTCCATTATAGGTATTATAAAATCTGTGTCGTTATTAAGCCAAGACCAGCAAAGAACTGAATTCCTTTGGCTCCCGCAGATCTGCCTTCACTAAATTGTATTTTGGTTATGCCATATGCTTTCACTAAAGGACAATATAAGAAACAGCCTGTCACATATTGCCGCATTTACTATATGGATATTAAAGTTACATTATACAGGGCCTTCTTTGTGAGGACATATGGGAGAAACAGTTCTCTGGTCTTACTCCGAACTAAGAATAGCTGTGCTTCTCCTTAAGTAACTACTTTTTAATTTTACAACACCATAACTCAAATAACAGAGCATGTCTCTTTTTCGCACTAGCTGCTTAAAAGCCTAGAGCCAAACTGATGGCCTACCTTTAGAAAATGCACAGGCCTTCAAATACAAATCTTATAATTGCTCTCACTCTTGACTTCATAGTCTTCTTCTTACCCTTGTTTTCTCACACCCTAATTTCCTCACCATTTGTGATGTATTATGTGCACTTTTTAAATCACGTAGATTTTTAGAAACTGTCTAATTCCTGTTTAGAACAAGGCAAGGGGAAAATCAGAAAAAAAGAGAGACAAAGAACAGTCAACTGTCAATTAACCAGAATATGAGAAGACTGGTCAGATGTGGCAGAAATACTTAGTTACCTGCAGTTTAGGGAAAAACATTTACCATTCTACAGGCATCTAGAAATGGAAAATATAATATAAATATAATTTATAGATACACATCACAAAGTGTTTTTTAAAAATAGCCAAAATATTAAAATACTTCATTAAAACAACTACTGTTGTCCCTGAATTATCCTTCATTCAAATACTGGAACAAAGTTCATGCAACACTGGTCAGTCTTTGAGCAAACTGTCGTCTTTGTTTTCTAAATACTCCGGCAGATACTACTTTAAAATGGCTTTACTCTTCTTTCCCACTGCCGCAACACAAATCTCTTAAGAAATAACCTATTAAAAAAAAAAAAAGAAAAGAAATAACCTATTAATAATCACCTCGGGTCTCATGTGTTTAAGCTCAGCTCTGGGTGTAACTTAGCTATTGACTTTTACTAAGTCTTCTCTCCCTCCCCCAACTATTTCTGCTGTTTCCCCCAATCAAATCTACAATGTCATCATTGCTCAGCATCTCAACCCCAAATCACAAATTTCATAGATAAGCCACTCACTAATTTTATTCAAGTGGCCTTCAGCTGAAAGCTTGATTATGGTATATGATTAAATCAATTATTATATCATTAGCAAATACCACAAATGATCAACTTCTATGATGTAAAGAATCAGAAAATTTTTGCTTTCCTCAACAACCTAATTAATATTCACATATATCATATTCCAAAATAAAACTATGTCATAAACATCATCTAAAATTCTAAACTGCTTCCAAAACTATACTAAATAATTGTCCTTATCAATAGCTTTTTGCAACGAATTCATATACTAGCTGTACTAATGCTGGAAATTATGTAAATGTGTAAAGAGATGCCATAATTCTTTTAAGGTAAAGAATTTGCTAAAATGTTGACAACTCTGATTAAGAATTTTATTTGTGGGGCACCTGGTGGCTCAGTCGTTAAGCGTCTGCCTTCGGCTCAGGTCACAATCCCAGGGTCCTGGGATGGAGCCCCGCAGCATCGGGCTCTTTG
>CM053610.1:74885034-74904118 GCA_028646535.1 Procyon lotor | reverse complement strand
CCCGCTATCATTCCCTCTGCTTGTGTTCCCTCTCCAGCTGTGTTTTTCTCTGTCAAATAAATAAAATCTTTAAAAAAAAAAAAAAGAATTTTATTTGTATATAAAGCAGCCTTATCTAATGTTACTGCATTCCCCCCTAATCTTTTTTTTTTTTTTTTGAAGATTTTTTTTTTATTTGACAGCAGGAAACACAGCGAGAGAGGGAACACAAGCAGAGGGAAGGGCAGCGAGAGAAGGCTTCCTGGCCAGCAGGGAGCCCGATGTGGGGCTCAATCCCAGGACCCTGGGATCATGACCTGGGCCGAAGGCAGACGCTTAACGACTGAGCCACCCAGGCGTCCCCCCCAATCTTCTGATTTCAAATTATCAATCTCCTGATACAAGATATTTTTTAAAGAGTTTATTTATTTGAGAGAGACAGAGAGAGCACAAATCCAGAGGAGGGAGCAGGAGACTTCCCGCTGAGCACGGAGCCTGATGCAGGGCTGGATCCCAGAACTCTGGGATCATGACCTAGGCAAAAGGCAGAAGCTTAACCGAGTTACCCAGTTGCTCTGATATAAGATTTTTTTAAATTCTTTTAAAAATGTCTGCTTACTCATATCCCTATATTTATAAGTAAAATAATGAAAAGGCAAGTTTGAAGCTTTTATTCCTTAAAAAACAATGGTTTCTTTGTTTTAGTAATCAAAATTTACTCTGTTCTGTATACTCCTGGTTTATTTAAGCAAAGCATAACAACAAAAGGTTCTCTACTGATGCTGTGAAATCAAAGAAAAATACCAACTTTATAGAAAAATAAGCAAAGGATAAAGACAGTACACAGACACACACACACACATATAATACAGAAAGCCTTTAAAAATATGAAGATATGTTCAGCCTCAATCATAGTAACAGTACATATGAAAACTACAATTTCAGGGGCGCCTGGATGGCTCAGTGGGTTAGAGCCTCTGCCTTCAGCTCAGGTCATGATCTCAGGGTCCTGGGATCGAGCCAGCAGCATCTGGCTGTCTGCTCAGCAGGATTCCTGCTTCCTCCTCTCTCTCTCTCTAGAGGCCTGCCTCTCTGCCTACTTGTGATCTCTCGCTCTGTCAAATAAATAAATAAAATCTTTAAAAAAAAAGAAAAAGAAAACTACAATGAAATACCATTTAACATTTATCATATTGGCAAAAAAATCAAGTCTAATAAACACTTTATGGAAAAAACTATGGAGAAATGAGAATATTGTAGATTGCTAGAGGGGGAGCAAAACAGTCCAAACTCTAAAGAGTGTAATACCTACCAAATTACAAATACATTCACTAGTTTACCCAGCAATTACTCTTTTTTTTTTTCTTTTTCTTTTTTTTTAATTTTTTGACAGAGAGTGAGAGAGGGAACACAAGTAGGGGAGTAGAAGAGGGAGAAGTGGGCTTCTGGCTGAGCGGGGAGCCAAATGCAGGGCTCAATCCCAGGACCCCAGGATCATGACCTGAACCAAAAGGCAGACACTTAACATCTGAGCAACTCAGGCACCCCAATTACTCTTTTTTTTTTTTAAGAATTTTTTTTTTATTTATTTATCTGAGAGAGAGAGAAAGCAGGCATGAGCTGGAGGAGGGAGAGGACCCTGAGATCATGACCTGAGCCAAAGTCAGATGCTTAACCAACAGAGCCACCCAGGCACCAGCCCACCCACCTCGCCCAGCAATCACTCTTCTGGGAATCTACCCTAAAGTATAAAGTATGAGAAATACAATAAGAAATAACAAATTGGGAGGGTGCCCTCTCCCTCTGCCTTTCCCCTCCCTTCATACACCCACACATTCTCCCTCTAAAAAAAAAAAAGAAAGAATAAATGACAAGGTTAATCATTGCTGCATTATTTTGTCTAGCAAAAGACTAGAAATAACCCCACTATACAGAAATAGGGGACTGGCTGAATAGACCACGGCAGATTCACATAATGGAATACTATGTAGCTGTAAAAAATAAGGAAAACCTCTGCATACGGGTATGGACAGCTCTCCAAAATATATTGATAAGCTGCAGAACCATATATAGAGCATATTAAAGTGTGAAAGGAGGAGAAAATAAAATTAAAAATGCTTATACCTGCATTAAGAACACAATGGAAGAATAAATAACAAACTAATAAAATGAGGAAATAGAGGGAATGGGAGAAAAAATAAAATAAATATTTCAAAACCAGACAAATAAAGATGATTCATCTATTCATTTTTTTATTTTCAACATTATATTTCCAGGAGATCAGTTTCACCAGCATTATATATTGGATCTGATAACTAATAAACTCCTGGTATTCACCAAAGGAATGACTGCCAAATACTATCCTCCCATTTAACCTCTCACTGTGACTATTAATGTTTGTGTGGTTTTAATCTAATTAATCAGATGACACATCAGAATAACCTTCCACTGGAAGAACTTCAATGAAAATTTGTTTATTTAGCTCAAATAAAATCACAGAGTCTACTGCTAACTGAACCAAATCAGTACTGTCTTATCAACTACAAGAGGGCTTTTTCAGTTTTTCATTTTTCCAATTCGCTCAACAATTCAGTGACATTATTAACATAAAACCTAACTTCTCTTTATCAAACCACAAAAAGTCATTCTCCTACTCCATATGGTAATGAAACTTATTTAATGCTACTCACCCCCTTCCCCTCAAACGTACAATTCTAATTTTCCGAATGCTAAGCTTTATTTATAAAATGTGCACTTAGATTATTATATTTTAATCACTAGATTTATCATACTAAAATTTGCAAACTTTTAACACAACACAACATGAAATACTAAACAGGTTTTAGGGGCCAACTATTTTAGATTACACTTCTGATTGACAGTTAATCTACAAATCAGTTCATCAACCCCCAGATAATTAACAGTTTGTGGTACAATTCTTATATTCTATTCATTCAATAAATACTTATAATTGAGCACCAACTATACACCAGGCACTCTTTCAGGTTCCCAGGATACAGCAGCAAACAAAAGAAAGAAAATCGACCCCCTCCTGGGAAATCAGTTTTAACAGAGGAGCCTCTGTGTCAATCAGGAGTTTAAGTGCTATGAAGAAAAATAAAGTTCCTCACCCTTCACTCCCTATCCCAATAAACGGCAACCACATTCACCCAGTTACTTAAGCAAGAGCCTCGGAATCATCCTTGACTCTTTTTCTTTAACTCTCAAAATTAATCCAACACTTTGGCTCTTTTTTTTTTTTTATTTAAATTCAATTAACATACAATATATTATGGTTTCAGAGGTAGAGGTCAGTGATTCAGCAGTCTTATATAACACCCGGTGCTCATTACATCATGTGACATCCTTACTGTCCATCACCCAGTTACCCCATCCCCCACCCCTCTTGGCCCCACTTTCAAAATATATTTTAAATCCAGCTACTTCTTACCACCTCCTCCCAAAACTTTATTGCATGCCACAGCCTCTTGCCTTCATTACTGCAAATACCCCTTGAATGACTTCCCTCTCTCCTCTTACTCCATCTCCGCATAGCACCCAGAATGTTCCTTGTTTAACCTAAGTTAGAGCATGTCACTCAGCTGCTCAAAATGCTCCTGTACCTCTTTCTTAGTCTACGTGATCTGGACCCAGACTGATCTACCATTGCCTCCCGTCATTATGCTTTTCCTGAGGGTTTTCACGCTTAACTGTGCTCTCCATCTAGAAAAGACTTCTGGAGAGCCACATGGCTTGCTCCTTCACTCTAGTCGAACCTTTGCCAGAGCAACTTTTTCTAAACACCTGATCAAAAAGAATACCCGACGATGTGTAATACTAATCACTAAATAGCATTACTTTATGTATTTGTTTTCTCGTTTATTCTGTGAGTGTTCCACAAGAATGTAAGGTCCATAAGGGCAGGAACTCATCTGTTTTGTTCCCCACTGTACCCTAGAGTCGAGAAGAATATCTGGTGCATAAAAGTTGCTCAATAAATATTTGCTGGATGAATAAAGCCACAAAAATGATACGGCTGTATAATATAAAACAATATATGAAATTGTATAAACATATTAACTGAAAAACCAAGATAAAACATGATAGTACTCTTCTAATACCTAATGTAATAAAATGCATACAGAAAAAGTTAAAAAGAAATATGCAAATATAAGAGTTTTGACAGGGTGGTAGGACTAAGTTTTTGTTGTCTGTTCTATCTTTTTTTAAAAGTCATTTCGAATTAAGATATAAGAATGTTACTTTTAAGAGGGAGCTATTTTTAAAAATAAGCAATCACCAATGAGCGATCGTATCTTTCCCCTCACTGATTATCAAGGAGGATTTTATCAGAATCACTGGAGGGGCTTTTATAACTGTTTCCTAATCTCCTCCTCCATTCTTCATTCCATCCCCAAATAATTATTTGATGGGTCTGATTACTGATGAATATTATATTCCTCAAAGAGGTGAGTACAAACAAGCAAACAAACAAAAAAGAATAAGAACCACTAAACTAACATAACTCCCAAAACAGAAATACTTAAGTCCACAGAGCAAATTCAAAGGTAACAGGGCAGAAGATGACTCACACTATCTGAGTAACTACTATATGGCAGGTACCATGAAGAATGCTTTACCTCATTTTTTTTTTTCCAAATACTGTTCCTGCAACGCACATGGTATCATTCCCATTCTAACAGAAGAGGAAAAATTTGCCCACTCAGGCGGTAAATTGCTTATAAAAATAATTAATTGCTTAAAGAGGTCCATGTATGTGCCAATAGTGATACCATGTCATGAACCAAGGATTCTGCTTAACTGGTTTCTGTACAAGTCAGGTAATAGGGGATGGAAAAGGAAGGAAAACAAAGCCATGTGGCCAAAGGCACAAAAGTAGTAAATGGAGAAAATAGGTCCCCATATTTAATTATCAAATGACACTGAACAAAACAGCAGTTGTAAACATCCCAATTTGTTGTCTCTAAGAGACAGTTTCACTAATAACTTAGCTAAATAACCAAGATAAAAAAATTGTCCCTACACCAATATATAAGGCAACAGTCTAGAAGAAAAGCACAAGCAAAAAGAAATTTTTTTTTTTAAAGATTTTATTTATTTGACAGAGAGAAACACAGCGAGAGAGGGAACACAAGCAGAGGGAATGGTAGCGGGAGAAGCAGGCTTCCTGCAGAGCAGGGAGCCCGATGCGGGGCTCGATCCCAGGACCCTGGGATCGTGACCTGAGCCGAAGGCAGACGCTTAACGACTGAGCCACCCAGGCGCCTGCAAAAAGAAATTTTTAAAAGATAGACTGAACTACATAAAAATTAAACTTCTGTACAGAAAATGATACCACCAAGAAAATGAAAAAACAACTCATAGAATGGAAGAAAATACTTGCAAATCATATATCATGTAAGAAACATCCAGAATATATAAAGAACTCCTACAACTCAACAATAGAAAGACAACCCAATTAAAAACTGAGCAAAGGATCTGAATAGACTTTTCTCCAAAGAAGATAAACAAATGACTAATAAGCACATGAAAAGATTAGCCATTGGGGAAATGCAAATCAAAACTACAGTGAATTGCACCTTCAAACCCACTAAGATACCTAATATAAAAAAAAAATTATAACAAGCGGTGACAGGAATGTGGAGAAACTGGAACCCTCATGCATTGATGGAAGAAATGTAAAATGGTGCTGACATTTTAGAAATCAGTGTGGCAGGGGCGCCTGGGTGGCTCAGTTGGTTAAGCGTCCAACTCTTGGTTTCAGCTCAGGTCATGATCTTAGTGTCGTGAGATCTGCAGTGGGCTCCACGCTGGATGGAGGCTGGTTGCTTACCTAGAAATTCTACTCCTAGGTATATACCCATGAGAAATGAATACATATGTCCACATAAAAATAAGTACAATCATGTTTACAGAAGCAGTGTTCTAACAGCCCCAAATGGAAATAGCCCAAATATCAATCAACTCACAAATAAATAAAATGTGGCATATCCATACAATAGAACACTACTCAACAATAAAAAGAAATGACACAAGCTACCACATGCATGAGCCCTGAAAATATTATGCTAAGTCTCTCTCTCTCTCTCTCTCTCTCTCACACACACACACACACACACACACACACACACACACAGTACAGCTCCATTTATATGAAATGTCCAGAAGAGGCAAATGCGTAAAGACAGCAAGTTCTGACTGCCTGGGGAGTGGGGAAAGAATGCAGAATGACTACTAATGGATGTTGAAGTGATAAAAAGGCTCTAAAATTAAATTATGGTAATAGTTATCAAATTCTGTGAATATACTAAAAACCAGTGAATTGTGTACTTTAAAATGGTGAACTATTTGGTGTATGAGTTATATCTCAATAAAGCTGTACTTTTAAAGGCTGTATATTTCACTGTTACCTTTAAAAGCTAAAAAACAAAATCTTAAATAGCAATTAAGAAATGCCTGTGGGGGGGTGCCTGGGTGGCTCAGTTGTTAAGCGTCTGCCTTCGGCTCAGGTCATGATCCCAGGGTCCTAGGATCAAGCCCCGCATCGGGCTCTCTGCTCAGCAGGGAGCCTGCTTCTCCCGCTACCATTCCCTCTGCTTGTGTTCCCTCTCTCGCTGTGTTTCTCTCTGTCAAATAAATAAAGTCTTTAAAAAAAAAAAAAAAAGAAAGAAATGCCTGTGGGTTAGTCAGTTAAGTGTGTGCCTTCAGGAGGATGGGGGGATGGGTGAGCCCAGGGTAGGTATTAAGGAGGACATGTACTGTATGGAGCAAAGGGCGTTATACATAAACAATGAATCCTGGAACATCATATCAAAAACTAATGACGTATTGTATGGTAACTAACATAACACAATAAATTTTTTTTTTAAAAAGTGTCTACTTTCAGCTCAGGTCATGATCTCAGGGTCCTGGGGTCAAGCCCCGCATTAAGCTCCTTGCTCAGTGGTGAGCTTGCTTCTCCCGCTGCCTGCAACTCTCCCTGCTTGTCCTCTCTCTCTCTCTCTCTCTTACAAATAAATAAATAAAAATCTTTAAAAAAAAAAAGCAATTAAGACTGAATGTTAATTGCTAGTACCCAAAAACCAAAATGAGGAAATGACTTCTACTGAATAGTGATATGAAAGAAGACTAGAAATAAGAGATGGGATTTGAAAAATGAAAATATGGAGCCATTACTCATGAGTGATTTCTGATTGATATTTTAGAATTAGCACTATAGAGCAGGAATCAATATTATTTTAAAACACAAGATAGGCCCTGGGGTACATGGGTGGCACAGTCACTTGAGTATCCAACTCTTGATTTCAGCTCAGGTCACAATCTCAGGGTTGTAAGATCAAGCTCCGTGATGGGCTTGATCCGTGATGGGCACAGAGTCTGCTTGAGTTTCTCTCCCTCTGCCCCTTCTCCTGCTCATGCATGTGCTCCTTCTCAAATAAACAATCTTTTTTAAAAAATTAATTAAAAATTAAAATTTAAAAAAGGCAGGCCCTAATATCTTTGGGCCTCTTTCCTCATCTGCAAAATTAGGACTTGCAACTAACAAAATAATTTTTAAGAGGAAAAAGAGATGGCTGCTTTCCCAAAAGAATTTGTTAGGCAACAGCCTCTATATGCATGGATATGCTTGGGCCTTTCAGAATACAATGAAAAAGGAGAGGCACTCCCTTATGACATATGGGAATTTACTACCTTTGCATGCACTATTCAAGATTAAAATATGGAGAGTTATGCAATGAAAAAGTCAAGCCACTGTGACTCCTTAAACAAAAAGGGGTTGGAGGACGCCTGGGTAGCTCAGTGGGCTAAAGCCTCTGCCTTCGGCTCAGGTCATGATCTCGGGGTCCTGGGATCGAGCCCCGCATCGGGCTCTCTGCTCAGCGGGAAGTCTGCTTCCCCCTCTGTCTGCCTCTCTGCCTACTTGTGATCTCTGTGAAATAAAAAAAATATTTTTTAAAAAAAGGTGGGGGGTAAGATTGGAAGAAAAATCTGGTATCACAGAAGGGAAAGAAAGCAAGTAATGATTCACAAGCAATAACTGGCAAAGGAAAGACTGGTTAGGCAATGTAGCTAAGTGGACTTTTATGAAGAGTAGGAATTGTGGGGATAGGTATACTAATTATTTACCACAATTTACTGTTCTCTTCTTTAGTTCCTCTTCAGTTACAAAACCTAGCTCAGGAACAGCTAAGAACCTGGTGCTTTAGAAATGCCACTTCAAAAGATGAAAGAAATAGAAAGCACTATGAAAAGGGATAGAGGAACTTTAGATTTACAGTTGAGGGGAAAGTTTAGGAAGAAAGCCTATCGCCTTAATCAAACCTGTGTAATGACTGTGATGGAAAAACAGAGGGGCCAGTAATGATGGAGGGGCATCCAGGGTAAGGCATGGGCTCTGAAACATCAAGTCTGTGCGTGCTGCTGCCTCTGAATGGGATAAGGGAAAACGCTGAGATCATCCCCTATGAATATGGGCAGAACTACCTAGACTAAAGACAACAACAATAGGTACTAGTCTTGCATTACAAGATGTTCAAGTGATTGAATCTTGGGGATGGAGAAATGGAAAAAAGCAGATTTAGGGTTACCTGCAAAACACAGGATGAGGTCAAAATCCAAGAGCCCCTAATAATGATCCAGGGAGTCAGAAAAAGCAATTAAAATTGGTAGGATAGGGCAGTAGTTCTCAAACTCCTTTTTTTTTAACCATGTCCTCTTAAGGCAAAAGATCCCTTAGTGCACCTGCCCCACAAAACCCTACCTTCTAGGGAAAAAAAATACTTCATGATAACAATGAAGCAGATTCGGGAGAGAATGGGTGTGATATATTTTAACCATAATGCAATTATCTTAAGTCAAGACACTAGAAAATTATAGGCTGAAATTCAGTTGAACAGATCCACCCTATGAATCAATGCAGAGTTAAGATCATAAATCACAACAAACTACACTGATAACACTAAATTAAAGTCACTTATCATATAAACCAAGAACAACAGCAATTGAAAACCACAACTAACTCAAGACAATATTGATGGTGTTCTGATAAAGAATCCTTCCTAAAAACTCTGGTAACCCCACCCGCTCCAGTGGGAACTTTGCTTGGCTGCAAACTGCAGCTCAGTAGCCAAATTTCTTAGTAAAATACTGAAACAGCATCCTCAGTAACTCCAGAAGCATTTTGTGCTATAAAAACGTAATAACCACTAATAATGCACTTAGAATACTAGTAAGTAGTCTGTAGTTTTATATAAGATAATAAGGATCATTCACCCTTAAGAGCTCAAGAAAATGGGAAAAGAAAGGAGTATGAAGGTCATGACCCCAATGCAATAAGGGACAAAGGCAAACTACTTAGGATGGTCATGACCAGAAAAGGCACAGAGGGAAGTAGGCTAACAATGTACCCTGGAGAAGAAAGAAGAGCAGGTGGAGATGAGGAGTAAAGCCTCCAGCCCGCTCCTCCTCCAAACACTCTTTCATAAGGCAACTCTCTTTATGGAGTGGGGGGGAGGCAGCATTGAGTAATAACTCCTTTTTTGAAGGGAGGAACAGTGTCCCAAGACGGTACAAGGTGGGTAGGAGAATTAGCCATCTATGGACTGCATAGAGATCAGGAGGTACAACAAGAAGGATGAAGAGGAGTTAGCTCCAGCACACTAGTGAACAGAGGAGAAAGGTGATTCGAAATTGAATTTGGTGAATAATTAACAGGAAGTACAGAAAGATGATAATCACCAATTGAGACAGAACAACAGAGATTAAGAATGCAGACCCTGGATCCAGGCAGCCTGGTAGGAATCACTACTCCGCCACTTTTCTGTGTGACCTTGGGAAAGTTACTTAACATCTCTGTGCCTCATCTGTAAAATGAGGGTAATAATAAGACCCACCTATTAGGATTGCTCTGTGACTGAAGTAAGTTTCATTTGTAAATTGCTTAATACAATGTCTTGCACTGTACATAGTAACTGGTGCCTAAGTTTTGATAAATATACGAAGTTGAGGTAGAAGGAGATTTGTTTTGACATCTACAAATGAAATGGGAGTGAGGGGGCTAAGTGAGCGTATAAGGAAGTAGGCACCAGGGGTAATAACTTTTTCCCAACGACGAGTCTTCGACGAGGCTGCACCTTTGGAAAAGGTCTTCCTACTAAAGGGTTCAGCAAGTCCCCGATCCCAGGAGAGGGGCGCGGGTTGAGGGAAACTTCCTTCCTTCCAGGCCTAAGATTTTCAGAAACTCGTTTCTGAGAAGTGGCTGTGATTTTAAGGAGGCACGAGTTTAACTTCCGATCATCAGACCGTGGGTGAATTTATGGTTTGTCTGTAAAGCAGGACTTATGTCTAGGACAGGATGGGGTTTAAGTCGGAGGGGAAGGGTGATGTCGCCAGGGCGAAGATCTGCTAAGAGCCACCATCTGCCGGGCGCGCTCTAGTCGCCCGGCTCCGTACTAGCCTCGGAGGGAGAACCAAGACTGCCCCAGCCTGAGGAAGACAAGAGGAGCCTCCAGAGTAACTGGGCTGTGGGCGCCGGCGATCGAGGAGGGACCCCATGTCCGGGCTGTGGAGGGAGACCCGCCTCGCCGAGGGTGGAGGTCGCTAGCTGGGATTCCCGAAAGGAGGGGCCGGCGCTGGCCCTGCGGGCGGCCGGCCGAGCACACAGCCCTGAAGGAGCCTGGCCCCTGTCCCGCCGGTGCCCGCCCATCGATGGCCCCGGTCCCCGGGGTACCTGAGGGTGGGCCCGATGCAGGCCGTGTCGGTGCTCTCGATCTCTCGCAGGATCCGCTCGTGTTCCGCAGCTGTCTCCAGGCTCTCTGCCTCCGCCATCTTACCCCGCTCCATAGACTGGGGGCGCCCGGCAGCGGGTCCCCTCCTTCGGCTCTGCTCACCTTTCGCTCCCTCTCTCACCCTAGGATCCAGAGCCTCCCCGGCCTCCGGCTACCCGCAGGACGACCCCTCCCTCGAGCTCGGCACGCCCCCTTGCATCACCGCGTCCGCCGATGTACCGCGCAATGCCTGCTGGGACTTGTAGTTCTCTGGGCAACGACCGACAGGGTCCTGCTCATTTATTCTTTGAATCCACAAATGCGTGTAGAAAACTCCACTAATAAGCCAGGAACAGTTAACGACACCGCATGTGCAATGGTGACCAACCCAAGCAATGGCACTGATTCTACAAATTCTTGTTTAAGTCCCTTGCCACAGGGGCGCCTGGGTGGCTCAGTGGGTTAAAGCCTCTGCCTTAGGTTCAGGTCATGATCTCAGGGTCCTGGGATCGAGCCCAGCTTTGGGCTCTCTGCTCAGCAGGGAGCCTGCTTCCCCCTCTCTCTCTGCCTGACCCTCTGCCTACTTGTGATCTATCTCTCTCTCTCTCTCTCTCTATCTCTGTCAGATAAATAAATAAAATCTTTAAAAAAAAATAAAAAGACCCTTGCCACAAAGTGCACAAGGCTCTGAACACGTGAATAATAAGAAAGAACAATCTGGGTTCCTGCAGATAGCAATCTTACAAGCTCTCAGGGAAAGAAAGCTGGAGAATCCTCAAACTAAGAAATAAGACAGAATGTGGCTGTGAACCAGTTCTGAGAATCGAGTTCAGGGATCACTTCCGGCTGTGAAGGATTCATAGAAAGACTGGGGCTGGTAGTTTAAAAGGTGTGATTGGAAGGTGTTAGGAGCGTCCAGAAAGCCAACAAAAAACTTCATACGCGCTGGTGTGTAGAGAGTAAAAGACAGGGCTGCAAAGGTACCCTGAAGAGAAATACTGAGCTGAGAAATTTGTACTTTATTCTAATGGTTCCACTGATCCAACAACTGACTACATCAGAAGCACCTGGAAATGTGTTTTTAATACAGACTAAAGGTCCTAAACCATCTGGACATTCTGATTCATGCATTTGCATTTCATAAATTCCCCCAATTAGAATTTTAAAATCAAATTTATTGATCACTACTTGAGTTTTTACATAATACAGTGAATGGAAATCCACTGCAGGTTTTTAAGAGTGACACAATCAGAACTTTAGCATGAAACTTGATCAGGAGCAAGTGTGTGATGTCTGCAGAGATGGGAAATTTGGAGACAGCTGAACGCTGTAAGAACTTTAAGGCCTAAACCAGGGAAGCAGCAATGAGAATGAAAGACAATGGAGAAATGGAAAAAAGCAGAATTGGCATGACTTACTAGATATGGGGATGGAGGACCTTGGGTATCACTCAAGGTTTGAAACAGAGTGATTGGGAGAGTGGTTTGCCTCAACAAAAAGGCATGTAAGAACTACACTGGAAGTTGAGGGTAAATCATTTCTGCTCCAGCTACATACCATGGATTATTTATTATACAATCATTAAAGAGAAAAAGAAAACACTCTATATTCAGATATGAAACTGTCTCCAAATTGTAGGGTTGAGCGGGGAGAAAGCAAGGCATGAAACAGTATATAGAACATATTTTCATTTGCTTTTTTTGAAAAGAATATTTATATATTCATATATATGCTTACATATACTTGAAATATGACATAGCACATTTCTGAAAAGATACCCAAGGGGCACCTGGATGGCATAGTTGGCTAAGCATCCGACTCTTGCTTTGGCTGAGGTCATGATCTCAGGGTCCTGGGATGGAGCCCCACATCGGGCTTTGTGATCAGCATGGAGTCTGCTTGAGATTCTCTATCCCTCTCCCTCTGATCCTCTCAAATAAATAAATGAATCTTAAAAAGGGGGGGTCGCCTGGGTGACTCCATGGGTTAAAGCCTCTGCCCTCGGCTCGGGTTATGATCTCAGGGTCCTGGGATCGAGCCCCGCATCAGGCTCTCTGCTACGCGGGGAGCCTGCTTCCCCACCTCTCTCTGCCTATTTGTGATCTCTCTCTCCTCTCTGTCAAATAAATAAATAAAATCTTTAAAAAAAAAAAAAAAAGATAGCCAAGAAACTGTTAACAGTAGCTGCAGCCAGAAGCAGGATTGGAAGGAAGGGGCCTGAAGTAAGAGAAAGGTCATTTTTAATTATGTATGCACTTTTGGAATTCTTTCCCTTGTGCATATATCGCTTTTTTCAATAAAAATGGTAGTTATTAACTGAAAACACATTTTTAAAAATAAACCAACAGAGAGGAGAATGAGTTACAAGTCATAATGTTTGCCAAGAACTGAGTAAGTTGCTAAACCTGTGTGTTTCTTGATAATCTCTGGCTGTCCTCATTTTATTTAATTACTCATGCTTAAACAATTCCAGACAGATGTAGGAGAGGCAGCGAAAGTATGGAGCCTTTCATATTTCTAAAGATCTCTTGAAATACATGACAGAGGGTCCCTTCAGACAGGCGTTTTAACATCTCACTCAGCAAAAACTTTTTGTCCATTACAGGGAGCAGACTGGTATGTAGAGCAGATATGTATAGTAGTGATTAAAGTAGCTTCCGCTGTTGTCAGCAGCTTTTTTGAGCCCTCGCAGAATCCAGAAATCTCACACATTACCAACAAGGCTGTCTGGAGTGATGGGTGTACAGAGCTCCAGCGAAGACAGCCTGCCTAATGTGAGCGCCCTCTGAATACAGAGAATGTCAGGTCAGTGCGGCATGACCAGACGAGCACTCAACTGAGAGTCAGGGGCCTTTAATTCAGTTCCAGCACTGGTAGTTAAACCGTATCAAGCATCTTCTGTGCACGAGGCATAATAAACAAAGGAAGCACTTCACCTACACCATTGAATTCTTAAATTAATCCTTTGCAGTAGACACTGTGTATTCCATTTTACAGAAGAGAAAGCTGGGAGATTAGAAAGCTGAGGTAAGGGGCGCCTGGGTGGCTCAGTCGTTAAGCGGCTGCCTTCGGCTCAGGTCATGATCCCAGGGTCCTGGGATCCAGCCCCGCATCGGGCTCCCTGCTCTGCAGAAGCCTGCTTCTCCCGCTACCATTCCCTCTGCTTGTGTTCCCTCTCTCGCTGTGTTTCTCGCTGTCAAATAAATAAAATCTTAAAAAAAAATAAAAAAAAGAAAGCTGAGGTAATACTTCAAGTCTCACAGCTAGTAAATGCTGAAACGGATATTTGAACTAAGGTCCTGTTGCCCCTTTCCTGATCATTCAGCCAGACGGGCCCACCCACACCCTCCAGGGCCATGAGCTGCTTGTAAAAGCTTACACCAATCATTCTGTCTGTGCCCACGTTCCTGGGATGGATTGTGTAATTTCTCAGCCCCCTTCCAAATCGCCCTGAACTCCTCTTCACAGAACTACCTTCAGGGAAAGGCAAATCAACCATCACACAGCTTGGTGGAGAGTTTTCTCAAATTGTCACACAGCAGCAAACCTTCTTTAATAAATGTATTGAAAGACACCCAAATGTATTGAAAGACATCCACCCATACCCACAGTAAAGAAACTCACCCACAGCACTGGCCTAGGGTTAGAAACTGTGCAGTGGGCCTGCACAGTTCAAAGCCATGTTGTTCAAGGGTCGACCATATTGATACTTGCTTCTCCCTTGTTTCCGTCACACTGTGGTCCCGGGCAGTAGTAATGACGCTCGTGCTCGTGAAATGCCTGTAGGGCTCCAGGAACACAATAGGATTTCCCTTCCCTCAGGCTTCACCATCATTCTGCTGTGAGGCAAAAATGGTTTTCTCCATTTTAATGATGAAAAACTAAGGCCCGGTGTGGTTTAGTAGCTTGCCCAAGGTCAGATGGCAAATAAGTTGACAGACTGAAGTTAGTGGCCAGGCCCAACCTCAAAGCTCATACACTTTGATTGTTTTGACTGTTCAAGTCTGTCTGTCTCTCCAGCTGTACCGTGAGCTCCTTGGGGGCAGGGGCCTTGCCCCTGTGGGGCGCTCGCCCCATAAGACTTGACATGTCTTGGGTACAGAACATCATGCCCCTTCCTTCAGTCTCTCTCCACAGTCCTGAGGTAGGATTCTATGCCTGGGGGGTGGGGGAGTGAAGGAGAACAATCATGGAACAGCGCCTGAAAGCCGCTCAGCCCAGCCCCCAGGGCTCTCTTTGTCATGTTTGCTGCTCCAGCCTCTTGAGGGGCTGCGCGGAGGCCTCCCTGGAGCCTGAGCTCACTGGGTCCCCTGGGCGGTGATGTCAGCCTCCTGCTCCGCCGCGATCACACTGACATCACCCATGTTTCCATGGCACTTAGTAAGGAACTGAGACCTCGTCCGCAGGCCCCTGCCTGAGACAATTTCTGTCATCATGATTTTGGGGGTCCTTTCTTTTGCCCAGAGGTCTCAGTTTCATGTGTGAGCAGCTTTTCTTGCCGTCTCTCACCCTAATTTGCCTGTCCCTGAAAACATTAAGAGTCACTCATTCCTTCGCTCCACACATACACTGCCTACCATCTCTCACACGCCAACATAAACAAATCAGGAGACACAAGGAATTAAAAAAAAAAAATCTTCCCCAAAGAACTTGTCAGACTAGAGAAGGGAGAAGTGAAGCAAGAGGAAATTAGGACAACTTGTCAACTTTTCCAGGACGTGACTGTCACAGGGCTGCTCCACTTTAAAGAGGTTGGGAACTTGTAAGGGCTTCAATCTTGAACTTTTGGGTTTTTAACTTGTCAGTCTTTGTTAGCCATCTCCACAGAGGGTTTCTCCCCTCCACCCACTACCCCTAGCTTTTTTTAATTTTGGCAAGTAGTCCTCAAACAACCAAAGAGTCGTTGACCCAAATACCTGGCACCACGGAATGTGGTTGAAAACACAAATTAGGCAGATATTCCTCAACTTAAATTCCTCACATCGTTCCCATTGCACTTAGAACAAAATCCAAACTTAAACCATCGTCCTGTGCACCTTCCCACTGACCACCCCAGCTTCGTCTCGGACCACTCTTTCTGTCTTTCAGCCATCTTATAGACCCGCAAACACACCAAAATCTTGACCACTTCAGGCTTCGCAATGTACGTTTCTATGGAGGGCTGCAGTATGAGTGGGAGTCAGTAGGTCTTAGGTCAGTTATCTCCTGGAGAGACCGTGACAAACAGAACGTGACTGAAGTGACTAATGACTTGAGCATGGTGTTTAAACTATTAAAAGTCCACATTGAAAAGATCTGGCAGGGGGCGCCTGCCTTCTGCTCAGGTCATGATCCCAGGGGTCCTGGGATGGAACCTCAAGTCGGGCTCCCTGCACAGCAGGGAGTGTGCTTCTCCCTCTCCTTCTGCCCGTCCCCCTGCTCATTCTCTCTCTCTCTGTCTCTCAAGATCTCTCTCTCTAATAAATAAATAAAATCTTTTTTTTTAATTGAAAGAAAAGATCTGGTGGGCCTGGCCATTAGAAAAGCAACCATCAAGTCAGGGACCTTGGGATTTGGTCAAGGTGCTGCTCCCATAGAAGAGGGAAGGCAGGGGCTGAGTTAGTGCACTCAACTCCTCTGCGGTCACAGCACTGGCTGAGGGTTAGAAACTCAGCTGCGAAGATGAGGACCCCATTCTTTTCCTTCATAGCACTCATCCCAACTTATAATCGTATACTTGTTATTTGTTTCTTTGTTTATTTCTTTCTCCCTCACTGTAAATCCACGGGTGTGGGGACCATGTCTGAGTTGTTTGATGTATACCTAATATCTAGATCAGTGCCTGGCATACACTAGGTCCTTAATAAATCTTTATTGACTGAATGAATGATAAAAAGCAATTCGTGCACTTAGAGAGTGTCTTGCCTCATCTAGGGGAGCCAACTAGCACACATGAAGCAGTTATAAATTTCAATTTAGGGCCTGGGTGTGCAAGAAATGGTACATTACGCTAATTCTCATCAATCAAGTTGAATCTGCTTTCTGGTGAGCAGAGATTTAGTCTCAGTCCAGGCTTGGGCAAAGGCCTGGGGGCTTTTCTGAAGTGGAACATTCAAGGGGTGCTCCTCAGTTGTCCTGTTTATTGTCCCAGCCCTGGGGGGCCTTGGGAAGTAGCTCCACAGCCTCGAAACCACCCTAGGCCTTAGGAAATATTGTGGGGTCGGTAACCCTGGTGTCTGGGGTGCATTGGTTGGCCATCCCTTTCTCCTACCTCACCACCTCGATAGGACACCCTAAGGGGACAGGCGAGGGTTCCCACATGCTTGACAACCCCTAAGTCACCCCCCAAATCTCAGAGAACTCTTCCTTACCTTCTACCCTCTCCACTTCAGCCTTATTCCTTCAGACACTGGCATGCTCCCTCTCCCAATACCCTAGGGTGACCCCACTGAGGAACTCAGACTTCCCTCTGACTACTTTCATTTCTGCTTCACCATACAAATGGCTCTGAGACAATGGTATCCGAAGCCAGACGGCCTCCTTGGAGCGGGAGACCGAAATCAGGAAAGTGAAAGACAATGTAGAAGCTCAAGACATTATTCTACTCTACACCAAATGGGAAACTTCACAAAGACAATACAATCAAGTACTCCATCGAACACGGCCAAGTCCCAAAGTGTATGGTGTGATCAGGGGTGTTTGGGTTAGCTTTTCCTTCATCTCCCCAAGTCTGTCTTAAACTCTCACAACCCGTGTGCCCATCCTAGACAATCTCATTCTCTTGTACGCTAGAGAGACATTCCTGAATACACATTTACACCATGAAGTCTTGTCAATGATTCTCCTTCCGCGGTGGCTTGTATCTCCCCACCCTTGGTCTAGAACCACCACTATCCTCAGTGGTAACAAGAGAGACAAAAATCTCTGTCCTGGGCTGCCTGGGTGGCTCAGTCAGTAAAGCATCCCACTCGATTTTGGCTCAGGACATGATCTCAAGGATATGAGATCAAACCCCATAAGGGGTTGTGCACTGGGTGTGGTCTCATGATTTTCTCTCTCCCTCTCCTTCTCCCTCTGTCATTCCCCCACCTCCCTCTCTTAAAAAAAATCCCAATTCTTACAGAGTTTATAGCATAGATGGAGAACAATAAAAATGCGTGTGTGTGTGTGTGTGTGTAAAAATCTCAGCTAGTTACAGTGGTTATTTACAGAATTAAAATGGAGTGATGATATACCTCTTTACACCCATTAGGATGATTATTATACAAAAAAAAAAAAAATAGCAAGGGGTTGGTGTGGATATGGAGAAATTAGAACACTTATGACTTTTTACCGGGAATATAAAATGGTGCAGCCACTGTGGAAACCAGTATGGCAGTTCCTCAAAAAATAAGCATTGAGGGGCGCCTGGGTGGCTCAGTGGGTTAAAGCCTCTGCCTTCGGCTCACGTCATGATCTCAGGGTCCTGGGACCGAGCCCCGCATCGGGCTCTCTGCTCAGCAGGGAGCCTGCTTCCTCTTCTTTCTCTGCCTGCCTCTCTGCCTACTTGTGATCTCTCTCTCTGTGAAATAAATAAATAAAATCTTCAAAAAAAAAATTAAGCATTGAATTATCATGTGATCCAGCAATTCCACTCCTGGGTTTATACCCAAAAGAACTGAAACCAGGGACTCGAATGGATACTTGTACCCCAGTACTCATAATAGCATTATTCACAATGACATAAAGATGGAAACTACTCAAAGGTCCATTCACCTGTATGTATGTGTGTGTGTGTATAATGTTATATATAATATAAATTACATATGTGTGAATATTATTCAGTCTTAAAAAGCAATGGAATTCTGACACTACAATATGGCTGAAACTTGGAGACCTAATGCTAAAATAAGCTAGATACAAAAGGACAAATATTGTGTGATTCCACTTCCGTGAGGTACCTCGAAGAAGCAAATTCATAAAGCCAGAAATTAAATAATGGTTGGCAGGGCCTGGAGGTGCAGAGGGAGATGAGAGCTGTCAATGGGTAGATACGGTCTAAATTAGGAAAGATGAAGAAGTTCTGGAGAGGGGTGGTGGTGACAGCTACACAACAATGTGAATATACTTAATGCCACTGAATTATACACTTAAAATTATTAAGATGGCAAATTTTGTGTTATGTATATTTTGCCACCAAAAAAATGCATAAACATTTCTTTAAAAAGCAGAGTAATTGCTTCCTCCTCTCTCTCTGCCTGCCTCTCTGCCTACTTGTGATCTCTCTGTCAAATGAATAAATAAAATCTTTTTAAAAAGGGGCGGGAGGCGCCTGGGTGGCTCAGTGGGTTGAAGTCTCT
>CM053610.1:74843093-74875920 GCA_028646535.1 Procyon lotor | reverse complement strand
GAAAGGCCAATCTTAGTCATGATTTACAGTTTTTGGCTTGAATGTGTTAATTAGTGCAGTTAGTATATCCCTTTCCTGGGTTGAAAAGATGACTGCCATAAACAGGCTAAAGATCAATGAGACACTCTATCAATATAAAAAATGACAATGTTTTTCATTATTAATATGTTAATTCCCATTTATGCACTGAAGTGTTGATTCTGTTTCTATTGTACATAGTACATTATTGTAGAGAAAGCAGTCTGCAGACTAGTGTTTGAGTACTAGTTTTTTGAATCTCTCAAGTAGAGATGACAATACTATTACTGTTAGGCTGTTTATTTCATAATTATCATATCATCTTGGTGGATTGGCTGTTTTATCGTTATATAATGTCCTTTTCTTTCTTTTGCAACTATTTTTATCTTCAGATTTATTTTGTCTAAATTTAACTCTTTTGGTTTGTCCCGTTAACCTTTCGGTTACTGTATGCATTGAATATCTTTTTCTGTCCTTTAGATTTCAATTTATTTGTTTCTCTGGATCTGAAATAAGTCTCTTTTAGAACAGCGTATAGTTGGATCATGTTTTTCTGTTTTGTTTTATTTTATTATTTTTTAAAGATTTATTTATTTCTTAGTGGGTGTGAGTGGGGGTAGGGATGGGGGGAGAGAGAGAGAGAGAGAGAGAGAAAAGCAGACTCCCCACTGAGCATGGAGTCCGACCTAGGGCTTGAGAAGGCTCATGAAGCTGACCTGGACTGAAACCAAGAGCTGGATGCTTAACTGACTGAGTGACCCAAGTGCCCCTGTTTTGTTTTAAATCCATTTCATCAATCTCTGCCTTTTAGTTGGAAAGACAAGTCCATTTTCATTTATTGTCATTATTAATAAGGAAGGAATGACTTTTGCCATTTTGCTGTTTGTTTCATATGTCTTATTTTTATTTGTTCCTCCATCTCTCCAGTATTCTTTTGTAGTAGATAGGTATTTTCTAGTTTTAATACTTAGATTCCATTCTCTTTTCTTTTACTATATATTTTATACTTATTTTCTTAGTGGTTGCTCTTGGGGATTACAGTTAATGTCTTTTTTTTTTTTTTTGGATTACAGTTAATGTCTTAATTTATGGTATTCTACTAACTTGAGTTCAGTAGTATATAAAAACTTTTCTCCTACATAATTTCCTCCTGTCCTTCTGTTGTCGTAAATTATATCTTAATACATTGTGTGCCCACCAAAACAGATTGTTTTGTACAGTTGTTTTTTAAGTCAGATAGGGAAAAAGACAAGTTACAAATCAAAAGTACAGTAATACTGACTTTTATATTTACCCATGTAGTTAACCTTTACTGATGTTCTTTATTTTCTTGTGAACATTTGAATTACTATCTTTTTATTTCAGCTTGAAGTACTATTTTGAATTTTTTTTGTAGGGCAATTTTACCAGTGATGGACTCTTTCAGTTTTTATTTAGCCAAGAATGTCTTAATTTCTGATCAATTTTGAAGGATAATTTTGTCAGATAATTAATTCTTGGTTAACATTCTTCTCTTTTAGAGGGGCGCCTGGGTGGCTCAGTGGGTTAAAGCCTCTGCTTTCAGCTCGGGTCATGATCTCAGGGTCCTGGGATCGAGCCCCACGTCAGGCTCTCTGCTCAGCAAGGAGCCTGCTTCCCCCCCTCTCTCTGCCTGCCTCTCTGCCTGCTTGTGATCTCTTTCTCTGTCAAATAAATAAATAAAATCTTTAAAACAAAACAAAACATTCTTCTCTTTTAGCACTTTGAATATGTCATCTCACTACCTTCTGGCCTCTGTGGTTTCTGATGAGAAATTGGCTGTTAATCTTACTAAGACTTCCCAGTACATGACAAATCATGTTTCTTGCTACTTTCAAGATTCTGTCTTTTGAGTTTTATTATAATGTGCTTTAATTTAGATTTCTTTTAAGTTTACCCTATTTGGAGTTTGTTGATTTTTTTTTTTTTTTGAATGCATATTTTCATGTCTCTTATCAAAAGTTCTGGGAATTTTTATACATAATTTCTTCAAATAGTCTTTCTGTTCCTTTTGTCTCTCTTTTCTCTCTGGGACTTTCAAATGTATATGTTGCTATAAGTGTCTTAGCTGTTTCATTTTTCTTTTTTCTTTCTGCTCCTCAGAATGTTTTTTCTTTCTGTGCCTCAGACTGGATAATTTCAGTTGATCTGCCATCAAGTTAGTTGATTATTTGTCTAGTTAAATCTGCTTTTAAACCCATCTGGTAAATTTTTTATTTCCATTATTACACTTTTCAACTCCAGAATTCCCATTTTATTTTTCTGTAATTTTTATCTGTTTATTGACATTCTCTATTTGGTGAGACATTATTCTCATGGTTCTTTAGGTCTTTGTGGTTTCTTTTACCTCTTTGAGTGTATTTAAAGTAGTTGATTGAAGTCTTTGGCTAGTAAATCCACGGTCTTAGTTTCTTTAGGGACAGTTTTTATTATTTCCTTTTTTTTCCTGCATATGGTCCATACTTTAATGTTTCTTTGTATGCCTCATAATTTTTTGTTGAAAACCAGACAGTTGGAATATCATCATGTGATAACCCTTTCCAGGGTTTGTTGTTGTTGCCTGTTGTACTTGTTTGTTTGAATTTTCAGAACTAACTTTGTTAAGTCTGTATTATTTGTTGAGTGTGGCCGCTGAAGCAGCTGTTCCTTATTTAGTGGTCAGCTAATCATTTGATGGAGATATTCGTAAGCACTGCGATTTAGCTGTTTTTTATTGATTAATCATTCCCTTGGTCACAGCAAATCTTTGATTAGTATTAGGAGTTCTGAGAAAGTTGATTCTCACCATTCTTTCTTTTGTTTTGTTTTCTTTTCTCTTCTTTCCTTTTTAAGATTTTATGTATTTATTTGTTTGACAGAAAGAGAGAGAGCACGAATCCAAAGAGGGGTACCAGCAGGCAGAGGGAGAGGGAGAAGCAGGTTCCCTGCTGAGCAGAGAGCCTGGCATAGAGCTCCGTCCCAGAACCCTGGGATCATGACCTGAGCCGAAGGCAGATACTTAACGGACTGAGCCACCCAGGTCCCTGATTCTGACCATTCTTACCAGCTTATTCATTAGTCTTGTGGAGGGATGGGCTTTTGGAGTTTCTTACCCTGCCATTTTTGCCCCTGACTTTTGAGGAGCCACATTCATTTTTTTACCCAATAAATATATATTGGGTCCCTGCTATGTTGCAGACACTGCTATCACTTGCTCATATGCAGCATCCAAAATACTGAGCTCCTTCCTAGCAAAGCCTGAAGGCAAGAGAGATGGTAAGCTAACTAACATTGATTGGTGCTGGTCAGCACTATTATATAGTATCTGATTTTGTTTTTATTCACAATTCTAATGATCAGAGAAGTTAGGCATCTTTCTTATGTATATTGACCAGTTTTATTCTACTATAGTTGGAACCTCATAAACTTTATCCAGGTTTTTCTACTAGGTTGTTTGCTTTTATTTACTGATTTGTAGGGATCTTTATATATCATGTATGTTAACCTTTTATTATATGTTTTATAAATATATTTCCTCATTTTGTTTTTTGACTTTTATACAGAACTTTAACATACTCTTGTAGTAAAATCTAACAGTCTTTTCCCCTTCTGGCTTCTGAGTCTTGCTTAAAAGGGCCTTTCTTACATCAAAATGACAAAAACAGTATTCTGAATTTTCTTTAGGTATATAGTATTGATTTTTTAAATTGATATTTCTGTTAAGATCATTGTAGGTTCACATAGTTGTAAGAAATAACAGAAAGATCCCATATACTCTTTTTTTTTTTTTCTTTTGATTTTTTTTATTACTCAAAAAAAAGCTTCATTTTTTTATTTAGCTTTCTGACTCTGTGCTTGTGCCTTCAACACTTTCACAACAATTTTCTGCTCCTCGATAAGGAAAGCACGCTTGATCCTGTCATGAACACACTTAGCACACATGGAACCACCGTAGGCCCTGCTGACATGTTTTTTCGTTTTAGACAACCTCATAAGCACTTTAGGTCTCACAGCACGAACTCCTCGAAGTTGGCCTGGGCACACGCCACATGCAGATTTTGGTGCTTTCCCAACCTTCTAGGTATAAAGGTAAACGATTCTATTACCAGGGGTTCGGGACATTCTGTAAAACAATAGTACAATATTACAACTAAGATGCTGACCAGTGTTACTCAGGTTTCTGTGTCTAACATGAGGTCATCTGTGTATTTCGTTTTGTACAATTTTATCTCATGTAAGTTGGTATATTTAGCACCGCAATCAATATATTGAGCAGTTTCATCACCATAAGGATCCCTTCCTTGAATTACCCTTTTATTATTACATTCACCTCCTTGCTGCCCCTGCCCACTCCTAGTAACCACTAGTCTCTCTCTATTTTTGAAGTTTTGTTGTTTCAAAATTGTTATATAAATGGAATCATATATAGTATGTATTAGTTACCTTTTGGGATCAGACACTCCTTTGACTCTGTAATTCTCTGGAGATTCATCCAAGTAGTTCTGTATATTAATAACTTATTCCTTTTTGTTGCTGAGTAGTATTCCGTAATATAGATATAGTGTCACAGTTTAGCCACTCACTTGTTGGAAGGACATCTATGCTGTTTCCAGTTATCTCAGCTGTGCTACAATATGAAATATAAGTGGTTCAATACGAAATATATATTAGTTCTTTGTCTCTGGTTCCTGGCTCAGAGCTCCTAAACCTCTTGGAATTTCTTGATTGACAGGAGCATCTTTTGTTATTCCTAACAAACCCCTTTCAACCATACCTCAATTTATGCTAATTAAGTGACTCTTGGAGGCCCTTAGATAGCTTTAGGGTAGGGTTGGTTGCCTGAGAGAGAAATCCTTGATTCTAGGGTTAGAGCTTTTATTTTTATTTTTTTAATTTTTTTTAAGATTTTATTTATTTGACAGAGAGAAACACAGCGAGAGAGGGAACACAAGCAGAGGGAATGGCAGCGGGAGAAGCAGGCTTCCTGCTGAGCAGGGAGCCTGATGTGGGGCTCGATCCTAGGACCCTGGGATCATGACCTGAGCCGAAGGCAGATGCTTAACGACAGAGCCACCCAGGTGCCCCAGGGTTAGAGCTTTTAGCTCTATCCCCCAGCCCCTCCATTGGAGATGGAGTCCAATCACCAATGACCCGTGATTTGATCAGTCATAAAATTCCCTAAAGAAGGGATTTGGTGAGCTTCTGAGCCAATGAATGCATCAAAATGCTTGGGAAAGTGACGTTCCTGGAGAGGGCACGGAAGTTCCCTACACCCTTTTCCCCTACACCTGCTTTATAGATCTCTTTTATTTGGCTTCTCCTGAAGTGTATCCTTTTTAAAAAACCAGTAATGAGTGGTAAGTGCTTTTCTGAGTTCTGTGAGTTGTTACAGTGATTTATTAAACCTAACCTGGAAGAGAGGGGTATAGGAACCCCTGAATTTGTATTTGTTCAGGGAGAAATGTGAGTAGCTTGGGTACCCTATGTGTGTCTGGTGTTTGAAGTAGGGGGCATTCTTATGGAACTAAGCCCTCAACTCGTGGGGTCTGACATTCACCCCAGAAGTTAGTGTCAGAATTGAATTGTCAGACGTCCCCTTGGTGTGGGAGAATCAGAGAGTTGGTGTTGGTAAGACAGCATGTATTTGGTGTCAAGAGGAGAAAGAACCTTTCCTTGAGTATTATGGATAAAGCTCCTGTGAACATTTGTATACACATTTTTCTTTCTTTTTTTTTTTTTAAGTCAATGTAAGTGGTCATTTTTCTGGAATAAATATCCAGGAGTGCAATTGTTGGATTTTATGATAGCTGTATGTTTAATTTTTTTAGGAAACTGCCAGATTGTTTTCCTGAGTGGTTGTAGTGTTTTATACATTCTCACCAGTAAGTAACGCATGAGAGATACAGTTTAACGAGTATTTGGAGATTTGGAGTTGTCACTATTTTTTTTTTTTTGAGCTATTCTGAAGTATGCTGATATTGTAATATTGTTTACCATGATTAGATTTTTAAGTCCATCTTTATTATTGTGTTCTGTAGCATGACCGATTTATTATTTGTACTATTTGTGTGGGATTTACTGTTGCCCCCTTTATATTTTCATAGATGTGGCCTGTAAAGATTGCCAGTACTTAGAAACTTTGCTTATGAGACTGGGTGGTGATATTAATGAATGTAAGTTTTTGATATTGTATAGTGAAACATATCAACATTTGGAAGACTTACAAAACCCAGTGAACCAGTATTTTTCAGATGACCAGTGCCTGATGTTACAAAATCACATATGGGTAAAAGATTCATTCAGAGTGTAAGAACAATGGATTCTATTCTGAAATTCACGAAGTTTTAAGGTTGTTTCATAAATTTGTGTATGTATATATATGTATATACACACAAATCTTAAGTTTGTGTGTGTGTGTGTGTGTGTGTGTGTGTGTGTGTGTGTATACCTTTAAAAATACATTGTAGTTTTCCCAACTGCATATATGCAAAGGTTTTCTTCATATCCTGCAACCAAAGCCCTACACTGCAATGGATTAAATGCAGAATCAGTCACAGAATTCAGATGTCTTCTGTTAAGCTAGACATTAAAGAGATTTGCATGAATGTAAAATAAGCTCTTCCATTTTTTGTTTTGGAATATGTAATTATTTCTCATAAAGTATAGTCTTTAACATACATAATGGATTATTAATTTTAAATGAGTTAATATTTTGTACTTTGTTTTAATTTCTAATACAGCATGTATATACATAATATATATTTATATTTATATATCATATATTTATGAATATATATCATATATTTATGAATATATGTTATATAATATAATGAATTTTACATTTTAACATGGATTATGTATAATATAATTATATATCATAATATGTATTATTTTATATATATAAAATCCATGTTAAAAATATAAAATATATAAAATCCATAGAAACAAAAGTTCTTTCGGGTCCTCAGTTGTTAATAACGTAAGGGAGTTCTTTGTCTAAAAAGGTTGAGAACTGCTGGTTTAGATGAAAGGAAGCTGAAGATATGTGACAACTGAATCTCATACAGGATCCTGGATTGGACACCCTTGAGAAAGAAATTGAAAATGCTCTAATGAACATTATTGGGACAGTTGAAAAAATTGGAATATGGACTGTGGCATAGCTTATAATTCTATCAATGTAAATTTCTTGAATTTGATAACTGCTATAGTTCTAGGTAAGAGAAGAAATACACATTGAGGTTTTAAGGGCACAATGTGTGTGATGTAGTGATTCAGAAAAGCAAAAATAGGGGCGCCTGGGTGGCTCAGTTGTTAAGTGTCTGCCTTCGGCCCAGGTCAGATCCCAGGGGCCTGGGATCGAGCCCCGCATCAGGCTCTCTCCTTTGCAGGAAGCCTGCTTCTCCCCCTACCATTCCCTCTGCTTGTGTTCCCTCTCTCACTGCATTTCTCTCTGTCAAATAAATAAAATCTTAAAAAAAAAAAAAGAAAAGCAAAAATACTTGTACATATATAGGAAAAATGATAAAACAAATGTGACAAACTTACAAATTGGTGAATTCTGCATCGAGCTATTTATACAGTTCTCTGTACTATCTATGCAATGTGAAGTTCTTTAAAGATAAAAATTAAAAAAATTATGCAGTAATAAAATGAATATCTTAGAAGCAGATTTTACAGGTTAATCGATGAGTGTTTTATTGTGCTAGAGAATGACTAAAATGAACAGTTGGTACTCTAGCTATGAAAGAAGTACTTTGAAGTTTTTACCACTTTTCAGGGACACTCTTTGTACTCTGCTGCCCCCTAGTGATTTTTATTCTCACCAGCAATTTACTCTGCAAGTAAAACAACTTGGGAATTTATAGAGTACTGTTGTCACTTAACAATAACTTGCTATTAAGTAAACTAAGCGTAATTTTATTTTTTTATTATTTTATTTTATTAAAAATTTTTTTTGTACAGAGTCAGGGAGGAAGATGCTACCGTGAAGCCATATCTCATGGTCTTTCTTTTTTCTTTTGAATTAAAAAAGAAATTGTATTTTTGGGAATCCCTGGGAGGCTCCGTCAGTTGAGTGGCTGCCTTTGGCTCAGGTCATGATCCTGCAGTTCTGGGATTGAGCCCGGACTCCCTGCTCAGCAGGGGGTCTGCTTCTCCCTCTGCCCCTCACCCTGCTCGTGCTCTCTCTCTCTCAGATAAATAAATAAAATCTTAAAAAAAAAAAAAAATTGTATTTTTGTTCTTGTGGTTACTTCGTATTGTATCATTAGTCTCCTCTTTTTTCTCTGTCTTTAAGATGGTGTTTATTGGTTCCTCATTTGACAGAAACAGTAAAACTCACTGTATTTTATTCCTTGTTCTCTTTTCTTTTACTACTAGATATTAGTAATGTTATTGTAGTGTTTTACTTTGTAGTCTGGTAGTATGCTTAGAATTCTGCTAGTCTATAATCTCTCATTTGTAGTTCAAAAATCCAAAAGCCCAGAAAACCATTTGTTGTCAAACTTGTCTAAATTCAGTTGGCGACAAAACCTGACAAGTGTTGATCTGAGACAGTGATAGTCTTTGTATTTACCTTTGTGTAACTATTCCTGTGTTTTGCTGCAGAAATACTAATCTGATAGATTAGAGAACACTTCTTAAGACCTCACTGGGTTGTTATAAAATGCACAATATTTTTAAAATCTGAAAAATTCTGAAATATGAAACATTTCTATTGCAAGGATTTTTAGGTTAGGGATTGTAGACCTGTACCTGATTTCCTTAGCTTTGACTCTTAGTTATTAGGTATGAAGCAATCTACCAGCTTATGCTGCTTTCTATCTTTTCTTTTTTGTTTTTATTAGTTATATAAGTTTTTTTTTTTTTAAGATTGTATTTATTTGAGAGGGAGAGAGAGTGAGAGAGCAAGTGCAGGAAGGATGGACAGAGGGAGAGGGAGGGAGAGTCTTAAGCAGACTCTGTCGAGGGCAGGGCTGGATGTGGGGCTGGATCTCAAGACCCTGAGATCATGACCTGAGCTGAAATGAAGAATTGGACACTTAACCGACTGTACCATCCAGGTCCCCCATTAGTTGTATAATTTTTACATACTGTGTTCCTCCATCACTCTTAATCTGATCTTGTTTTTGTCTTCGAGTTGCAGTTAAATATGTTCATCCAGTATTGCCAGACTTTCTGGGTGAAGTTTTTCCTGTCATTTTGTTTGGTAGGAGGTCCTTCTCTAGTAATTGTCTTAATAAGGATTTGTGTGAACAAATTTTTCAGTTAATTGTATATTCAGAATGACTGCTCTATCTGTAGACTTTATACTCAAAAGAGAGCTTGGTTGAGCTGAAAAATCTTGGATTTTCTTTTCTTGATAAAAGGATTTTTTCCCCCATTCATTGGTTCTTTTTTTAATCGTTAGGAATTATTCTAAGAGTGTAATATAAATTAGTACGTTGATTACTTCCTTGATACTCTAGGACCGTAGAACACTTTGTCTTCATTTATTCTCTCCTAACTCTTAAGCTATTGCAGTCATGAATTTTAATTTTATGTGTCATTTACTGCCCACAAGATATTATCATTATTTTGTGGAGTCAGCATTCATTAATGTTTACCCTTTTTGGTTGATTTTCATTTCTTCCACCATTTTGTGTTTCACTCTGAGATTACTTTGTTTTTGCATGGAGAACTCTCTTTAACATTTCTTTTAGTGCAAGCTTACTATATATATTTTTTAAGGATTTTATTTATTTATTTGATAGTGAGAGAGAGATCACAAGTAGGCAGAGAGGCAGGCAGAGAGAGAGGGGGGATCAGGCTCCCTGCTGAGCAGAGAGCCTGATGTGGGGCTCTATCCCAGGACTCTGAGATCATGACCTGAGCCGAAGGCAGAGGCTTAACCCACTGAGCCACCCAGGCGCCCCAGTGCAAGCTTACTATTGACATTTTTCATGTTTTTGCTTGTTTGTATGAAAAAATATCTTTATTTTACCTTAATTCTTTTGAAATTGTGGTAAAGCATGTAACATAAAATTTATCATTTTGAACACTTTCAAGTATACAGTTTAGTGGCATTCATTGTCTTCACATTGTTGTATGGCTGTCACCATCATCCATCTCTAGAACTTTCCTAATGTTCCCAGACTGTACCCATTAGACAATGACTCCCCATTCCTCCCTTGTCCCTGCCTCTGGCAGCCACCATTCTACTTTCTGTCTGTATGAATCTGACTATTCTGGGTACTTCCTGCAAGTGGAATCATACAGTATTTGTACTTTTGTGACTGGTTTATTTCACTTAGCACGATGTCTTCAGGATTCATCCATGTCATAACATATGCCCGAATTCCTTCCTTTTTAAGGCTGAATAATATTTTATCAAATGTGTACCTCATTTTGATCCATTCATCTGTCAGTGAAGACTTGGGTTGCTTCTTCCTTTTGGCTCTCGTGAATAATGCTACTAAGAACATAGCTGTAGAAATAGTTCTTTGAGTCCCAGCTTTCAGTTGTATACCCACGAGTGGAATTGTTGAATCACATGGTAATTTCATGTTTAGTTTTTTGAGGAACTGCCAAGGTATCATTCATTTGTTGTTTCACAAATTTTTTTCTGTTTAAAAGTGAGCTCTTAATATTATTGTTCCTTTAATATTTTCTCCTTTCTTTTTTGGTTTTGGTTTTGGTTCTGTTACTATGATGTGTTTAGGTATAGTTTTCTTTGTATCATCATGCTTGGGGTTTGTAGGGGTTGAAACTATGGAGTGATGTCTTTCGTTAGTTTCGGGAAATAGCTGACTATGGTGTCTTCAGATACTGTTTCTGTCCTTTTACAGAAAGGCTAAACTCCTTTCATGGGAGTCACAAATTCAAAAGTATTTTTGTAGTATTGCTAAGATGTTATTCGCTTCTTTTGCTTACATTTCTGTAGGAGAATATAATATAGTATCCCAGAGGCTACATGATATATGAAAATAACATTGTTTTAATGGCTGATGTGATACTGTTTATGTATTCTTATGGTTAAATTCTTTTTTCGTTTTGGGGCACCTGGGTGGCTCAGATGGTTAAGTATCTGACTTTGGCTCAGGTCATGATCTCAGGGTCCTGGGATTGAGCTCCTAGTCAGACTCCATGCTCAGCGGGAGTCTGCTTGTCTTTCTCTCCCTTCCCCCACTTTGCTGTCTCTGTCTCTATGTCTCAAATAAATAAAATGTGTAAAAAATAGTCTTTTTTAGTTTTTTAATTTTTAGTGTGACAAATGTTGATAAATGTAACCATATATACAAAGTTCTTGGGGCCCTCAGTTTTTTTTTTAAAGTATGAAAATATCCTTAGGCCAAAAAGTTTGAGAACTTCTGGGGTGGGCCTTTTGACTGTGTGCCATATGCTTCCTGTTTCTTAGAGTCTTTCATGTTTTACATCCTTTTATTTTCCTTTTCCTGCTTCAATCTGGAGATTTTCTATTGATTTATCTTCTTTTATTCTCTCTTGCTGATAAACCACCTATACAGTTCTTAACTTTAAAAATAATAGTTTTTGGGGCGCCTGGGTGGCTCAGTCATTAAGCGTCTGCCTTGGGCTCAGGTCATGATCCCGGGGTCCTGGGAATCAAGCCCCGCATCGGGCTCTCTGCTTGGCAGGGAACCTGCTTCTCTCGCTACCATTCCCTCTGCTTGTGTTCCCTCTCTAGCTGTGTCTCTCTCCGTCAAATAAATAAAATCTTAAAAAAAAAATAATAGTTTTTCCTTCTGATTTTTTTCCTTCAATTTTTAAATAATATAGATTTTTTAAGGCTCTGGTGAAATTTTCTATCTTCTCATCAATTTGTTAACCTTTTTCCTTTTTTTCTTGTTATTAATTATAACCATTTTAAAGTCCTTTCATGATAATGGCAACATCTGGATCATCAATGGATCTTGACTTTCAGTCGTGTGATCCTCTCTTTGCGCACAGCCTGGTGATTTTGGACTAAATGGGGATATAATAACCTTTTCTTCTCTGAGAAGAAACTTTGTTTCTTTTCCTCTTCCTCTTTGTCTGTAAAGCAGATAGAGCTGCAGTGATCTTTTTAGTTCAGTCAGAGCTTGCTATATACAGAGTTGGGCTTTGGTAAGGCAGTGGCTGTCTCTAGTTCGGTATTGCCTTGTGATATCACATCACAAAGAGCCTTGGGGTGATGATTAGGGCCCCTTCTATCAGGTGGATACTGATCCAATCTTTATTTCCTCCATACCTCAAAATTACCTAACAGCCTGTCCTGTGTTTTCTTGTTGTCTTAGCCTTTTGCCCCATGTAGTTTAAGAATTCCTCAAATGTGTTCAGGGAAGCATGAAACAGTGTTGTTTTCTTCCCATTTTTCCTCTTTTGGATCTTTACCTCTTAAGTCTAATTTATGTCACTTCAGCTCCACAAAAACTTTCGAAAACTGATTTCTGTACCTCTTAGTCATGGCCTTCTGCTCAGTTTCTTTACTGGAAACTTAGCTTCTTGTGCTTAGCAAAGCCCTTGAGGGGAAAAAGTGACTAAAAAATGTTGGCTCAGCTCTTCTTAATTTTCCCCTGGTTTCCAGCATTTTGTTCCTTTAATTTCTGATTACCTTAGTGTATAAGTATATTGAGAAGAGAGGGAGATACATCATATGGAATGAGGTGAGTCTGATCAGATTATAGCAGAAAGTAGATGATATAGAAAATTGAAAAAAAGAAAGCAGCAGTATTATCATAGTTTTTACAGATACGGGCTTACCTCCAGAAAATTAAAACCAGAAACATTTAGGACAGTTTAAAGTGTGTGTGTTTTTTTTTTTTTTTTTTCTGGAAAATTAGAATCGAAATCCAAGAAGGTTAAAGATCTTCGAGCAGGATAAACATAAGTAACAAAACTACACCAAAGCACGTCACAAAGGAATGACAACAATAGCTGACAAGATGGGAAGTGGGAAAGTGGAGGTATGCTCAGTTAAAAAGGAAACAGGAAAAGAGGAAACCTTTTATATTAATATGATTACCTATTTGACCTAAATTAAAATCTATTATCTTGCTATTTATTTTTCATTTACCCCATTTTTTGGTCCCCCTTTTCACTTTTCTTACTTTCTTCAACTGAATGAGATTAACCAACTACATATTAGGATTCTGGTGTACTCATTAGTGGCTTATTAGGTATACTTTTTTGTTTTATTTATTTTTTTAGTGATTGCTATAGGGATTACAATATGCATCTTTTTTTAAATTTTTTTTTAAATTTATTTATTTATTTTTTAAGATTTTATTTATTTGACAGCGAGAAACACAGCGAGAGAAGGAACACAAGCAGAGGGAATGGTAGCGGGAGAAGCAGGCTTCTTGCAGAGCAGGGAGCCTGATGCGGGGCTCGATCCCAGGAATCTGAGATCATGACCTGAGCCAAAGGCAGCCGCTTAACGACTGAGCCACCCAGGCGCCCCTACAATATGCATCTTTAACGTCATCACAGTTGCTGCGGCCTGAATATTTTGTGTTCCTTTAAAATTCATATGTTAATATTCCTAACCCTCAATGTGATGGTGTTGGGAGGTGGAGCCTTTGGAAGGTGTTTAGATCAGGAAGATGGAGCCTTCATGAATGGATTTGTGCCCCTATACGAAGAGACAGGAGAGCTTGGTCTTTCTCTCTGCTCTCTGCAGTGTGAGGAGACAATGAGGAGATGGCTGTCTGGTAAACCAGGAAGTGAGCCCTTACCCGAACCTGGATTTGTCAGTGTCTTGATCTTGGGCTTCTTAGTTTCCTGAATTGTGAGAAAGAAATGTTGTTTAAGCCATTCATTTCATGGGTTCCTGGGTGGCTCAGTTGGTTAAGTGGCTGACTTTGGCTCAGGTCATGATTCTGGAGTCCCAGGATCAAGTTCCGAATCCGGCTCCCTGCTCATCAGGGAGTTTGCTTCTCCCTCAGATCCTTCCCCCTCTTGTGCGTGCGCTCTGTCTCTCTCTCTCTCTTATTCTCTCTTAAATAAATAAATGAAATCTTAAAAAAAAAAAACTCCATCCAGTCCATGATAATTTCTTATAGCAGCCTGATTTGATTAGCCAACAGTCTACCTTCAAATGATATCTTGCCTATTCAAGTATAACATAAGATCCTTTCAACAGTATATTTTTGTTTCCTCCAATGACCTTCAGTTACTGCTAACATATATTTTACTTCTATATATGTTATAAATTTTACAATTCATTACTAATTATTTTTGGTTTAAATATTGTTATAGTTTAAAGAAAGTTAAAAAAATGATAAAAGTTTTTATTCCTGTGCTCTTTATTCCTTTGTGTAGATCCATATTTTGACCTGATTTCATTTTCTTTTTGCTTCAAGAGCTTCCTTTAATATTTCTTGTAGTGCCAGTCTGCTAGCAACAAATTCTCTCAGATTTTATTTGTCTGAAAAAAAAAATCTTTATTTGTCCTTAGATTTTGAAGAATATGTTTGCTGCATAGAGTAGTCAAGGTCTACAGTTTCTTCTTTGGCACTTTAAGAATATCTTTCCACTGTCTGCTCCCTTACATAAATTGGATGACAAGTCTGCAGTATTTTAATTTTGTTTCTTTGTGGGTAATGTGCCCTGTTTTCCTCCTCTGTTTGCTTTAAGGCTTCTTTTCCCCCCTTATTACTGACTTTCAGCAATTCCAAGAATCTTTTTCTGACTAGTCCAGTTTGACACTGAACATTATTTTACATTACTATAATGAGAAGTCTACAGATTTAAGTGTACAGATTTAACCATTATATTAATTTCTGTACAGGTTTATAATTGCCTTTAATTGTGTTTCCTTATGTCTTTCCTTACTAATTACAGTATGAGCTCCCTCAAAGATAAACATTCTTGTCTTTTTCTTTTTAGTAAATTCTCAGTAAATATTTATTTATTTATTTATGTTTTAAAGATTTTATTTATTTGACAGAGAGAAACACAGTGAGAGAGGGAACACAAGCAGAGGGAATGGTAGCGGGAGAAGCAGGTTTCCTGCCGAGCGGGGAGCCCGATGCGGGGCTCGATCCCAGGACCCTGGGATCATGACCTGAGCCAAAGGCAGACGCTTAACGACTGAGCCACCCAGACGCCCCTCAGTAAATATTTATTAAATGAACCTATGATGGAAAAATGTCTAACGTACATAATATAACAATGGTTTTTATTTAACTTGCTGTGGTAATTTTATTTTATTATTTAATGGTCAAGTTGCTCCTATCTTTTTAAAGTTTATTTCTTACAGTTCAGTGTTTCTTGAACATTGAAAAAAATTGCCCCCATTTTTCCTTGTGAAGTAAATAATGAGGTTACTCTGTAGATTGGAGATGTAGAATGTGACCGTGATATTCGTAGCTTTGGGGGAGTAAGCCAAATGTAACTCTGCACTGGTAAGCAGTCTTTGTTTTTTTAGTGATGTTGGGGCCATATTGAATCCTTATTTTGTTGACTTCAGAGTTAACCTGTATAGGGTAGCAAATTCTTTAAGAAATTATAAGATCCAGATCAGATTGATTGGTAACAGATAATTGATAATAGATGAATGGTGAAAATATGCACTAGAGCTCAGGCAAATGGCTAACAAATTTTAATTGTAGGGTCAATCCTCAAAGGAAGTCAATTTACTTTCCCTACAGTTACTCATTATAATTCCTTAATTCCTTTCATTGAATCAATCTTGTAGTTTAGAAACCTCACTTTTCAGAAACATGTTTCTTAACCCATTAAGCTAGTCTTTCCCCAACCTTTGTTTTATGCTTTGAGTTTTGGTATCACTCATTTTGTTAAATTTTATTTCAATTGCTTTAGGGCCATTTTCCCAAATGAATCTACATAGATCAAGGTTATTTCAAATTTTATTTTTATCTTTTAGGGTATTAAAAATCATTGTAATATCACTTAGGTAGTTGAACATATATTTGATTTCGTGGTCTAGGTATAAAGTAAAATTATTGACTAGAATAGACACTAAGATGACTTAATGTAGAGAGAATTAGTGACAAGTGAGATCTTAATCAAAGACCATGACCGTCACTAAACTAATCTTGTTTTGGAACATAGAAGGCCATATGGCAAGGCTAATTGTGATATGCCAGGGCAGTGTTTTGGAAGTCTGAACCACATCATTGATTCTGGATGCTAACATTTGAAAATGATTTCTTGATGGAGGATGTGTGACCTTGGGATTGTGAATTCTCTTAGAATTTCTTTCAAGGGAAGATGCATATGAAAGGGAGGGTAAACAAAATATTTTGTTTATAATTTGCTGTAAAGATGATTTATTACAGTTTAATATTAAACAGCTCAGAAGGCCTAAAATTTATCTCACTTGGTGTTCTAATTGGTGTTTCTCTCTGACACATGGTGTGAATCAACTGTCCTTCCAACTTGAAAGAGCAGAGAGCTCTCTGACGCAACTCCTTTGTTCTGGAGAATTGTTTCCACTGTGCCTTCAAAAGGGAGGGACATTAAAAGCTTTGGCTCATGACAAGTTCTCTCCAAGTTGGACGCAGTTGGGGGGCTGAATGTTGGCTAAAGGAAGTGGTGTTGGGGACTTCTATAACCTGGACTTTTTTTTTTTGTAAGACTGAACATTAACTTTCTCAAGCTTTCTACCTGACTCTGTGATTAATGGTCTCTTGTTCCTCCTTAAAATGGAACCAGAAAATCTCACAGTTTTTTTTTTTCTTAAGATTTTTTTTATTTATTTGACAGAGAGAAAGAGATCACAAGTAGGCAGAGAGAGAGGGAGAAGCAGGCTCCCTGCTGAGCAGAGAGCCCGACACGGGGCTTGATCCCAGGACCCCGAGATCATGACCTGAGCTGAAAGCAGAGGCCCCAACCCACTGAGCCACCCAGGTGCCCCCTCACAGTTTTATATATTGGTGTTTTCTAGGGGTTTCCTGTCTTAGATCTTAGAGTTGCTTCGGTTTCTTCCTTTCTCTATAGTAGAGTTTTCTTTTGTGAAAATATTTATGTACCCATATAACAAAAGGAAACATGGAAATGGAAGGTTGAATGACAAAATCGTCTCCAAAGATCTCAGAAGACTGGAAAAGTAGACTGTAATTATAATAGCCAGTAAGTTGTAGATTTAGGATATCAACTAAGTGAGAATAGCAATATATAAAAGCAAATTAAAATATTTTATGTGACTTTGAGCTCAATATGTGGCATGATATAACTGCCCAAACTACTAAAGCATTATTGTTATACTATTTTAATAGAAGGTGAGTAAAAAAGTTAAAGAAGATGTGACTTCTTTTTTCCTAGCTTGACCATGCTTGATTTTAAAATTGCTCATATTTATAGCATGCTTTCTGTGTGCCAGTCATTGTTTTGAAGGCTTTACTTCTATTATGCCATTTAATCTTCACACAACAACTGTATGAAGTGGGTTGCTTTTATTATTTACATTTTACAGATGTGGAAACTTTTTTTTTTTAAGATTTTATCTATTTGACAGCGAGAAACACAGCGAGAGAGGGAACACAAGCAGAGGGAATGGTAGTGGGAGAAGCAGGCTTCCTGCAGAGCAGGGAGCCCGATGCGGGGCTCGATCCCAGGACTCTGAGATCATGACCTGAGCCGAAGGCAGATGCTTAATGACTGAGCCACCCAGGTGCCCCCAGATGTGGAAACTTAAATACAGAGAAGTTTAATAACTTGCCCAAGGTCACGCAATTAATAAGTAGCAAACCAAACTTGAATCCAGGAAGTCTTGGCTTTGAAATCTATGCTCTTGACCATTGTCCCATACTGCCTGTTTTATTACACTTTAGGAAGAGTGTTGACTCCTGGAACGTGTCCAGAGGGTAAAAACTTGATTGAAAGGCTGTTTGTATGTGGAATAGTTGAATAATTTGGGATTATTTAGTCTGGAGAAGGGAAGGGAGGGATCAAGGACTTCTTCTCAGTGGTCCTTTGAGGGCAAAAATAAGATAGATGGTGAAAATCATAGGAAGGGAGATTTTATTTTTGTATAAGAACTTTGCAGAAGCCATTGAAATGGGGACAGTTGCCTCATAATGAACTTTCTTTTACTACAGATGTTTCAGCAAAAGCTGGAGAAGTATGTGATTGAGATATCTAGAAAAAATTGAACTCATGTCTGTAAATTTGTGTTGGATCATCTCTGAAATTTGCTTTTTCTGTACATTTTTATATTAAAGATCTTTAAAATGGGTTAGCCTGTAATGTCCTTAAACAAATTCTTCAACAAAAAAAGCACACAGCATTGATCTCTAAAGGAAACTTAGTAATAGATCAGAGGTTCCATAATAACCATTGAGGCTCCCTTATTCCTCTCTCCCATTTGAAGGCTCATGAAAGAACATTAATTGGTTGGCCTCACAGTTGCAATAGAAGGGCTCTAGGAAACTGCTAAATCAATTTTCTCTCTTTTTTTTTTTTAAGATTTTATTTATTTGACAGAGAGAGAGAGGGAAAGAGTAGTAGAGGGAGAGGTAGATTCCCTGCTGAGCAAGGAGCCTGATGTGGGGCTTGATCCTAGGACCCCGGGATCATGACCTGAGCTGAAGGCAGATGCTTAACCGACTGAACCACCCAGGAGCCCCATACATCAATTTTCAAATTGAGAATTTCAGGGGATCATATATATTTATGTTTTAAATATATTTTGAGATTCTGATCAATAAGAAGAGAAGGTTAGCATATAGAAAGGCTACTGAATTTTAAAAATTCTGACCAGTGGTGATTGCTTCTTAGGTTTGTAGGGGATACATTGTGAGAAGAAATTCTCAATTTTTTTTTTTATGTGTATTTGATTTTTGGATAATTATTAAACATTAGACTGCATGTTAACCTGAAGTGATTGTTTTTGTTTGGTTTTTATTTCAATAAACATTTTATTGAACATCTATCTATTATGAACTAGGTGCTATTGTAGACTTTTAAAAGTACATTTCCTTTTTTTCAATGATAAAGCAATACATGTTTATTGAAAGAAAATTTGAAGTTAACAGAAAGTAGAAAGAAAAAAGTCACAATTGCATTATTCATACATTGCCATTTGTATTATTTTAGTGTATTTGTGCTTCATCTCCCCCTTGCCCTCATCCTCTGTCTCATCTTCCCCTTTTCCCTCTCATCCTTTTCCTTTCATCTTATCCTTGATGTACTTGTGGCCGCCTGGGGAAGGCGAGTGTTTGTGTACCAGCACTGTCAGGAAGGTTGCTTCTGGTGTGAACTCCAGTAGGATTATCTTTGAGCAATAAGGGAATTAATGTATGCAGAATGTTCAACAGAGACCTTGGATGTATTTTTAAAATGCCTACTTTTACTATTATAGTTTTGATCTGGATTTCTCCTTTAATGTGTGAGTGATACCAGTGTAGTACCTAGATTCAGTTGCTGGGTGGTCGAATGATTGGCCCCAAATTTCCTTGCTTTTCTTCTGAGTTGGTGCTAGAAGTAACTTTCCCCTGATGTTCTTGAGCCATAATTACAAACAGACATACACCTCAGACATTTTTCAGAACCATGATCAGGTATAAGTTGTCTTGGCTGTCCTACATGATGAGTGATAGGCTTTCTCTGCATACTCCTATGATAATCATTTTAATAGAACACTTAATCCAGGTTGAAATGATGAAAAATTGCTAAATAACAGGACATTTAGCATTACCCTTTGTTCAACTCTCCATAACTGTACATTACAGTGTCTAGTCTTGGTATGAGACTGAGGTTTATTATTATGATACAGAGTTCTTGACTACTTTTATGTTTTCCCAAATACAAATCTTTAACAGACTGTACCCCACTCTCCCCCTTATAAAAAAGGACTTTGCCAACAAATTCTTTCTCTCCTTTGAGAGTTCGCTTGGCAATTTGGAGCGTATAACCATGATGTTTGGGAGTTATCTAACTGTTTCCATTGTTGTAGCCTGATTGTCCATGGTTTAATCATCAGTAGTTAAGAAGGAAAGCAAAAAATGGCTCCAGGCTGCACAGCACCATAAAAAATTTCCACCTGGAAGCAATTTTTTCTAAAAGCCCTTAGGGATGCTGTCACCCTCCCCCTTCTGCTGGCAACAAGGGCCAGAAACACCAGTTCCCTTCAGAGTCTTGTTGCTGTTTAATCATCTTTCTCGTAGCTTCCAGAGAAGGTTAGAGGAGAGCTGGGGAAGTAACAAATTATTCCCAGACACTTCTCCTACAATAGATTTCCTTGAACTCTCTAAGTTCCTTCTTCTCTTCCTCCGATTCCTTCGTTTCCTCTTTTGCATTTTACCTGAAGGTACAAATTATTGCGCTTTGCTAGAACTTGAACTTACTTTTTAAGTAAAAATGTTTATTGTTAACTCTAGTGCTTGTCTTTGGAGAAAGTTTAAATGTTGAAAAAATTTTCAGGTACTGCTTTAGACCCTTTGTCACTTTATAATGCCTTCTCATGTGGGGTACAGGTGTTGTTCCAGGAGTAAACCCTCAAGGAATGCAAGGTCCTGTAGGGAAGATGGACATGTAAATAAATCATTACGATGTAGACTGCTCGGTACTGTAGTACCCTCTCAAAAATATGAACAAATAAACATTTCAAAACCGAAGAGTATTGACTCAGCTTTCCATCAGTGAATGCCCATAGTGGTGGTGCCCACTCATTTCTAGAATAATACTAGGCATTTGTTGAAGAACTTGAAGGCAAAGTAGGATGATAGTACCTCTGGTGAAATTTACCTCAAACCACACATGGTTTCATTAGGCTCAAGGCCAGTTTACATTTACATGGTGTCAAAAAGAGGGCGAGGTTGTCGATGAGAGTGCTGTAGCGGTTAAGGTTTACTGCTTATCCCATATCAATTGTTGGCCAAGGACAGGGCTGGGTGCTTTAATAGATTTTGTTTCTTTGTTTTAAAAAATAGATTTTTAAATGTATTCCTTAATAAACTGGACTGTTACATGCTGCAATGATTTTTAGAATAGTTCACATTGGCTTCTTGTGGGAAAAGATGCCTAATGCCAGCATATCAGTAAGCAGGAGAAAAGTAAAACCTTCCACATGCATCTTCAAAGAGTGAACTCCCAGTCCTGACTGTCAGGAGGCATTGACACCAGAGCTTAAATTCTCTCGGGTTTTACCAAGTTTCTTAGGTTCTACTTAGTTGGTAAGGAGGGAAACTTCTATACCAGGTCACGGTAGTTGTAATAAGGAGCGAGGTTTTACAGAAGTGAATTTTGAGTGGAATTTTGAAGGGTGTTTGCCAGATAAAGTGATAGTAAGAAGATTCTGGGCAGAGGGGCTACTGAGTACACTCAAGGAACTTCAAGGGGAGTTGTAGAGAGAATATGGAGCGTTCAGAGGTAAGTCTGCACATGGAGAGGGGCTGTGTATTACGTTAGGGATTTTGACTGGACCCCGAGGCAGGACTTAATTTGAAAAGGGAGTGTGTATATGTTTCATGATCATATTTCATTTTATTTATTTTTTATTTAATTTTACTCTTTTAGATGTTGGGAGGGGCAGAGGGAGAGAGAATCTTAATCATGCTCCATGCCCAGCAGGGAGCCTGACGCGGGGCTTGATCTCGCAGGCCTGAGATTATGACCTGAGCAGAAATCAAGATTCCGATGCTTAACCAACTGAACCACCCAGGCGCCCCATGATCATACTTCATTTAAAGAAGATTATTACCGTCAAAGAAGTATCGAACATGGGTTGTTAGGGAACTAAGGAGGGGCGAAACAGGTATTGAGACAGATAACAAAGTCATGAGCCAGGGCAGTGGCAGGGGACGATGGGGGGAAGAACAGCATGGAAGAGAGGTTGTGGAGTCAGAATTAGTTGGTCTTGGTGATCAATGAACTGGAGAGAGGTGTGAGGTGGGGTGAGGAGTCAAGGTTAACTTCAATATTTCTAATTTGGGTGACTGGATGGATGTTGGTACTTTCAACTGAGATGGTGAATATACGAGGGAATTGGAGGTTTGGGTGGCAGGCTAATGATTTCAGCTTTTGACATGCACAGTTTGAGATGTTTTTGAGAATGAATGGTGGTTGGATATTTTGGTTTATAGGATTTGACAGAGATATGCCCTGACTTTATTGATTTGGGAATCAAAGATGTTTAATTAATAGTAAAAACAAGTATTTATGACATTTCTGAGCGAGTATACATGAGAATGAGAGGAGATGAAAGCCAAACAGGTGTTGAGAGCCAGAAGGAAGAAGAATTGGTGGAGACTGAGAAGGGGAATGTCATGGAAGCCCTGGGAGTAGATACATCAGAGGGAGGAAATGGTCAGAGGAGTCAAGAGGAGTCAAGTAAATGATGACATGAAGAGTGAATATTGGATTTGACAATTAGGCTTTTATTTTTTAAATTAATTTATTTTTAAAAGGTATTAGTAATATGTTAGAGAGAGAGAGAGAGAGAGGGCATGAGCGCACAAGCAGGAGGGAGGGACAGTGGGAGAGGGAGAGGCAGACTCCCTGTTGAGCAGGGAGTCTGATGTGGGGCTTGATCCTAGGACCCCAAGATCATGACCTGAGCTGAAGGCAGATGCTTAACTGACTGAGCCACCCAGGTGCCTCTAGGCTTTTATAGGTTCATTGGGGTGATAAAGGTTCATTGGGGTGAAATGGGTAAGAAACAGGTTACACTGTGTTGAAGAGCAGGTCCAATTTGAGGAAGCGGAGGCAGTGGATATAGATTGCTCTTTTAAGACTTAGCTGTGAAAGGAGAAAGAGTAAGAGAAAGGATACCAGAAGGAAAATTATCACAACAGAGGTTTTAATTTAACAGTATTTATTATAAACAAACAAACATTTATTTATTTGAGAGAGAGAGAGAGCACGTGAGCATGTGTTCAAGTAGGGGGTGGAGTAGAAGGAGAGAGAAACTCAAGCAGACTGTCCATTGAACATGGAGCCCATCTTGGGGCTGGATCCCATGACCCTGAGATCAGACCTGAGCTGAAACCAAGAGCGGGTGCTCAACCAACTGCGCCTCCTAGGAGCCCCTAAAATAAACTCTTGATTTGAGATATCTCAGACCACAGCGGTAGTATTAATAATAGTATGAGTTTGGGTTTCCCTTCTTTGAAAAGGCCATCTCGTGGCTTCATGTTATCATGGGAGATTTCCCCCTTTCCCTACCCAAGGTCAAGTCCCAGACAGGTAGGTGTCCTTGCAGCCTCCCTTTATGAAACTACTGATTCCTTTAATTCTTATGGGGAAAAGTTTTTGTAGCTCTCTTCCATTAAGGGTATAGGCTGTGGGTATCTTGGCTTTTTTCATTTAGAGGCCTCTGATTGGGCTTTGCACACTTTGTGGATTTCTTTTTCTGTATGTGGCTATCAAATTGAAGCATAGGTTAAAGGGAATTGGTGGAATATGGATTCCCGTTCCAGTTTTGTTTTAGCCTCTGGAAATTTTCCTTATTTTCTCTTTTCCTTAGCCATGCACTAAAAAAGATTTAGAAACTTAATCCCAGCAGTTTTGGGAGTTTAGTAGCAGAAAGTTTTTTCATGGTATATCTGATCTTCCATATTGTTCATGAAACTTGATCTTATTTTGCCTACTTTGTTCTCCATTCCTTTTTCGGTTGGAACTATTTTGATACTGTTTATCTACCCTTCTTCAGGGTCTTAAATTGCTTATAGATTTACAGAGCTTTAAATTGTGGTCGCTTTGGCCGTGGGGTATTAGTAAACAACCCCTAGCACATGAAATTGGACCAGGAATTGAATGTGATGTTGGAAAGTCTGGTTCTTTCTCAGAAAATCAGAAAGGTGTGTGTGTATGTGTGTGTGTGTTTTGTGCCTATGTGTGTACATAACACACATATGTATTGCATGCACACTATATAATGCACCTACACATGTACACATATATTACACACAACATACACATCTACAAGTGACATCAGTAACATTATTTATAGTTTGATTTAGTGATTTTGGGAAAGTTCGTTGGTCTGGTTTTGTTAGGCCTACTTTAAATCTATACGCCTAAAGAGACTGGGACTATTTACTTCAGTATTTCCAACACCCTGTCTCTATTTGGTTTGCTTCTCTGTATTAATAGCTTTATGATCTCTGTCATTGAAACCATAATATTGAATGTGGAAACTCTGAAGAATTTTTCAATATGTGTCTTCAGTTACTTAGGGTGATTAATTGTTCTAATAGTGCAACATTATCACGGTGTAGTACTTACGGTGATCTCTGTATCTTTAATTTGGAGTTTCCTTGCTTTCATTAGTTTATTTTCTAAAAGACTGTTGTTGATTTGACTGATGTTTTGTGACAAGTTCCCCTTCTCCACTTTCCTGTGCTGTTTAAACAATACCAGGTTTTTAGTAGGCTCTTTGGCTCAGTGCCAGTTGAAACTTCTCCACCCTGTTTTTATCCTTCTGAAAGTAGCCATCCTACAAGTGTGGGGTTCCCTTTCTGGCTTGAGGGAGATCTCCTTCACAACATTCTATTGGTTGCATGGGCTGTTTTGGTGAAGCCAGTTGTAAGCCTTGGTATCTGCAGGGTGAAAGAAGGATTTGGATGCATTTGATTCCTGTGGGAGTACGGGAACATTTGGGTATGGTCTTCAGCTTAGACTTCCTTAACTAGCAAGTGCTTCTCCTGTCCTTGATGATGATATACAGTGACTTACTTTCACCTTTATGGACTCTGAGCATCCAAATTGCCATAGTAAAGTCTAAATTAAGTTGATAGATAAACTGAAGTAAGAAGAGGAAGGGACCTTAAACTCCACTTGACCTTCTGCAGTTTCTCTTTCAACATCATGCTTAAATCTGTTTTTCCACTTTATTTTTAACTTTTGGAATAAACAAAAATACTAATGATGCTTTTATGGAACTTAATGAGAAGAAAATGTTTCAGGACTAAAGCCATGACAGAAGTTAAGAAAAATATATATGAAAAAGAAAAGACCAGAATAAACTCTGGAATTTTTTCTTGGATTAATCAAAAACAAAAAGAAAAAATGTTCAGTCTTTGTGTCTTGAAGTTCTCCTTGGTTCTAAAAACAGTTCAACTTAGTAAACTTAGTTGGATGTGATATGCTTTGCATCTGTCTTTGAGACAATCAGAAACTCACATCTTTGTCTCCTACCTTTTCTTCTCTTTCTCCATCTTCAGCATACATGAAGGATCTCCTCTGTGCCAGGCTCTGTGCTAGGAGCTGGAGATAAAATGGGCAAGACACAGTCGCTTCCCATAAGGAGATTAATGTTCTAGTAAGGAGAAATTGACAAGTGAATGGACAATCAAAATATAGTTTCTTGGGACTCCTGGGCGGCTTAGTTGGTTAGGCGTCTGCCTTCGGCTCAGGTTGTGATCCCAAGGTCCTGGGATCGAGTCCCGCATTGGGCTCCTTGCTCAGTGGGGAGCCTGCTTGTCCCTCTGCCTGTCACTCCCCTGCTTAGGCTCTCTCTCTCCCTCTATGACAAATAAATCTAGAAAACAACAACAACAACAACAAAATACAGTTTCTTGGTAAATGCTGTGATGGTGTTAAAAGCAAAGGAGGAACACATAACAGAGTCTATGTAGCTAGTGTAGTTTTTCTAGAAAAAGTCAAGTGCAAACAGATTCGAAGAGTGAATGGGAGTTAACTCTTGGAAGAAAATGGGGAAGAGTTAGGGAAGAGTTAGCATCGTGTAGACTGATTTGCTGTTGGTTTTTCTCTGATTTGTCTGCTGCCTTTGAAGACTGAACAACGTTGTGCTTTTAGGATACTTTCCTTTCCAAGTAGCAGAATATTGAGGGAAAGTAGAAATAGAAAGTAGAAACTTCCAAAAAATTGGAAATTTCCCATAAAATAGGAAATTTATTAATTCACGTACTATGGGACTGTTTCAGCGTTGATTCATCATCAAGGACCAACGTGTTTTCCATCTTTCCCCCTTGCCATCCTCAGGTTATTGGGAATATCTCCCCTCATCTTGGGATAGTTGCTGCGTCCCCAAGCATTGTATAGGAAGGTGTCTGAAGTAGGAAAAGCAGTTTCTTTTCCTTCATCCTTCAGGAAAGAAAACTTCTTGGATCTTCATTTCAAGGCTTTTCCTTACTTCCCATTGGTGAAAGTTTTGCACACTTTGTGTACTTCTTTAATTTATTAAAGAAGTTATTCTTTACTTTATTCCGTGGAATGGAATAACCATGATTGGATAGGCAACTGACTCATCCTGAAGTAGAAGTGTGTGTGTGTGTGTGTGTGTGTGTATTTTTTAAGATTTTACTTATTTATTTGACAGAGAGGAGAGAGATCACAAGTAGGCAGAGTGACAGGCAGAAAGAGGGGGGGGGAAGCAGGCTCCCTGCTGAGCGGAGATCCTTAAGCAGGGCTCGATCCCAGGACCCTGAGATCATGACCTGAGCCGAAGGCAGAGGCTTTAACCGACTGAGCCGCCCAGGTGCCTTGTGTCTTTTTTTTTTTTTTTTTAAAACCACTTAAGCTTCGTGTCTGGTATTAGCTTTTCCTGATTGTGTTTTCTTTGGGAGTTAGGTCCAGATATATTAGTAACAAGTAATGTAATTTTGACTATGGCATTTTAACTTTCCTTGGCCTCAGTTTCCTCTATTTTACAAGAGCTTTGTATTCCATCTCTAAGGCCTCTTTCAACTCCAGCATCTTAAGGGTTCATGGGACTTTTTTACTTTCTTTCCTCGAAAAGGAGACAGACTGATGTACCGAAGAGGACACTTTCTAGCTGTATGAATTTGTCAAGTTGCTTCATCTTCTTGGGTTTCAGGTTCCTCTTTTATAAAATGGGAATAATGTCTATAAGGTTCATAGGATTTAAATGCGGTAACATATGCTCATAACATTATTTCTTTTTCTCTTTGGGCAAACACATTTGAGCTGATATAGGCTGTAGGAAATGATATAATCCTGTAGTGGTTCATCATCGAGGAATGATATATGGTTGTTGAATAGAATTCCTGAAGTGCCGTTTTAGAAGTTAAAATCTGTCACTTAAAATGCCTGTGAAATCTAGGTAGGATGTTAGAAAGTATGCATTAGAGATAGCCACTAGTGGAAAACATGTTGCTTTTTGTAGAAATCTGTGTGTGTGTGTGTGTGTGTGTGTGTGTGTGTGTGTATGTTTTATGTGGTTGTTTTTTGTGTTTTGTGTGTTTGTGAAATTAGACTCTCCAAGGCAGCATTTATGTGATTGACTCAAACTTTAAGCTATAAAAAATTGTTAATTCCCAAGCATTTCTTCTTGTTTACCTTTTACTAGGTACTAGAATATTGTTTGGATTATGACAAATAATGAAACCAGTGGTACAGTTTATTTATCTCATAGAAGTCTTATTTAACTGTGGCACAGATATGTTAAAAGCATAGAGTTTTTCTCTAAATCCTGCTCTATGTTAGAGGGGTGCCTGGGTGGCTTAGTCAGTTAAGTGTCTGACTCTTGATAATGGCTCAGGTCATCATCTCAGGGATCTCAGGGATCCAGCCCTGTATCAGGCTCTTGCTCAGCACGGAGTCTACTTGGGCCTCTCCCTCTGTCCCCACTCCCCAATTCGCCTGTGCACTCTCTCTCTCAAATAAAAATAAAATAAAATAAAATAAAATAAAATAAAATAAAATAAAATAAAATAAAATAAAATCCTGCTTTATATTACAAATGGAAGTTTAAATATTAGGCTGCTTTATATAAAGTATCATTTAATAACTACTTAGAAGTTTTGGCCAGGAGATACTACAGAATAAAAATTTTAGATCTTTAAGCAGTTCCTCTTGGCCACATCAAGTTGGGAGTTTGAGGGAATGTTTCAACTCCCTTGTTGAAAGGATGGATGTTGGATGTTGAAGTGGTTCATCACTAGATGGCAGTCTTTCTCTAGTTTAAGTCGTTTATTCTAGGTTGGGGGGGTGGGGAAGCTATTCTTTGTTCAAGTGCAATCTTGACAACGAATATTAGGTTAACTTCTGTAGGTCTATAACCTTTCTAGAATTTAAAATAAAGAATTTTATTTTTAACATTCTCTATCTAATAGATATGTTGGCTAGCACTAAGGCTGAGATACGCTTGAAATGTTAGTAGAAACTGAGCTGTTAAGTAGTGATTTATAACTGCCTTTTCCTGTGCTGGGCAATTTGAAACAAAACTTTTAAATCAGTGATTTTTTAACTTCTTTGATAACCAGATGGAAACTATGAATCAGTTTCCCTTAACTTACATATATGTACTTCTCCCTATATACACATTAAATCTGGAAATTGTGGATTTCTTGATATGTAACCTTGAAACGCAAGTTTATTAAATATAGTCCCAAAACTCTTGTTTTAAATATGTGGGTTTTAGATTTATTCTAACTTTTTAAACACTCAAGATACTCAGGGGATCCTCTATAAACCTTTGATGTTATTCATCATTATTATAATTAAAGAGAATAGTAGAATCCTAAAGGCCCTAAGATAGGAGAAATAGAGGCTAGTGATAAAGATGTAGAAAATTCATTAAGTTGTTTTGAAGTACTACCTCTTAACACTCCTATGAAAAATGTATGATTTTACAGTTTATTGACTTAATTTGAAAAGTGGAAGTTAATTGTAGACACTTAGAGGTAGGCTGATAACTTAAGAGAATTTGTAACTGCTTGCTTCCTGTTTTCTAAATGGGAAAGCTGAGGGTCCGAGAGATTAACTGAGTTGCTCAAGGATTCATGGCTGGTTAGTTGCATTGCTAAAACCAAGGCTATATAGTCAGGCAGCTAAAATCCACCTTTCCTTTCTTTGATTTATGTTTTTTTATAGGAAGTTTAAGAAACTAGGTTGCTAGGGAGGCATTATTAACATGTTACAAATTTCTTAATTTAGAGATTTTCTTCTCTTTGAGTTGTCTTTTGTGATATTAATATAGATCTTTGGAAAGGAAAAATGAAGAGAAGTTCTACATAGTAGAAGGAAGTAGATATGCCACTTAGAAGTATGGTCGAGATATAACTGAATTTGGAACTAGAGAGTTGTCTAATATTTAATACTATCTGTTCTTGTCATTTAGATTGATACATTTTCATTGGTTATTGCTTTTCTAAAAATGGCAAGTATCTGCAGAGAAACCTTTTCTTTGAAAGGGAAAATTTTTTTTTCTTTCTTTTAGGTAGTTTTCCTATTCTTTTTTTTTGAAAGGGAAAATTTATGCTTATTTGAGGTTGGTTGAAATGTCAGTGGTAGATTCTGCCTTCTGTCAGTATTTCAAATAGCTCCTTCAGGCAACTGGTTATTCTATAGTGTGTCTTAATTGTCAAAGTGGGACTTGTTTATAATTTTTTTGAAGATCTCATTATTTCAAAGGAAGGAGAATGAATCTAGATTGCTGTGTGTTTTCTGAAGTAAGTGGTCAGAATTTTTACTGGAAGCCAAACTTGTGTATGTATTGTCTATAGTTACTGTTGAGTTTTGGGCAATGGAACTGATCTGCTGAGGAGAGTACACAAGATCAGGGTCATGATTTGGTACCTGCAGATGATTCTAGAAGCATAAAATGTTGGTAATGAACAAATGTATATTTGTTGAACAAATGTCAGATGTCAAAGAGGTTTTAGAGGTAATATTAGTCACTCATTTAGTCAACAAATGTTTACTCATTGCCTACCACCTGTCTGGCACTGTTGTAGAGGTTTAGTGGAGACTATGGCAGACAGAATTCTTGCCCTGGAGCTCATAATCTAATTGGGATGGGCTGAGGGGAGAGATAGGCAACAAAGCTGGATGATGAGAATGGGAAAATTGTTTGAAGTTACAGAGTATGAACATTACTAGCATAAGAACCGCAAAAATAAAATTCTTGAGGGAAGAAGAGGCTTGGGGGAAAAAAGCCTTTGTAGCTAGAACATAGGGGGTAGAAGGTGGTGCGGGGTGGAAACTAGAGAGAAATGAGGTTGGGGAGATATCAGAGGCTAGATTGCGTAGGATCTTATAAGCTGTGGTAATGGTTTGAGATTTTTGTTCCTTTGGTAAAGAGAAACCATTAGAAAGATTTAAGCAGAGGGATAACATCTTAGTTATTGCTTTATAAAGATCATTTTAACTGCTGTGTGGAGGGTATCTGCATGGAGGTGGGGAGATGGGGAGATGGAAACTTTTGGGAAGCTATTACCCTGTGCCAATAATACAGATTTGGACTAGGGTTTTAATGGAAATGGTGGGATGCCGTCCACTGTTAAGATATGTTTTGGAGGTTGAGTTGTCAGGATTTATTAATAGTTTGGATGGGATGTGTGATGGAAAGAGGAGGATTAGGAGTAATTCCTGCATTTGGATTTTTGACTTGGGCAACTGGACAGTGCCATTAGTTGCGATGAGGTGGGTGAGTGGTGGAGGGGTTTGGGGAAGAACAGGTTTGGGAGATAGTTTGGTGATAAATGATTTTTAAATTTGAGATGGCTTTTAAAAATCCAGTTGTAATTGTTAAATAGTAGCTGGATATTTGAGAGTCTAATGCTCAGTGAAGTGCTCTGAATTAAAGGTGTAGATTAGGAAGTCATTATTACGTCCATGGTATTTTAAAGCCATGGCATTAGATGACATTGCTTGGTAAGAGAGCAGAGTTAGAAAAGATAAGTTGTTTGAGGAATATTTAGAAAGGGAATAGAGGAGGAGGCGCCCAGAAAGGAGATTGAGAAGGCTTGTCCATGAAAGGATAAAAACCACACTATTGTGGTATCACTGAATTCTAGAGAAAAGATTGTTTCAAGAAGGAGGGTGTATCGTATTACAGCAAATGCTGCTATTAGGTGGAGCAAGATGAATGCTAACTATTGGGAGGTGAGGAAGGGACAAAGAGGTTTGCTGGGAGGGGAGCAGAGAAATAAGATGGCTAGCTGGAGGGGAATGTGTAGGTAAGGACAGTTTCTTCAAGTCATGTTTCTATGCCCATGAGAACGATTTAGCAGAGTGGGGAAATATATGCTGTAGGGGATGGGTGAAAGGGAATAACTGAAGGTGTAAAGTTCATGAGACAACAAGAAGGATTGACAGATAAGAGCTTGAAACATTTTTTCCATTATTGCAGGAGTTACAGAGGTAAGAAGGTTGGTTGATTTTAGTGGGAGAAGAAATATCTCTCTTTTTCCTGTGAAATGTGTCATCACATCAGCAACTGAGAGTGAGGGGATGGACATTTGAGGAAAGGACAAAGTAAGGTTTTCACACATAGTTATTGAGGATACGGAGTGATTTTGTGGTGGTGCTGGTGGGGGGAATAGTTTTAGTGGTATTATCTAGCAGTATTTATTGAAGGCCCAATTTAGATTTGTGGTTATATAGCTAAACTGAGTCAACCCAGCACAGCTGTGGTTTTCTCCAGCAGCATCAGCTTCTTGGGTATAGTTACGGAGTGATTGGGTGGTTGGCTTTATCCAAAAGTAAGTTTTTCTAGGTAGAAAGTTGCAAAGGAGGGGGGTTTGGGTGGGTAGGGATAGGGTGGCTGGGTTGTGGGCATTGGGGAGGGTATGTGCTGTTAAGTGCTGTGAAATGTGTAAGCCCGACGATTCACAGACATGTACCCTGGGGCAAATAATACATTATATGTTAATAAAAATTAAAAAAAAAAAGAAAGTTGCAAAGGAGTTGTAATTCAGCCCTTTCGTTTTATGACAATAATTCTTTGATGAGGACTGTCAAATATTTAAGTGTTTTTGAATGGATAGGAAGCAAAATTTCTGTTTTCCTAAAAAAAAAATACTCATCTAGAATTGGGGCAATATTAATATAATTGGATTACTCTGTGGTTAATGTACCTTTAATATGAAATTCCCAAATAAATACACTTCTGGGTTTGTAACTCTATTTCTCTTTCTTAGAAGTAAATGTGGTGTCATCGTCATGCATTTTTTTTTTTTTTAAAGGTCTGTCTATGATGGCGAGGAACATGGACGATTCATGGAGAAGCTTGAAACTCGCATCCGCAATCATGACCGGGAAATTGAGAAAATGTGCAACTTTCATTACCAAGGCTTTGTGGACTCCATAACTGAACTGCTGAAAGTGAGAGGGGAGGCTCAGAAGCTCAAAGTAAGAAGGGCCTGAGAGGGGCTTGCTTCTCTGTCCTGTGCTGGGGTTTTGATTAGCATTAAAGGAGTAGAGAATACATTGCAGGTTATGTGTCTGTAGTAAAGAAACTAAGGAAGGAATTTGTACTGAGACATAGATAATTGGGATCATTTTAGCTAAAAAGACTGCTCTTCTAAGGTAAATTTTATTTTGGATGATGACATGTGGATGAGAACCAGCAACAGAATCAGTAACTGTTTCTTTCAAATTGAAACCCAGTTGATTCTTGATGTCATCCATGTACTTCCTTGCTGGATAAAAGCATCACTGTAGGATGACAGGCTTGTAGGGCATGACAGGGTTGTAGAAGTCTTTGCAGCATGGCAAGGCCACAGGAAAACAAATCAGTGGTAGTTGTGGGCTATCTTCTACCAAAGCATGGAAGTTCTTTCTTGATATGACAGATTCAAATTCAGGAAGGAGACCAGCCATATTGGTCTGGTCCCTTGTCTTAGATAATTGACTTTGCTTATTGATCTTCAATTTGATAGCTTCACTAAACTCTTCCATTATTACCGATAAGTTGTGTGTGGGCTTCTTTTGAGTTTTCTATGTAAACACTCATGTGCTCTATAAGTAATAACAGCTTGCTTTCTTTCTTCCCAGTCCTTATGCCTCTAATTTCTTCCTCCCTTCCTCCCTTCTTCCCTTCCTTCCTTCCTTCCCTCCCTTCCTCCTTCCCTCCCTCCCTCCCTCCTTCCTTCCTTCCTCGCTCCCTCCCTTCCTTCCTCCCTTCCTCCCTCCCCTTGTTTTACCTTGCTTACTCCTT